>JADMLD010001292.1:0-600000 GCA_017589585.1 Phylloscopus whistleri
TCGGACCTGCCGGCGATCTCCACAAGTTCTAGCAGCGCGGCCGTCGTTGCCAGAACTCGTGTTCTTGCGAATTCGTAAAGGAACTGGGCTGCTCTTTTTAAAAGAAACAGCAGGGGCTTCAAACGTTTTTTTTCGGGGTTTTGGGGGACACCAAAACTTTGGGGCGAACAAACGGGAAAAAAGGGAAGGAGAAAGACCAGAAAGGGTGGAGGAGGAAGCAGAGGAAGCAAGCGACTGTGAAGAACTTTTAAAACTGTTTTGGGAAGATATAGAAGCTTTTCTTTGCATTTTTTGTATTATTTTTAAAGCAAAAATTATTTGCTGAGGCCAAATTATAAATTTTTTAGCTAAAACATCTCCTGATAGAGCTAATTTTTGCAATTTTTTCAACAATTCTTCCCAAAACAAAACACAATACACTTGGTCTGATTTAGCATCAGAAAAATACAAAAACAAATAATTAATAAACTTTTTCAATTCCTTTTTCGAGTGCTTTTCTGGTAAAACACTAAAACTCCAATTAAACTATTAAAAACCTCTTTCTGTTTGGTGGTGGTGGATTCCTTGTTCCCCATTGTCACACTGATGGTATTTCCCACCACCTGTCTCCCGGCAACCCCCCACGTTCCCTCGGGCGATCCTTCTTGGGAGAAAGGGCCTAAAGCTCAGGGAAAGGGCTTACCGTCCTCCCCTCCTCCCCCCCACGTTGCGAAACAAGTTTCTGTGGTGTGTATGTTCCCCCCCGGAGGAATTATACTTACCACTCCCAAGGAAACCGCAGGAGGCGTTGCCAGGACGACCACAGCCTGAAAAGGACTCCTTTGGGGAAGGAGCTACCCTCTTCGTCCACCGCGGGCGCTTTCAAAAGCACAACCTGGTGGTGCGTGGACTCTGAAAGTCCTTCTGGACGTCTCACAGGGTCCAATTCAGGGCCTCTGTGTCAGGCCCACGCCACAGCGCATCAAACTGCTTTGTGCCCCACGTTATTTGGGCGCCATTATGTAGCTTCGCGTGACACTCTCAGGCCCTGCTGGCTTATTTGGGCCGACCCAGCTGCTCAATCACGCTGCCACACAACTGTTTTCTGAGTCTTTGGGTCAGCAAGCAGTCTTGACTTACGCTGTTACGGCTGTGGTCAGAAAGAGTGGACCCTCGGAGGCATTCAGGAAACAAAGGTTTTATTTGGGGGGTCTGGGGGTTCCCCAGCCTCTGTCCAGTGCCTCTGGAAGGACCCAGACAAAGGGTTGCAGGGGAATTTTGTACATGGGGTTCAAAAGGGGGGGGTGGGTATCTTCTTCACAAGCCAATAAAACAACTCAAACAAACATTCCAACAAAGTTACCTAAACATTAACAAATCCAATACCAGTTTAGAGGTGGTCTCTAGGATTCTGCCAACCCGTGGTCAGACCCTTGAGACCTTGAGAATCTCTAGGCGAAGGTTCCCGTTGTCTTAGTAACCTTATCAATCCTGATAAAGTATTTTCCAAGACAAGGGGCCTTTTTAGGGTAACACTATTCTACCTTAACAATTAAAAAGCTATACTATATTCATAACTAAAACTTATCAAACATTTCTTTCACATCCACACTTCCCCCTTTTTTTTTTTTTTTAATTTTCACTGATCTGGGATAAATTTCTGAGCTGTTTTCGCTGCTCCATCATCGTCTGGTGGAAATTCGATGGCTGGCACAACTGAGTGCACTGAGGGGGTAGAAGTGGGAAAAATTGCATGCATAATTACATTTTTTATCAAGCTAAAAGCAATGACTACAACTAAAACAATGAACAAAATTAACAATCCTGTTTTGATCCAAGAGCTGACAATGTTAGAAAGTCCAACACCTTGAAAAAGGTTGTCAAACCAGTCTCCTGTTTCTTTTTTGATGGACTCTACCCATTCCTCGCAGCTGCTGGACAGATTTCTTGACATCTTCTGCTTTGGACGATAAATTGAAACAGCACAGTCCTTCAAACTCTTCACATGAATGTTGATGCATCAAAAGCAGATAGTCAATGGCAGCTCGGTTTTGGAGAGTTGCCTGCTGGTTATTTGTTCGTCTGATAGGAGGTCGCTTATAGCTTGCGATGTTAAATTTGCTTGTTTGACCACCCAACACTCCAATCGGCCTAATTCACCCATAGACTTTGCAATTGAAACCCAAGGCAAAAAGACTGTTATGGCAGTGGCTTTTGCTCTGGACCAATGGATAATTTCTGAATTACAATCTGGGTCAAGACCTGTTAGGTCTCTTTTTTGAACATGGCTGGAAGAATTTTTGTGGTGCCAATTAAGAATTTGTGTCATGTTTGGGGTGAACAAGCTCAATTTTCCCAATGTGCAAGGACCTCCGATCAGCCGAGCAGGAATGCCTGTAAAAGCTCTGTCACCACAAATGAGGAAAAAACCTTTGGGTAGAGAACGGGGAAAAGCATTGCCAGTGTTGGTGGAAGGAGTGGTAACATGTACAATTCTTGTACACCAATTTGCTGCTACATATAAACTTTTGGTCTGCAGCAAATTATAAACTGACTTAACTCGTTTTTCAAAAGGGGTGTAATAAAAATTGATACAAAAAGGAGCTTTGGAAGACCCAAGGAGTTCTAATTCTTGGGGCTCTTGGTGGGCACGTGAAAGGGTTTGCGACCACTCTTTCCAAAAAGCAAGGGGATTCCTGACAAAAGCAGAAGGGGGCTCACCAATTTCTTCAAAATGTTTAACTTCAACAGGTTTCCGATTAAATTGTTGTTGCAACTGGAGTGTCCCCTCCCAGTATCTTGCCCAGTCCCATCCCCTTTGATGAGGGAAGGAATGTCAGAGGGACAGTGCTGCTGGGCAGTAGCCAAAACACTGGTCTGTTATCAACGCCCTTCCAGCTACCAATGAAAAATGAAAAGCACAGCACTGTAAGGGCTGTGAACTTTACCTTGCTCAGACCCAATACAGAGATAAAAGCTAGCTAAGGTGCTGAAAGACCCTAAGATCATCTCAACCATTGGCTTTTCCTTTAACATTGTGCCTCCTCCTGTGCTGCCAGCTACACCTTAAGCAAAACCAACTTTATCCTTAAATCTTTCCCAGCAATAAATCCAGCTCTGAATAGACACAATGCACTGCTGGTCAATCCAGGGAAGCAGCCTTTACACCTGTGCTCCTAAGGCACACCCAGCAAACCCCCAGCTCCCCATCACATCTGAGAGAGAGGACTGTGTCCCCACAGACAGTGGCTTGAGAGCAGATATCCCTGGAGGTAACAGCAGATCATCTTGGCTTTCAGTACCCAAGGATAACCAAGAAAGCCATCCAGGGAAGTTTGTGAAGATACCTCTGAGATGTCTGCAGGTTGGGTATCTGTGATACCACTGAGCCCAAGTAAGTTTAATATAAGCCTTTGCAGGGCTTCCACAAACTTGTTTCATAATCTGTATCTTAATTACTGGAGGACAACTTTTTATTTTTTAACTGTGTTTTTCATAAGTCCCCAGAAAATGAAGCTGGCAGGTATTCCTGTCTGACCATCTTGCTGTTAAGATTGCTATCTAATGGCCTGGTCCTTTTACATCAGCTTATGAAAGCATCACCACAAGAATGACTGCCAAAAACATATCTTGCATATTTACAGTGCCCAAGTCTGAGAGATTAATTAGTGATGACAGAGTTCAAAACGCTAAGTGTGAGCAATGAACAATTTAATGACATTCTTACTAAAGAAACAATTTTTCAGCCCAAACTAAGCATTGCTTTTGTTCACAAGCACCTCTGCATACATTACAGCAAGTACATTAGGTATCAGCTTTTAGTATGCTTTCAGAGTTTTAGTTTAGAAAACAACAGGTAGAGAGTGCAGGACATCAGCCCAAGTGTACCTGATGAAATACCACTTTTCCCAATTCAATAAAAAAAAATAAAATCCTAGAACTTAACTTCAGTCATTTTAGAGATATATCTATGTTTTCCTTCGTTTTAAGCCATAAATTCTCCATAAATTTTATCATTTGACCTCCTTGTGGAAGATTGTGGCACTTGAACAATAAATCAATAGTGTGTTATGAAACACTGGCTCACTGCAGAGATTCTCTGAAGTGATACATCCAAGAAAAATTGGATTTGCTAGAAAGACTCTCTATTTTCCCTTTTGGGATAAATAGCATCTGACATTCAACATCACTTTCAGTTTAACCAGAGCAAAGAAGCCACCTAAACTCTCACTGACAGTCACAGGAAAGCTATATCTGAAAAGTCAGCTACAACAACAACAACAACAACGACGATGAAAAAGAAACTTGGACTCCAGAAATACAGAGTTTAGTTCCTACTACTGCTGTCCAAGACATCTTGCTGGACACTGAACCAAACATTTCTCCTTCTGTGCTGCTCCTCTCCTTCACACAAGGGGACACACTCATTTTTAAAGACAGTAAACTGGTAAAGGATAAAGCCTCTTCTGAAAGGAAAGTCTCATTTTAACAAGCACAGAACATTCTGCCCTCAGTACAGCAGCTGTATTTTTCAAAGGGAAGGTCTCTATTAATGAGAAAGGGAATTTTGAACTCTTTAGAACTAGAAGCATTTTTTGTATTAGCAGCAAAAGGTGTCACAAATAAACTGTAGTTAATCAGAAAGTTACAAGTAGTCTTATCAGATGCTATCTACAGCAAAAGATAACCCATCCTTTGTTATTACACCTCTTTCTGTAAATACTATATTTGATAGCCAAACAAAAACACCAATAAAAAGTTTCAGTCAACTTCCCACTTAAGCTGAAAATCAGTCAATAACTTGTACTGGCAGTGATGAGATATCCCAAACAAGGTAAATTATCAGCAGCTGAGGAGTCAGGAGCTCCGACAATTGTCACTAACAGATATGCTTGTTAAAAGACTTCTCAGAGAAGCTAAAAACCAAAAGAAATCAGATTTTAATAGTCCAAGGCAACAGTTAGCCAGTTAGGAATGTTCTGGAAATGACTGAGGGTGTACTAATGGCAAAGTTGACTCCAGTTCAATAAACTGGCTGCCAGCAACTCAGCACCTTTCATGAGCAGACAAGGAAAAAAAAAACCAAACCCAACCAGGTTAACAGTGTCACTGGAGAGCTCATTAGAGTGACTTTGCTTTATCTTTCTTCATGGAGGTAAAAAAAAAAAAAAAAAAAAAAAAAAAAAAAAAAAAAAAAAAACCACCTGGTTTATTAATCATTCGTTGTTGCTTTGTGGAAAAAACCTTGCTTCCAAAAAAACCCTCTCCCCAGCCTGTTTCCTTTCCTATTATTAGCACCACTACCAGTTGTTACCTACCACATTTAAAATGTGTTCAATTCCTTGTCCTGTAAAATTGTATTAGGAGTTTTCCAGACTTGATCTCACCACACACATCTATGCGCTTAACACACTGCAGGCTGTGTCTTGCCAGTACTGTCAAACAACTAAACGAGAACAAACATTTTCCAAACAAAAAACCAATGTCTTGTTTGGAGAAAGTGGAGTTACCAATATAGCTTACACACAATTTGCTGCTCCCAAGGCAGCAAACCTCTCCCCAAACAATATCAAGGTGGTTTTTCCTCCATCTCTCACACAAAAACTTCTCCCAGTCAAATGATACACACATTACTCATACTCCTTTCATCCTCATCTTGGGCTTTCCTTACCTGGACTCCCACCTGTCTAATTGTCTCTTCTTCCAGTTCACAATACTTCCCTCCTGTTACCAGTCATGGTGCAGAGACAACAGCCCAGCAACTTCCCAACTGCTCTTAGCTGGAACTGTCAGGACTGAAAAGTCACTTCTTAACTTGATAAAATAAAAAGCATATACAATTCTTTTAGCTGTGGTGACTTCATTTTGTTTCCTGGAGAAACAAGCCTCCAACAAGCATCCTCAGAGAACTTACAAATAGTACATTGTGCCATTCCAATAGAATGGTCTGTACAGACCCCTACAGGGAAAAAAAAAAAAAAAAAAGCCCATCTTGAATAAAAAAAATGCACAAGCTCAACCTCAACAGAAAAGAATGAGGTAGGATAAACCAATGTCATGGTTTAGGAACAGTACTCTCCAATTTCACACTCTCACTATAAAAAGCCCACACTGCTCCTCCTCCACTCCCTCCAACAGGAGGCAAAAAAGGTAAAGACCACGGATTGAGATAAGAAAAAATTACTGGAAACAGTAATTAGATAAGAAATTGAATAGTGGTAACAACAGTATTAATAACAAAAGTGACAGTGATTCACATGCAAAAATGCCCATGACAACAAACAATACCAGAAGGTTTCCCCCACCACTTTTCCTCAACCAGAACCCCTTCTCCTCAGAAGGGTCAGGAACAACATTAAGCAGTATAAAATAACTTCCAGGTCCTGGCCATGTCCCTCCCAGCCACTGCAAAAATTAACCCTGTCCAGGCCAAAACCAGGAGAGACAACATGGAATTTAAAGACTTTTTTTATGATAGCCCCTTAATTTTGTTTAAAGAATTCATTGCTTTCATTAGGCTTCTTCTCCTGACATAAGAAACTTTTGTTTCTCCCCATGAAGGGGACAGCACTGCTACCCAGACACAGCAGGCACAGCCCAGCATTTCCCAGAGAATATCTGCTTTACAAACTGTCTCCTCCTCACACAAAAATGCTCCAGGGACTGTCGAAAGGAGCCTAAAATGGACAGGCAATTCCCCAAGAGACAGTGCAGACATTCCAAGAGACAGAATATAGCATATATACCAAGCATGCATAGCAAATCAAGGCTGACCACCTCTCTGGGGGAATTTTGCACTAATGTACACCTTTGCACAGACTTTCTCCTTTACACGGGATGTTAATAACCACCAATGCACAGAGATGTCAGGGCCAGCACAGGCTGCACACAACAGCAAAACCTACACCAGAGAGGAGGTAGGGGGAGAGGGAACAACCAGATAGGCCCACAAATTTGGCAGGAAAGCTACAGTGTTGCATTTAGCACTCCAGGAATTTTGTAGGAGTTTCACCCTTTCAGCCTAGCAGACTCTGCAGATGCACAGCACCCATCTATCTCCTCGTGCCAGTGGGATTGACCAAAATCTCCAATCTCAAATGCTCTTTGAGTCCCCATTAATGTCTAATTTGCATTTTCAGGCTGGACATGTATCTACAGAACATATACATTATGCAAATAAACTGCTCCTTTGTACATTTCAATGAAAAGAATTGAATGCAACCAATTCAGTGAAGCAAATGAGAGAAAATAACATCAATCCTGGGCCATGAGCTTGGCAAGCATCTCAAGCTTTGGAAGCAAAGCCAGGCTACTGGGCACAAAAACCAAACACACACTATTTGTGGGTCACCCGAAAATAATTTCTGGACTGGACATCAGCTTTAAATTCACTATATCCCCCCACACCAATTTGTGTTGATTTCACTTGCATGAACTCAAGGGGCAGAAAATAAGTATTTTTCTGCTACTTATTCTGATTCACTTATCTGCAGCACACAAATATTAAAAACAGCTACAACAATAAACAGCCAAAGGCTATTTCTTGGCAGAATACAGTTTGCATTCACATTTGCTGCCAAGGCCAGCAGAATCCCTCATTTCCACTGTTTGTAAGAGAGGAGGAAAATTTTCTCAGATCATGGGCCCTCATTCAGAAATGTGACCCCACTGATAGCATAGACAGTTTTGAGAGACACCCCCTCCTCTATGGGTGATACCTCTATGGGTATCACAGATGGGATTGGAGGAGATCAAAAAGCCCTCCCAGTCCATCACCCTGAGCTCATCTGAATGGTAAGTCAACAACAGTTGGCCCAGGAGGATATCAGATTTCCATTCTAATACCAACTGCAGGGAAGGCACATAATGTTATCTGTTACATTTGCATGTTGACAGACACTTTTCTGCCTCTCAACAAATAAGTTTCTCTTATCTCTATAATTTTAAAATAGAACCTTTGCAGTGATTTTCCCTGATCAATTATTCAAGATACAGAAAAAAATTTGCATAATATGAATGACCAAGAAATAACATTTTTTAAATGCTCCACATAACTTTTAGGACTCAGAGCACACACACCTAATTGAGCATCAGCATCCAGCCATGCTGCAATGCTACACCAGCCTCTCACTTTCACATCCTTTTTACATCATTCCAAGATAACACTTGGGTGCAATTACTGGAGTTTGTACTAGCATGCTACCAATTGCATACAGATCACCATTTCTTCCCCAAGCCAATAAAAGAATTACCCAGGAGGCTGATACTGGTCTAAAATCAGTGTATCCCAAGAACCAACTGTAAACACAAGAGAAAGAAAATACTGTGGCAGGATCCTGACCTGTCCCAGGTTTTGGGATGGCTATCCTTAAACTATCTCCTTACAATGAGCTGCCCACCATGACTTCTTTTGAATGAAAGAAACAGCTTAATTTTTTAAACAGCAAAACCACAAAGCAAATCAGCAAAGACAAACCAGAAACAAGATGCATATACAACTCTTGACCCCTGCAACCCCATAGCTAGGTCTGTGCTTCCATCCTTGGATTCAGCTGGGTATAAGTGCCCTGCAGAGTAGCTTGTTGCAGCAGCCCTCTTGTTAGAAGGTAGATATGAGCCAAGACAGACTTCTTTATCAT
The DNA here is from genome assembly GCA_017589585.1 of Phylloscopus whistleri. Lineage (NCBI taxonomy): Eukaryota > Metazoa > Chordata > Aves > Passeriformes > Phylloscopidae > Phylloscopus > Phylloscopus whistleri. The sequence goes on from JADMLD010001292.1 coordinate 8,619, forward strand.
AGCATGAAAAGGGTCCTGGTTTATTCCTTTTTATAGCTCAGCCATCCTGACTCCAATCATTCACTGACTGCAGCAGCTCCTGCTGTAGGTTTCCCTTGCAGCCTCTGACTGCTGGGTATTTCCTGCTGAACTCTGACTGCAGGGATCAGTTTGCAGCCTCTGAGTGCAGCTTTTACCCAGCCAGACTGTGACTGCAGCTTCCAACAACAGGCTCTGACTGCACACCCAGACTGACCTCACAGCAGGGATCCTCTCTCCTCATCATTCTTCTTCTTCATGATCCTCTCATTCCCTCATCCTCAAGGTTCCTCCTCCTTCATGAGTCTCTCTCACCAGCTAACCCACTCCCTTTTATCACACTTATTTTTATTGGATACAGCTGTGACTCATCAGGGGCCAGGCTGTATTGGGTAATTAACACAGCTGGTACTGATCAGGGAAAAGGTCACCTGTACTCCCTTCTCTTACAGCAGCTTAGTGCCTCAGTCCTTGCAGGCTCCTCATGCCATTTGGTGGCTGTGACTGCTGTTCACATTCTGCTGCCTCTCAAACTTCCTCAAACACACAGGAATGGGACACAATTATGAACATAAAGAAACAAAATGGAAGGCAGAACAAATGCTGTCAGTCATCAGGAGGATCAATGCTCCAGAACAACTGAAAGTTCTTTACTAACAAGCACCAGAGTTGGTAAAACAAGCTTTGGAAATAAAACACTCCTGCACTTACTTGCTTGGCTCCCCTGGGAACTACCTGCAGTTTCACAGGAGGGCCTCTGAGTACACTGAAAGTGGGACATTTGGGGGTAGTCATCACTCTTTACACAAGAATAACATGCTCACAGAAATAAATGTGCCCCAGACAGTATTTTCAGAGGTGAGAATAAAACACAAATGTCACTTGGACAGAGGTGCCTGCAGCCATTCACTACAGGCCACACAGGGTCAGACAGGGAACAGACACCCCAGCACTACAGATCCCAGCTGCTGCCACATGCACAGGGAGCAGAGCAGGACCCACAGGCAGGCAGGGGAACACTGCTACAGAACAGGCCTCCAGTTAACACAGAACCTGCTCTATTAAAATGGGTAACAAAAGAGGGTCAGAACTAGAGTGTCACTTGCCTGGCTCATGCCTCAAACTCTCACACAGCTGACAGCACACAGTGTGTCTCAGAGACACCATCCAAGGTTTCTGTTGGCACCATGAAACTTAGTATTCAACACTGGTATGCAACACTGGAAAACTTCTTTACATGAGCCTTACCCTTCCCAGCTCACACACTTATCCATCTTCACAGCTGACGCAGGGAGTGGCACCACAGCAAGTTTAATTTCTCCTTTTCAGCTAATCCATGGAATAGCCCTTTTTGGGCAGTATTCAGAGGACACTTCACTCTGCTTCAGAAGAGTTAGCCCCATAACCAAAATCAAAAGCAGCTTTCAGTTTTCTTGCCCTCATTCCTCTCCTAAAGCCATCCCCAAAAAGCTAAACCACTCTACTTATACCTTCTACTGCTGCATCAATTTTCCCCATAGCCTGCACAGTTATCTCTGTACTCATTCTGTGGAGATAGGGCTCAGACAATATTTACTTAGCTTTCACTGAGTAAGAACTGTACATTTCATATATGTATTTCATATAGACATAAATACATTTAATATATACAAATATTCTGTAAGTATCAGCTGTATTCCAAGACACTCTAGAGTAAAGCCCTTTGGAGGCTCCTTAGCTAAAGTAGCAACTGTTTGGATTTATAAATTACATAATTTTATCTGTCTAGGAAAAGGGCAGATGGAGACTGACCAGACAGGACAAGTACTGGGAAAGGGCTGTGGGGAAACAGCTCCAGTTAATTTGGTCTGGACTTACCTGATTTTCAAATTTATGATGATATACAGACTTGTAACTCTGTTCAATATCTTAAAAGATCAGCAAGGGTAAAACAAAGCCAAAAATGAGGCTACAGGTTTGGCAGACTGTAAAACTTTCATGAGTTTAACAGAGTTTTTTCTCATAAAATATTATCTTGTCAAGCAAAAATATTTTGAGAAAACAGCTTCATAGATGGCTTTGTCCTTGACTATAAATAATAAAAATGAGGCATCTGGGTGTGTCAAAATGGAGCCAAACACTTCGCCTAATTCCAGCTCTACTTTTTTCAAAGTCCCTGGTGAAATTCCACTGCCCTCTACCAATGCAGAGCATCATTGTATATCCTGCCTTTTAACATGCAATTTTATTGGGAAGGACTCCCAGCCAAAATAGAAATGTGTGCTTTGTTTTAGCCCCTTTACCCGCTTCATTTATTTAAAATAAGATAAATAAAAGATGAAAAGCCATCCACTACACTTTTCTCTCAATGATACGAGGACCAAAGAGCTTCAGGAGACAAAACCCCTGGTGACCCAAGCCCTGTTCTGGCTCCTCCAGCAGCATCCCTGCTCCCCAGCATTGCTGACCTAGAGAGCAGCTTTTTCCTCATTTCTGTCAGAGAAACCCCACTAATGATGATAAGCAAGCCAAGTTGCAAGGAAGAGAAAGCTCCTGCTTGCATAATCCTTATTACTATGATGAGTCACCTTAAAAATTTCTTTCAAGAGAATAAATGAAAACAAACAAAAATACAGCAGAGAAATTACTGTAGCATAAAACAAACTCTCCCTGGTGGCTGCTATTTGAGAGGAACAACATTTCTGAACAAAACTGTTTCTCTCCCTGATTACAAAACATATTTTCAAGTATGACTCATATTCGGAGAGGAAAATGCTCACAAAATCTAGTGCATTATGATCTGTAGCCCAATGTTCCCTCAAGGATTAAGTTTGACATTAATGCCAAAAGATACCTCTGAGGCTCATCTCTGCTAATGTTGCTGCAGTCTGAAGGAAAGCTCCTGTGGCTAGTCCCAAAGTGCTGGTTTTTTAATTTCTATGCTGCCATTTGACTCAGCACTGAAAAGGCAGCTTAAACAACCAATCTCCACTGCAGAACCTTTTGGAAAACCTGGAATTGCAGAGTGGCAAGAAAGATCACTCACAGCTCCTGCTGCTCACTCATTTTACTCCAAGGGTATGCTTTTCCAATGAGACCAGCTCTTCCAGGATAAGCCATCACAGATGCACTCTTAATACACACGACATAGGATACAAATAACCCTTGAATTACTTTGTCAGTGAAAACTGTTTGAAAACATAGACTTTACAGCAAACCTATTATCATGACATTCTTAATACACAAAGTAATAGTATGGCACTTCAGACATCCTATAAATTACTCCAGAAGAGACCATTACTTATTCAACCTGACCAACAGCAACGAACAGGATCTTTGTTAGCATCCCTCTTCATTCTGTTTAAGGCAACAACATGTATTGAGTCACCTCCACCAAAACCAGGGCAAGACAAATGTTGAGAGCACTCGACAGCTCAGCACACAAGCTGGCACTTCTCCAGAGCTACCATTAATGTTCCTCCTTGCATGTACCCAGAGAGCTTCCCTAGCACATGTTTTCATCAGGCATTCTCAGTTTAAATATTTGCTACCACTTAAAGTCACTTAAATGTGTGATTGCCAGTTTTTCTAATCAAACTCTTCTGACCCAACAAAGTTTGTGATGTTTGCTTAAACTTATACTTCCATGCAAATGTGTTGGCATCTAGAAATTTCTACCTGCTTGCTATGTTGGAAATCACAAATGTCTGCACAGAGCCTAAATCCCATCTATAGCCTTAACTCAGCAAAATACTGCATTCAGTACAATCATTTATACAATTATTAAAACAATGCATAATATAAATGATAGAAATGCATATGCTATGCTTTGAGTTTAGAAAATGCTCTGTAGTTTTGTAAGGCAGCAGAGGCAGAACAAATAATGGGAAATAAATAGCTTTATAACCCTCTTAAGTTTGGTTTGGTTGCAATCAGGAAAACATAAACCAGTACATTAAGGTTTGGCTTAGAATATAAATTCAGACACAATAGCTGTTTGCACTGCTGAAAAGTTGCAATTCTTTTAAATGAAGTGTAACAGCAGTAATTGTGTTTCTCTGAGTGAGCTAAGAGGCAAATGGTGCATGAATCAATAATGATGTGGCTTGTACACCATTTATCTCTTTGCATGATCCACAAGAAATCCAGTTGCATAATGACATTATTCAATCCAACTGCAATTGTGCCTGTGAGGCACAGGATAACTGGTCTCATTAGTATTTACCCCATTTTCAAAGGGCAGAGACCCACCAAAGGGGATCTGGTGGGCTATCAGCCTAAGCTTCCACTAATAATGGGATCACACTCCCTGAAATTAACAGTGCTGCACATCAGGACTTAATTTTTGCTATCACAGAACCAACTGCTATAAATATCTTCAACACTACAGACACCCTTTGAAAGCTTCAAAGCCTTTCAGCTGCTACAGAGCTGCTACAGTGAGTGCTACCAATATGTCTGCTGACTCCAGAAATCAGACATTCAATTAGGACACCCAGACACAGGTACTTTAATCAATCATAAATCCCCTATTTAGATGTCTGAGGAAGCTGCAGGTATAGAAAAAAGTTTGCAAACCAAGTGCTAGAACAGCATTAACCAGTGCTCACAGGAATAACCTCTGGTGGATGAAGTGTTGTGCTGAAGCTCAATAAGCCTGTGGTTTGAATGATTCCCTTCCCTCATTGCTGAAGCACACGTGCAGTGTTGAACAGTTTCTGATGCAACATTTCAGAATTTCCATTTAGGCCACTGGGAATGGGACAGCAGTATCACCCCTGGTGACAAGCTCAGTTTTACAATGCACATATTTTAAAGTGCTTTTTCAACCCACAGTTACCTCCCAGACAAATGGGAGCCCAGGAAAGGCATCTGGTCCTGACCAAGCAGGCAGCCCCTTCCTCTGCTAGCTGGCTAGATAACCTCTCCCCTCCAATCTAGTGCTGTCAAATATTTATCTCCTCTCAGTGTAATCAACCTTGCTCTGCAAAATTTCTATATGAAGCCACAAGAACCAATCCTCCTGATCCACTTGATGTAACAAACTGCACATTTCTACATATCTTTTATTGATTTGGAGAACATTAAACACTAGCACACTTGTGGCTAAGGCAAGAGAAGCTTGCAGTTGCAAGACAAGTGTTGAGCTTCTTAAGTTCAAAAAATGGCTGTACTTCAGTTTTCTGCATTTAAAAGAAACAAAAAAGAGAGGAAAAAAACCCACATCTAAATATAAATTATTTAGGAATAAAAATTATTCCATGGCACAGTTTTACAGTTTGTTTTCTGTAGGAATTGCCTGCTTCTTTACAATCTAACCCAAATGGAGCAGTTACTGACAGCAGTATCTGAAACTCAAGAGTTTTAGCCAGGAGGGTCACTGAGCATTCCACCACGCTGTCCTCCCTTCTCCTGCAAAGAACTCCTAATGCTGCAGTGAGATTCTCAGAGGCCATCTGCAGTTCAAACCTTTTTGCTGTGCTGCCTGCTCTTTCCTCCCTATATCAGAATCGAATTAAAGTAAGCCTGAAATGTTCATTGCAAATTATTTCCTTTAGTCTTGAGAATGCTTCCAAAGAAGCTGTTGTACCACAGATGAGTAAAGGTCTTCCCAAGGCACAAACATGGAGTTACAGGTATCCATCTTTATGCAAACAGTGAGGAAAATGTACTGCTCAATACATCTGGTTCTGTCATAGGACTACAACTTCCACAGATGACCTGCTTAACAGAGATACTGCAGTTTGCTGTGGCTAAAGGAAGTTACTTTTATCAATAGGATGGATTACAGTTACGTGATACAAAACCAGGATAAGAACCCAACCTTATACTGTGACAGTAACTTAATTTTACTACTAGCCCTGAAAGAAAAAAAAGAAAATGGAAAAATTCAAAAAAACCACTAAAACTACCCGGCAAGTCTTAATGGACAGATAAAGACTTGAAAAATTCAAAAGCTGAAAACAGCAAATACTTTTTAAAGATACCAAATTAAATAATATGTATTTTTACTACAGTCTCAGTTTTACCACAATCAGCACTTACAAAAGAAGAGTTGAAATGCTTTGCTGTTAAGCATCTGGTAAATCAAAACAGACCCCAGAGCTTGGCATCATGCATATGAGATGATGGAAGAAACCAGGAATTTTACTTTGAGGTCACATCAAAAATCACATGCAAAAGATCATTTCCCATACAAAGACCCACTTCAAGATGAACTATTCTTTAAAATGATGCAAATTTGGTGAGGATTTATCTATTGATAAAGATGTATAGTCCCTCCCACTCCAAGGTCTTTGGGATACAACCAAAGGCAACTTCAGTTCTAAGGATTCACAGGGAATTAGGGGGCATGAACAAGACAAATGTTTCTTTTATTGACAGGTAATGGTAGGAGACATTAAGAGGAGGGAAGGAATACATAACCACATCTTACAACAGACAAACATTTTCATTACAGACCACTGAGGTGACAAAATAAAGTAGGAGACAAAAATATCAAATAGAGATATTTTACACTACTGATACTGAAATGTTTTATTTTTTAAACAGATATACAAAAAAAGCACACCAAACCCAGCAGCGTTTTTGCCACAGATTCTACCAAGCCTTTTATGCAACTTTGTCCTTACCAGATTCCACCTTCATTACTAGTGCAATAAGGTGTTCAGCCAAAGCAATCCACATCAAGAAGACCAAAAGTTGATATGAGAGGTGAAATGCTGATTGAATTCTTTGTAAAAAGAGTAGCTTACACAGTTGGTCATCTTTTGTATGTAGAAGTCCACTCACACTGTGTCCCAGCACTGAAGAATGTAGGCTTCAGCATAATAGTCTGCAAAAAAGGAATTTAAGGAGTCCAAAATGATAGCTCCAAAATATTTGTTTGTGGACATGGTCATCATTACCAGCATAATTTGAAACATTTCCCCCAAAGTATTGAACTGAAATGAAGCCACCAAATTCCTCTTATCTGGCCCCAGAGTGTGTTTGCTATTTAGAACAACTTTGCAAAACTGCAGCTCCCAAGAGTCCTCTCACATTCCCTGAGGGGAGGAGGGTGCTCAGAGCTCTGACATTCCCCAAGCAAAAGACATCGTCCCACAGCCGGGTCTTCAACAATAAAAGCAATGAAACATTCTGAGGAAATGGATATCAAGAAATAATTGTCACTTCACAGAGACCAGACAGGCCAAACTGTGGGAGACTGAGAAAATGCACACCCCTGGGTGGCTAAATTCAACTGAGCTGTGTTTGTAATAAACTGGTTTACCATAACGAGAACAAGCATAATCATTCTTGTTACACTTCCAGTAGGATGTAAAATAATATTTTGACAAATGGCCATTACAAAAACTGTAGTTTAATTACAGGCTTCTAAAACAGCCCAAGATCAAAGGTTTGGTAGAGTTACTCACACCAGCACAGCTCCACTAGTGACTATCAGTCTTAGATTCAACTTTGGTCCAAGGATACTAATTTATAACACCTATAATGCTTAGACAAGATTAAAACTTACACAAAATTAATCCATATGTAGAGCACCTATCATGTATCAGATGCACTGACAGGTATAACATTCAACAGTAACACATCAACCTGACACAAAGACAACTGAAATCAAGGAAATTAGATCCTCTCAAAATTGAGGGGTGAGAAATGACTATAAATAGACTGCTCTGCTTCTCACTCTCTGGGATGAAACAATGGGTGCTGAGAGCTACTGGTGTGAAAGCACTCAGGGACCACTCCTCAAAGAAGTAAACCAGCAGTAACCCAACCTACAGAACAAGTTGACAAGATGGCTCTTTCCCCTCTCTAGTTTTTGAGAAGGATCATTCTGCTGAGAAAGGCATGGGATTGGCAGGGGGGGAACATTCTTTAATTTTATCTCACGGGACATAGGAGATTGTCACAGTTTTTAGTCTTATGTATATCCAGTAACTTACTTCTTTTAACAATTCAAAGTCCAAGATATCTAAACTGTCATACACAGCAAAGGCGCATATGCAAAGAGAAGATTATTGGATTAATGGAAGCACTCTTGTGAAAAAGCTGAAATGGATTTTGTAAGCAAGAGCAACCCTCCTGGTCTCATAATTTTGTATATTCTCGACTCCTTTTTGACTCAAAAATAAATGCAGAGAATAACTCAGTTCCCTCAAAAGTGAAAGATTCTCCTTCCACCAAAGAACTGCAGCACCTGCCAGCAGGAACTCAAAAATTCCTGTAATCATGAAGGTACACAAGCTCCTAGTTATTCCTGATCACCATCAGAGGCAAGACATGAGGTTAGGCAGACTTTCAGTCTGAGCCACCACAGTCACCCTTACATTATTTTTGTATTCCAAACAGAGGACATTTACACATGTAGGACTTGACAGCAAGGACATAAAACACAGCACTGCTGAGGGCAAAATGCTGATGCTGAATATAATGCTCACTCGAGTACATATGTGTGTTGCAGACCCACAACAAATCCAATCCCGTTGCGCTGTGAATTGTTACAGCCTATGGCTATGGAGTGTAGGCTCTGCAGTGCAAGCTCCAAGAGCAGCATATCATTTTTTTAGGTTATCAAACACCCAGCTCAGCTAACAGGTCATTTATATGTAGCTCTAAACACACCAAGGCTCAGTTGCTCAGGGCTAAAGACCTGCAAGAAAGATAACGTTTTAAATTATTTAAGGCAATGCAGAGGAAGGTTCAGAAGCTCCTGACTGGAGGAGTTACAAGCAGCACATCTCCAACTTGATTTCAGACATGCCACATAAGGCTAATATGAAACAGAATGAAGAGAGCACAGCATAAGTGCAAGATGCAAACATGAGTAGATCCAGAGACACACAAAGGAGCACTTTTACCAGCAGAGGTTAGCAAAAACAAGATGTACTTGTCCAATAGAGATGTAAGAAAAAACTGTTCTGAAATAGGACTTCCCTTCAAACTGACTTCATTTTCACACTCAAGTTCCCACTGCCAGATCACCCAAAACTTCCTTTGACATGAGGGTCCAAATCTCAGCCAGGAATAGAGAAAAGTACTTCCTTACAGACTGCTCTCTGCTTACCTATGTCACATTGCTCTTCATCTGCTCATCATGCCATGCTAAAATTTTTAAATCAAATTCTTTCTAAAGCCCAAGTGTGGGAGTCTGGTATCTTGGAGGCAAACAGTTTCCTAAGTTTTTGGGTGCCCAATTTGCATGTTCTTTAACAGGAGCAGCATGCAGCCTAGAGATTTGTGTGTTTAAAGGACACTGCCTTATTATCAAAGTACAAGAACATCTAGAGAGTCACAGCTGAAACTGAAGTCCTTTCAGTCTAAAATATTCTATAATCCACATTTCAATTTGCTTGGGTATTATCCAAACAGCAATCAGTTCATTAAAAAAAAAAAAGCAAGGGCGGGGGGGAAGGGAGAAGTGGACACAACACATGACTTTACCTTAGTATCAGAAGATCCCCAAAAACATGATTAACATGAAATTTTACTTCATCAGGGAATTCCACAGTGTAATTCCTCCCATTACTGGTAACTCTGGCTCAATTACACCAAGATAAATGACACAGCAAGGCACTTGGGATATTAGCAGCTCCTCTTTTTAAACAGCTTCTGCAAACCCACATGGACAGTGGGACACTAAGACCAGATTCTGGCCTACATCTGCACTGACACAGTGGACTATTGCTTGTTTGGGTTTTCACAAAATTTCTCTACCTGCAGATAAAACCTGAGAAATAACTTTTATCTGTAGTTATGTTCAATGAACTTTAGAAAGAAAAACTATACTTACATAAAATGCTCAGTTACTAAAGTATAAAGCTGGTTAACTAGGTAAATAAAGGAAAAAATATTCTGGTAACAGAGAAAATAGAGGAAGGAGAAAATAAACATGATGTCTTTTCTTTTCCAAACCTGCACACACATTTTCATCTATTATGAATTTAACTGCAAGTTTTTCACATGAAAGCAGTGCTCATCACCAGAGTTGGATTTACCCCTTCCACATGGCTAATGAAAATGGTTTTGTCACATACAGCCACTGGGAAACCTGGCAAAGGGCTGCTGATTACCCATTTCAGTGGAAGTGAGGGAAAACAGAGGCAGACGTTGAAGTCAATTACTTAAAAGAATGTAGCAAAGCACAAAAACAGTGCTCTTTTCTTCTGTGGAAAAAATTCCAACATTACACCACATAATGGCATTTTGTGCTGAAGATGGTATTGCATTCTGTTTTCATGATAGAGACATTTGATAGGTATTAGGGATTTGAAAAACTCAAAAGAGCTCCTTGAAAAATAGGGTAATATTGTGGTCTTCAGTGTTATACTCAAATGCTGAAATTCAAGCAGCAAAAAAAGAAGCATATTGTCAGAGGTATCAGATCAAATTATTAATCTGCGTGTCTATATTGTAACAAAGCAAGAAGTAAATTAAGTTTCACCTGCTTAATCTGTACCAAAGTGAAGAAGGTGAAGTGGATTTTTTCAGTTTTATAAATATCTAGACAGATAATGCTAAAAAGAAGCGCTTTTAACACCAGAGGACAATTTCCCCAAAATACAGGGAAAAGCACAACACAGAGCAGACATTTATCTATTTGGAGAGATAATCAGTTCTTTTTACATTTTAATTCTTGTCGTCATCACTGCATCTTCCTTTTTTGTTTTGTTCCCCCCTGCAGAAAATTTGTATGCAAAGCACAGCTGTTCAAGCTGCACAGATGCAGGCATTACTGGTGCCAGAAAATAATGTACAAAGCTACAAGTATAATAAAACTGTCTTTCCTAAGCAGGTGTTTGAATGCTAGTTTGGCTGCAATCCCAAGCTGCCAAGGCCCTCTCAAAATGGCCTTTGGCATATCTACATTTGGGTTCAGCTTCTGTCCATTCCCCTGAGTTGAGACCCAAGCTGAATGCCTATCTTTGCACCTTCAAGTCATCCAAGAGCTCTCATTCCAAACCCCAGAAGTATTCATAACTTCTGCAGCATATTTAAGACTCTCTTGGTTTGAAACACAGGTGTTTGCCAAGGAAAGCAGGAACCTCCCTTGGAATGAAAACTATAAGCCCCTTACCTCTCAATTATTATAACATTGAAATTAAGGGACTTTCAGGCAAAGATATGGGAAAAGGAATAACAGTTCTTTTACTGGTATGTATATGTATAACAAGGGAAACAAACCACAGCAATGGCAGCAACAACAGTCAGTCATTCATTCAAACATACTGCCTCCCAGAATGCTGGAAAGGAAAAACATTCACACATGGTGTTTATGGCTGTAGTCATTCCTCTGGTAGGCAACTTTCCCAAGAGAACAGAGAACCTGTATCAAAGTTAAGTGTAACAAGCTGCTCTTCTACACAGTACTCTGGTTAAGGCCAGGATGACTGCCATAGGCTGCTGCTTCTACACTTTCTTCCCATGATCTCCCAAATGCATGTATATATGCAATTCTACATATGCATAGATATGTAAAATACATGCATATTTACAATCAGCAAAAACATTCACTATCTTGTCCCAATACAATTCACAGGCTCTCAACGAGCACATCCAGCTCCGTTGTCTGAGATGACCATGTGGGTGTGTCTTGGTTTGACAAGACAGGTGTCTGCCAGGGAAACTGGGGTTTCCCTTAGAATAGAGAATGCAAACCCCCCACCCCTGCCAAATTATAAATTTTCAATTAAGGGCTCTCAGGCAAAGATTTGGGAATAGGAATAACAGTTCTTTACTAGGAATATCAATAATACAAATGTGGTAGGAAACAAAACTACCCCACCAAACCAGCAAACAAACAACAACAATTTGGGAAAGCCCTGACAGAATCAGAGCTGCCACCTGGCACCCTGTTAGTCAGGGTGTTGGAAGCAGTCCAGAAGTGAGTCCTGGGATGACAGACGTGGCTCTGTTGGAGCAGGGACGATCCTGTAGCCAAAAAGGGTCTAGGAGTGATGAGGAGGGGTCCAGGGGTGAGGTGATGATGAGATGGGGTCTGGCGAAGATGAGATGGGGTGCCGTCTTCCTCCCAGGAATCGGGGTGAAGCAAGTGAAGTCTGTCCCCGGCCGGCTCAGTTTTCCTGGCAGCAATTGTAGACTCCCCCCACTGGGTGGGGCATCCCACAATAGGACCATGCATGCAAATGGGGCTTCTGGGGCTCTGGGGGGAGCGGGTACAGTCCGGGGGTATAGTCTGTTGATGGCCCATTACCCAAAAGGCGCCCACCCCTCCCCCCGTCCCCCTCCTTCCAAAGTTACAAGAAATAAAGAACAATTCCCCAACTGCTTTCAGCAGATGAAAATAGAATACACATTTTTGATTCCATAACCCAGGACATTATCCACCCCTTATTCTATTATCATCTGCATCATACCTAAAGCAATGAACTATTATGCAGAATGAACCCCTACACTCAGTTCTTACTTAGGATTAGGTTTTCCTGGGGTACACAACTGGTTTTTCCATCTTTCTGCATTACCCACCAAGTGTAACCAGGTCCTTGAGCAAAAACAATCCCACGGATGGGTTCGCCTTTGCCTGAGGTGGGGTTAATCCAGACAGTCTTTCCTAAAATACCTCTCATGTGCACCACAGGGACTTTATCTCCATCTACTGTGTGCAAAGGGGTAGACTGGGCAGGACCAGCTCGATTGATGGAGCCTCGGGTGTTGACCATCCAGGTGGCTTTTGCTAAGTTCACTTCCCAGTTCTTAAAGGTCCCTCTGCCAAGTGCCTTCAGAGTGGTCTTAAGTAGTCCATTGCACCGTTCCACTTTCCCGGCAGCTGGTGCATGATAAGGGATGTGATAGATCCATTCAATGCCGTGTTCTTTAGCCCAGGTGTTTATAAGGCTGTTCTTGAAATGGGTCCCGTTGTCTGACTCGATTCTCTCAGGGGTGCCGTATCTCCACAGGACTTGTCTTTCAAGGCCCAGGATGGTGTTCCGGGCGGTGGCATGAGGCACTGGGTAGGTCTCCAGCCACCCAGTGGTGGCTTCCACCATGGTCAGCACGTAGCGCTTGCCTTGGCGGGTTTGGGGCAGGGTGATGTAATCAATCTGCCAGGCCTCCCCATACTTATATTTGGACCACTGTCCACCGTACCAGAGGGGCTTCACCCGCTTGGCCTGCTTGATGGCAGCACACGTCTCACAGTCATGGATAACCTGAGAGATACTGTCCATGGTTAGATCCACCCCTCGGTCTCGTGCCCACTTATAAGTGGCATCTCTGCCCTGATGACCTGAGGCATCATGGGCCCACCGAGCTAGGAACAACTCTCCCTTATGTTGCCAATCCAAGTCTATCTTAGACACTTCTATCTTCGCGGCCTGATCTACCTGTTCGTTGTTCCGGTGCTCCTCATTAGCCCGACTCTTGGGAACATGGGCATCCACATGACGGACTTTCACAGGTAGTTTCCCTACTCTGGTGGCGATGTCCTTCCACTCATCAGCAGCCCAGATTGGTTTTCCCCTACGCTGCCAGCTGACCTTTTTCCACCTTTCCAGCCAGCCCCACAGAGCATTAGCTACCATCCACGAATCGGTGTAGAGGTAGAGCTTTGGCCACTTCTCTCTTTCAGCGATGTCCAGGGCCAATTGAACAGCTTTGAGTTCGGCAAGCTGGCTTGACCCACCTTCTCCTTCAGTGGCTTGTGCAACCTGTCTTGTGGGGCTCCACACAGCTGCTTTCCACTTCCGGTTCATCCCTACGATGCGACAGGAACCGTCAGTGAAAAGAGCGTAGCGTGCTTCTTCTGCTGGCAGTTGGTTATATGGTGGAGCTTCTTCAGCCCGGGTTACCTGCTCTTGTTCTTCTTCCTCGGTGAGACTGAAGTTCTCAGCTTCCGGCCAGTTGGTGATCACTTCCAGAATCCCAGGGCGATTCGGGTTTCCAATACGGGCGCGCTGAGTGATGAGGGCAATCCATTTGCTCCAGGTGGCATCGGTGGCGTGATGGGTGGAGGGAACGTTTCCTTTAAACATCCACCCCAGCACTGGTAGTCAGGGTGCCAGGAGGAGCTGTGCTTCCGTGCCAATCACCTCTGAGGCGGCTTGAACTCCTTCATAGGCAGCCAAGATCTCCTTCTCCGTGGGAGTGTAATTGGCTTCAGACCCTCTGTAGCTTCGGCTCCAGAATCCCAGTGGCCGGCCTCGAGTCTCACCAGGCACCTTCTGCCAAAGGCTCCAGGACAGACCATGGCTCCCAGCTGCGGAGTAAAGCACATTCTTTACCTCTGGTCCCGTCCTGACTGGGCCAAGGGCCACCGCATGAGCGATTTCCTGCTTGATCTGGGCAAAGGCGTGTTGCTGCTCTGGGCCCCAGTGGAAATCGTTCTTTTTGCGGGTAACCAGGTACAGAGGGCTCACAATCTGACTGTACTCAGGGATGTGCATCCTCCAGAAACCTATGGCACCTAGGAAAGCTTGTGTTTCCTTCTTGCTGGTCGGTGGAGACATCGCAGTGATCTTATTAATGACCTCTGTGGGGATCTGACGCCGTCCATCTTGCCACTTCACTCCCAGGAACTGGATCTCTCGGGCAGGTCCCTTGACTTTACTCTTCTTAATGGCAAAGCCAGCTTCCAGGAGAATCTGGATGATCTTTTCTCCTTTCTCGAAAACTTCCACTGCCATGTTTCCCCACACAATGATGTCATCAATGTACTGTAGATGTTCCGGAGCCTCACCCTTCTCCAGTGCAGCCTGGATCAGTCCATGGCAGATGGTGGGACTGTGCTTCCACCCCTGGGGCAGTCGGTTCCAGGTGTACTGAACGCCCCTCCATGTGAAGGCAAACTGGGGCCTGCACTCTGCTGCCAAAGGAATGGAGAAGAAGGCATTGGCAATATCGATGGTCGCATACCACTTTGCTGCCTTGGACTCCAGCTCATACTGGAGCTCCAGCATGTCCGGCACGGCAGCGCTCAGTGGTGGAGTCACTTCATTCAATGCACGATAGTCCACAGTCAATCTCCATTCCCCTTCAGACTTACGCACAGGCCAAATGGGACTGTTGAAGGGTGAGTGGGTTTTGCTGACCACCCCTTGGCTCTCCAGTTTACGAATCATCTCATGGATCGGAGTCACAGAGTCTCTGTCAGTACGGTATTGCCGACGGTGCACTGTTGCTGTGGCGATTGGCACCTGTTGTTCTTCAACTCTCAGCAGTCCCACAGCAGAGGGGTCGTCGGAGAGACCAGGCAGGGTATTTAGTTGTCTGATTGCTTCCGTCTCTACAGCAGCTACTCCAAAAGCCCAACGATATCCTTTTGGGTCTTTGAAATGTCCATTTTTGAGATAGTCTATGCCAAGGATGCACGGGGCCTCTGGACCAGTCACAATGGGGTGTTTCTGCCACCCATTCCCAGTCAAACTCACTTCGGCCTCCAATACAGTCAGTTGCTGGGACCCCCCTGTCACTCCAGAAATAGAGATGGGTTCTGCTCCCACATACCCCGACGGCATCAGGGTACATTGGGAGCCAGTGTCAACCAAAGCCGTGTATTTCTGTGGGTCAGATGTGCCAGGCCATCGGATCCACACAGTCCAATAGATCCGATTGTCCCTCTCCTCTACCTGGCTAGAGGCAGGGCCCCTCTAGCACTGGTTATTCCCTCCCTGAGCATACATACTAGAGGTTCCAGCATCCTGACTACTGACAGCCTGGGCATAGGAGGTTGAGGATACTTTCATTTTAGTGGCACCCCTTTGGTGAGTGTTCCTCTCCTTGAGCTCACGCACCCGGGCTGCCAGGACATAGGTGGGTTTCCCATCCCACACTCCCATGTCTTCCCCATGGTCACGCAGGTAAAACCACAGGTCAGCTCTCGGGGTGTACCCTCTCTCTCTGGCTGGGGGTCGTTGGGCTCTGACTCTGGGGCCTGTGACTCGTACTGGTGCCACACTGGAACTGTTCTTCCTCATCTCCTCCCTCACCTCCCTCATTTCCTCTTTGAGCTCTTTCACCACGGCAGAGATATGAGCCTGCAGCGGGCCATTGATCATGCTCTCATAATTCCTAAGCTTAGTGGCAACAGCCCCCACTGTCACTTGGTTGTCCTCAGCATTAATGGTTGCAATGAATGTAGTATACTGAGATGGCCCCAGATTTGCCAGGTTCCATAACATCTGCGCTGTGCATCTAACCTTGTCAGGATCATTATCATGCTGTCCACTCCTCCCAAAAAGTACCTCTAGTACTGCCACTTCCCTCAGCTGTTGGATTCCCTCCTCCAGAGTTTTCCAGCGCATTCTATGGTGGTGCTCCTGCATTCTTTCTCTGTGGACAAATCTTTCTCTCACACTCATTAAAAGCCGCTGCCAGAGGGAAAGAGGTCCAGGCTCCCTTACAAATACCTGATTTATACCTGAGTCCTGGGTCAAGGGTCCCAAATTCCTGGCCTCCCCACCATCTAGTTGGACACCTGTGCCCATAAGATCCCAAACCCGAAGTAGCCAGGCAGTGTAAGCCTCACGTCCCCGCCGTACAATATCTTTTTGCAAATTACGGAGACTTTCATATGACAGGGACTCAGTGATGATCTGAACATGTGATTCCCTTGTGTCTTGTGAGGGCCCTCCCTTCTTATCTTTACTCTCTGGGTTTGCTGTTTTCACTTTAGATTTCCTTGTTTCCACAGGGGCAACTGCTGCTGGCTGTGACTGCCCCTGTGTGTCAGCTGGAACCTGGACAGTTGTAATGTCTGCGGGTTCTGTATCAGATTCTCTTTTGTCAGGGCAGGGCGAAGGTTTCTCACCAGCTGGGGAAATGTACTCTTTCAGCATCTGGTTCATCTCATGCATTTCTTTTATCAGAGCCTTCACCCAAACCGGGTGGTTTATGCCTGAGGCTGGCTGTGGGACAGGGATGGGCTCTTGGGCAGCATCATTATTCTTTGGGGTAGTTATCAGAGTGCTTACCCAGGCCAGTCTCCCTTTATCTCTGAATACCAAATAGAATAGGCCTATAAGCAGCACCAACCACTGTATGACGTCATTAGCATTCAGAGGGAAATTTAACCCTTGAAAAGCTGGTGGAGTAGACCCAAAAAACTGAGTGAAGGATTGGGAGAAAATTTCCCCAGGTGCCATTTCCTCACAATATGTACCATTATTAAAGTAACCCCAGAAACACAGAGTTAGTCTATGATAGCCCTGAATCCATGTGCCTGCTTTCCAAAGGAAGTTAAAAATCCACGAATTCCTCACCTTATTAACCCACAAAATAAACTGGATGCCAGCCACAGTAGCCTTGGTTATAGGGCCCATGTTTAGATAAGGGCCAGCAAATGGCAGAAATACAGCCACAACCACGTGCCAGCCAAACCAGGGAAAGCTGGACCACATGATTTTGAGCAGTAGACTTCTATCTAGTACACAAGAACTGTTATTCCTCTGTCTCAATGCCCTTGTGCCCCACACTTGGGCGCCAAAATCTGTCTTGGTTTGACAAGACAGGTGTCTGCCAGGGAAACTGGGGTTTCCCTTAGAATAGAGAATGCAAACCCCCCACCCCTGCCAAATTATAAATTTTCAATTAAGGGCTCTCAGGCAAAGATTTGGGAATAGGAATAACAGTTCTTTACTAGGAATATCAATAATACAAATGTGGTAGGAAACAAAACTACCCCACCAAACCAGCAAACAAACAACAACAATTTGGGAAAGCCCTGACAGAATCAGAGCTGCCACCTGGCACCCTGTTAGTCAGGGTGTTGGAAGCAGTCCAGAAGTGAGTCCTGGGATGACAGACGTGGCTCTGTTGGAGCAGGGACGATCCTGTAGCCAAAAAGGGTCTAGGAGTGATGAGGAGGGGTCCAGGGGTGAGGTGATGATGAGATGGGGTCTGGCGAAGATGAGATGGGGTGCCGTCTTCCTCCCAGGAATCGGGGTGAAGCAAGTGAAGTCTGTCCCCGGCCGGCTCAGTTTTCCTGGCAGCAATTGTAGACTCCCCCCACTGGGTGGGGCATCCCACAATAGGACCATGCATGCAAATGGGGCTTCTGGGGCTCTGGGGGGAGCGGGTATAGTCCGGGGGTATAGTCTGTTGATGGCCCATTACCCAAAAGGTGCCCACCCCTCCCCCCCGTCCCCCTCCTTCCAAAGTTACAAGAAATAAAGAACAATTCCCCAACTGCTTTCAGCAGATGAAAATAGAATACACATTTTTGATTCCATAACCCAGGACAGGGTGGCAACCTCCCCCCTTCCTTGAAGTCCCTTCCATTAATGATAACGTATCCTTAAATAATTCCTTTCTACCACCCTTGCAGACCTGTCAATAAACACATTTTCCCTCTCAGGCCAGGGAGTGTCTCATAAATCTTCCCTAGCCCAGGTCTGGAGATCTATCACTTGAATGCAGTCACGGGTTTCTTCCTGGCCCCCCCTCTTCAGGGCCATTCAGACAGGAGGCTGGGTCAAACCCATCCCCACTTTTCAATTCTAAATCCTCCTGTTCCATTAAAGAAGATTCATACTGTTATAACCGAGTGCTGGTCATCCACTTAGAGGCTCTTTCCATTAACAAAGCTTTAACTTGATGCGAAACTTTAATAATTACATATCCTTCTGTTGTCAGTTTTTGGGCCTCAGGTACCATCAAAGCTGTGACTGCACAGTTCTGCAGACAATGAGGCCAGCCTCTGGCCACTGGGTCTAATAGCTTAGAAAAATAAGCAACAGGTCACTCTGTTCCCCCATGTTCTTGTACCAAAATTTCTTTAGAATGGCCCTGTTTGACATCCACACATAACACAAATTCCTTTTCTGAGTCTGGAAGAGCTAAGACCACAACATCAGGACTGTCTTGGGTTAAAAGGTCATATAAAGGTCTGGCTAAAACAGGAAAATCCTCAGTCCGTGCTCTGCAGTACCCCTCTAACCCTAAAAACTGCCGTAACTTCTTCTTTTGTCTGGGGTAATGGTACTTGTAAAATTCCTTGTATTCTTTCTGGATCAATACACCATAAACCTCCAGTCAAAATGTATCCCCAAATATTTAACCTTTTACTCTACCAACTGCACTTTCTTTTCAGACATTCTAAGTCCCTTTTTAGCAAGAAAATTAAACAGCTCCACGGTGGCCTCTTCAACCACCTTTTCCTGTTCCCCTGATAAAAGCAAATCATCCACATACTGCAACAACCTAACTCCTGAAGGTGGAGTAAACGGTCTTGATATTTTCTGAAATGTTTGCCCAGACAAAACCAGTGACTCTATATATCCCTGTGGGAGGACTGTCCACGCCAAGAGGCTTCTGATGCCCTATACAGAGCTCTTCTTCCAGTTCTAGAGGGTGATATGCTGCCCTCCTCTCCTCCACTATCATTTTCCTCAGGTGGGGCCATAGGAACAGCTCCAGAAGTTGAGGATACAGGGGAGCTGCAGCTGGCTCTGGGTCAGCTGGCAAAACTGGAGAACAAGACGGGGGAAGGTGCTGAAAAACATCCCAATCCTCACAATTTTTCTCTTCTGAAACTTCCTGGGGTCTGAGCCCAGACTATCAGACCCCTTTGAGTTTCCTTGGGACTCAGCCTGATGGCGACTTAAATGGAGAGAGACGGTTTCAACACGTTGTCCAAAAAGTAATTTTAATAATACAAAAATAACAAACAGTAAGGCATCAAGGATCAAGGCAGTACAAGGGGCAGAAGGCACAAGGCCAAAGGCAGAGTCTAGGGTCAGACAGGGGTATTTATGCACCTTGCTGTGGGTGGGGAGTTAAGGTGTGGTCTGAGAGAAGGGTCCAATGGGGGACGATGACTAAGAATATTAGAATTCTTGCATCAAAAATCAACCTATGATAACACAGAGAACTGAGAACTTTCTAGTAACAATTTGCATAAAGAGCATGTCATTTTGCTTATGGCACCGAGAACAGGGTTTTCCACGGCATTTTTCCAAGGTTCTCTTCTTCCCTGGGGAAATTGCCCTCTATACTCTTCGTCCCCTTTTTCCTCTTCCTCCCTCTTTCTCAACACATAGACTCTTCTATTTGCTTATCTCAACCATATCCGCCCACGTTCCCTTTCAATCAATCCTTTCCAATTCTCCTCTAAATACAATCACATACTTTGACACAAGCAAGGTCTATCTGTTCCATAAGGTGGCCATTCATGCTGCTTTGGCAAGTCATACTTTGGCCACAAAAAATAACAATCTTCTACCATTGTCTCCACAATTACCCCTGGGGGAATGCATAATCTGACCCAAGACCTCAGCATTCTCCCCAAGGGACTCTCTGGGGGTATTATGGGATTGTCATCCCTTTTGCCAGGGCCCCTTCCCAGCTTAATCTTTGCACCCCTCCACGGGTGCCCTGTTTTACCTGTGCCACCCTCCATGGGTGCTGTCCCACATTCACTCCCCAAAGACCCCAGTGTACTCACTGGTGAGATATTCAGTGATTCTTCCCTGTGGAGTCCTCACAGACACCCATGGTCCACCACTCGCCTGTCTCCTGTCTCAGGGACCAAGATTTACGTAACAATTCAGTCAAAAAAACAAAGATTGTCAGGTGAGTAAATTGCAAACAGAATACTTCAGAAGAATCTGAAATATTCCACCATTCCCCAAATGCAAAGCTGGTGACTCCAGAAAGGTTTGAGAATAAGGATCCGTAAGGGTATTTGTAAGCTGGCAGGAAAATGAAACCACAGATACTTAAAATAAAACCAGGCAGTTATATTTCAGGTCATACTTGGGCATCTTTTTTTAATAGAATTATATACATGTTCCTATAATGACAGGAAGTACATATTCTAAATTGAAATCAAGATACACCTAGACCTCTTTTATTTGCCATATCACTGTTTTTTTTAAAGACAAGATTCTTGGACATAGTAAAGTCACAAATTAGATGCCAGCATTTCCAGTGCCAGCTGCTTTCTTCTGGCTTCTCTCTCTTTATGAGCTGCTACCAAGAAGAGGTAATGATTACAAACTCAGAGCTGATACTCATTTCGCAATTCATGCTTTTTCTTCATACTTTAGATTTCAAGGTGAATAAAGAATAACAGGATTTAAATGCACAATGTGCTTCATTAATGGCTTCTCCAAGGATAACAGTGAGGTTTTCTTCAGTGCAAAAAGTCAGCAATAAACTCCCAGTGCTGTGATGGCTTTAGCTGCTGCTTTATGCACTTTATGCCAGGTTCTTATCATACCGAACCAGAAGCAATCAGGACAAACAAAATAAAATTACACAATTTAAAAGGTTTAATATTTTTTGTTAGAGAGCTTCTAAGAAGCCATGGGCTTTGGAAGAGTTCATTTCACATTACTGGCATATTTATTGCACAAAGGTGGGATGGTTCCAAGAGATTCGTCTGCGTAGGATTCATTTCAAAACCCACTAGTTCCAGATTAGATTGAAACAGGATTTTTAATTAGCAACTTGACTGTTTAATAACCAGAAAAAAAACAACATCCAAACCTACCATTGTCTGTGTTCCCTTGATTTCTCAGTGGCATTTGGCCACCATGAAAAGAATTTAAAAAGCTTTAAATTTTATGCCATTGCTTGCTTCTCAAAACCCACAGCAGACCTAGTTAGACCAGTGACACGCATATAACCAAGATTAATATTGAATGCTTTCAGATAGATTTAATACTGTGCTGGCTGCATAGAGGATTTCACATTTTCTTTTTAGCCTAGAGCAACAAAGACAACTACAAACAACATGGTGATTGGAATGAAAAGGCATTTGAACCCTTTGTCATTTAATCAAAGATAATAAAAGGTATAATTATAATTTCCCACATTTATGATGATCAAAATCCATCCTATTTTAGCTAGAGTACTTGCAGAGAAAGTATTAGTTTGCAGATTCTGAATGCAGGCCTTTACCCAGCTAGACTGTGACTGCAGGTTCCAACAACAGGCTCCAGCTGCAGACTCAGACCAACCTCACAACAATGATTCTCTCTCCTCAGGATCCTTCATCTTCATGATCCTCTCACGCCCTCTTCCTCAAGGTTCTTCCTCCATTCATGATCCTCTCTGACCAGCTAACCCACTCCCTTTTATCCCACTCATCCTTATTGGATACAGCTGTGACTCATTGGGGGCCAGGCTGTATTGGGTAATTAACACAGCTGGTACTGATCAGGGGTGAGATCACCTGTATTCCCTTCTACAAAAAGAAACTGAAGCACTTGTTTGCACTCATACCCCATCTATCAAACACCACTGCACTGCTATTCATGGCACAACTGAATAATGTGTTATTTAAGATTACAGACCTTTTCTGCATTAACGACCATGGTTTTGAAGCATTTCAGAGCTGCCTTGGGAATTTATGATGCACTCAGTGGTTCGAATCTGCAAGATGAAAGGTAGGGGACCAAAAGGGGACTTAACGTCACAAGGCAGATCTGCATTTCTGGGGGATAAATAGTTTCTAGTTTACAATGTCAAGTTCAGACTTGCAGATAAGTCCTTTCAGAAACAAAGAAAGTCTGAGCTGCCAGATTTTTCATGGCTGCAGCAATGCCAAGAGCACTTCTTTTTCTCCCTGTTGTGAGCATCTCGAAATAAAGAAGATTGCATAGAAATGTGCAAATAAATTTCACAAAAATTTGTAACACCTAACTAATTTTAACAGAAAGCTATGCTGCTCAAGAGTAGAGAGATTTAAGTGTTCTTTACCACTGCTGTTTCATTGTTAGAGCCCCATTAGTCTGTACAATGGGAAACCACTTAGCAGAGGCACACAAGTCTGCAGCACAATATTCAGATTTCTGTGCTAGAGGATGCACCAAATGAATGAATGCACCCCATCATCCATACACATCTCCCCTCAGGAAAGTTCTGAACTCCTGTCTAACTTAAAAATTTATGTCTTGGCTGACACCTATCCAGGTGAGCTTCCCAGTCAAGTTATAAAGCCGAAAGGAAACAAGCATGGTATTTCTGATATGTTGCACGTGGGATTTTCCAGATGTAAATCCTGTTTGCACTGAAATTACATCTTGTAGAAAAATAGGCAAATTAGTTTCTAAAATAACCAGTGTCAGAAAATCCTCTAGAGTGAAGAGCAAGTTGTCCCAAATCTTAATTATTCATCCAGGAATTAAAAAGCCAAGTCTTATCTGCTGAACTGTTAAATACCTGTTCCCATAGACACTATCACCAAATTGTCCTTTATTAAAGCAAGCCTGAGCTGCTTGAGCCTTTTAAGGCAACCCTTGCCAGTTCTCCAGACAAGCCTCCTGACTGTTCAACTCTGTCTGGTTTCCAGCTTCCCACTGAACCAGCAGGACACAGGGCAGGCTCAAGGGCACTGGGGTGGGTGACTCACAGGGCAGCAAAGCCTTCCCATGCCTGTCCTGGATGCTGTACATGCAGCCATGGACCACACTGGCTCATCTTCCCCTCATCTCATATTTAATCCTATTACAAGGCATGTTATATGAATTTTACCAAGCAACTGAAATTACACTGAACCAATGATCCCATCTGCCCATTACTTATCACTCCAACTTCCCTCCTTCAAGGTTAGAAGTTAACAGTGGTTATTTGTGCCATCTGAAAATGTCTATTACTAGTAACCTACTAGGATGCTATTTCTTCCTCAAACTACTGATTTAACATCAAAGTAACATGGAGACAAAGCACAAGTTCTATGAAATATACAAGGAAAAGTGCTCTAAACTTACAGGTGAATGATGACTGTATTTAATCATAACCTCTGCAGTCCCACTGCTTAGCTGATTTGATATTGGATGGTAAAATTCTTAATTCATGAAAGCCAAGGTTGTATCCCATAGAAAAGTGTACTGTATCAGCATTATTAGAGTTATCATCTGTGAGCTCATCAGTTTTACAAGATGTATTTTCTGCAGCTGTACAAGATCAATTACTTTCTGATCTTGTTTTAATCATTCAAAACCTGTATCAGTATTTCAGACCATAACCAAGATCGAGGTAGATCAAGTCAACAGCCACCTAAGGCTCTTTCCCTCTGTTCAGCTGTATTCAAAAAAGGAACATTTAGCCTTTTGCGTTTGTCCCACATTTCAACACGCACTAAACAAAATAAAATTCAAATCAGTTCAAGCCAAAAGTACCTTCTCCCCCTTTCACATAATGCAAACCACCAGTTTACAAATGACTACATGTTACCTCGTATCCTTGTATGTGATCATACTATGAATGATAGAGGTAAGCACTGTATGAAATTCAGGTGAGCAGCTCATCTGCATTAGCTCCTCCAGTACCTCAGCCACTCCTGATGTGTGTGAGATGATGTAGCCAGAAACCAAACACTACTCAAAGGTAGATAACCAGCACTGAGTGGCTCACAGTGGCTTAATCCTGGGCCCACAATGCTGGTACAGCCACACTGGAAAGGAATTATTCACCACCTTCATGTGACATGACCACATCACCTGGCTGTTTCCCAGATACAGCTCAGCATTAACTAAGCACATTTCTACACACATCTACCAAACCCCATAATTGTTATCAGTAACACAAGTAGTATTCTTGGTGGCAGGTCTCTGTAAACTTAAAAAATTGTATCTTATATTCAGTGTTGATAACTTAGAGTTATTTCTTTTATCCTGTTTTTTTCTTCATCAGTTTCTGCTCCTAATAAAGCATCTAAAAAACACCCTTACTATCCATTTTCCCTTGCCATTTTGGATATTTGTATGCTTTATATTAGATGCAGATGTAACAATGCATTTACTTCACAGACAGATTAAATCTTGACTGTGGGCTTCAGAATATATGGCAAGATACTTCTGGCAGTTTCGAAATGCCGTTTATTTTTTTTCTATTTAGACACCATCTTCCTATCTGCTTGGCTAATAATCTTGTCAGCTTTTAGAATGGGATTTCTAAGGCACTAGAAGCATAATTGGTTGCATTTTATTCCATGCACATCACACACACAATCAAGCTACGATCATTATATTTAACTTAGCCTCAATTTTCAATTCCATGTTTCATTTTTAACCTGCCAGGGCAAAATCTAATGTAGGTTTTGCCCTTGTAGGAAATAGGAAGAAATTTTGCAGCTCAAAACATGCTGTAAGGGTTTTTTTTATTTTAAGAAGGCTCCTGCCTTGCACAAGGAAAATCATACTGGAGCAATGGGTTTTGGGTGTCCTGCCACAAGGGGAAAGAAAATAGCCTCAAGACTGCTACTGAAAGGGTATCAGCCTCTCTGGAGTGATTCAGGCCAATGATTTATTTCTGATCAGAGCCTCAGAAGTGGTGATGCCTTTCCTGACAGTGGCACTCAAGCACCTCTCTTGCATTTAAACTCTGCAGAACAGGTCAGATAGAGGGGGTTTAATATCCCAGCCATGACAATTTTACCACAAGGTTTCAGTAATGCAGCTATGCTCAGAAATGAGCTAGTCTAGGCCGTCCTGCCTGTTTTTCCAGGTTCTTAGCACTGACACGGAGATAATTACAAATTTTCTTCTCACTAAATCCTCTCATCTCAACTAATTTTGTTCATAACATCTTAATTTTGCACTAAATGAACACTCATTTGTTCCCTGTTTCACCCTTTCTTCCTGTGCAAGTTTAACATTCTCCAGTTTCTTTCCTAAGCCACAAAAATTTGTTTCCCAATAAGGGTCAGAGGCCAAAGTCACCATCCTCTTCCCTGAGATAACTTGTGACCACAGCATAAAATGCCCTCTGAAGACCAACAGTCTCTTTTGTAATAAGCAATTGCCAGATGTTTCTTACCTAAATTGCTGAAACATCTCATATATTTAGAGATTTCCCTCAACATCCAGAACACCTTCTCAGTAGCTGTCCTCAAGAACAAAAGGGAAATCACCAGCCTCATTAATTTATGTATCTTTGAGCTGTATAAAGGACTTTCCACATATTTACACCCACGAGAGCTCAGACACAAATCTGCCAGGACTAGACTCAACATCCCTGAAAACATTCAAGGTCAGGTTGGAATGAGCTGTGAGCAACCTGGTCTGGTTGAAGATGTCCCTGCTCATCTCAAGGGGTTGAATTAGACAGCCTTTGAAGGTCCACTCCAACCCAAACTGTTCTATGATTCTATTGTTTCATTTTTATCTAGGTTAACCAAGGACAAGTGGAGCATTTGCCCAGAACCATCTTCCCTTAGAAGGATACTTTCCAGACTCCGTGAAAGTAATTCCTGTATTGGGCACCTTGAAACATTATTTGAGACCAAATGATTTCTTTGTAAGATTTCTGTTAAATGTCAATCCAAGTTTCAAAACAGATCTGACCTTTTCCAAACATAGAAATGTTTAGGTCTAGAAAACTGTTCTGTAAGTAATCTGCCACAAAGAAATCTAACACAGTTAGGGAGTCCTGGGTGATGCTGCCTTCTCATTAGCATTTCCCATCAGATCTCCACCCTGAAGCCACCCTACAGCTAGGCAAAGGTCACTGAAGTGGCTCTGCAAAGCACAACTTCAAAGCACGTTATGTAAATGAGTCTTGTTCTAGACCTGCAAAAAAAGGCAAAAGCAAAAATTCAGCTATGATAATGAATGTTGAACTTGAAGATAAGTAGGATATAGGGTCATCAGCATTTTGCCATTGGATCTGCCCCAAACAGAGACACAGAGTGGTATTCCAGCACTAACTGTGCTGAGATCAAAGCAGTGGACCTTAATGAGCATATTGGGGAGCTTCAATTTCACGTGTCCCATCAGATCTGTGATTCTGTGATATTTGAAAAGAAAAATGCAGGGTTTGATCTAAACAACTGATAGACAAATGTCTCAAGATGCTATGGGGTAACTGGCAGGTTTCACCAACCCCAGAGAGAGAATAGGGACCCTCAGACATCTCTCTCCCCTCATATCACACAAAGTCTATAGGTTCTCAAAGCTGCCACAAGCTTTCTAGCTCTGTTCAAAGAGATTTATTGTCCAATAGAGGCTTATGCAAACTGAAAAACTGGAAAATACTGACTTCTTCCTTGAGGTTTGATATACCTCACTTGCAGGAAGAAACCTGTCTAAGGTAACCATATCTTAACACAGAAATAAAAGGTAGCCCAAGTATCACATTGACAAGGAAAAAAATAGAGCTAATACCCTTGCTAAATGTATACATTCTGACAGTGACCTTTCAGTATTTAAATATGCCCCCAGTCACATTCTGAATTTATAAATAAAACTTATCCATGTATTCAGGTGACCTTATTTCTCTTCAACATAGGTATTTCAGAAAGTGAAAGCTAATGAATCCTAGAAAGAGAGAAAAACTGCAAGCAGCAGCAATGTGGAAATACAGCATCTTCTCTCAGAACGGAACATGCACAGGCCAAAAATATGTTAGAAAATGTTAAAGAACTCTGGTAAAAGTGGCATTCTTTAGATGAGAAAGAAAAACCAAGATAAGAACAAAGGGTAAAGGACATACAGCATGTAAAGAACTATACTGTCATTTCTTTACTGCAACACACCAGAGGACCAAAGGAAGAAGATACATGTTGGGATGAATGCACATTTCTGATGTCACCAAGATTACCAAAAAACCAATAATTTTTGCAAAGATAACAGAGCCAGAAAATAACAACAAAAAAAGAGGCAATATTGGTAATGTGCAGGGTGTTGCATTGTGGGGGATTTTTAAGAAAAAAAAAAAAAAAACCTGTCTTTAGGCACTGATAGCAGATTCCACTGAATAAAACATATAGGGACATGCAAATGAAGAAATTACCCCAAGTGCTCAGGTTCAGCTTCTCTCCTTCCATGCTCTGATATGTCCAGAGACTGGTGACTTCCCCCATCTCCAGGTATTCAAGGCAGATTTGATGAAAAGCGTGAGTACTCTTAGTAGCTGCCACAGACACATTAATTCTTGGGTTGATGAACTGCAAACAGGAGCAGCTGGAGATGCTGGGCCTGCTGAGCTGCCTGGCACAAGCTGCTGCGTTGTAAGAGAGCAGGGGGACACCACCAGGCTAGCTCACTAAGGCATCCCACTATCCTAATTAGAAAAAGCAATAAAAATTAAATTGATTGTATGTTACACTGCCATGTATCTCAGTTTGAGACAAGTTAGGAGGAAATGTCCCGAAAGTAACATCTCTGGAAAAAAGGCAGGTTTTGGCAGTCCCTCCCCCACCAGTTGGAAGGGAATTTCTTTGAGGAAAGTGGAAAAGAGCTGTTTGTTTAAGAAGCAGAGTGCTCACAGGCATGGGAGAAAGAATGAATGATGCTAGATGTTAAAACCTTCACGCTGCAGAGAAAGCTGGTGGATCTTGGAGTCCTGCTCGGCTTCTCCCAGGGTCCGGTGCTGGGATGTACCATCCCAGGGCTTCCCCTCCAGGCTGCAGTGTGGGGCTCCCAGCGATGTTCTGGCGTTTTGGACCAGCGCAAAGCTAAAAAGCTCCAGAAGAAGAAGCCACAGTCCCAAGAAAACTTCTTGCCTCAGCTAACAAACAAGAAGCTGAACAAGAAGCTAGAATGTAACTCCTTTCCCCGCTGCACACGCAGAGCACCAAGAGCTGGGAAAAACCGGAGCAGTGCCTGTGTCTGAACACAGACGGCCAAAAGTATTCCCCCGGCTTCCCTCCACTCTCCCGGACCTACCTTAAAGTTACAGGAGCTGTCAGGGCATAAAGCAGATGATAGGGGACACAGTATCATAAAGTCTCCCCAAGACACCACGTGAGTCTGGGGCGGAAAATGTCTTACATTTAAGAAAAGCAGGAGCAAAGAGGGAAAACTAAGTAATTTTTTTTATTCTTTACCTTATTAGTGTTAAAACATTCCACCAGTATGAATAAGTAATATATGTGTGAATCAGGCCTCATGATTGCTTATTGCATTAAGCTGCCAGTATGTTGCAGTAATAGATTCAGAGCGTTCATTTATTTTCTACCAAATTTCTATATTGGCCCTGCAAGAGAATATCCATTTTTACCAGGAAGAAAGCTTGCATATTGTTCAGCATAACAGTAAAATTTATTTTAGTCTCTTTGCATAAGCCATATTGGAAAAGTCTGAATTTGTACCCTCAGAGCATATAAAAATCCCATATAGATTTCAGATCCTGACTACAGTGGTACAGACTTAGACCCTGATCTTCACAAAGCTTTCCTCCACATGGACTCGTCTTAATTCCAGCTCCAAGATGAAGACATTAACACTCACTTACAGAACAAAAATCTTCCAGAGAACAAAAATCAAAAAGTAGATTAAAAGAAATAATGTAGAGGTAGTATTTCAGGTGACTGTTAACCCCTACACCACTTTTATTATCTAGAACGACACTGTGCAAGCCTCTTAAGCCTAAGAGCCATCTGATGTTTTTGACAAGGGCATTAACATACTTTACTGAAGTTTCATGCTTTGCCATCTGCTGTTGATGGTGTGTGACTCATCAAGCTGAAAAACAATTTTGACCACTGGATAAAGCTGGGCATCCTTCACCACTTCAGTTAATTAGGATTTACTGAGCTGACCTCACTTTTGCTGAGCACAGCTTTCAGAAATTCACATTACCTAGAGATGACAGAATGAAACTTAAAACTTTTTTCCATCCTCGACTCAAAAGAAAGTTTTGGGTTCTTATAAAAAAAGTAATCTGCAAGACAGTGTCTTGGTTTGACAAGACAGGTGTCTGCCAGGGAAACTGGGGTTTCCCTTAGAATAGAGAATGCAAACCCCCCACCCCTGCCAAATTATAAATTTTCAATTAAGGGCTCTCAGGCAAAGATTTGGGAATAGGAATAACAGTTCTTTACTAGGAATATCAATAATACAAATGTGGTAGGAAACAAAACTACCCCACCAAACCAGCAAACAAACAACAACAATTTGGGAAAGCCCTGACAGAATCAGAGCTGCCACCTGGCACCCTGTTAGTCAGGGTGTTGGAAGCAGTCCAGAAGTGAGTCCTGGGATGACAGACGTGGCTCTGTTGGAGCAGGGACGATCCTGTAGCCAAAAAGGGTCTAGGAGTGATGAGGAAGGGTCTAGGAGTGATGAGGAGGGGTCCAGGGGTGAGGTGATGGTGAGATGGGGTCCGGCGATGATGAGATGGGGTCTGGCGAAGATGAGATGGGGTGCCGTCTTCCTCCCAGGAATCGGGGTGAAGCAAGTGAAGTCTGTCCCCGGCCGGCTCAGTTTTTCCGGCAGCAATTGTAGACTCCCCCCACTGGGCAGGGCATCCCACAATAGGACCATGCATGCAGATGGGGCTCTGGGGGGAGCGGGTATAGTCCGGGGGTATAGTCTGTTGATGGCCCATTACCCAAAAGGCACCCGCCCCTCCCCCCCGTCCCCCTCCTTCCAAAGTTACAAGAAATAAAGAACAATTCCCCAACTGCTTTCAGCAGATGAAAATAGAATACACATTTTTGATTCCATAACCCAGGACAGACAGAAAAAACATAAGGTAAGACAAAAACTTTTCAAGACACTCCTAGTCCCAGGGAAAGCCAAGCAGGCAAAGGCCAAATAACCAAAGACATCCCAAAAATCCCATGAAAGGGACATTCAGCACAATTCCCTACTCAAGAGGCTGAATGAAGTGCACCTCACATTACCATTTTTATGATTTCTGGAGAGGCAGCAGTTCAAATAAGGCCCCAAAGTGCTACAAGCCTATAGATGTGCTCAACTTTATTGCTATGGGTAAAATGTGGAATTAATAGAACAATATTTAGAAATAAAGTTAAGTATTCATTTCAAAATCAAGGGTCTTTACTGAAGTCAGCCCAAAAGGATGCAAGTACTTTCTACTCCCAGGTGACTTACTGATGACTACTGATTTCCTTAGGCTTCCTTGATGTATGAGTGGATGCACTGCACAAATTTCTGCAGTCTGCTTTAGACACTCATTTTGCTAACATAGCATGCAATTCTTTAAGTATGTGATTTCACATACTCGGAGTTTTTTTCTTAGAAGAAAGGGGAAAAGCGTGACGTACTAAATAAATTATTTTTGAAGTCTTATTTGGATTCTGAAACTGACTACTGAGTAGTCATTCCTGCAGGATACCAGCTTCCTTCAGAGCTGGCAGGAGTCAATGCTCTTGCTCCTCTCCCTACCACCACTTTTGTCCCACTGTGCCCCTATGTACTAGAGAAGGGCACGGGCTGACTTCAGTTGAACAATCTCTCAAGAGCAGGAGAAACCCATCTCTATCCACCTTGCTTGGAGAGCAAATGGATCGGGCTTTAAAAACTCAGCTTATGGAAAACTTTCTACCAGTTTCACAGCAATTAAAACCAATAACTGGACTAAGCTTCTCTTTTCCACTTCATTTAACACATCGCTGCCTCAAGCGACCTACCCGTGTACCCCAATCAATACTTGTGGAAGTCCATCACAATAAACCTCTTCAAGGCATTTACACTTTTATGTCTTTATTGCACAAGATCTCTTTTTCTAATGACTATTCTTCTTTCCACCTTGCTTGGAAATAAATTAAACATTTGGCTGAAGAAGCAGAGGAGGCAGCAGCAGAAGAGAATGAAAGAGGCAGGTTCTTGATAACGTAGGAGAAAGATACTCTGACTTTTTTGTTGTTGTTGTTGTTGACTGCTGACTTGATTGCAGTGTTTAAGTTAGCAGGGGTGTCTTTTCAGGGTCCAAGCATTAGGAAAAGGCAGAGGTTTTTTAGCTGACTGCACAGCAGAAGCTTTGCATTTAATCACTGGCAGAAGACAGACAACACCAGCCTCATCACAAGCCCAACCTCAGCTTTAAAAGTCTGAGAAGCCAACCAACAAACAATGAGATGGGGAGACTATGCTGGGGCATTTAAAAGACTGTTTTGGGGATTTACTTTTGTGACAAAACAGGAGATGGACTTTAAAGACACAATGGAGGTGGCTTAAAGAAGGATAGAGATAAGAAACATCAATCCATGTTTTCAGCAGAAGTCATAGGGTTTTATTACTTCTTAGTGAATATGTCATGTTAATACTTGAGAGAACAAGAGAAGCAGAACAGAGAGAGGGTACCCTGGCATGCTTGGAAAGTCAGAAGAGTGATGCAATTCCTAAAGATATTAAATACACAAGGAGAGCAAGGGCTGCTGTCCTCATTGCAGCTTCTCTACAACCTCCACGGTGTGACACAAATTTATCATCAGTGACCAGCAAAAGACACCTGGGCAAGCAGCAGCATTTGGCTGGCTGCATGCCAACAGGCACATTCCCAACCCCTAACAGAGAACAAAGGCCCCACAGGATAAGGGTGTAAACACATAGAGACTATCTGACACCTTAGTAACAGGGTGTGCTGCAAGCTTCAAGAGACAAAACAGCAACAGCATAAAGAAAACAGAGCTCATGCTGTTCAAACCCTTTTGAAAAGAGCTGGTGGAAGACACAGTGTGGTGCTGAGGTCTGTGTGGACCATCAGCACTGAGCCAAAGGAGGACAGGGACCAGGGGGGCACATGCATCCCAGAGACAGACAATGGAACAAAAGGTGATTTCCCAGCCTGGCTATTTCCAGAGAAAAACTGAAGTGTTGAAGTAGAGTGAAGTAGCATTTTCTCAGAAGGTCCTTAAATCCATGTCTAAATCTGCCACTCCACAACAAAGCTGACAATTTGGTCCTTCACTGGAGTGGTCAAAATCTATTACCCTAAACATTCACCCAAAGCCATCCTCTTAACAAGTCCCATATAAAGCAAAAGATAAAGGATTTATAACACAGGTACAGCTGAATAGTAGAATGCAAAGAAAAAAAAATACACCAATGTAACACTTCGAACCTAGTACTGCCAAGGTATTATTTAACAATGATACACTTAACAATTAAACCATGTGTATTAAAGCTGGCATTATAATGCACAAGAAACATTTTTCTGAATCAAACAGAAGGGCTTTGTCCCTATTATGTATCTTTTGTATGCAATTAAGCTGGTCTTTCAATGACACAATATAGAAGTCAGTTTTTTCAAGACTGAATGTGGAAGAAAAAAATTAAAAAACCGTAACACCCAAAGTCCTACACTCTTTACAGATATTTCCAGGCACTTGCCAAGCCTCCACTGACATCTTGGATACATACAGGTTTTCCTATCACTTCTCTCATGTAAGAGCATCAACTACAAGGCTCACATTTTTTAACTAGCAAAGAGTTCTATGCCACAGCTCCACTTGCAGCAAAGAGCAAATATTTTGTCTGCTACAACAAATCACTTTGCATAGCAAGTTCAATGACTGCCAATACACAAGTAACATAGTTCCACATCATTTCAAACACCAGCCAGAACTCCCATTTTACTGTCTGACACTATGCACAGCACTTAAAGAACATTAATATTTCCAAGCAATGGTTAGCTACCATGAGGCAAAGTAAAAATGCAAAATAAATTTGAAATTATTCAAAAACGGAAAGTATTACTCTTTTTCAGAAGACTCCTTGCTGGTTTTTCTTACCTTTTTAATAAGCAGTATATCACAGAATCCCAGGTTGGAAGAGCCCACAGTGCCATCTCCCTGCTCCAGCAGGATCATCCCAGAGCACATGGCACAGGATTGTGTCCAGACAGCTCTGGAGTATCCCCAGTGAGGGAGACTCCACATCCTCTCTGGACGATCCGTTCAGGGCTTGAGTACTACACCGAAAAAAAGTTCTTCCTCATGTTCAGGTGGAATTTCCTGGGCCTCAGAGGGTTTGGTCAGTTCATCATGCAAGATCTTTTTTGGTTCTCTCAGGGAGAGGAATCTTTTTTCTGTTATGTTGTGGGGACCCTCCCCCAGGCAAACAGTGGTCCCAAGACTGTTGTGGCATGGGTCACTCATCCACAGGGTGTAGTCTTTTAAGGATAGGCTGCTCCAGTTTGAAAGCAAGGGCCCTCTCTTTCTCTAGCTGGGTCTCCCACTACACCACAGCTTTTTCTAGCATTCACCCACTCCAGTGTGAGCACTTTTCCCTGTGAGTGGATCTCTGCATCCCCCGCAGCCTTCATGCATTACAAGGGGACAGTTTGTTCTACCATAGTTCTCACTACAGCTTCCAGAGGAATCTCAGCTCCAACACTTGAAGCACCTCCTCCCTTCTCCTTTTTACCACTGACCTTCGTGCCACTATACTGTTTTCCCTCACATGTCCTCACTTCCTCCTCTTCTCTGACTAGAAGAAAAGCTGCTGCTTTAGGACAATTGTCAAGAAGTCCCACTAACTCAAAAATTCTTGCAAGATCTTGCAGCATCAAGAAGTTGATCTCATCCGGGTTCCACGCTGGGGAATAGCTTGTCATTCTTCCACTGCCAGCCAAGTAGCCCCATCACCATAATGTGGGCAGTGGTGGCCACCACAGCACTGGGGCTATTTACTGCCTCTCTTCACGTGGGGCACTGGAAAAGGGAAGCCACTGCTGCCACCCCTGCCCTTTTTGCCCACAGCATTGTTGGCTAGGGGTGACCAGGCAGGCCAGGTTCACTGTGGGCCACGCCAAGATGGCAGCAGCCGCAGTACATTACCACACACCTTGCTGGGGATGGCCCCGGCAGCAGCGCTTCGCCACCCTTGGAAAAATCTGTGTGTGCTGTTTTGATTTTCTTCCTAAATATGCACACAGAGATGTTACCAACCTCTCTAATTGGGCCAGCAGTATTTCCATCTTCAGAGCCATCAGAGATTGGCTCTGTTGGACATGGTGGAAGCTTCTAGCAGCTTCTCACAGAAGCTACCCCTGTTGTCCCCACACCAACCGCACACCCACCAAAATCCAGGCTGTGACAAACCAACACAAAGGGGAAAAGGGTCAGGATCCCCAGGATTTTCCCCTGAGGCACCTGAGCAGACAGTGAGAGATTCTTTGTTTGGTGAGGTAGGGTATTAATAAGGTGCCAGTGCAACGGCTGCTCTTAT
Organism: Phylloscopus whistleri; assembly: GCA_017589585.1. NCBI lineage: Eukaryota > Metazoa > Chordata > Aves > Passeriformes > Phylloscopidae > Phylloscopus > Phylloscopus whistleri. The sequence goes on from JADMLD010001292.1 coordinate 43,439, forward strand.
GAGCAGCACTCCGCTTGCAGTAGAAGGCAAGAGGAGACAGAATCCTGCAGCCGCGGTGAATTCTTCCCACAGCAACTGCAGCCTACTTCCCCTCTGAATGCCAAGAGTGCAAGAGGGAGAAATGAGCTGCACCCAACCCCTTCCCCCAGTATCTCCATCCCTCCACAAGAAACCCTCAGACAGGAGAAATGCAGCCAGATGCTCTCCTCCCCTGAGCTTGTCCACTTCTTTTGTCTCTCTTTAGGGTCATTATGGTTCCTTAGTGACAGATGGGACAAAATTCCTTGAGAGAAGGGAGCACAAGGACAAATCTTAAACCCCAACAATGACCTACAACAAACCAGAGCAAGAAAAGCAACAGACTGGCTAAAGTGTCTCTTTCCATCCCTCCCACATTTGATTTTTGGAAAAATAACTTATTATGGAAACACTATTTGATATAATTATTTCTTAAACAGAACCATAGTGAGACATTATTAAAAAGATATTTATTTTCCACAGGATTCTTGAAACCCTATAGAAATACTAAATTAATTCAGAAAGAAAAGATATAGCAGTACTCAAATAGGACAATCAGGAAAACAGATTTTAAAGAGCTGAATTTTTTTCATTTATAATTTCTTGTACTTTTTGAAAGCTGTTCATGAATATTATGGGTTATGGGTTAGGGTTTCTGGGGTTATCTTTAATTTTTTTAGAATCATCTGTTATCCAGTTACCTTTTTATTTTTAGCACTTTAAGGCTGCAGTCAGATAATATACAGAAATATTTCCCATCTCAGTAGGTACAGCCAAGAGCATAACACATTCCACGCTCTGGGAAACAGAAGATTTAAAAGTCCCTGCAGTAACCCTTAGAACCACAAACCCTGTTAAGAATGTACCACTAGCATGAAGGTGACATAGGCAGCTCAAGGTAACACACCTTTTCTAGAAAACAGGGATAGAATAGAGGGGACCACAGAAATCCTGTTCCAGCTCTTTTTACAGAGTACAGTCACATACAATAGACTAAGACTTCTTTTAAGTATAGCTGAAGAAAACAGAAGACTATTTTGAACTGATTTTTGTACAATATTCAGAAACTTACTAGGTTTTTTGTGTGCTGATAATCTTGTCAAGTAAGAAATACTAGGACCCAGCTCAAATATTTGACCTAAACCTGTAAATTAGCCTTCTGGATTTCAGTAGACTTTGAGGAAACTGCATTGCATGGTTTTATACGTGCACATTGCCACAAGGAGCAATGAGTAACTTTTCTTAACATTGGCTCTCCATAATGCAGTGCAGATTTCTTTTACAGAAAATTAAGAACATTAAGATCCACTTTAATGCAGGAAATATCATAAGCAAGGAGCCAAAGATTAATACGTATTTCTTCACAGGGTACTCAGTGATACCCAGACTCTTTTGTAACACTCTGCAGATAGCTGCTACCTTATATGGGATTCTTCTTCATTTACCCTTGCTATCATAATTAAAGACACAAAAATGCTATAGTATTCTGAAATCCCTCTCCAATGCACTCTAGATACTGGAGAAACATTATCACAAACACAGAAAAAAAATTGCTGTTAGGACAGAACTCAAATTTTAAGAAATACCTATAAAAAGTACTACAGAAACTCAATGCAGTTCAATAAATCACATACTAACACCTGCTTATAGCTCAGCTGGTTGGCCAGTTGTACTCCTGATAGCCTCCAGGCACAAGTCAATACAGAGCTGGCTGATTGCAGCCAAGTACTCTGTATTACTTTTTTTAAAAAATCAGCATACTCATCTCAGTGAGCACTGCAGATTACATTAACTCCCCAAGGGATCCCTAAACCACATCACTCAGCAACAGATCAAGACACCCCTTGGACACCTCCAGGACTGGTGACTCTACCACTTCCCTGGGCAACCCCTTCTAATGCCCAACAACCCAAACAGGGAAAATTGGGTTTTTTAACATCTAATCTGAATCACCCCTGTCTCTGCTTCAGGCCATTCCCTCTGCTCCTCTCACTGAAGGCACAGCAAAAGAGACAGGCCCCACCTCACTCCACCCTCCTGCCAGGGAGTTGGAGAGTGATGAGGTGCCCCCTGAGCCTCCTCTTCTCCAGACCAAACAGCTCCCTCAGCCATTCATCAGACTTGTTTTCCAGACCCTTTATCAGCTTTGTTGCCCTTCACTGGACACGCTCCAGAACCTCAGTGTCCTTTTTAAAGTGAGGGGCCCAGAACCGGATGCAGCATTCGAGGTGTGGCCCCACCAGTGCCCAGTACAGAGGGATGGTCACTGCCCTGGTCCTGCTGGCCACGCTACTCCTGATACAGGTCAAGATGATGCTCTTGGCCTTCTTGGCCCCCTGGGCACACTGCTGGCTCATGTCCAGCTGCTGTTGACCAGCACCCCCAAGGCCCTTTCTGCCTACCAGCTCCTGAGCCACTCCTCCCCCAGCCTGGAGCTGCAGGACCTTGCACTTGGCCTTGTTGACCCTCACACCATTGTCCTCAGCCCATCGATTGAGCCTGCCCAGGTCTCTCTGCAGAGCCCTCCCTGCCCTTGAGCAGATCCAGACTCCCACCCAGCTTGATGTTGTCTGTAAATGTACTGAGTGTGATCTCCATGCCCAAATCATCAAAAAAGGTGCCAAACAAGATCTGCACCAAAACAGAGCCCTGGGGAACACCACCAGTGACCAGGTCTATCTCCACTTTGTTACTTCTATGATGCATGGGAGCATAACAGCACAATATTTCCTCTCACTAGGAAAACACTAGGATGAGCTTGGACTGAAGTTCAAGAGGAGGAGAAGAGGGCCAAGCTGACGCACTGGACAAGCCCCTGATCCCTCCAAGAAACCCAAAGCACAATGGTGCCCATTTGCATCATTTAACTGCTTTAATGTGCTAAGGCTCCTCCCATAGCCCAGTTTCCCAAGCACTTTTTCTGGATATCTGCCCCACCAACAGTGGGGGATACTTGCAGCCCAATCATGGAAACTTTCTCTGCCCTGACTGGCTGTCAGGCAAAGCCTCCCTGGGGAGAAGACTCTCCTTCATCACCCGTACAACCCCTAGAGTAATTTTTCACCCCATGTATAACACATGTTGATGCATAAATGAAAATCAAATTGGTCTATCTGATCAGCTAACGAAAAAAGATATAACACTTTGAAACAACTGGTTTCCCAAACTGCAAGGACTTCTTCTGTATACTGCTAAAAACTACTAAATCTCGTTTGACTTATCTTAGCATCTTTAACCTTGAACCACAAAGGCCCTCAAAACATTTTTAAAGAATGTTTTATTGCAGCAGGAACCATTATTACTACACAATCTCCTGGTCACAGCTATAAATGAAAAAAATCTCATTATTTCTGAACATTAGCCTTTCCAAATGCATTTATAATCAGCATTGGAATAGTCTGAAAATTAAGGCGTTGATAATAAAGGGTTTGAGAAATGAGGTAGAAAAATCCCACAATTTCTGGGCTTCCACATAGTGCAAGTTATTTGAATAAAGCTGTGTAATGGAACTGCAAAAGACAATTCCATTCATGAAGGCAGAATGAAGTATTTCATTATCAAAAAAATAATCAAATCAAGCATTACCTAATTAGGGATTACTTAAGGAAGCAGCACTGGCAAAGATTCAGGTGCTTGATCCCAGTCACAACAGCAGGAAGGGTGGGAGTCTCTCTGTGGCACACAGATGGAGAACCAAAGGCAGTGGGGACTAACAGCTGTAGGAGCATCTCTTCAACATTTTCCCTGCATGTATTTGAGTTATTTCTCTAAAACTAACTAAAACTTTTTGGCCCTTCTCCAAACCCTTAATCCAAACTGCTCTAGACTTCATGCCAAGTTCCTACTCCTGCAGCACAACAAGACAAAAATATTTTTAGGAAGATCACTACCCCTTCCACACTTAGAAGTTTTATGGGCTGTGTTAATAAGCCAGCTTTTAAAAAAAGTAACTTGAAATGCAGGATAAAGCAAGCACTGCAGAAGTGGCTGATATGTGTCCCAGTTCTTTGGACTACCTGGTGGATAAGTGGATTTAATGACACCACCTGAGTTATAAGTTTCCATAATGGATTTTCAAACTCCATCTGCCCATGAAGCTTCAAATCATTTTCCAATTTTATGCTAAATAAAAAACACATACAAAAATACTGCAGATAAACCTTCCCTGCAAGTATAATTGAAAAAATGCCACTATGCAAAGATAAGTTTGTATAGAACTTTTTTTTAATAAGCTATACATGAAATATTATTTAAAATATTTCCACTGAAATGTATTTTTTTCCCTTTGGAGGTGTTTAAAAGACCACATAAGAGTAGAGGTTGAATAATTTGGCATTGCTTAGCCCCAAGAAAACGAGATGAAAGAGGAACAAAAGGATAGACTACAAAAAAAGTTGCTGAACAAAGGCAAGGAATAATCTGTTCAGTGTGCTTGTGGATAGGGACAGAGATAACCCACTTCTACTGGTGCAAAGAAAATCTAAGTCAGGTAAGAAGTGAAACTTAACAATTGAGGCCAGGGCAGTGCTGGGGGATTAGGCTTCCTGAACAAGCCTTGAAATCTCTGACACGGGAGATGCTGAAGAAGCAGAACAGGGCAAACATTTATCACAGGGGGACTCAGGAGCAGCTGATTCTGGAAAGAAGACAAAAGACAGCATCTATTTTTGCCACTACAGATTTCTACAGTTGTCTCCAAAATCAGTAACTAGTATCACCAAGCAGCAGTGCCCTAAGAAAATTCCAGCACACAGTACAAATGAAGCCATGGAAGGGAGAAAGTCACTTAAACTGCTCTTGAGAAGTAGCAGCTACTAAAGGAGCTCATGGCAAGGGTTTTACACCTTATCCTGTCTGCAAGAGCAGTGCAGGAGGGGGTTTCCCACTGCAGTTCAGATACATGATTAACAGCATCAGCAGATCGACAGAGTTTTGCTTGAGTCTGAGGCAGAGAAACACAAATTTCAGCACATACACAGGCTGAAAACCCAAGTGTTCCCAGGTTTGAAAGCAGAAGCCTCACTAAGAACATTTGCCAGGCTGGAGAGGGGAGCATCAGCTCAGCAATCTCCTTTTTAACCCAGCACTCACAGAATATGCTGAATTGGAAGGGACTCACAAGGATCATCAAGTCCAACTCCTGGCCCTGCACAGCACCATCCCCAAGAGTCACATCGTGTGATTGAGAGCATTGTCCAAATACCTCTTGATCTCTGTCAGGCTTGGTGCCATGACCACTTCCCTGGGGACCCTGTTCCAGTGTCCAACCACCCTCTGGGAGAAGAAATTTTTTCTGATATCCAACCTAAACCTCCCCTGACACAACTTCAGGCCATTCCCTGGAGTCCTGTCACTTATCACAACAGAGCAGAGATCAGTGTCTGCCTCTCTTCTTTCCTTCATGAGGAAGTAGTAACTCAGTCTCCTCCACTGGACAGACCAAGTACCTTCAGCCATTCCTCACACTGTTTCCCCTCAAGGCCCTGCACCATTTTTGTTACCCTTTGGACACTCTCTAATAATTTAATGTTTTTCTTATATTGCAGTGACCAAAACAGCCCCCAGAACTTGAGGTGGGGCTGCACCAGTGCAGAGCAGAGTTGGACAATCCCCTCCCTGGTCTAAGATGCTGGGCCTGATGCCCCCCAAGACATGGATGTCCCACCTTGCTCCAGGGCACTGCTATTCAATTTTCTGCTGACCAGAAGCTTCAGGTCCCTTTCCATGGCACTGCTCTCGAGCACGCCATGGCCCAGTCTGCCTGTATATCCAGGGCTGCCCAATTCCTGGTGCAGAATCTGGTGTTTTCCTTTCTTGAACTGCATATGGTTGGTGATGGCCCAGCCCAATAATTTTTCCAGGTCTCTCTGCAGAGCCTCCAGGGAGTCAACAACTCCTCCCAGTTTTCTCTGGTCAGAAAACTTAGTATCCTTTCCAGTCCCACATCCAAGTTGTTTATGAAGATGTTGAAGAGCACATCCTCCACAGGGTGGAGGATGAAGCCCTGCAGAATCCCACAAGTCACTAGCCCAACATCACCCCAGTCACTGTCACCCTTGTGTGCAACCCCTGAGCCAGCTGCTCACCCATCACATGACGTGTTTATCCAGCTGTGGGATGGGCATTTTGTCCAGAAGGATCCTGTGGCAGACAGTATCAAAAGCTTTGCTGAAGTCCTAAATAATTAAATCTGCTGGCTTCCCTTGATGAGCCTTGATCGAGGTGGCTTATCTTGTCATAAAAGGAAATTAGGTTCCACCAGCTGGACTTTCCCCTCACGATATGCTGGCTGTGACCAATTTTGTCTTTCAGGTGTTTTTTAACACCTCCCAGAAAAATCTTCTCCATAGCTTTACCAGACACTGAAATGAGACTGGCAAGCTTGTAGCTTCTGGGGTCCTCCTTCTTGCCCTTCCTGAAAATCAGGACAACATTTACCAGCTGGGACCTCTCTGGATTCCCAAGACTGCTCAAAAATCATCGAGAGAGGCTTTATGATGACAGCAGCTCTTTGAGGATTCTTGTATGAATCCCAGCAGGCCCCATAGATTTGCAGGGATTCAGCAGGAACAGCAGATCCTGTACATTTTCAGAGTCACCTGGGAGTTGATCATTCTCAGAGTCATGGTCCTCCAGCTCAGGACCCCCCTTGGTCCACCACCCGTGCTGAAGAAAGAGGCAAAGAATGTGTTAAACAGCTCTGCCATGTCCCTGTTTGTGATGTGACCATCCTCATGCTGGAATAGACCATTGTTATTTTTACACTGCCTTTCACCATTAATATATTTGAAAAAAAACCTTTTTATTGTCCCTCACAATTCTGGCAGCTTCAACTCCAGTTGAGCTTTGGCTGCATGAATTTTCTTGCTACTGTGAGGAGCAGCATCCCTGTGTTCTTCCCATGTCCTCTGGAAGCTCTGATAGCTCTTTAAACAAAGATGAAAACTCTGGGCAGACTCACATGAGTGACAGTGCTCTAATTTATATTCTTATTTGCTTTCACTGGGCAGACACCTGCCTTTTTTGCCTTATTTTGAAGAGGAGATGCCTGTTCAGCCAAGCTGGTCTTCTACCTCACCTGCTTGATTTCTGACATTTGGGAATTTTTGCTCCTGTGCCCTTAGGAGGGAATTTTTAACAAGTGACCAGCACTGATGGACCCCAGCATTTGTACACATTTTCCCAGGGGATCTTTTTCACTAATTCCCTGAGCAGCCTGAGGTTTGCTCTCCTCCTGGCTGGAGTTGAGGCTTTGCTGGCACTTCTCCTTCTGTTATCCAAGATTTTAAACTCAATGGCTCAGCGGTTGTGATGGCCCCAATTTCCTCTTCACTCATGAGATCCCCTCTGTTGACAAGCAGCAGATGGAGAAGGGCATCTCTCTGAGGCAGCTCCCTTAGGACCTGTTCCATAAAGTTGTCATCCAGGTGTTTTAGGAATCTTCTGGCTCACATATGTGTGGTATTCCCAACTGATTTCTGGCAAGCAGAATTCCCCCATAAGTACAAGGGCAGTTGACATGGAAATGTCCCTGAGCTCCTCAAAGAATAATTCATCATAAGGGCAGAAGTCAGCCTGTAGTTTCCCTGCTGGTACTCACTGGAGGTGGCAATCCAGTAGGAAGGGCTCACTTGCTAAGAGTGTTCCTTAGCAAGAAGAACAGAAACAGTTACTTAAATGCATACATCACAGCTCCTTTAGTGGGACTTAAAATTTCAAATCACAAAATCCTCCCACCCATGTGCTTTTCAAAATTTCAAAGTACATTTTCAGGAGGTAAAAAAGAAGAGTGGTGCAGAATGCTCTTGGTTCACAGCCCTTTCATCCTCCCAAGTTTATAATTAACATCCCCCAGTGGTATAACTCCTCCCTATTTAGTACCTGTGACAATTACATGAAAAAAAACTATTAGAAATGTGTGAATTGTGTTTGACTATATCTTTACATATTCTCTTCTCTGAGAAGGAAAAGAAAATACCTGAAGCAGAGGACAGTACAAAAGACCATCTAAATTGCCACTGACAATGGATTTTGACCTTGGGTAAGAGTGGGAGTCTTTCCAAAGAGAGACTGCTAATGGAAGCAGGTCAACACCATAGTAATAGAGACCCAGCTGAAGAACTAAGAGGCAGGAAAACATGCACATCTCTGAGCCAGTTAAGAACAATGTCTGAAGCTGGACAGAGTCTGTCAGTCCACCTTGACAAGACACAGCCTGGAAAAGAGAGAAACCCAAATGGTGCAACAGGCCATGCCACACAAAGGTGTGCTCAGGCACAGCATCCTCTGCCCCTGGTGTGCCCCACCACAGAACCACGAGGCCAGAGCACCACCCAGCAGAGCACAACACATGGATTAACCATCACAGCAAACTGGATGTTAATTCCCTTGAAATTGGGTGCAAAAAACAGTGGGCTCCTGGGCACTTGTGCCTGACCTGAAAAGCCACTAAGCATTGGGATCTAAGAAGGCAACATCTCAGACTCCACAGGTCAGCACCAGAAAGGAATATGTGATTTGGCTATATGGGTAAACTTAAGCTTCATGTGCTTTTTAAAGAACAAAGACACCACAAAGCCATTGATGAAGCACTTGAAAACATCTTCCAGGGAACAGAAAAAACAGAAGATGAAGATCCCAGCCTCTTTCCAAGACTTATGCCCACAGGAAAGTGTTCTTCCAGCAGCAGCCAGAAGAAGGGCTGGAAAAGGCCAATTTCATGGATAATCAAAAAACGACGAATAAAAACCAGCGAGGCAAGCAAACTCACTGGTCAAAGCAGGAGGAACATCATCCTCAGCAAAGGTGATTCTTAAATGAGCGGGGGAAAGGCCATTTTCCCAAAGGCCTACCGAGCAAGAAATTATAAAGAACAGCAACTGATGCCAGATGATTCTCACACTTTGTGTCACCCCAGTATGCCCAGCAAACCAGAGAGCACATCTATGCTCATCCAAGCGCTCTCTTTGGGATGGACTCCTTCCACTAACAGCCACTCATCTACAGCTACTATTTTGGCCCCACTGGCACTTCTCATCACAGAGAGGGCAAAAGGTCTCCACCAATTGCACCACACAGATGTTTTACCTAGGGACACACTCTAATTCCCTCTGAGTAACTTTTATGCATCATCCCTTGAAAAACATCACCACCTCAGTGGGCAACAGAGGGATGGACCAACCTGCAGCCTAACTTAGTCCTTTCCTATCAATGCAGAAATGCCTTCCTCAGCTACAGCGGTGTCCCTAACAAGGGGTGCAGAATAAGGGTGCTTCTGTGCAGTGCTTTGACAACAAAATGTTTGCTGTGGTTTTAAAGCACCAAATGTGGTGGTGCATTTGGATCAGGTGAAACATTTGCTTTCAGTTTTAACTCTTTGGCATTGATAAAAAAGCCCTTATAGAGAGTGATCCTGAAGGTCACAGTGCACATGTACCAAACTCCGTAGCACTGGGATGCAAAAAAAACCCAACCAGAACAGATGATTCCAGCATCTTGCACTTAAAAGTGGAAGGTGGAGACAGCAAATTGGCTTAGTGCTCTTAACAGAAATCCAAACGTGCACATACTTATTTTTATTTTCAAAAGATACATGGAAAAAAGAAAAGCAAGACACAGGGAAAGCCTGTGAGCTCTCAGCTTGCAAGGCACCATCTGCTCTTCAGGATATGTGGTATATGCACAACAAAGATTTCATTTTCTGACACAGTTAAAAGCAAAACAATGTCAACACATGCCTCCTTAGAGCAGCTCTGGCACCAGTCTCCTAAATACTGGATTTCTGGGACCCAAAGAATTTAGGACAGACTTAAAAAGGTTCCAAAACCAGACTTCTCAACAAGAGGAGACTTACTGGGCCACAACAAGGTCACAACAGTATAACTCCCTCTAATACAACCCATCTTTTCCCCTTTTTCCAATTAATAGATTTGGGCATTAGAAGCCCCTAGGGACACAGCAACTCACTGAGGGACATTCACTCTTTACACTCAACTGTAACAACACAGCACTCAGGCTGGCCACATTTCGGGAGTGATGGACAACACTGAATCCCATTCATGGCCTTTGGCAGAGATTACTGACAACACCTGATACCAGCTGTAAACAATGAAAGCTGTGAGATGATGGCCACTGATAACCACTTCCTTTAGTACATCAGAGCTCTCCAAAGCCCTGTGCTATGCGCAATTAACACCAGAAATGGTTGGCCTCACTTCCTGACAGCTCTCTCATGGCTATATAATCACAGGTCATCAGCAGACAGCAATGCAGAAGATGCTGCAAACACAGAGAAAGTTTGTTTGCCCTTATTAAATAATTCAGAATCATAACTATGTGAGAAGAGATATTACAGGTTTTAAATCTATTAAATAAAAGCAGCATACTAGGTTAACAGTTGGACTAGATCTTAAAGGTCTCTTCCAACCTAAATAATTCTATGCTTCATCCCTGGACCATCTCCTTCCTTTGTGGTATAGGGAGGGACTTCCCTGCATGACCTGACCCCACATACCACAGGTGTGAACCAAGAGTAACCCAGACTCTCTGTTTCCAGATTCATCACCATATGGGCTGAAGAATGCCTTCTTGGCAGTGAATTTGCTTAAAAAAATACCACCTTAATCATCTCATTGAGCTAGTTATACATAGACAAAAAGCCCTTAAACAACATGCAAACCAGATGGTGTCATTGTAAGTGTTGGCAGAAAATACACCTGTTAAATAAGAGAAATAAGTCAAAATTGGGGTTTAATCAGGCACCTCTCCCTCCTCTTTCTCTGTCTTTCCCAGACCTGTTTTCTGCAAATGTTTTCTCAGGGCACATTCATGTCTCACATCTCTTTTCATACCTTGAGCTGTAGGCCTAAGCTCTTAACACTTTTTATTTCAGCTAAACATGCTAAGTTTTAGAGCCAAACTCCCCCAGACCTAGGGAATCAGGAGAGATTATACCCCTTCTACTGACATGCATTTTAGTTCCTCATATGCAGAAAAACACACAGCTTTCTCTAGACACTTAACATCTCATCATGAAACCATGTGCTACCCCCTGTCCCACCTCAAGCCCAAGCCTCTTTGCTCTGGAGACACATTTCATGTCAGTCTGTGCATTAGCAAACACCCTGCACATGGGTAGCTGCACAGGACTGATGTGTTTGGTACATTACTGACTTCAGCATAAGGTCAGACACAATGGCACTTAGCCACTTTGTGATGGCAATGCTTTTAGAGGCAGCTGAACTCCTTTTCTTTCTCGCTTCTAAATACAGGGTGATAAAATCCTAACTGTAAGCCACTGGAGTGCTTCAAATGATCTCGAAGTTTGCTGTGTATAACACAAACACCTCTTGTCACTTGAAGAAAAACAAGAATCAGGCCCCAAATTTAGTCCTTTTTTTGTTCCTTTTATTTTCACAATAGTATTCAAAAAGCAGGTCAAGTTTAGGAGGCGCAATGATGATTATATTAAACCACATTTCATAGCCCTGCCTACAGATACTATCCTTAAAATATAAGGATAGTGTTTTTATTCTATTTCAATACATTATGCAAGACAAAGAAGTAGAACCTGGAATGTTACCACAAGTTATACAGGCTGATACCTTTCTGTGACAGGATTTTGCAGTTTCACGTACTTACACAATATATCTACATGCCTGGATCAAGAGGTGGAACTGCTTCCAAATAATATCCTCCTCCTTCTAACCACAGCTGGTGGGACACCAAGTCACTTTGTCAGCTGCTCACCATGTAAATGAGATGCAGAGGTTAAGTAGTTTATTGAACTGAAACTCCACAGATGACCTAGTTTACCTGCTCATTAATGAGAATTTAAGCACTTAGTTCATACTTTTCCCTCCTCAGTTAAATAAAAGGCTTTGGTGACAAGCAAGGCTTAAATAAATATTGGGTCTGTTTCCTTATGAAGAACTGCACATGCCATTTCACATCCTGCTCACCTCTAAATTTGCTGTTATGGATCTACATAATTAGGCTGCAGATTTTAGATTAACAATAGTAGTAGCAAGAAGCTTTACAGTAAGTAGTTCCTGTGCTTGTTCGGCAGTTTCTTTCTAAATTGTGTATCTGTACTATTTAATCTGAAGACCACAGCAAGCACCTAAAAAACCTGGGCAGAGCTATTACATAATTCATCTTATTTAGATAGCTTCTTGCTTCTCGGGTTCTCAGCAGGCAAACCACACTTCTATAACATGTAGAGCTGAGCAGCAGCATACAAAACCCAAAGTGAACTATTTGCTCTGCAAAGTTTTACTGATCCTGAAAAAAACCCCAAGAACTTTATATTTTCATGAGCAAAGCCAGAAGTGCAGGAATTATCTCACCGGAGGTTATATTCCCAATGAAACTCATCTGAAGTGATAATGTATTTTTATCAAGGGAGTCAGAATCTAATATTTATTGATTAAATTAAAATGTTAATTCTAAGAGAAAAGCTAAATGGAACAGCTTTGCATAACATTTTTAGTCTAAAGGCTGTATTGAGTCACCTGTTGGGCTGGGACCACATTTGTAAAATAGTTCTAGTAAGATTGTTCCAGTCATTAAAACATCATTATAACAGCAGTTTACACTATTAATTCTTCTCTTAAATGTAGAATTCATTTTACTACAAGCCAAGTATCCCTGACACTGCTGTTTAAGCTGTTCTACTATTCATTATCATAGTCATTTCAGAAATTACTTTCCAGCAATTTCTTCTCTTTTCTCCCTATGTGAAAAACAGCAAATGCTTTGTACTGCCCAGAGGTGGTAGAACTAATTGTCACCAGTGCACTAATTAATCACTCAAAATACTTAGGAGAACTCCTTCCTTGGGATAGGGAGAAGCTGGGTCACACACAGTATCAACACAACAAACATTTAAAGGATTTCATCAAAAAATGTGCTGCAAAACACCATCCTAAGTCTGTGTTTAAGCACAGTAAGGTATTTGACTTGATCTGATTCACTGAGACAGATAAAGAAAACATTTTGATCAAATCCTTACTAAAGGAATCAGGTCAACTGAAATTATTCACAGAACAATTGTATTCTTCTGTGTTTCACTGAATTGAGAAGAGATCCTGTTGTGGGTTTTAAAATGTGAGAATTAAAAATAAAATGTTCCTTAATTCCTAAAAATTATCAGTAACTATATTTGCTTAAATGAAACATTTTCATTTCCAGTCACATCTCTCCTCAAAATTGAAAATGACAGCACTTGGAAAGTAGAAATAATTTTTTATTCCTTTTCATTTAATTCTTACCTTTGTCCATGATTTGCTTCCTTCTGTTTTGCCAAACTCAATACACCAGTTTATTCACAGCATCCTGCTGATTACAAGTGCAGCATAATTTGCTTTCTGAAATAAAAACTTGAAACCAGCAGACATCCAAAACCAGCTTACTGAGAAGGGGTCAGCAATAGATCAGGAAATGTCCAACTTTCTACTACCAGTGGGTTCCCTGTCAGTAGAGGAAAGAGCTTTTCCACCAGTTGCCACCCAGGAAAATGCTCCAGGTACATCGCTTCCTGATGCAGCCCAATGAGGAAAAAAACTTCTGACATTGCAGAAAGTTTTTCCTGTCTGAGTTATCCCTTGGAGCCTAAGACAAATATTTAATAAAATAAGATTGTAAAAGAAAAAAAAAATTAAAAACCCCATTTCTCTTATCCCACATGAGAAACAACAGTGCCTGAGAGCCCCTTAATTTCAAAATTTTAACAGTTCAGGGGTGGGAGTTTACATTTTTTCATTCCAAGAGAGGCTCCTGCCTTCCCTAGCAGACACCTGTCTTTCAAACCAAGACAATCCTTTAACTGAAATACATCCCTAAGGAGACCATATGGCATCCTCTTCACCAGTGTTCCCTCAGTACTTCCCTAGAAAAAGTGCCTATGGCTCAGGATTGAAAAGAAAACATTGACCAAGCGTCTTGTCTGCACAGAATTAACACCAGGGGAAAAAAAATCAAATTTCACCTTCTGCACTTTTGAATACTAGGTTTGGATAACAGCAAATCTTCTTTTATCAGGCCTACACAGTCTGAAGGAACAGACATTCTGCTGTTCCCGTTTCCTCCTGTACAACTAACCCAGATTTGCATGAGGCTGGATTGTTACTGGCAGTGGCAGAGCCCGCAGCCATCCTCTGCCCCACAGCCTCCTCCTCTCCTCCGCACCATTGCCAAAGCTTCCTTCAGCCCAAGCTGACATTTGGGGATGTCATTGGGGCCCTTTTTCTGCTCTGGCACCTCACAACAATGCCACTTTCTGTTCTCTTTTAAATCACATCTAGCTCTAGTTTGCCTTTTCAAGATCATTAGCAGCAAAATTGCCAATACACTGCTTTCTGTCTAGGTTGTCTTGCCACAGGGACACTCATTTGTGTTGACTCCATTCCTGCATTATCTGGGCTTCATACATCTGCAACCTATCACCTCATTTGGAGCACATGCAGACAGTCCTTACTCTGGGCTCTGGTTTGTTGAAATACTTCCAGTGCATGAGTTTATTTGCCTGCTTGAGTCTGACAAGTCTGACCATGGTTGTGATTTGCTCTTTGCTCATGTGGCTGATTCACCTTTCATGTGGTGGCAGACACTAAATTTTTAATTCTCATTTTTAATACCACAATAGGTTATCACTAGGTATCATAAAATTTAGTCTGAAGTTAACAGGGGTACAAACCTGCCCAACTGTACACAACTTCTGAGCCAAGTCCTTCTTTAAGAACTTAGTAACTCTCTTCTGTTTACATCAGGCAGCAGCTCCAAGGCTTTACTTTTCAGACCTTGATTAGCTATTCATTAACATGGCAAAGCCCAAGTCATTCAGCACAAAAAATGTTCTTTTTATCTTACGTGTCAAACTGAGAAGAAATAATTTCCTGCATTGTGAAGGCCCTTTGAAAACAGCAGCACTGAATAACCATTAAATCACAGCCAACAGAAGCTTTACAGGAAACATTTTTGTACATGAACACAACACTGAAGGACAATGGATCTCCATAGAGCCAGCAAACCCTGCAGAGGTAAGAGATGTTTTACCTAGACAAATAGGAGATGCCAGAACATCATTTTGGAAGAGAAAACAACAGAAAACCCCCCCAGTAATACAGCACAGAGACTCCAGCATTGCAGGGATCCATGATGAGACACAAAATGAAAAGGCAGGTTGGCTGTGCAGTGCTGCACCGCTGCACCACAATACCATGCATGTCACTGCATCACAATACAGAGGACACAGTCCCTGACACCATCTCACCAAATACCAACCTGACCCAATTGATTGCCACCTCCTCAAGAAAGACTGCACACAGCTCCAGACGAGAGTTCTGTGGAACCACTGGACACATAACTTCAACATTTTTCAGTAAGTGAAGGAAACCAGCTTTTTTTCCTCCCATGCTTCTAGCCAATCTGCATTCTGATAGCCATAATGGGGCAAGAAAGGACAACTCTTCCTAGTGAATAGCCAGGAAGAAGAGGAAACTCCCACAATCAAGCTGTTGTTAATGTCTGATGTTAATTAGAGAGAGATTTGATAATGCAATGTCTAACATCATGAAACAAGAGCCAACGAAAAATGGTTTCAAGGAGTAAGGACTCCAGAAAACATTACTTCCCTCTTCATCCAAATACAATTCAGTAAGATCCTAGCTTAGATTGCTGTTTCTCATTTTCACTACTCTGAATTTAAATATGCTAAGCAAAATGCATAATCTAACCATTTTCTATTTAAATCATTTAAAGAAAAAAACAAGATGAAGGGGACACATGAACTGACTTCATGAATCAGTATTCCAGACTGACCAATAATAATTTTTTTCTCTTAAAAAACCCCCAAATATTAGTGGCAGTCTTATTTTTTCCAGTGTGCTCCCTCAAAAAGAAAAATTCACTTCTGTCATAATTCAGCATTTCCTCAAGAAAACCAAAGTTGAGAGCTTAAGTTTTCCCTCCTATGCCTGCCTTACACCTTAATAACTCACTTCTCTTACCTGTCAGTGAAGAGGCTTAACTTAACAATTTCCTCTGAGAACTCTTACTATCACTTGATGCTTTGTTCACTTCCTACAAAGTACACTCTTAAAGTATATTTTTTATTCACAGTGTTTTAGTACTTCTGCAGCTTTGTTACATTTTCTCCCTTGTGTGATGCAGCCTTCTTCTCAACACCTCTCTCAGCTCTGAAAGAGATGAAAGCTGAAGGGAAGGAAGCATTTTTGCAGAGTCTAGAGTGACTGGGGATGCCTGGGAGGAAATTAAATGAGTTTCTGCAGTGATCAAAAATGCCACGCTAGTTATTGTTGCCCAATGTAAAGCAGTTGGATTTTCCCTGATGAGCATGAAAGAGGGAGCACAAGCTTAGAGAGAGCTACAGACCACTGGTTTTCTCTGGGCTTCAACATTACTGCACAGAGCATCATGCAATCTGCTTAGACGAATCCAGAAACAGGAACTGGGCAGAAATCTGCTGAAATTCCCCATAAGAAACAAGGTGATCACTGTAAAATGGATGAGGGTATCACTCAAACTTAAAAAACCCATATGGATTGCCCCCAGGTGTAAAAAACATGAGCTATTTTCTCCATTATAAGGTTGTTCTCTCATTTTGCTTCCCCACATCTCCCATGGAGGCTGGGCCACACTGTGCTAATTGCTGTATAGAAACCTCAGCACAGAAACACAGCCCCTCTTCCAAACAAGTCATACTCCTGATTGCCTCAATACCATAGGCAAATGTCAGCAGAGTTGGCAGCACAAAGATCAACATACAGAGAAATCCAGTGGTGACCCACACCACCCTCATGACGTTGGATGAGTCCACCATAGCATTTGGAAAAGTGTTAACACTAAAATGCATAAAGTGACACCTTAATTTTAATGAAAGAAATGCCCTCTGGATGTCAGAAATCTCTGTGGAACCACTGGACAAACAAGTGAAAGAAACCAACGTTTTTTCCTCCCATGCTTCTAGCCAACCTGCATAACCTTCATTATGCAGGTTTGTTACCTAATGTTTTGAGTTTTCAAGGATAAAAATTTCCTGACTGCTATATTCTACTGTAGGCAGAAACCCTGGAAAGGGTGCAAGGAGGACTGAAAAATCACACAAAAACTTAAAGATAAAAAAGCAGGAAAAGTGAGAAAACATCCCATGCAAACATTCTTTTTACTTTAAACGTGGAGGATGTTGTTTTGTAGATCTCTCTTATTTTACGGAGCAGGCAACAGACCCACTCAACAATCTTTTAGACAGTAAAAGACAGCAGCAGCTGTCTGATTTTTTGAAGCAAGTCAAAAAGGCAGTTGAGATGGAATAAATTTGCTGTTACGATTGTCCCTGCCTGTTTCTTGAAAGAATGAAAAGTCAAAGAGCAAAGGGAAAGAGGCTCTGCTTGAGGCAAGCTGCTTTCTTGCATGCAGCCTCCTATCCTGAGGCTAGAAGGTACAATTCCAGGGTTAAACCTCCTCCAAAAGCTTGACACTGTTTAGCTGCTTTGTGGTCATGAGCTCATAGCAGTGTTTAAAGTCACCTGAAGGTTTTTGAAAGAAATCAAAGAGGTCCAAAGGGAAAAAGAAATAACATGGAGAAAGATTAGGAGGTAGGCAGGAGTCAGAGGATAAAAGGGCAATGGGTCTCAAGCAAATTCTCTGCAATTGATTAACCTTACCCAAACACAACCCTCCCAGCCACAAGGACAGGCGGGGGGAAATGGGGAAGAGTGCAGATGCTTTAGAGAAAGAGGAAGAGATTTAAGAAACAGCTTAAATATTTACAGAGGTAAACAGAAAGGAACACAGGTAACCCATGTCTTGACAAGCCTGATAATAGGTCAGATAGCACTGGTGTCATTTGTGGAGAGAACAGGAGGGAGGTTTGGGTGATTAACCTTATCTGTGTTAAATTTAATCTGACCAAAATATCCAAAGAGAAGTCTCAATGGCAGAAATGGATGAACTGGTGGAAGAAGACATAGAAAAAACAGAGAGACATGCAAATAAATCATCCCCAGAGGTCAGCAGAAGCTGCACCACATCTGCTCCACTGTCCTCATCCTCAAGAAACCTTTCCCTTAGCAATCTGCAGCTCAAAGCCATTGCTGCTTTCCTCTCTTAAAGCCAGTTCCATGCCTCCTACCCATGCTCCTGCCTTCTCATACTGGGAAGGGCTGGCCAGCTCTGCCACTGAGCACAGGCACCCACAATGTTTATAATGCCTGTGAATCACAGGACTGAGTAGAAAACCTCAACTTCAGCTACAGCTTTGCACTAATATACTGTCCTGGGTTATGGAATCAAAAATGTGTATTCTATTTTCATCTGCTGAAAGCAGTTGGGGAATTGTTCTTTATTTCTTGTAACTTTGGAAGGAGGGGGACGGGGGGGAGGGGCGGGTGCCTTTTGGGTAATGGGCCATCAACAGACTATACCCCCGGACTATACCCGCTCCCCCCAGAGCCCCATTTGCATGCATGGTCCTATTGTGGGATGCCCTGCCCAGTGGGGGGAGTCTACAATTGCTGTCGGGAAAACTGAGCCGGCCGGGGACAGACTTCACTGGCTTCACCCCGATTCCTGGGAGGAAGACGGCACCCCATCTCATCTTCGCCAGACCCCATCTCATCATCGCCGGACCCCATCTCATCATCACCTCACCCCTGGACCCCTCCTCATCACTCCTAGACCCTTTTTGGCTACAGGATCGTCCCTGCTCCAACAGAGCCACGTCTGTCATCCCAGGACTCACTTCTGGACTGCTTCCAACACCCTGACTAACAGGGTGCCAGGTGGCAGCTCTGATTCTGTCAGGGCTTTCCCAAATTGTTGTTGTTTGTTTGCTGGTTTGGTGGGGTAGTTTTGTTTCCTACCACATTTGTATTATTGATATTCCTAGTAAAGAACTGTTATTCCTATTCCCAAATCTTTGCCTGAGAGCCCTTAATTGAAAATTTATAATTTGGCAGGGGTGGGGGGTTTGCATTCTCTATTCTAAGGGAAACCCCAGTTTCCCTGGCAGACACCTGTCTTGTCAAACCAAGACAGATTTTGGCGCCCAAGTGTGGGGCACAAGGGCATTGAGACAGAGGAATAACAGTTCTTGTGTACTAGATAGAAGTCTACTGCTCAAAATCATGTGGTCCAGCTTTCCCTGGTTTGGCTGGCACGTGGTTGTGGCTGTATTTCTGCCATTTGCTGGCCCTTATC
Source organism: Phylloscopus whistleri (assembly GCA_017589585.1). Taxonomy (NCBI): domain Eukaryota; kingdom Metazoa; phylum Chordata; class Aves; order Passeriformes; family Phylloscopidae; genus Phylloscopus; species Phylloscopus whistleri. The sequence continues at coordinate 62,675 of JADMLD010001292.1, forward strand.
TAAACATGGGCCCTATAACCAAGGCTACTGTGGCTGGCATCCAGTTTATTTTGTGGGTTAATAAGGTGAGGAATTCGTGGATTTTTAACTTCCTTTGGAAAGCAGGCACATGGATTCAGGGCTATCATAGACTAACTCTGTGTTTCTGGGGTTACTTTAATAATGGTACATATTGTGAGGAAATGGCACCTGGGGAAATTTTCTCCCAATCCTTCACTCAGTTTTTTGGGTCTACTCCACCAGCTTTTCAAGGGTTAAATTTCCCTCTGAATGCTAATGACGTCATACAGTGGTTGGTGCTGCTTATAGGCCTATTCTATTTGGTATTCAGAGATAAAGGGAGACTGGCCTGGGTAAGCACTCTGATAACTACCCCAAAGAATAATGATGCTGCCCAAGAGCCCACCCCTGTCCCACAGCCAGCCTCAGGCATAAACCACCCGGTTTGGGTGAAGGCTCTGATAAAAGAAATGCATGAGATGAACCAGATGCTGAAAGAGTACATTTCCCCAGCTGGTGAGAAACCTTCGCCCTGCCCTGACAAAAGAGAATCTGATACAGAACCCGCAGACATTACAACTGTCCAGGTTCCAGCTGACACACAGGGGCAGTCACAGCCAGCAGCAGTTGCCCCTGTGGAAACAAGGAAATCTAAAGTGAAAACAGCAAACCCAGAGAGTAAAGATAAGAAGGGAGGGCCCTCACAAGACACAAGGGAATCACATGTTCAGATCATCACTGAGACCCTGTCGTATGAAAGTCTCCGTAATCTGCAAAAAGATATTGTACAGCGGGGACGTGAGGCTTACACTGCCTGGCTACTTCGGGTTTGGGATCTTATGGGCACAGGTGTCCAACTAGATGGTGGGGAGGCCAGGAATTTGGGACCCTTGACCCAGGACTCAGGTATAAATCAGGTATTTGTAAGGGAGCCTGGACCTCTTTCCCTCTGGCAGCGGCTTTTAACGAGTGTGAGAGAAAGATTTGTCCACAGAGAAAGAATGCAGGAGCACCACCATAGAATGCGCTGGAAAACTCTGGAGGAGGGAATCCAACAGCTGAGGGAAGTGGCAGTACTAGAGGTACTTTTTGGGAGGAGTGGACAGCATGATAATGATCCTGACAAGGTTAGATGCACATCCCTGAGTACAGTCAGATTGTGAGCCCTCTGTACCTGGTTACCCGCAAAAAGAATGATTTCCACTGGGGCCCAGAGCAGCAACACGCCTTTGCCCAGATCAAGCAGGAAATCGCTCATGCGGTGGCCCTTGGCCCAGTCAGGACGGGACCAGAGGTAAAGAATGTGCTTTACTCCGCAGCTGGGAGCCATGGTCTGTCCTGGAGCCTTTGGCAGAAGGTGCCTGGTGAGACTCGAGGCCGGCCACTGGGATTCTGGAGCCGAAGCTACAGAGGGTCTGAAGCCAATTACACTCCCACGGAGAAGGAGATCTTGGCTGCCTATGAAGGAGTTCAAGCTGCCTCAGAGGTGATTGGCACGGAAGCACAGCTCCTCCTGGCACCCCGACTACCAGTGCTGGGGTGGATGTTTAAAGGAAAGGTTCCCTCCACCCATCACGCCACTGATGCCACCTGGAGCAAATGGATTGCCCTCATCACTCAGCGCGCCCGTATTGGAAACCCGAATCGCCCTGGGATTCTGGAAGTGATCACCAACTGGCCGGAAGCTGAGAACTTCAGTCTCACCGAGGAAGAAGAACAAGAGCAGGTAACCCGGGCTGAAGAAGCTCCACCATATAACCAACTGCCAGCAGAAGAAGCACGCTACGCTCTTTTCACTGACGGTTCCTGTCGCATCGTAGGGATGAACCGGAAGTGGAAAGCAGCTGTGTGGAGCCCCACAAGACAGGTTGCACAAGCCACTGAAGGAGAAGGTGGGTCAAGCCAGCTTGCCGAACTCAAAGCTGTTCAATTGGCCCTGGACATCGCTGAAAGAGAGAAGTGGCCAAAGCTCTACCTCTACACCGATTCGTGGATGGTAGCTAATGCTCTGTGGGGCTGGCTGGAAAGGTGGAAAAAGGTCAGCTGGCAGCGTAGGGGAAAACCAATCTGGGCTGCTGATGAGTGGAAGGACATCGCCACCAGAGTAGGGAAACTACCTGTGAAAGTCCGTCATGTGGATGCCCATGTTCCCAAGAGTCGGGCTAATGAGGAGCACCGGAACAACGAACAGGTAGATCAGGCCGCGAAGATAGAAGTGTCTAAGATAGACTTGGATTGGCAACATAAGGGAGAGTTGTTCCTAGCTCGGTGGGCCCATGATGCCTCAGGTCATCAGGGCAGAGATGCCACCTATAAGTGGGCACGAGACCGAGGGGTGGATCTAACCATGGACAGTATCTCTCAGGTTATCCATGACTGTGAGACGTGTGCTGCCATCAAGCAGGCCAAGCGGGTGAAGCCCCTCTGGTACGGTGGACGGTGGTCCAAATATAAGTATGGGGAGGCCTGGCAGATTGATTACATCACCCTGCCCCAAACCCGCCAAGGCAAGCGCTACGTGCTGACCATGGTGGAAGCCACCACTGGGTGGCTGGAGACCTATCCTGTGCCTCATGCCACCGCCCGGAACACCATCCTGGGCCTTGAAAGACAAGTCCTGTGGAGACACGGCACCCCTGAGAGAATCGAGTCAGACAACGGGACCCATTTCAAGAACAGCCTTATAAACACCTGGGCTAAAGAACACGGCATTGAATGGATCCATCACATCCCTTATCATGCACCAGCTGCCGGGAAAGTGGAACGGTGCAATGGACTACTTAAGACCACTCTGAAGGCACTTGGCAGAGGGACCTTTAAGAACTGGGAAGTGAACTTAGCAAAGGCCACCTGGATGGTCAACACCCGAGGCTCCATCAATCGAGCTGGTCCTGCCCAGTCTACCCCTTTGCACACAGTAGATGGAGATAAAGTCCCTGTGGTACACATGAGAGGTATTTTAGGAAAGACTGTCTGGATTAACCCCACCTCAGGCAAAGGCGAACCCATCCGTGGGATTGTTTTTGCTCAAGGACCTGGTTACACTTGGTGGGTAATGCAGAAAGATGGAAAAACCAGTTGTGTACCCCAGGAAAACCTAATCCTAAGTAAGAACTGAGTGTAGGGGTTCATTCTGCATAGTAGTTCATTGCTTTAGGTATGATGCAGATGATAATAGAATAAGGGGTGGATAATGTCCTGGGTTATGGAATCAAAAATGTGTATTCTATTTTCATCTGCTGAAAGCAGTTGGGGAATTGTTCTTTATTTCTTGTAACTTTGGAAGGAGGGGGACGGGGGGGAGGGGCGGGTGCCTTTTGGGTAATGGGCCATCAACAGACTATACCCCCGGACTATACCCGCTCCCCCCAGAGCCCCATTTGCATGCATGGTCCTATTGTGGGATGCCCTGCCCAGTGGGGGGAGTCTACAATTGCTGTCGGGAAAACTGAGCCGGCCGGGGACAGACTTCACTGGCTTCACCCCGATTCCTGGGAGGAAGACGGCACCCCATCTCATCTTCGCCAGACCCCATCTCATCATCGCCGGACCCCATCTCACCATCACCTCACCCCTGGACCCCTCCTCATCACTCCTAGACCTCATCACTCCTAGACCCTTTTTGGCTACAGGATCGTCCCTGCTCCAACAGAGCCACGTCTGTCATCCCAGGACTCACTTCTGGACTGCTTCCAACACCCTGACTAACAGGGTGCCAGGTGGCAGCTCTGATTCTGTCAGGGCTTTCCCAAATTGTTGTTGTTTGTTTGCTGGTTTGGTGGGGTAGTTTTGTTTCCTACCACATTTGTATTATTGATATTCCTAGTAAAGAACTGTTATTCCTATTCCCAAATCTTTGCCTGAGAGCCCTTAATTGAAAATTTATAATTTGGCAGGGGTGGGGGGTTTGCATTCTCTATTCTAAGGGAAACCCCAGTTTCCCTGGCAGACACCTGTCTTGTCAAACCAAGACATATACACATAAATAAAAGTTTTGTTTCAAAACTCCATGAAGAGCTAACAGCTGCTACATGCAAGACTGACACAGTCCTACAAATACCAACAGCAACTCCTCAACTTAACTCTGGCACTCTACAAATTTGTGTCCTAACCCCAAAGTTACATTAAAATACTTTCTCAGCAAGATTTTTATTATAAATTATGTCATAGCCTGTCTAGAGATATGAAATCACAGATAATGCACATATTTGCACCGTATTTTACACCATTATCCTACAATAGTGATTTCTGCATTGTAATAGATTCATTAGCCTCCCCTCAAACAATTTAATGCAATTTCAAATTGTAACAGAATTGTAATGATATTGGAATAGGCTATCCATACACTTGCATTGAAATAGGACTGATATAATAATCACCATTCATCAAGCTACTTACACTAAGTATCTACAGACTCATACAAAATTTTGTCACTCACTACTGAGTGACTCCAGCACTCAGTAGACTTCTAGCACTATTTTTCATTCTGGATATCTTTTTAAACCTATAGTTCATCACCATAATCCAAATGGAAATATGGATGACTGTTGAAGACAGAAGATATGTATCCAGTTCCAGTGCCAAGGAAATACATATTGTAATCATAGCACAGTCACTACATATGACCACCCCTCAATGAGCCTGCATTTACTATTTTATTTGCTCTATCCTTAAGAGCAAAGGGAGAGAATCCTACACCAATCAGTGACAAAGGTACGCGTGACTAGAGGCACTCAAGCTCCACCTAAACATAAAGAAAGACTAAAAATAAGTCAAGAATGGGAAGAAATCAGGGAAGACTCCATCATAACTTCTGGGATCAGCTGGAGGGTTGAACATGCCTTCTCCCTGGCAGGCACCCACTGGGTAAGACCTGCACTCTGTGTACTGAATGATTATCTCAAGCTCACATTTACCAGTGGTTACAACTCGTCTGTATATCACTTTGAACACTTTTTTGCAGTCAAATACTGTCACTGGCAAACCTTGAATCTTAACAAGTCACAATTTTCTGTTAACAGTGTGTGTAATAAAGAGTATTATTCTGTAAACTGTGTGACTCCTTCACAGGTGCTGGCAGTCACCAGAGGGGGGGAACCCACAGGACTTTGCATCTGAAACCCCTTCTCCTGCAGGTACCACAGAAAGGAAGTAGGGATGGGATTTTCTGCTGTCCCCATCTGCAAATATCCTTTTAACTAACCTCCATAAAAATACAGTCACTGAAGATAACAATCCAGCAAGCTGTGGTACATAACACTGTTCCAAAGCTTACTTGTTCAAGCTATTACAGCAGTATTTTTCCTTAGAAAGTTACCTAATTTTATGTATCTATCCAAACATTGGACTTACTCCTGCCTTTAAATATTTCATTATACTTGTTTGTCTTTCAACAAGAAGTCTGCAAGAAGAACAAATGTAGTTTCTCCAACATCATTCTTTTCATTAGCTAACATGAATGCTCTGAGACAAAAGCCAGCAGCAGCACATACTCAGAAGCAGCTATAACATGTATCCAGGTTTTAAGGAACAATGTAAGTTTGTCTGCAAGGTTCTGACTTGTAATTCTTTATTCCTCTAAACATCCAGAGCCACAGCATCTACTTCACATTCACTACTGCTCACTTCAAAAAGCAAAGGAAACCAATGGGTAACACCCACAATTTCAAACCCAACAGGTCCCCAGAGGCAGGCAAAGGCTAAGCACAGCAGGTTGTAGACACAACTTTTTCCTCTCCACGAGTTTGCTCCTCAAACACCCAGACTTGTTCAATGACTCAGGAATTAATCAAATTCTTGAGCACGCTCATACAAAGTACAGAGGTGGCTGAGAACAAATTAATTTGGCCTGTGGTATCCAGAAAAGGAAAACCTTGCACCTTAGTATCATCTCTTTACATGTAAGGGCAGAGGGTGAATCTGCCACATAATGACCCTTTTTACTTGGTTAATAGTAGCAGATGAGGCAGCCCTAAGGTGCTATTGCTCTCAAGTGCATACTCATCACCTCTACTGCATCCCAGCAGTGTTTTTTGCCATGGCTTTTGCTGTCCAGCAGCTACAAATCACTAAAAATGACTAGGATTTCAGAATGCTCCACACCAAAACAGCTTCTAGAACAACACAAAACCTTGGTCAAACACAAAAGCATCTGAAGTATACATGCACCCTTGTAGAAAACAGTCTCAGTGAGCTGAAGTTACATATTTCAAAAACTAAGTCAACAAAAAACCCTTCTAACTTACTGCTATCAACTTCACTAGAGGGCACAGACTTGTGTCAAAGGGAAGACTTTTACCCTGGTAGCTTTAGAAGCAGAGAGAGATGCATTCAGAGAATCCCATAAAGTGAATAACTATCCCAAGTGTTGGGACTGGGATGGGATACAACATCTTTCTCAAAACATACAGGTAACAGAGTGCTGTTGAGAAACCCAGATTTGTAATAAACACTGGTTAGAGGGAACACTGATTCTGCTTCTCTCACTAAAGAGGCACTCCATAAATTTGGAATGAATCATCTCTCTGCACTTTACATACAAATGGTATCCCAAGAGGAACAGTGAATATGTACAGTGGCTCACTTGGAAAGAGAATTAGAATACCAATTCAACTGGCTTTGTTGAGGAAATCAGTATCTAGTCTACCAGCATGGCAGGCTGGGAAAAGCTTTAATGAAATAAGGCAGGAGCTTCTGATAAATATATTCCTCACTGTCTCAGTCTGATTAATACCTTTCAGCTTGCCCTTACCTAGATCACCTTGTGAGGCTGTCTGGTGAACTCTCGGTGTAAAGTATGCCTTGAGGCCACTTGAGCCATGAAAGCAATCCCAGATTGTTCTGTTGAAATCTTACTAACCTTTTCTAGCATTCTGTGTCTAATATGTGCCGGGTTGGGGTTTCACAATCTTTGAACCAAAAATCTTTTAGGGAGTCCCTCAAGATTTCTAAATGTTTTTAATTTTTTTTCAAATACTGAATTCCTATTTGCTATCAATGAAATGATGGAAAGTTAGTACTATTACAATAAATGGACACCAGGTAGAGCTCTAGGAGCATTGCAAGGCCACATTCTCCTGTGCCAAAGAGAGATATCTCCAGGATATTGGCTGCTTCTCCTTAACCTTGCACAGGCTGTCAGTGACTATAGTTGCTTAAAAGTACTTACAACATATGAAAACAGCCTGTGCTCAAAAAAAACCCCAAATTCCACATATTGTCCAAAGTTCATCCCAATCATTCTTTTTCCAGACAGAGGGACCCAAAAGACCATCAAAACAGGCTCAAGGGCAGCATTTCCACAGCAAGTAAAGGAAAGCATATATCCTCTTGCAGCTGCAAAAACATTTTGCTGAATTTGGACCATCAGAAGATGGCAACAGCTCACCCAGTAACTCAACAGGAGCTGCAGAGGCATGCAGGAATACTGTGAGGAAAAAGCAGTGCTCAATGGGGCAGCACACAGAGCAGGCTGCGGGCACAGCAGGTTGATTTTGGACCCAAGGACAGCAGGGACAGCTGTTGTTAAACATGATGCGTTTGCTCTTCTCTAAAAGGGGCTCTTATGAAAAATTTATTTTGTGCTAAGGTCATGATGTATTTAAGTGAAGAACACAGACATTCTTTAGAAATAATTAATATATCACTCGTACTGTGTGAATTAACATTCATCAGTGTTTGTGGTGATGCTAGTAAAGAATTCAGAGAAATTTCTGCGGGGCTGCAGAACAATACCAGTAACTTTCATCCTTTTCATTATGAAAAGCCAAGTGCTCACCACTAAAATGAAAAGCAACTTGATGCAGACGGTGAAGATATAACCTTACTGAGAAGTTCAAGTCACAAATCTTAAAACAGTTTAATCTGACAGACTGCTGCCCACATTTCCATGTGGATTAAAAAAGGCAGGACAACAAGAAAAAGCAAGCCCACCAAAGAATGTTGTGCACAGCCCCTCCTTAACACACTGCCACACAAACTGACTCCAATTAAGGAGGTTAAGCCCACAAGGGCAGACACAGAGCTGCACTTTTCTACTAATCAGCCCCAGGTGCCCTGACAGCTCCAGCAAAGTCACATCTCTCAGGCTATTCATGGAAACCTGAAAATGAAAAAAAATTACCCAAGAGGTAGGAAAAAAAAGGTTTTCTCACTTGCTCAGAGCTCCAAATACTTGCTTTTAATCCTCCCTCTTGGGCTGGGTTATTTTTCCAACCACTGTCACCCCTGCACACTCTCTGTCAGGGACTTTGCAGAGGGATTTCCATACCGGCATCCCCAGCCACTCCACTGCTGATGCCCATTTCTCTATTCCTCACTCTCCAGCCTGAACACCTCAGCTCAGAAACAACAACTAGCCCCTCCACCTCAGCCCTATTTTTCTGCTTTTACCGGTTTTACTTTCTTCTGCAGTCCTCACAGGTTTTCCCCACTGACCTTTCTTACTCCTCTCTGATTCAACAGCACACATTTCAAGGCACAAAATCTGCCTAATGAACATGAGGAGAGTCAAGAGCCAAAATCAGTAGCTTCATTCTGGAAAGAACATTGATATGAGAAACTCCCAGAGTACTCAGGCCCTCAGGCTACATTTCCTAGTGAAATTTCCAATAGTTGCTGTCAGAAAACCTGCTCTGTGCTTTATGGAAAGCCTGTTCTGCTGTACAGAAAGACCCCAACAGTAAAACAGCTTTAAACTCTCAGACTTTCACAGCAGGTACGGGCTGGTCACACATGACCACAAGCTGCTGAATGAGCACCTTTAGTCTTAGTACAAGAAGTTCTGTTAGTATTTTCTGGGCCCATATTCTCCAAGCTGAAGGTAAATACATGTCTTGATACAATATGAACTTCACAGGGGCTGAGAAATCACTGATGTGCCCAAGTCACATGCCCTTACTAAAGCAACACCCTTCATGCGTGTTCCTTCCTTCCAGGTAAGGAACCTGGCCCACATCCCCACCAGGACATAGATGTATGTCTGACTGCAGGAGATGCCCACACTACACTGGTTCTGTTCCCTTTGCCCTGTTCCAAATAAAGCATTCTTTTCAAGTTAAAAATCTCTGCTTCAAGGAACTCAGATTTCATTTTTCTTTTCATAGTGGCTCATACACTTGCTTCGTTCCTTATCCTCAGGTATTTTCTGCTTTTTAAGTTACAACAAACCAGCTTTTAAAACTTTTCTTTTCAAAAGCCACTTCTGATGCAGTAGGTAGTTTTTTTTTTGTCTATAACACGAAAGTCTTCAAGTTTAGTTCCATCAGTATATCACTACAGAGAGGAAGACTTGAATCTAACAAAGGCTCCAATCTTTTTCACTCATATCCAGCAATTAGCAGATGTAAAACTAGCAGATGTTAAAAACAACATCATTTCTGAGTGAGCCTTTCCACACTCACATTCACATGCAGGAATTAATTTGGAAATTTAAACTTAGTACAGCCTCATAGTTCTCCTGGCTGCAGGAACACTTAGGTTGGTTCACTACCCTTTCCTGCTAGACACCACACCATCATGGCTCTTCCAAACATGCACTGCTGCCCTCAGTTCCCTCTCTGGTACAGCAGAATGCTTTTCAAAGAAAGAATTCTTTATATCCAGAACACTGCTGCCAGCTTAACAAAAATGGCACCAAAGTGTCACCTCTATCACATCCTCTACAGCTCCCCATGCATTTTAAGGATTATTTCTATCATAGAAGCCTCTGCTGTTTCCAGCCAAGGCCTTGAATGAACACATTCTCCCCAGCAGGCTGGCCCAGAACCAAAGAAACACAGTTTAAATACACAAGGCAGAAGATAAAAGGAGAAAAACACAGAGGTGTGAGGTCAACAGCAAAATCAGGGACAAAACCATCTCTCACAAGTCAGGCACAAGTGCCTTTATCAGCACAGCCCTCTTTCACCTCGTGAATCAAAGGCCTCTCTGGACTGCACATGTTCTGTACTCAGGGAATTTACTCATTTGTTTCTGCATTCCATTCTGCCACAGTTTGTACGTCACTAACCGCTTCCTACTCTTCACTTCAAAACAAGCACCAGTTTCAAGGTATAACAATCTCCTCCTTGCCTATCCACCTCATTTCCTCCCATGAGGACAGTGATCTCTTGTTTATCTCAGTACTGCTAGATTACTCTCCTTCAGCAACTCCTGTGTCTACCTTTTCCTATTCAAGCAATTTTACTTTGACATTGCAGTTCATTAAATCCCATATCATATACTGGAGTACTCTATGCCCAAGTTAAGGAAAAGAAATTTCACAATAAAATTTGTAAAACTCTGTCTGAGGGCTAATGGGAGGTTTCAGATATCTTATGTATTTTTATGGTTTTGAGAAACAGCATTTGCAAACTGTCCTACCTGAGACCAGTCACAGGAAAAGGTGACAAACTCTTAGCCCCTTCCCAACAAACCCATTTGTGTTTGGAAAGGAACACACACTATGGCATGTGCTGATACTATGCTTTGTCTTTCATAAACATTAAGTTTGACCAAACAATTTACTGCTTGGTGTAAATCCACCTCCTGCCTTTTGGGGTACAATAGAGTACTTTGCTGTTCACTAAAGCCTTTTGGGGCAAGCTGCATGTGCTGATGGATTACTTCTAGGACACCACTGAAAACTCATCCCTGAAACTACATGCAGGAACTCACTGGCAAGCTCCCCCCTTAGTGAAAGACTCCTCCAGAGACAAAGATCCCACAATATCTTCTGGAAGCAGAAGTGATGACAGAGTTTTTTGTGACCCTTCTTGAGAGCAGTCCCAAGCAGAACTACTTGACAGTAGTTCACAGTAACTGGACAGCAATGCTCACTGCCAGGTGGACAACAAAATTTCACAAGTGTTCCCTCCACCCCAATATAACTGTTCCTCAAAGTGACAGCATGTTTCTCCTCAGGAGGGGTCAAGAGTACTCATCTTTGGTGCCAGGCAATAACAGAGTACATCTCTCCAGCCTCTGTCCCCCCCATGTAAACCTGACCCTTTGGCAGGCTGAGGGTGGCTGTTTTTCTCAGAATGGGACAAGACAATGATTCTGGGTGACAGCCACCTCTCCTACATACACCCAATTTGAATTGCATGAGGTTGTGCATACAGCATACAGAAACATACACATGTATTCTGTATGCCACAAATACCTGTCTGTAATGGACAGCAGGCCTCATGTCTCATTTCAGGTTATTTTATTATTATCTTAGTCCAGACACTGTTGCAGCAGCCCCTGTGTTAGAGGGTAGATATAAGCCAAGACACAGATTTCTTGTTTGTCACAACATGAAAAGGTTTATTCCTCTTTACACCTCAGCCATCCTGACCCCAACCATTCACTGACTCTGACTGCAGCTGCTCCTGCTGTAGGTTTCCCTTGCAGTTTCTGACTGCTGGGTATTCCCTGCTGAACTCTGACTGCAGGGATCAGTTTGCAGCCTCTGAGTGCAGCTTTTACCCAGCCAGACTCTGACTGCAGGTTCCAACAACAGGCTCTGACTGCAGACCCAGACTGACCTCACAGCAGGAATTCTCACTCCTCAGGATCCTCCTCCATGAGCCTCTCATTCCTTCTTCTTCAAGATTCCTCCTCCTTCGTGATTGTCCCTCACCAGCTAACCCACTCCCTTTTATCACACTTATCTTTATTGGATACAGCTGTGACTCATCAGGGGCAAGGCTGTATTGGGTAATTAACACAGCTGGTACTGATCAGGGAAAAGGTCACCTGCATTCCCTTCTCCTACAAGCTACCTTACACAATTTATTAGTGGTAGTTTGTTTCTCGGCTCTTTTCCACTACAAAAAAAAAAAAAAAAAAAAAAAAGGCATTTCTGCATGAGCAGTATATCTGTCCATAAACCCCTATAAACAGAGCAAGTGTTTAATACGAGAAGAAGATCATAACAGGCTCATAAGAACTGCACTCAGCTACATCACAAATCGCCTTGCCTGTCTCCCCAGGAGACAGACTGGCTTTGTATTGGGGTTCAGCATAGAGAATGAAGCTAAAAGCTTTTCTTCTAGATCATAGGCTTTGTTGGTCTTAAAAACAACAGCAGCTGCAAACAGCCCACAGAGCTGTCTTTGTCAAGGGATGCAAACCTTGGCCTGGAATTTAGACTGGGCAGAGTCACCCTTTTGTATCACCTGGTGTAAAGCACGGCAGAGCTGCTGTACAACTGCAGTGCAAACAGGCAGCAACAAGACTTTGAAGTTTTAAAGGACAATTTTCGTCAGTCCCCCAGCAGTGACATAGCTCTCTCGGATGGGAATCTGCAGATCTGGAACCCCATACCACAGTCATGAGCTCTTAAGAAACAGAGGAGAGAAAAAAGGAAAAGGAAAGTAAAAAATAGAAGTTCAAGCTTCCAAATTCCTCACCCACTTGGTATGCACACATGGGAACAGTCTGGGGAGCCACCCCATGCTCATGGAACCCAGCCAAAAAGGAGGGTGACACTAGACCACTCCTTTGCCCCTCAGCACACATGCAGCACAGTCTTTTCACTATGCTGAATACACAGGACAGGAATATTTTAAAAAGCCTTCCTTTGCCAAGCTTCTCTAGCCTCCTCGGGAACTCTCCAGGAAATAACGTTTCTTGTAGTCCTTCTGCCTGTCACATTTACTTTCAAAACACATCTGTATTCTTAATCCTTGCTTCACTTCTCTTGGAGTAGACTGCAAAGCAGGGGGAAGTGCCACACTTGCAAAGTCCAATCTTCTGCAAAACAACACCACTGAGCACATTTTTTGTAATATTACTTGACAGAGCCTGAAGTACTAAGGCCTGAACAACAGGCCCTAAGCCAAAATTGACTTTTAGATGACCCTTCCAACCAAATGTTAAATATATATTCACTCATTAACAAAGTATTGTTATGTGTGCTCATTTATTGGCAAAACATGTTTCACTTTTGCATACCTAGAAACCAAGTAACATCTGGCCTAACCAACTACATCTGGCCTAACTAGGGGGGTATGGGATCGAAGACAACTCCCTGGTTCCTCCTTGAGCCCTGGCTAGGCTTTGGGAGAAAGCCAACAGGGGAATGAAACAAGAAATTATATCAGCTTGTTTCTTTAACAGTGTAAGAGCTGGGCTACTGTCAGAGCAAAGTTGGGGGAACCTAGTGGCCTGCAAAGGTGGACACAGTGCAGGATGTGCTACCATGGTTCTCCAATCCTTCACTGTGACAGCTTCCCCCAGCTGATGTTTCTTTGGCTTGGATGATACATCTTTATTGGGATAACTGGTGATGTGTCTTTCTTAATCACTACAGGCATTCTTTTGTGGTGATGTTTAGGTACCTTGGTTAGCTTATCTTTTTCATGATTCTTCACAGTTTCACATTATAGAAAATTACTTTTCCTGTAAGTAACACTGTTCCTTAAGTTGGTGTCTGTGTCTCTGACCCCACCCACTGGCAAATCAAAGCCATGCTCATGAACCAAGAGAGTAAATTTAATAGAAAGTTTGTTGGGTTTGGGTTTGGTTTTGGTTTTTTTTTCATTAATTAATTAAAAGGACTCAGAACAACTGAAACAGCTGAATTTTCTCTCCAGAAACTGTCTCATACCCTAGTGATAAAGTACTGAAAAAACATTTTATAGATTAAAGTTGCTGAAAGAGTAAGTCAATCTGTTAAGGGGCTTCTGCAGACATTTTGCATCATATTATGAATTATTTCCTTAAATTATGTCCTTAAAGAAATATTTCCTGAGTGTGCCTAAAGCTGCTTGGTGAAGAAAAAAACAGCCATCCCCAAATTAATTACTCTTTCACCTGTGGCTGTAGTGGAGAACACTACACTGTCCTACAATACCACAGACATCCAAGTGGTTTTCCATAGTACATACCCTGTACAGATCATAACAAAAGCCAACCAAGAATAAACACAACTACATGAGCCTACCCAGCTGGAAGACCAAAACAAGCTGAGTACAAAGAAACACTGTTTCAAAAAGAAATCACAGGAACAGAGATAAATGGATCAAAAGTCCTATGTTGCTCACACATTTCAGTAGAAGGAAACTCCCTCTTTGGGCTAGCAGCTGGCTTGGAGCATCAGCTGAATGCAATCACAATAACATAGCTCCCAAAGGAAGGCAAAGACATGCCACAAAGGCAAATATTACAGTTAATCTTTCATCAAAAAGAATGTCACAAAGGCAAATATTACAGTTAATCTTCCGTCTTAAAATCAATGGCGTAAGAAGTGTAGATAAGCTGTGCATACCTACACTGCACAGGTAAGGAACTTACTCTAAGACTTCTTTAAACTGCAGCATTCGGTTCTAAAGAACTGTTAATTTCCTCTTTTTTATGTTTCCATTAAGAATTTACTAATGCTAATAAAAAACAAGAAGTTCTTCATGCAGGACAGCTTCCCCTGCAGTTGTGTCGCAGGGTGCTGGTTTTCTCTGAGCTCCAGTAAGAAGGAGCGAGTTGTTTTTCCCAACAGAAATCCCTTCCCAGATGCTTATTCTCACAAAAACTTGATTGTTTCTTTACATAAAGACAGAAAGCAAGACTGGTGGTAGGGACAGAGGGACCTGCTGCCTCACGTCCAAGCCTTGATAACTCTCTGCAAACCAGACAAGCATCTGTTTCTCCCCATGTACAGTCTCTGCTAAGGCTTTAGCACACCACCCCCTGCTCCATGGACCAGCAATACTTGGATTACCTGTCCCTGATCTATCTTTATCTAACATCAATTTCCCTTTTCCAGCACACAAACTTTTACAGTCCCCAGTAGGAACAAACTCTCCAGTTTCACAGAATTTTGTGTAAAAGACATTCTTTGCCCCAGACCTGCCAGCTGTTTCATGTTACATTCCCAGCTTTTGTATTAGGAGAAATTAAGAATGCCCTTCCATCTCATTAAACCAAGTGCATGCACAGATTATTATAAAGATTACTGATCTTGGTATATAGGGAAAACTAGAAATTTTCAAAGTTTCATGCTGTGATTAGGATTCCTCTGGTGTATTTGATGAGCTTAAGCTAACTCCCTCTATACAGCTTCCTTTTTTTCCCTAAGTTTACATCTCTCCTTCCCACACTGTGGAAGTGCTGCATCCAAGAGGTGCAGCTGGGATCAGAACCCCATACACTGCCCAGGATCCAACCACCCAAGGACAGCAACTGCCTGGAGAGGCTACAGTGACTTTGAGGGAAGAAAACAAGACTAAACATTCAACATTCTTACAACTTCAATGTTAAACTCCATTCTGAAGTCAAACATCATAACTATTTGATACAAGTTTTATTTTTACAACAGCATATCCCTGAGAAATAACCACAATCTCCAGAAGCTCTTTCAATACCATATATTTGGGCTGAGGAATTTTATGTTAATCTATTAAATATTTCTTAGGAAGAAGCAAGAATCATAGAATCCCAGAATGGTTTCGGTTGGGAGGGACCTTAAATACCATCCTGTTCCAACTCCCCTGCCATGGGCAGGAACACCTCCTATATCAGGTTGCTCCAAGCCCTGACCAATCTGGCCTTGAACACTTGCACGAATTGGGAAGTGGCTGTATTATCCAGCTTGCCACAGCATTAGCTATAGTATTTTTTTACTAAGAATTATCAACCAGGAAACAGTCTAAGATCACCATGAAAAATGTACTTTCTGCTTTACAGAATTTTAAGCAGAAAAATCTGAGTCTTCAAAGCAATTTTGCCACCACCTTTTTATGTTAGTTTTCCTGAGTTGTGATAAAGAATGCTTAATTAAAGTGCCTTGCTGGCAGTGGTGTAGTGTAAGTTTAACAAAGGCAAGTAGCTAAACCAGAGCTTTTAGACCTAGGGTACCTTTTTACAAATAAAAATTCTTTGGTAGTGTTTGAATCACATCTGAAACTTTCACAGCTGCATTTTAACAAACAGTTGTGACAAGAGTGCTATTTGCCAAGTTACAAGCCCAGATGCAACTTTGACACAGTAAGAACTAAATAGCCTATGCACGATCTAGGGAAATGCCAGAAAAGATGGGTTTTTTTGAAAGTTGGTGGCCTAAGATAAATATTCACCAAGGACAGCAAAGTAAGAGAAAATATAGTTTTGAAGGACAATATATTTGTATGTATTTATTCTTGAAAATCTGGAATAAGAAAAGGGCATCGTGTGGCAAAAGCCAGCAGCAAATAAAACCTGTAGGCACTGACACAGACACTGGCAGAGCATTACTGACATCTAGTGCTACACCACAGCTTGTCAGCATTGAGCATACACTGCAGAAACACCTATTTTTTTCTAATCCAAAAAGAGAACTCAAAGCTATATTTGAGACAACGCTAAAATAAAATGTTACTAGTTAAGACTTTTAAGAACAACAGGTCAGGACTTTTCCCATTTTGGCAAAGACCAGATGCATCATCTCATAGTCATGCACTACAAAGGCGTTGCAGTACCCACCAGTATATGGAAATCTTTGTTTCTACAAGATGTTGTCTCACCTGACATTGTTTCAGCACAAAAGCAGGCAGCAGCTTGCTTATAGTCCTGAACCCTAATTTGGCCTGTGCTTGACCTTCCTCTGTCTACAGGAGCACAATAGCCAGGAGGGAGGTGACAAAGTGTGGGCAAACCCTGCCAGATCAGTGCCAGGATCTGAGCCCTCGACTTACCCGAGTGAACGGCATCACTCCTGCCGGCAGCACTGGGACAGGATTCCACTCCAGGACTTCAAAGCAGAACCGAGCTTAGAGGAAGGCGGTGTCCAGCAGCACACTGATGTCATAAACTCCAGGCTTTACCTTTCTGCACTTTCAAAACAGCAAAACAAGCAACACGTGGGCGTTTTGTCCCCCAAAACCCCGTATGTGTCACCCAGAGTCAGCCATTCCTGTCATTCCACAGCCCAGCCTGCAGCTCCCCTCAGCCCGGGGTGAAACAAACTCTGTGAGTCAGGCTCCGAGGGGTAAAACAAACTCCGTGAGCCAGGCTCCGAGGGGTAAAACAAACGCTGTGAGCCAGGCTCTGAGGGGTGAAACAAACTCCGTGAGCCAGGCTCTGAGGGGTACAACAAACTCTATGAGCCAGGCTCTGAGGGGTACAACAAACTCTGTGAGCCAGGCTCTGAGGGGTAAAACAAACTGCGTGAGCCAGGCTCTGACGGGTGAAACAAACTCCGTGAGCCAGGCTCTGAGGGGTGAAACAAACTCCGTGAGCCAGGCTCTGAGGGGTGAAACAAACTCTGTGAGCCAGGCTCTGAGGGGTGAAACAAACTCCGTGAGCCAGGCTCTGACGGGTGAAACAAACTCCGTGAGCCAGGCTCTGAGGGGTGAAACAAACTCTGTGAGCCAGGCTCTGAGGGGTGAAACAAACTCCGTGAGCCAGGCTCTGACGGGTGAAACAAACTCCGTGAGCCAGGCTCTGACGGGTGAAACAAACTCTGTGAGCCAGGCTCCAAGGCTGTGGTGGAGCAGCGGCGAACTTCAGGTTCCCCTCACGGCCCCCGCAGATGCGTGCCCTGGGGAATGCAGCGGCTGCGGGAGTGCGGATGAGCCGAGCACCGCCCTGATGGCAGCCCCAACCATTTTCCAGACGCACACAGCCCTCGCAGGAGCGACAGGGCTTAAAGCCTGGCCTGGCTCACCCGCAGCAGGAGCTTCCCCCACCCGGGAGGCGCTGGCTCCCTCCCTGAGGGGAGCCCCAGTTGAGGGCCAGGAGGAGGCCCCGCTGCTGCCCCTCGGTGTGGCACAAACCAACCCCAGCTGCAGTTGGTTTAGCGGTGTTAGAAATAAACTAACTTTTAGATGCAATCAAATGGGGACAAAGCGGTCGAAGCAAAAGAAAACTGTTTATTAGTGACGATGCAGCTGAGTCAGGTGGGTACCTCTCACCAGGCACAGCCGAACACACACACCCTCCAACAAAAGGGCTACATTTTATACCCTTTCCCCGGCACGTTGGCTGGGTACTCAGAACTTACCTTCTCTCCTGAAGAAAACCGAGAGAGAGAAAACCCTGGGGGCGTACGTCCTGGCGGACACTCTCCCTTTTTCAAATAAAGTCGCAGGTGTACGGAAAACCACGCTAAGAAAAGTCAGTGTTGATAAAGGAGACAGAGGAGTCCTCGAGGTTTTGGAGGGTGCAGCCTCCTTTTACCGGCTGCATGTTAAACTCCCTCTTCCTTTCCCCATCAGCTGAGGCACTTGCCGAACCGCTTACCACATTCATTTCCCCCAGAGTTCAGAAACTCAGGCTTGTGCAGGCCCATTTGTCTGTTTCAGGATTTAAACTGTCTGGGTTCTGTAACAAACCTGCGGCTTGAAGTCGGTAGAGACATTGAGACCCGTTTCAAAGACGTTAACACCCATAGCCTGACCCACGGAATTGTTTGCGAAGACAACAGAACACATCTTTCCTTCCTATCATCAGCACAGAGAGCCAGCGGCCCCCAGGGCTGGGAGTAACCCTCCTGCAAAAGGAGAGCTCCACAACCTCCAGGTCACCCTCTGACAAGACTTTTTTTCAGTGTTTTTTAGCCTACCTTTGAGGTTGGTAACTTCTCAGCAGTAATTTCCCCACCACCACATCAAAAAAAAAAAAAAAAAAAAAAAAAAAAAAAAGGGCACCTCCCAATAGTTAGTTAATAAGCATTGCAAAGCTTTGCACAGGTAGCTGAGTGCTAACTTTGGTCAGTTTTGGTTTTTAACATCTCAGGTTTTAAATTTAACCATCCCCTCCCATAATCACCATCTCTAAAACAGCAACAGTGCTCAAAAGCCATGACAATCCATTACCAAAAAAAACCAAAAAAACCCACACCGTCTATATTTTGTAGTTTTATCAATTCCCTTGTTTCTGTATTCCAGAGGAAAGTGATACCCAGCACAGAAAACAGAGGTGGTCTCATACATTGATGAAAACCACTAGAGCTTGACCAGCAAAGGCACAGGTAAATATTCAGAGACCTCAGTAACTACATTTAAAGCTTATAGGTGCAGGGCTAAGTAAAACGATTTCATTTTTAATCACTCAAAAATACATCTACATACAAATGCCTAACATCCACTTCTTTAAAGTTTCATTTTGGCTGAGAGGGAAAAAAAATAATGAAAAGAAGCAGCTGTGCTGAAACACTGAGCTTACAGCTCCCTCCAGAGTTTCTGCTGCTGGAGCCAGCTTAGAAACTCTGCTGCAAGTGCTGGCGAGCTGTAACTCCCTCAAATTTTCACTGGGAAGCAGAAATTTTCCCAGCAATTCCCAGCCACTGTGACAATAATACTCCCACTGCCCCAGACTTTCACTGCTGGAACAAAGCTCCTACTAATATATGTCAGTCACACATTGCACTAAACATGCACCCTTGGGAAAGTGCTCCTGCTTATTAGTAGTAATTAATAATTAGTCCAAAGAGTATTTACCACAAATCCACTGATAGAAGAGCTCTATTACTTTGCCACATCTGGTGAGATAATCCCATTCATATATAGATTGGTTTCTCTAATAGACATTTATAAAGCCAACAGATAAGCAGTAGTAAACCTGTCTTGGCCAGGTTTAATGCACTGTCCCCAGTATTTATTGAGGCAGAGCAGCTCTCCTTATTGTTGGCAGTATCTCAGCTGCTGCCTCCAAAGAAAATAGTTGTAGATCTCCCATCAGGGGAGAGAAATTCAGGGAGGTTTTCAGCAGTTGTTGTCTATAATATTGTTGTCTAGTCAGGGAGGTTTTTAGCAGCCCACTGAGCAAACCCCCTTTGTCCTCACCTGTTTGTACACAATACACAGAGTATGTCTAGCACCATGGGAGCTCCACCAAATACTCTTACTATTGACAAGCCAAAATTTTAACCTTATTTAACCAAATCTCCACATTGACCTGAATGCTGCACAAAGGACTGACAAGTGTTGTCCTTTCCTCCCCAGGTAATTTGAACACTGACTTTAGGATGTCTCACCTGGCAGCTGAAGACACCCCACAACTGAAATACAAATACACAGCATTTTCCAAAACCTCCTGAAGGATGCAGAATGCAGCTTATGCATTTGATTGGAAAAAAAAATAATAAAAAAAAAAGAAAGAAAAAAGAAAAATCATTACTACCATGGAATAATAATTATGTCTGATAATTTTTAGATAAAATAATTGCAGGTCAAAAACTAAAAGCTCCATGAAGAGTAGCCACCTCTGCCAGGAATTTGGCAGCTCTTCATCCAGAACCACTCCAGGGTTTCTTGTCCTTTGATAGTGAGGTATGAACACCATCACCATGAATGGGGCCAGGGCTGCAGCAGTGCAGAAAGTGCAAGAGAACCTAGGAGGCTCCAAGGCCTCCCCACTGTGCTGGCAGGCAGGAAAAACGAAGAAGAGATTGCCCAACCCCCCCAGTTATTCTCTGTGTGTAAGAAAGCTGCATTATGCATTTCCCATGTTTAGGGTTGCACAAGCCTGAATAGCTGTTAACACGTTTGGAAAGAATGTGCCACTGGTAGAATTCAACAGTGTCTGTTGGTGATGAATTTAGCTCCTGCTGAAAGACAGGGAAAGAGAAAAACCCCTGAAGCAAGAAAAGAATCTCAGGAGGGTCACTGGAAATGCTGGAACCAGATAATCTGAGGGGCACTGAGCCAAAATAGGACCGGAATTTCTGTTACTACACTGTTATGCTGGTGAGCTATATTGCTATGTGGAAACTCTTCTTTTTGCTAAACTTCTCTTATTTCAATGCACTTTTCTTTAAGGGAGAATGCCCAGTGCCCTGCAAAGGAATTCCTCTTCTTCAGCCTGGTTGTCTCTCCCTGCCCCTTAACTGATTGCCCATTCTGCCTTGGGTTGTACGTAGATATTTTCATTTAAGCAAAGCTAACATAACTGAGGACTAAAAGTGGAACTTTCCTTTCCTGGTGGCAAAAACGTTTTCAGTATAAATACCCCCTGGCCTTCCCTGGTTGTCCTGCTGATTGCTCTAACATGTAGCACAGCTGCTTTTGCGCTGTTACCAGGTGAGGTGGAAGCCTTTAAAGTGAAAAAATACTCACTAAAGAAGTGCAAATCAAGGGCATACACAGGACTTCTGTGTCTTTGCTATTTTCCTAGAGGCACACGGCCTTTGAAAAATCAAACAATTCATCATTTTACTTCTCCAGGCAGAGTTTTAATGGTGTTTATACAGTGGTGCTTCTGGTCACATCCCAAGCATGTGGATGTGAAGTTGAGCTGTGACAAAGCCTGGCTGGTTATCAGCCTCCAGTAAGGCATTACCAATCCAGGGGAGAGACTTAGAGCCTCCTTACTCCAAATGTCAGGGTAACAATGTCAAAAATGGACCCAAAAAGCTCCCAGGCAGGGTCAGAAGAAGCTGTGAGTTCCAGCTGATTAAATGCCAATGTGTGGCTCCAGTCAGTGGGCTGAATTCTGTAGGAGTCCTGAACGAAGAGGAGTGCAGGGGAAGTGCTGCACTGGAGACTTGCCTTCTCTCACTGTACAATTAATCTGAAAAGGCCACTGAACAAAGAGCTGTTTCTCTGAAAGGAGTGCATTTTACACTCCCTGAGAGTACCTCTCCTTCATGAGCAAGCAAATGCTAAGCTTGGGTCAAACTTAGAAACTGTCATTAGCATTAATATTATGTATGTCAGCTCTGAGATTTCAGAGATAGCTCGAGCTGAGCTGCTTGAAAACCTTCAGGTTATTTCAGAAGAGTCTCACAGACTGTGCGAGCTGTTGGGTTTTAATTGAAAAATCCAGTTACATAAGTTTTGATTAGCTTTAAGGAAAACTGTAATTTAATCAAAGGTTATGTATGGGCCATGGGTTTGGTTTCATTTGTTAAACACTGCAATGGAAAGAAAAGCTTGTCTGAACTGCTCAGCTTTCCAACGATAATTACAAGTACATTGTCTTAGGTTACAATGTAAGATGTAACCAACAGTATATATTCGATCACCATCTTCATAAGGTGTTAAAAACAGGTGGGGCAGTGTTCTTCATCTCTTCCATGGCATATCCCTGGTAACTCCTGTTAATGGGCCACTGAGTCTCACTGCATGCCATTGTGAAATGCTGTGCCCAGGGGGAGCAACCAAGCATTCCTACCTGGACATAATCTGAGTTTTGGAACACCACAGGCAGCCTTACCTACTGGATTCCCAGAGGACAAGAGCTCAGTAACCCCCACTGGACCTTCAGAGGAAGACCAGACCCTTCTATGGGATCACCACTTTAACAGAACCTTCAACATCTTCAATATCTATCACTCCAAGGGGACTGCTACCACCACCCTGACCAACAGGGTGTCAGGTTATATCCTGACTGTCAGTTTAAGCCAGCGTTTTCTGCCTCTATTTTAGTTTTCCTATTAAATTGCAATTCTCACTGGGAATGTCCTACTGGTTTGTTTTCAAACTAGTACACTCATAAAAATACAGCTCTAGATCCAGACAAATGGTAACTATTGCTTTGATGCCTGGATTGATTTTTTCAACTTCACTGCTGCCATCTTCCTCATACAGATCATGAAACAGTGTAACTGATAAAAACAATTATGTCTCTAAGTTAATTTTTAATCTGTGGTTTTAATACTGAAGTTTATTAAAAGTCAGGTTTAAACAAAATAAAAACAGCCTGAGGCCATGCTGTCTATTTACAGAAATGTTATTTTTCTTTATAAAGAAGGTTTTACAATACAGTATTAACAATAATTACTTACCCATGGCAACATCTGTAGTCTAATGGACTTCTGTTACATCTGCAGTCTTATTCTGGACTTCTGTTACAGGCTAAGGAGAGCAGTGTTGAAGAGCTGCTGAAGAGGGCTTTGATAGCCAAAGCTGCCTGCCATCCAGAGATCACATGGCAATTCACAGGTGAAAAATGCTGCTTTCGGGTTTTTTTCCCAGATGGGTTTAAAAAGAAAAGAAAAGAAAGAAAACAAAACAAAACAAAACAACAACAACAACAACCAAAAAAAAAAAAAAAAAAAAAAAAAAAACCAGAAAAAAAACACCCAACCAGAAATGAAATAGTAAAGAACTTGGAATAAAACTTGGAAAGAGGATAAGGGAGTGCCTAAGCTCAATGTTTCATAGGAAGAAAAGGACAGAGGGAAACACTCTGCCAGCCTGAGCTGGAGATGAAATGTGCCCTGGTGACCCAAGCAGTGTCCCAGGACATGCATCATCCACAGGTGAGACCACAGTGAAAACTTAAACAGGGCAAGACCTATCACAAGGCTGTATGATGAGGGCCTAGCCAGCTCTGATTTCCTGAAGTGTTTTGAAGCCACACTTGAGTATTCAAGCTGGAATTCAACTATATTCAAGGGAGGACCATTGCTCTTACAGATTTAAATTGTAGCTTAACAGTTTTCTGCTTGGATTGGATAGAGACCCATAACAAATTCCCAAGGGTTTTTGATTGATATGGAACATGATGGTTTTTGGGAAGTAATCCCTTCTATCTACAAACTTACATGAACAGGTATTGGGAAAGCCCAAGGGTATATCCTAGATGAGACACTAGTATTTGAGTATCAGAATATTTGAAAACAAAAGGTTCATGTTGCCCAAGCCCAAGTTGCCAGCATTTTCATTATAGCTATTCCTGATTTGTTTCTTTGAGAAGTAATTTTGCAAAATTAGTACTTGGGCGTGGTACCTATTTGACAGCTTCCCATCTGCTGGCCCAATTTATATCCACTGAAACTGCTAAAAAATCAAGTTTATATTGCCAGCCACATTGCAGTTTATATAGCTGTGGAAAAATGGGCTGAACTCAGTTCCTCCTTATGCTTCATCAACCAAAAAGTGTGCTCTGACACCAATCCTCTACTGCCATCCAGGGCAACAGGGGATTGGCTGCCCTTCAGATACACTGCACAACACACAGGTGGATTTCTTTGCTCTGCTCAAGGTCAAAGGAAGTGTAGAGATGGCCAGAGGAAAACATGGCAGGTATTTTACAGTTCTGATTCTAGATAATATTTATCCTCAAATCTTGTGCTGGCCTAAACCACAAACTATAGTTATATTTAGAGGAAGTCTGTATTTGAGGATGGCAAGAAGGATGAAAAGTATAAGCAAAAACAGCAGAGCAGCAACAGGAGATAAGGGAAATGTCTGATATTAAAGGTGAGACTTTTAAATGGCTCTCTAGACACTCCATTGTTAAGGAAACCCCCCTGAGCATCCAGGACCATTCTGACAGTGACTCTAGTGCACCATCTGAGCTGGACTCGGACCCAGGTTTCCCATGGCAGAGTCTCATACATTCAAATTCTTAAAATAATTTAATCTTGGTGCAACAACCAAATAACTAAATAACAATTCCAGCTGGTTCCTTCAAGGAGGGACCTCAAAAAAGGAGCCCCTTGGTTTTTATCCCCTCACAGTCTGGGCACAAAAGTCAGGGGTCCTCTGGTCCTGCTGTGTCTCTGAGTGTCCGGTCCCCTGGCCTGGCCACAGGTCCCCAAAGCTCTTGTTATAGAGGCTCAGCAGGTCACAGCCTCTGGCCCTGGGCTCCCCCAGAGTTCAACCTGCAGCTCCACTGCAACTGCCCTTGACCTACCCTGAATAGATTCTTTAACACCCATTCCCGTCCCACAGCCCCAGTCTTTCCTCTACACAGAAGAGGCACTTCTCTCCCTAAATATGAGCCAAACTGAGGAAGCCAGGAGAGCAGAAAACTAGCAATTGATCTGTCAGGGAGGTGGGACTGTAACATTTGGCATCTGCCAGGCATCAGCCACGCTGTGCAGAGAGGCAGTGGAGCACAAACCCAAGAACTGCGCTAGCAGAGACTCACCAGGAGGTGTTTGTGGCAAGAGAATAGCAGAGAACAGTTGTGACACAGGGCCATATCCCAACAGCCTGAACTCCATGTCCATCCTGCCCTGTGGGGGCTCTGTGCAGCTCCCCAGCTCCTCTCCACATCTCCCCACATGACATTTTCTTAGCCTGAGGCAGTTCTCAGCCGCATCAGCTCCCTGACATATTTCACTGTGCAGCTGTTCAAACAGGTGTGTGTGTGAAAGGAAGGAGGGAGCAGAGAGAGTAACCCCAGCCAGGCAATACCCCTGACAAGTGATGTGAGCAGGCATCCAAGGAGTGTGATTCCCTCCTCACTTTAAACCAACAAGGAAATGGGGATTTCTTTACAAGATTCTTCAGTGCATAACCTCTATTCGTTTTTTTCAATTCAAAACACAAAAGATCCCAGATCCTCACAATACTGTGGGGTTTGCCAGCTACAGCCTCAGCCCATCATTTCTTCCAATTCTGGAGCATGGGAAGGAAGGCTGCACAGAGCCATGGGACAGCGCTACTGAACACATTTAGAAAGCTTTTGGTAGACAAGCAAAACAACACATTAAAAAAAAAAAAAAAAAGAAAAAAGAAAAAATTCCCAATATAATCCCCCCTCTAAACCAAACCAACTTAAAAGTGAAGCACTAAGGCTGTTCCTGCATGCTTTTGGAATTTGGGACCTGATGTTGGATGCAAAAGGACTTGTAATCAACAACATATACAGCCTCTTGTGCTCCTGTTAAGGGTTTTCCAGGATGAGTTTAAAGGATTGTGGAATTTCTTTTTTTATTTTGTAGAGATGATTCTTGTATACCCAGCAAGTATTCCCAACAAACAATGGCAATGGATGCTGTGACAAAAATCCAGTGGTAAAGCAAACCTTGGTAAATCCAAGGGAAACCCATTACAGAGTGCACAGAAAAAAGGAGAAATAAGGAAGGAAAGAAACAATTGATCAGTTCAGGTAACAGTCAAATAAACTTTTTCTCAACAATCTTCTTGTATTTAAAAGAAACCAATTATACTTGCAAGTCACTTAGAGAAAATTTTAATAATTAGCCAAATATACAGCTATTAGAATGACCCTAAATATCACTAATAACTAAGGTACAAAAGTTGGTAGATAGCACAGTACAATGTTCTATAAAGTAAATGCGGGTAATATGAACAACACTCCCTGTGGTAATGCCAGAAAATAGCAAATGAAATTACAAACACATACAGGTCAGAGGAGATTGAGGGGCAGCTTTAGACACTTGGATCAAAGAAACCGAGACTAGACCAGACACATTCATTCATCAATCATAATGAATGTAGAACTTTAAATCTCCAAAACTACTAACAACACAGCATCAGGTGCAATTTCACATGGTTTATCTACGTTCCAGTACAGCTCCCAGAGGATTAAAGTGCCTTTGTGCACTGTAGTTTCATTTAGTCAGGTGCAACATGCATTATATTTGGAAATTACTTTCTTTTTTAGAAAGTGATCTATGAAATAACTACTTAAACCAATGTACGTAATTCAAACTAAGGTGTTTTGAAGTACCTTTGTTCTGACTTTGCTACCGAATGTCATGTAACAAACTCCAAATCCACAAGGCCCATCTCCACTAAACAAGACCAGAGGAAAAGATATTTATTGAGACATGTTTTCTGTGGTACAAGCCTTAGTTTGCATATTTTCCCCTTTCAAACACATTTGCCCTTTGGATGACAATTTTCTACTGCAGCTTTCATTTACAGATTGCTGTGAACATGAAAAACAGACACGATTTGGCCCGTGGCTATGGTGATGAATACACTTCCCAGATAACACCCTGTGAACAAGCACAGACAACACCCAATGAATAAACACAACACATTCTCTCTGTGGGACACCTGAAGACCTGCAGCCCTCGGACCTTACCCATGGCCATGCTCTGTGCTACAGCACCGACCCAGTGTCCTGCTCAGGGCTCCTCGGGAACTCTCACTGCTCCCTGCTGTGCTACCTCCTTAAACCCAAACCTCCACCTGAACTGCAGTGAGGGAAGGAGAACTCCACAGCTCAGCTGTCACTCACCTTGCCCCAGAATGTCCTCTTCAACTCAGGAGTGAAGAACTTGCACAAAGCCTATGATCCAGTCTCCCATCAAATCATGCTGTTCACCAGCAGCCACTCCTGTTCTTTCAGGGGAGAGTGTAATCCCACGGTATTTGAGGCATTTTTTGGTGTTTTTCAATAGTGGCACTTCAAGAGGAGTTATGGGGCATAAGTTTTTTAGGAAATACAAATTTCCATCATGATGCCACCTGTGGGAAGGGCACTCAGGAGGAAACTGCATGTAGGGGAAAAAAAAAAACCCTAAAGAAATTAGGAGGATGAACAACTAATCCTAACTTTAAACAGCAAGTGTACACGTGACTCTCCACTCTTCCAGTGTCTTCCTACATTTGATTGTGCTTCCCATCATGAGGTGAGCAAGTCACTCCAATGATTTTAGGGTGATAATGTCAACAGCCCTGCACACCTGACATGGCGAGCACAGGTGACACCATTCCTTCACCACTGCTGCTGTTACACCTGAGAAGGCCCAATTTCAACTCTGCACAATCCAGACTCGGATCAGGAGCTCTCTGCAGGTGAGGAAGTTTTACTGGGGGGGTTTCAGATCTGCAGCATGTTAACATCACTTACAATATTACATGCACTGAAATATTTTGAGAACATATGCAGTCTTGTTAATCAAATTAATGGGAATTGGTGATTTTCTAATCTATTCAGTACTTTTAAAAGTTCTCCATGAAACTGTGAGATTAGGGAAAAGAATGCTCTGGTTATGCATTACAGTAGAAAAAAACAAAACAGTACAAGTTTCATCAGAATCACAACTACAAGTAAAGTCTCCAGTTCAGTCCATATAACAAATTATTTTAAGTATTTCATAGTGGTAATATAGTATTATATAGTAACTTCCAATGCAATTTATGCAACAAATTTCACCCATATTCAAAAATACATCTGCAAATGCTTTTCATAAAACTTTATACAACTCAAGTTCTCCTTAGGTAAGCCTAAGCCCAGTTCCCACATCACCTAGGCAGAAAGGCTTCAGAAGCCTATATTCTCAGAGTCCATGAGTGACAATGCTGTGTGAGTTCTTCCTTTTTGAGAGCTGGCTCTGCTAAACCCAACTCTTACTGCTTAAAATCATGTTTCCTCAGCAGGCCCAGAACCCAGCTGCACCACACTAGTCTGGGGCAGCAGCTCACTGTTTGATGGGACATAAACACCTCCAAGCCTTGCAGCCATTCCTGTAAAGATTTCCATGAAATGGTTGCCTGTCCTGTTTACTTTGTCCAGAGAACAAAAGGAGCATTGCTGAGAGGGAGATCAGACCAATCATTGAGAGTACATCAGTTCAGTGACCCCTCTTCATTTTCTGATTAATTACATATTCTGTTTAATTATTTCTGTGACTACATTTCCAATTGTAAATGAAAACAATTGGTTCAGACACAAGACACTATCATCCCCTGTTTAAAATCTGCAAGAACAGTGTGAATATAAGGCCTCTGCAGGCTCAAACTCACAGCTGGTACCATGCCCAAACATCTCCACAGCAAGCTTTATTTACACAATTTCCAATGAAAAATACTGTTATTTCTCAAGCTACATTTTAAATTATCAGAAATACATTCATAATAACTACTGGTACAAAAACCATGATAAAATTTTTTTTATTCAAAATATTCTGACAGGTTGACAATATTCCAGGCATGTTACAAATACTGCCATAGCCAACAAAACAATCAATACTGAAAGAGCATTCAAACACCAAGGACATGTATTTTAAAGCAGAGACAGGAGAGTGCATGGTACTAAGTGCATACTAATCATTTTCCAATAACTGACTTGAGGAAAATGCCTCATTTCTCTGGAAAAATCGATTAAAATCCAGAAGAGATGAATTACAGAGAACAAAAATTATGATGTTGAAATGTTTTTGTCCATGTTTTCCTATAAAACCTTGTAACTTTATGATACAAGGCCACTACCAGTCTGGACTACTCTAGTGTTGACTATTTATGGGACAGAACAACAAAATCATAACAGAGAAACCAGTGACAAAGCAAACAAAACCACAAATTCTTTCTAGAATATGGCTTAAATTAATTCACAGAGAGTTGGGAATATATTAACTATAAGGTGCAAGAGAAATACCAGGTAGGAAATAAAGTCCCTCTCTTCCTGGTACTTTCCCCCTCAGACTTGACTTTATTTCCCATAAAATTTCCAACACATTGGTCTCACCTTTCCTGCAAGCCCCATTTCCCATACTTCTGAAACATCATGTTACTAAAAGGTTGGTTTCAGTCTTGAATGTATTGGCCAATATGAGCTCTAAAGTTTAAACCATGTAACTCTACACATAGTAATACCCTGTTTCTCCCAATTAACCCAAGCTCTCAAATAGAGCTAAAAATTCAGCTTTATTTAAAACAGCGTATTTGCTTGAAAAAGTATGAATCTCTTTGTCATGTAGAAAACAGATGTCCAATGAAGAACTTGTCAAGATGTGTACACAGCTGAGTGCATAGTGCAGAACATCATACAGAGAGAGCAGCAAGGCCACAGGGTCACTAAGTCCACATGAAAAAGATGTATGTTTCCAATGACCAAATTCATTCTAAAATATTTTCGTCCTGGAAATGCTTTAAGCATTAAAATCTTGCTCTAAGGATGGCAAGACTCCTCCAGTCCCACTTTTCATACAGTTCACTGTAATATTCATGGCAGCACAGCCACATACACAGCATACAGAAGAGACACACCAAAATTGCTTTGGATACATCATCCTGATCTCAAGTATTCCATACAAAAGTTGAATTTTTCTTGTGAAAAGGAAAGAGATGGGACAGCTTTCAAAGGACACAGCTTGCCTGTGAGTCATTAAAGAAGCCTGCAGTGTCTGCAGCCCAGGACGGGAGAGCCACAGCTCCAGTGGCACAGGCGGTGGCACAGCTCGTGGCTCCACGGCTGAGCCATCTTGCAGGAGGCTCCTCCGCCTCTATTGCTTCTGCTTCCAGTCAGTGCTCCCCAGCAGTGGAAGCATCAGTGCTCACTGCAAAAACACAAGTGGCTTACAGCCAGCAGAGCTCTGTACACTCACCCAAAACACTTGCTTCCCCATTCTACTAGTTTGCTTCTTAAAACAATGTTGTTGGAGAAGGGCCATGAGGACAACAGAGTGAGACATTTTCCTTAATCACACCATCAGACACTGCATTAACAGACTGATATAATCTCCTAAACCAAATCAGTTCCTGGAACATCTTGCATTTGCCTTCTTTCACTTGTTCTTAGGAACAAACAGTTTCTCTAGAAGTTGTGCAGTTTAAGCCTGTTATGGTATTGTACTCCAGCATTTTCTTAGCACCTCAACACAAATTACATGGTAGCTCATCTGTGGTGAACATCAGCTACAGACATCCACACAGGGGGAAGGACTGAAAGAACAACAATATTGTCCCATGACATGGAAAAGCACTTTGGGATGCACTGGCTTCAGGTGAGACTGCTGACTCAGAACGGGATTTCTCTCCAAGCAGAGTTACTCCAGTTATTTAAATACAGTAAACACAAGGGCAGTACTGAGGACATCAATCCTGCACCTTACAACTTTCAGTCTATTTTCTAAACACCTCTTAATGGAGATGTGGCTCAGTGTCAAGGCTAAATGGGCAAAAATGTCATCTATGCTAAAGTCATTAGAGGAACTAACAGAACCCTTGCTTCTGGTGGTCCTTGGACTTAACCCAACCACATACGTTTCATTCTATTAATTTACCTATCCTGCTTTATCTCAAGTATCTTCATCCTTTCACACTTCCTAATTAACTATCAATGTTTTTCCTGAGTGAAATTATAAAAAGTTAAACCCTTCTACCAAAAGTACAAAGACAAATAAAATATAGAACAATACAAACCCAGTTATACAGAACTACAAGTGCAGAAATTCTTCATGTTGCTGCTCTTTTATCATTGGCCCCCAATAAAAAACATAGCAAAGAATTTAGTTATCCAAAATATTTTGCAGTACTGTGATTAGATTCTTCAGACCATAAATATAGCCCTCATCCTTTGTGTTGCTGGGAAACACGTGAGCAAAATCAATCATTCGGACTTCGACATTTGCACTTTCCTTGGTCTCTGCTGGCACGTGATAGAAAACCTTTTCCAGTTGGGGTAGAACATTTCCATTCAAGTGCTCCTGTGTAATGCACGTGCTGGTTTTCCACACAGTATCTTGCTCTGAGTTTTCAACTTTTAGCGAGAGCTGACTGTGGTGCCTCTTTGGGCACGCCTTTTTGTGAAGTGCGTAAAATTTAGACAAGCCTTTACTTACAGAGGCCTCAATTTTTCCATTCTCTGTAGAATTTATCACATTGATATTATTATTATACTCCAAAACATCTCCACCTGCTAACAGGCCTTTGGGCACTCTTCTCTTCTCTGCCAAGGTGACATCGCTCAGCCGCACAGTTGTCGCTTGACACGAACCCTCATAGACAAACAGCAATGAGCTTGCGTAGAAGTTGAGTTGTGTCTGGCCCTCAAACCACTCCAAAATCTTCTCAACCTTCTGAATGCTGGCAGCTACCACATCTTTTCTCAAGCAGTACCCACTGTGGAAAAACTTTGAGATGCCTGCAAAAAATACACATATATTGGGATTATTTTAACTTCTGAACAGAACACAAGCTATTTTTATTTCTTTTGGGATGAGGATGGTTCTTATTTGAAGGAATAGACACCATTCAGGTAGTTTCTGTTCAGGCAATTACTAACTAAACCCAAAGTGAACCTAAGAACTCTGAGATCTTCAGTCATGTCACCTTCTGTGTAATACCATAGCTTGGGCTTGGGTTGTAAGCAAAAGTATCAAGCACACAGTAAATGAACATGGTTCCTGCTCCCAGCTCAGTTTAACAAGTGTCTGGACAGTTTTGGGCAGGGACCTATGAAATTCTCATGCATAAACAGGCTCAAGCAGCTTGTTACTATGAATGTGTCTGTGTGAGTCCCTTGCTGTCCCATCTGTCCCTTGCTGGGGGACAGATGAGCAAGTGTCAGCTAATAACTAGTCTGCAGTAATTATCATCCGACAGTCCCAGGATGGCAGCATTTTTATTAATTGTTAATGCAGAGCAACATGTGGATCGACTTCAACTGATAAAGTTCTTTGAATTGAAAGATGCTTTTGTAGTAGCTTTCTAATAGAAAATAAACTTAGATATTCACAGATAATAACTAGAGACAAAAAAAGTATTTATAATAAAAACATGTAATATTTTAAAAAAATTTCTATTTCATTATAGTTTCAAAGCTGCAAATAAGTTGAATTCTAGAACTCTCTCCTCCTTTTTAGTAGTAAAAGAGATGTGAGGAGCAAATTCCTATGCTCCTCACTGCTGTTACAGCCAACTGCACAATTTCATATTGACAGACAGCTCAAATACTACAGGGAACACCCAAAGACCCATCTGACACGAGGAACAGTTTCAGACAGGAACACCCAGACCACTTTTTCCATACAGTTCCATAAATAAGTATCTAAATGAAAATCTCCAAATGCACTGAGCTCTAACACTCCAATGCCCTCACTTACCATCCTTTACTGTTTCCTTGGTCAAGCTCCTTCCATAGTGCTGGTTTTGTGTCTCATAACTGTCCGAAGAGACGTGGTACACCTGAAAGAGGCAAGGAGGAGACCCTCTGTGTATTCTGAACCACCAGTATTTCTGCAGAGCAAGAGACACCTCACAGACAGGCCACAAAACATTTAGCCCTCACATTTCTTGCAGTGCCCAGCACACCACTGTAGTGCTCTCCAAAACTCTCCCTTCAGCCCTTGGGCTCCAAGCTACAGCTTTCCTTTGCTAGAGACATCCTGGTGGTGGCAAAAAGCAATGCACCCCTTACAGGGAACACTTCTATAAGGCCTTGCAAATCACAACTGAGACCTGAAACTATCATCAGACTCCTATCTGTGTTACTGAAGATGTTAAAATACTAAGGCAACAAAGCAAAAATTTCATTGCAATTATTTTGAGTTCTTAAAACTATTTAGCACAAGAGCAAAACAGTAAAAATTACAGTATGTGACCACCAAGGCCCAGCTCCTTAAGACACATCTGCAATTGTCAGCACAAATGAAGCTGCACTAAATAAATCACAGCAGCCAAACAAAAGTTGGTTCCAGCATCAACAGCAGTACGTCAGCTCCCATCTGAAAGGGAGGCAACTCACATGGGTACAGTTTTGTCCATATCAGGAATTGTACAAGCTTAAGAACTTAATTCAAAACTGCTTCACATATAGACATATTTTCTCTCACACTGAAATATTTCCATAGCAGAAATGTGCGAGGCAGCAAGGCCCAAGTGTAATTTGTTTATGAGAGTGTAGACAATTTTTATTTGCAGAAATAATGGTGTTACCAAGCAGGCAGCTGTCTCTGGCAGGAACTTGGTGCTTGGCATTTGTTCAGACCACCCATCTCCATGGTATCCACCCCATCCACAACCCTGCCCTCCCTTCACTGCTGTAAAAAGAGAGGATCCCACTGAAAGAGAGTCAGGGAGCACTACTGAGGTGACTGCTCCTTATCCCCCTCCAGGGCCTTATTCTTGCTGAAGCCAACCAATAAAGTCCACAACAGTGAAACAGCAGCAATAAAAAGGAGCATTAAATAAAGAAAATAGAATTCCCTGTTTTCATTACAGCCCATCACCCTGAAATGTCTCTCCCCCATGCAAACAACAATAAATCCAGTATGATTACATAGATCCCCACCTCCTGTTCTGCAAAGCAGCTGGGAAGAACAGTCTCAAATAGCTTTTATTTTGACAAAAAAAATAGAAGTAATTATACTCAGTCCTTGAGGAACCTAAATCATAGTGTGTAGCAACTGATTTTAAGTCAACCATGAACTGAAGAGGCAGTAAACAGTTCTCATTATTCTAAAAAAAATAAAGAGCTGTAAGTCTAAATGTGTGAACTCACTCAGTAGCAGAGACACTTCAAACACTGTTATCATAGTTAGAGAAACTGAGGTCTCCATGTCTATGAAATGAAGAAGGCCATAGTAGAGATGAGTTATTCTAAAACTGCATCTGACAACTGTGATTTTGGTGTCACAAGAACAATAATTTTTCTCTTAGTTTTTGCTGTGTTTTTTTTCCAAAGCACATGAAAGAAGTACAGCATACGACACAGAAACCCAAAGATTACTTAAGTAAACACTTCAGGTACCAAAGTAACCTTCAAAAACAAAGTTTCAAAACTTTTTAAAGAGTTCCATGTCCAAGGCAGTTAAAGAATAATATTGCTTAGAAAGAAAATCAAGAGTCTGATGAGTACAACTAAGTTTTCACTAGCTGTGCCTTCATTTTAATGATATTAAGCATTCTCATGCAGTTGGCCCAGGGGCAGCTTTCTGCAGACATCAGCACTGCAGCAGCACCGACCGAACCATCTTGTTTACCAGAACCTTATCTCTTCCTGGAGGAGCTACAGCTCTTGTGACATGGGCACTAGCTCAAACATGCTGATTAACATCTGCAAGCTCATTTTGTTTTCCAAAGAAATGCTGGAGCAGCACATCAGACCCTGTGCTTCTGAACTGCCTTTCCCAAGAAGCCACCCCATCTCTTCTCATAATTTGAACAAAACTATTCCCCAAAAGTCTTTCAGTATAGTTAACAAACATTGAGGCAGATGTGCATGCTGCATTAACAGCACATTCTTAAATACACAAAACAGCCAGTGACAAAGCACCAAGCCCCAGACCCTCAGCCTGAGTGTAATGTATGTGTTTAACTGCCTTGTGCACTCAGAAGGCCCTTGGCCACCAAGAGGCTTGGCTGCAGCCAGTGGCATTGAAGGACAACAGATCTGCATAATCACAAAAACTCTCTCCTACCACCACCTTGAGACTCCGGGCAACTGCAGGAAGAGACCAGTTGAACATTCCTGGAAAACCTCACTCAAATACAGATACATTACAGCCCATTCTGAAAGCAAGGGAGCTGAAAAAGCCAAGCTCAAACAGAAACAATCTCTCACCAGCCCTTGCTCCACCCTCACCCACCCAAACACAGGGGTGGCTGTGGAGGAGCAGGAGGCCAAAATCAAGTTCCTATTTGACAGACCTCTTGCTCTACTGTGCTTTTGTTCACACGGTCACTACCAATCATGTGCTATTAACCCTGCCGAAAGTGACACTTTGCCATTGAACCAAGCTTTTTCTGTATCCCTGTTGTTGCGGCTGTCTGTACTAGCCCATTTCTGTCAGAACAAATGACAAGTCAAGTCAGATCTGTAACCTTAATAGCAGCCAAGAAATTATTAGACAGGAAAATCTATTTCTTCTCCACCTGCCACAGCTTGTTATGCATTAGCTCTGTATCTACTGGCAAGTTTCCTGCAGAGTGCAGGACAAAACTTTCTATGAGCTGTGAAACACTGCCTTCAAGAAACCTCCTGCTTCATCAGTCATTTTTATATATTCTTACTATGCAAGATCACAGCTGTTCTGGCTGACAGTGCAAAGGCTTCTCCTTGTGCCTACAAGCAGCTCCCACTTAATTATTAGCTTCCTGCACAAATGGCTCTGGAATCCAGCAAGCTAACAGGTGCAGTTTACAATGAGCAGTAGTAGTGACTCTGTATGGGCAGCACATCAAAAAATCCAGACTATTCACTGAGGGAAATTATCTTTAGATATTATAAACCTGCACTTGGCTTTTGTCTCCCTGTGAGGTGTTCAGTCATTGCTGTTCATTGAACATTTTTTCAAGTATAGTTTCTTCTTTTTTGTACCCTTTTTTTCAGTTACAGTTCCTTCATCTGATGTTCCTGGACTGATGGAAACCTTGAATTAAAATAAGAAGTTGGTCCAGCACAGTCTTTAAAAAAAGAACAACCCTTGCAAGGTCTCAGCAAAGATACAGAGTTTGGAAACCTTGCATCTTCAGCTTTAGGACATTAAACTGAAGGAAAATAGATATCAAATGTAATGTTAATTATGGTAATTCAGTACCAACATCCATGGTAAGACAGAAGAATGTACACTGTTCAAATGCTTACTGTGGCAACTCCCTGACTTCCAGAAAGTACAATTTAAATACCTGTTAAGAACTATTTGGGGGAGATACTGCTGGCACAAATAAAAATCCCTATTCAGTAACTTGCAGAGCTCTTTCACATCCGCAGAAAATATCTGCTAATCCACATCACTCAAACTGGGAAAAAGAACCCCAACCTCTTTTGGGCAGGCCTGTAGAACACTAGAGAGCACCTGGAGAGCGAGGATGGACTTGGCAGCATGCACAGTACAGCCCTGTGTGGCACTGACATTGCCAGGGTGCCTGGGAAGCAGCCTCCTGTGCAGCTCCCACTGCCCATCCCTGCTCCCTTGCACGCCCCACACAAGGGCAGTTTGGGATCTGCTCTCTTAAGCAAGGACATGGAGATTGGAGATACATGCTCTGATGCTGAGGCATCCAGACTTCACAGGGCCAAGGGCCGAGCTTCCCACCCCTCAGATATTTCTGTAAGTGCACTTCCCAGCTACACACAGGTAGGGGTGAGCCAGTGTTTGGACATTACACAGAGGTCTCTGTTTACAACAAGGCACTCTGCACTCCTGAGAGCACCTGAAGGTCAGCACCCAGCTGTGACCGACGCTGGAGCCACAGGCTGAAGGTGGGGCAAGCAGGTGACACCCCAACTCAGCCAGGCACATCCAACAGCAGCATCCACCCCAGACCTGCAGGGACCCTCCTGGTGCCAGGACAAGACCCACACCCACACCTGGGCACCTTCTGCCTGTACCCCACAACTGTCCCAATATAAATACATGTTTCCTTAACGCTCAAGTAACCCAGGTTTCTCTGTAGGCCCTTCATCCTGCCATGGTGCAAGACGTAAAGTTTCAACAAGCTTTATTTTTCCTTTCAGAAAGAAAATAAGGCAAGGATTTAAAGAAAAAAAAAACAAGGAGAGAATTTTTGTTAAAAAACGTTCTCTTATTTATTTCTGCTTTATAGTAATGCTCTCACATTACCACTGCT
This sequence comes from Phylloscopus whistleri, assembly GCA_017589585.1. NCBI lineage: Eukaryota > Metazoa > Chordata > Aves > Passeriformes > Phylloscopidae > Phylloscopus > Phylloscopus whistleri. The sequence continues at coordinate 99,559 of JADMLD010001292.1, forward strand.
GCTGAGGGCATGCCCAGTTATCCAAACCCATTTATCTAAATGTCTCATTCCCTAATTTTTCCTTTTTTAAAACTTAATTTATTGTTGCTAGACCACAGGTGACGGAAGTACACGCATCCCTGCTTGCTGCTGCCTTGAAAATTCAGCACAGGAAGGATGCATCCCTGCTCCCTCGTTTCCAAGACTATATTTGGATATTACTCTGCCCATTTTGCTTCTTTACTCATCTGGACTACTTTGAGTGCTTCATTTGACTAAGTCCACCCCCAAATGCTCTGACAGTCAATACACAGTTTTAGTCAAGTCCTTACATAAATAGGTTGTAGAATGAAATTAAGTTGAAATTTATCCAGTGAAAAAGCAGACTATTAATTTCCTAAATAAAAGAAATGACAACACTGCAATTAAAACATGAACCATCTTAAAAATAGCTTAATACAGTTTTAGGCTCCCAGAACTTTCATGAAGCATCTCATTAGAATAAATTTCTTTTATGTACTAAAACACCACCTGCTCCAGCTTGGAAGATTTTTTTTACTGGGCTTTTGGTTGCTTTCTTTGGGTTAGCATTTTATTTATTTATTTTTCATTTAATGGATTTTTTTTTTTGTTTTGCTTTGTCTTCCTGTTTTCTTAAACATCAAAGCTCGAATTAGACTTATAGATGTAAAAACCCCAGTTCTGGTAATTTTTTTAGTGTAGAAGAATCTGAACTAGATGCAAGATTTAATTCTGACTCCCCTCCTAAATCTTGTTACTAACAGATCAGAGCTTGTGAAAATTACTACAATACTAGAAAGAGTTTATAAAAACCTCATGAAATAGAGTCAGCTACAGTCAACTTGAAAATATCCTGCAGAATCATGTGCTATAGGTGAGAAAATTCACTTGTAAAACCAGCTTTGATTATTACATATTACTTGCCTGCGTGTTCATAGGCACAAACAATAGGAGCCAATGATAGATTATCTGGTAAAATTACATAATCACCAGTTTGTGCTTTTAAAAAAAATGTTTCAGAAATATTTGGAGTAAGTGAGATTGCAATCGATGTCCTGGAAACAAAAGAAAATCTGCAGAATCTGGGAACTGTGGATTCCAAAAGGAGAAGGAAAGGAGAGCACAGCCCACACGTTGTGCTTGTACTCAGCAGCATGCAGAATGCTCTGTATTTAACACTGCCTGTGCTGCAGAGATTTCTTAACTCTTTGTATGTCTACTACTGAAACCATATTACAATTTGTATTTTTGCTATTGCAACAATACCTGAGACTTCCAACTTCTACATAAACTCTACTTTCATAACAAATCATGTCCCCTCTGACAGAATCCCAGAATGATCTGGTTTCAAAGGGACCTTAGAGACATCTCAGTTCCAATCATGTTTCACTAAACTAGGTTGCTCCATGTCCTGTCCAACCTGGCTTTGGACACTTCCAGTGATCCAGGGGCATCTGTGAAAGAAAGGAACTTCTCCACTAAGCATAGAATTGTGGTTTTAAACAATGTTATTAAAATAACTGTGCTTTCTAAATGTATTTCCATGCACTTATTCTGTCTATTCAGTGTGTTAGGCTAAATACAGGTCAAATGCCAGAACTGTGTGCATAAATTAATGCTGGGCTAGACAGGAGACTCCTATTTTTAAGGACACATCAGACATATTTTATATATGAACAGATGACTTCTTGTTTACCAATGCATAAGAAAAAACTGCTTCAATAGCCTTTTGGGTAAAAACACACTGTAAATAGATTTTGGGGTAAAACCTCCACCAATAACACTTTTTTGTTTGTATCTCTTCACAACAACTTATAGGAGCTTTATGTGGGAGCTTCAGAAAAAGTGTATCTACATTCTCTGTTTTCCCTGGCCCTCTCCTTCTTGGTCTTGTAAAATGTTACCACACAAGCCCTGGTAAAAAACCACTGAATGGAGAGATTAAAAACAAACCCCTGTACTTCCTCATTACATCATGTTTTGTCCAGCAAACAGGAACAACCTTCATCCAGGACGTGAGCTGTCCTGGACAGTACAGATTTGTGTAGGAGGGTTTTATAGTATGTCCAGAATGTTGCAAAAATAAAGCAAGCAGACAAGCTGAGAACACCCCACAAATGAAGAGGCAGAGAACATGCCTTGTGAGTTCAGACTTTGCCAAGTGCTGCATGAGGGCAGGAGGAACCTTTCCATTCTCTTTGGAAAACAACTTCCAACATGCCAAAGGCAAAAATCCAAATCTCATCTAGTTAAATACTGGATGGAAAACTTCACTACTTGGGAGAACCATCATTATACATCCAGTCTGAATTAGGGATTGAGAAAAATTCTGCAACAGGACAAAGACACACCTTAGTGACAATGTTAGAAACAATAGTCACAAGCATACCATAGAAGCAATCAAACATTCCTTTTGCATTGTCATGAAACAAAGGACATGAAGTACATTGTTCTACAAATGAAACAAGAAAGGTCATGTAATGACATCAACCAAATCCAAAGCCATAATCTCTAACCTTCCTTCTCCATCCAAACAGTTTGGCTGTTTTTTGACTTAACTCCCACATTCTTGCTCATAGGCTTACATAATCACTACTCATGACACTCTAATTCATATAGCAGCTTATCTCAAGGCAGAGTTACAGGCTGGGAGGCTGGGCAGTTCTGCACAAAACATTACAGAGATATTAAAATTATCTTGAACAATGGTGCAATCTGGGTGCTGTTGCTATTGAACAGCAAAGGGGAAGCTTATCAAAGTCTCCAGCCATTTATGCATGTTGATGCAGAGCTTCAGGAGCCCTAGCTTTGTGTGTGAGAAGAAAAACAAAAATCCCACATCAAAAAGAAAATTATTCCTGTACCTATCATTGCAGAAAAAACTACTTTGGAATTCCATCAGTGACATCAACACATTTCTCTTACTGAGCCACAAATGCTCTGTACAGCTTTTCTTTACACTGAAGTTTCAAAGTAGCCAATACACACATACTGACTCTTAGTATTTCTGAGAGTACTCAGAGTTCACAGGGATGTCTGCATGCCCTACTAACCTTCCCCTGACTGCTGTTCCTTGAGTGTGTAAGTATCAATGGAAGTTTCCTTCTGACAGAAAGCTTTTTAAAATGTAAAACATAAGCAGCTGCTCATGGCTATATGCATCACCTCTGAGAGCTTACTTACTCTTCCCTAAATAGAAAAATCATGTAAAATTATTTTTATTTAAAAACAGAATATCAAGATGAAAAATGTGGAGGATACAGCTCATTATTAAATTATTACAAAGACTGGTTCACTATGTGAATCTCTGATATACACCTGAAAGAAAACAAGCACACAGAAATCCTCTTAATAATTTTAAATGTCTGCTGTGGTGGTGACGAGTTAATTGCAACTACGTTCAGTTCTAAATACCCAGCCCCTCTCTTGTATACATATACAGTGCCCAGGTTGCAAACAGCTTGCCCTAATGGATACAGCCAAGTTGAAAAATTGTTCTGAAGTACAGCAGTGCTTTAGAACAGATTTCACAGGACAGTTGATATCAACACTACCAAGACATTCAGGTAACCCTGTATTTATGTAAAACCCAAGAGGATTGTTGTTTGCTAGGAAAAGCAGTTGCTGTACCTGGTGTGGGACAAGAGGCCTGAGCATAAACTGAAAGTGAAGACAAAACAAGTTCTTACCCTCATTCCAAGAACCAAAAAGCCAATCTCTTCCATCAGTGGGTACTTGCTGACCTGCTGCTGTATCTTCTCTGCTGAAGCATAGGGATCATAACTTTTCTGACCTATTTTTACATCCATTATGCAGGGCTTGTTAAACTTACGAGTCACATCTTCCAGTTTTAGGTATGTATCTGTCAAAAAAACCAAAATTTTGTCAAAGCAAAATAATTACATGGCTTCTGCTAAGCACCTGTGGAAGAATGTGAACAGTTTAAGGCTTAACATCATATGAATTCCTTAAGAGTCAAATTTGTCTCTGAATGCAGACTAAATCATGGTCACTGACACCCACAAATTCTATTGCCATGAAAATCTAAATGCTTTCTCGTTTAGAAAATTGTATACAATTAACATGTGTTAACCTAGCATTCAAATTCAAATTATTGCCCAGATAAAATCCATGAGTAACTTTTATTAAGTCATTACTATATCACAAAGAGCATTACTAACCACATACAAATGCAGGTTTTGCAATTCAGATGGTCTCTTGTGTCATTTTACAAATGAAGCAAACATTTCAGTCCTGGCCTTCAGGGGCTGAAGTGCAGCTCGTTTTGCTTTTTATCCCACTCCCATCTGCACCAATTTCTCATGGCACCTTTTGGAGAAAAGGCTCTTGGAATCCTAGGCTGCCTTTCATGCATTTCTAACAGTCCCTTTGGGAGGGTGGCTGGACTAAGAAACCCCAAAATACTTGGAGTGCTGGGAGATTTAAAGGAGTATCTAAAACCTGATGAAAATGATCGTTAGCAGCACCACCTCCACACTGACTTTCAGAACACAAGGAAATGGACTTCAGTACCCACCCAGCTCTCAGATAACTCTGCTTGGGAGACAGCTGCACCCACCTCCAGCCCTTGTGAGGACATGGCATAACCAAGTAAACACACAGCCTCAACACTGGCCTCATTTTTCATATCTGCTTTGTAAGTCCACCTGTCCCCAGGCACAAACGTCAAGTCTGCCTTTCTTTCCAGTACATTCCATAAATGTATTACTTCAGCTTTAATGCAGTCCAAATAAAAAAAAAAAAAATCTATTATACCCCACTCCTGCACCATGATCTCAAATGGGATTGTGAGAGAAAGCAAAACTAGTACAAGTCTAAAAACAGCCTCGTTTGAAAGCTGTACACACAGGTAACAAAACCAGTCCAAGTCAAGATAAAGTGAACAAGCAACATTTCATTTACACTTCATAAGTAGAATCACTTTATAAGGAAAAAAAAAATGAAAGGGACTTTACTACTTTAAGTCCTACTGAGAGCTTCAATTTTTACACCATTATGGTCAAATGTCCTAATTTCTCACAAAGTATGTAAGTATTAATTTAAACAGGTTTGATTTAATCCTTAGATGTACTTAGGAGACATCTCTCAAAAACATAGGAATAAGCAGGGAAGAGCCTCAATTTCCCAGCAGCAAAGGAAGACAAGAAATGTTTGAAGCTGGGTTATATGTATCTATCCTGTTCTCAGGTTAGGCAACAAAATTAGGTAACTATGAAATGAGCAGCAGTGAAGTTACTTAAAAAAAACCCCAAAAAACACAGGCACCAACTAGGCAGCCACACTCAGAGAAGTCAGCAGCAGATGGCTCCTACATCTTTGTAACAAGTTTTCCACTGCTTTGTGAATAAACTCCAAATACCCACAACGTCAGTGAAGCTAAATTTCAAATCCAAGCCATTCTAGATGGGCTTAGGAAAACAGCATCCCACCTCTACCTCCATTTCCTTTGCAGTAGCACTGGGTATGTGACTTCAGCAGAAGGGGAGTTATTTTACAAATTGTATTGATACTGGGAGTCCATCTTTTCTGTCACATTTCCTACATTCTCATTTACACTTCACGCTTTTCACCCCTTTTAGACAGCAATTTCATCCACTCACCTATTTTTTTCAGTATAGAATGCAGATGCTTCTCCCTAAATAGTTCTCTAAGGAAATAAATTATGCTCTTCACCTTACAAACAGCAGCTCCTGCTTACCTGTCACATGGAAACTGAGAGACGGTCACAAATCAAGTTGAGAGTAAACTAACTTTTGTTTTTTCAGAAGTCACCTATGACCAATTTAGTAACAATAGGAAATTACTGGGTTCACTACTACTGGGTTGTACAGAGCTGTGATCCCAGAGACTGCAGAGCAGTGATTGCCAAGGGAAAGGTCAGGCTTCCAATGTCAAGACTGCAGCAAACCTACAAATATATCTTCAATCTACATTTAAGAACAAGATACACATACACTCTGCTAAGCTCCATCATCTGCAGTGACTTTGATTTCTATCAAGACTATACAAAGCTGATTAATAGTACAGACAGAGTTGGCAGTGCAGTGTTTTGGTTGAACTGTCACCACAGCTTTCTATGAAGAGGACACATGATAGGGCACAGCCTTTTCAAGAAGCAAAACAAACAAAATCAAAAGTTTCTCCTCCTTTAAACAGTTATTCCTACTGCCTGTGTCTGAATGACTGGTGGCAACCTTCCAAGATCCAGCCCCAAGGTGCACAGTACTTTTGAATCCTCAAAGCAAATGAGCAATGTATTGAATTACTGTCGCTTGGTTAGACCACATATTTTCATATCTTAAGATCATACTGCAAATACAAAAAAATTATTTGCAATTCAGAGGGAATATTAAGTGAACTCCATGACACATTAAATTGTGAGGGAAGAAAAAAGATAGCTCTATTTGAGTTAGGGCGAAACAGGAAAGCATGAAGGCAAATCTGAGCTAAGAAACTGCTGGTACTACCATAATCTTCCTTTCATTTTTTCTTGTGGATATTACAGGAAAAAATGTCTTTGGATACTGTCTTACTACTTCTTTGGAAAACAAGCCTATCAAGTGACAGCATAAGCAGAAGAAAGAGTTATTTTAAAGGAGCATGGCATCTAGATTGGTGCCCACATATTCCAACAGACTCCATGGCATCCCTTGTTTCTGCATCTTCCAGAATCTCCATACCCCACTGTGAATCAGTAAAGTCCCCAGAAGAAAATTTAGTTTCTAATACAACATTATCTATTTTCTCTTGTAGACACAATCTTCCAATTCTTCTATCAAAACACGCTTTTCTTCCTGACTCCTAATGTTATACAAACACAAATTTTAAGGCACTGGATCTTTGTTTCATTCAAACCAGTAACAGAGGCTGACAAGCAGAACTCTCCACCATAGCACCTCCTGAAATAAGTGCTTTTTGGGTGGTAAGGCACAGTGATGGGATCCAACTTCTGGAGAAACAGCAGCAGATTCCAGTTTGAATGCTTCCTCAGCCCCAGAGTATTCATCATTCCTTTCTTCCAAACCCACAAAGTACTTCTTGCTTTGATTGCCTGGCTGGACATAACCATGCAACCAGCCCACTCCTCCACCACACCCCACCCAGAGCAGGAGGCTCTGGGGCAATGTGCATCAGGCCCAGCTACTCAGGAAACCTTTGCTGTACAAACAGCCACACCCTATCTTCCCTGGGAGGAAGACTCCAAAGACCACAGGACTGCAAACTGGAACCAGTTGTTAGAGGGAATGTCAGTGGGTTCTAATACAAGTCCAAAAAAAATCTCTATGGATCTCACAACTGACAAAAATCAGTCTCCAGAAAATTTTCCAGGAGGTTTGGATTAAGAGATAAAATTAGAACAGTACCATTTGGTGCAGTAGGTGGTGACCAGACACCGAAGTATTTTGGCAGATATTCCCGCAGCTCCAGAAGAATGCTGTCGCAACAGTCGGAGTCATAAACCTGAAATAAAATACGGAGGGTTGGAGAGATCATCATTTTAAACACTCATTTTTGCTGCTGTGGGAGTGAACAAGTAGCTACATGGTACTTGGTAGCTGTCTTGGGCTAAACCATGACAATTTCCAATTGTCCTGTAATTCTACTTTCTTACAGTCTTTGTTTTCATAAGTCTAAGATATTTACCTTATATTTAAAAAACATACAAGATGAAGATGATAATTATCACAGTCAAACATAAATGAATGGCATCCCTTCTTTCAAATTTTAAAGTGGCAACAATGCACCAACCCTAAGCACAATTTATGGCTTAACTTGAATAAAAATCTAAACTTTAATTGTTAACTTCAAAGCCTAGCTACTGAAAAAGGTCTTCTCACATTTGCATTCAAGACTGTATAGGATTACTGCCTCATATTATATATCCAAATCTTTTAAATTTATATCAGGTAAAGTACAGAAGCTTAGACTAGATAGCATTTTCTCATCTTCTCCAAGACAATTCATGCTGTAGCTACATCACACAGACTATGCACAATTCAAATAGATGTCTTTACATTTGCTTTAATGCTTTCAACCTTTTTTTAAATTTCTGTAGGAAAAACAGTAACAGTTTGGAAACAGCAGCTGGCTTATATTCCTGAAGGAACAACTCTTTGCAGTTAAAATGAAGCTTTGGATACCATCTGTCTGGGAATTGCATGACCAGTTTGCAGCACTGCTAAGAGGGTTTCAAAACCACTCCCTTGCCTGGATTTCCCCCATCCCACCCAGTGATGTAGTTCCAGACACGGGGGATTGCCCACACCACGCCTCCACCTGCTTGGCAGACTGAAAGATCTATTATACCCACACCAGTCCAGGCTACAATGATTGTTACTGCATTTAGGAGCCACCTCATCCCATCTCTATGGGGATAGAGATCTCCCAGTTGTGCTGCCATCAGAGCAGTGTCCTTCCCCTCAGCCCTACCATGGCCACACAGCAATCCCCACGGATGCTGGGCATGCTCAGGGTTCTGCTGTCACTGCAGTGCAGCCAGAGCCCACTGCAAAGTTGGCAGCAAGGCAAAAAAATGTCAGGTGTTAACAGCTCTGCAGACTTGGCTCAGCTCATAGTGTCAGGCCACATTTAACCACAGTGGGGGATACCCGGCAGTAGCAGCTACAAAGGGAGGTAAGGGGAGGTATGGAAAATACATGCCTGTAGTGTTGCTGTGTTAATACAGCTAGGGAGAAAAAAACAAATGGACCTGAAGTCCTGATGCTATTTTAGAGCATGGAGGCAACCCTGGCTATCCTCACCAGGGCCAGTAACTTGAGACAGCGCCTCATGCAGCAGCAGTGTTAAAATTAGTTAATGTGAGTCTGTCCTAAATTTAGGCTTCACTGCAAAAACCTCCAACTAGGTAAATTCAAATCACCAGTGTGCTTCTAACAGAGGGACTTCTCCACCACTAATGCAGGGCTGTCCTGGGCTTGCATCAGCCACAGTTCTGACACCCTGACTGTTAGTGGGCAGTGATCAAGAGCATGATAAATTCATGCTGACTGTATGCTAAGGTATTGTATTTGACCCATTCCTTTAACCAACTCATGGTATAGGCCCCATTTAAAAGATCCTAAGGGAAGGGGCTGAATCCTGAAAGCTCAAACCACACAAATATGTGCACAGTGTATTGCAAAACTCTACAGTATGCCAAACACCACACCCTGAGCCACTACTGTTGCTATCTTAAGTAGAGAGAAATTGCTGGGTGTGTATCTTTCAAGTCACAGTGTCACATCAGAGGGCACTGATCTCTCTTCACGTCATGGTTTGACAAGCTGGCATGACCACTGAGGATAACACATAATTGTATGTCTAAGTCCAGTTTCCCTCCCATGTTAGCACAAGCTGGTATGCTGGTACGCTGTGCTCTAAGATAAAAAACCTTACTTGCCCCTGTGATCAGTGATCTGAACATTTCTTCCCTGAGCCTCAGGGGTTGCCAGAGAGGACAGTGCTTTCTCCAGAAGACTGCAATGTAGCTTGATCTTACTTGTTTAAGGAAGAAAAGAAGAAGCTAAGGGTGGAAGAGAGGGGAAGATTAGCAGCAGGCAGATGCTGAGGCACAGACTTGATCTCTGCTCCCTTTGATAACAGTTCAGCGTTCCCCACTGTAGACAGCAGTTTCTGGGCCAGCACTCCAAGCACTGACTGGCGCCATCACTTCATGCTGTATAAAAGTAGTACAAACCCAATTTTTGTTTAATGTGGTAGTTTATGATCATAGTACCTTACATCCAAGGCAGGGCACTCCACTGCTCCCAGCACTAATGCTCTTTTCCCAGATGAGTTTGAGGAGATCTGAGAGGCAGAAATCATCCTACCTTTACATGGGAGCAAGTGCATATACTTAGCTCAGGACCAAGAGGAGAGCAATGGAAACCGAAAGTGCAACAGACATCAAGGAAAAACATTGAATGCAACTGAAAAAACAGGCAAACATAGTAACTCATTTACTTTATTTATTAGCAAATGATTATGAGAAAGTGAAATGTCAGGAGACCACTTCATTTTTTTTTTAAGAGAGACCCTTGACTTACTTTTTATCACCAACGTTAGGTAATTAAACTTTGCAACTGAGCAAGCAATTATGGGTACACTCCTGTCTATTTAAAATAGCAGGATACCACAAAGATACTCAGATCATTTATAATGGGGTGTAACAGCCCAAAGTCAAGACCTAATAGGGAAAAGAGCTCCAGAAGTAGTATCTTCCAAGTAGACTATTCCTCAATACCCTGATATAAAATATTTTAAATGGAGACAGAACTTCCAATAATGGATTTTTTTAGCATCACTACTCTGACATAACAGAACTAAGTACATTACCTCTGTCTCTCAAGAAGTTATCTTGCTCCCAGAACCAGCAAGAAACTCCCCTGATAACTTTGACATAACATATATGAGGCACTTCTTTGACTTTAATATAGACCTCAATCTTAGCCTGTAATGTATTTGCATGTCCAACAAGAATAAGCACTCAATTAAAAAAGTTCAAGGGAAGTCACTTGATGTGGGCAAAGCAACAAAACCAGACACTTCAGGAATTCCTATGCAGGACAGAACAACTTCTGCCCATTAGAACAAGGCCTCATAAGCAGTACACATGTCACAGACATTTCTTCTCATTTCACAGAATCTGGTAGCAAGCCACAGAATACCAAATATAAACATAAGCATGACAAAACCATCCCTAAAACTACACAGGGAATATACCATGCACCTCATGACCCAAAAGGTATTGCTACTAATACTTCTGGAAAATTCATGAAAAACGCGTGTTATCACTTACCTCAGGAAAACCTTAACAAACCATCAGATTTTTACTTACATCAGCAATATTCCAATTTTACTTCAAGAAACAGTATTTTTTTTAATGTAACAGCAGAGGTCCCTCTCTCCAGCAAACACTGACAAATACAAGCAACTTCTGCACTACTGTATATAACATCTTTATCCAATAAATCAAGAAATGCAAACCAATGCTATGTCAGCTCAGCCTGGGGAGTTATCCCTTCTAGATCTCACAGGCTACATTATTCCCATAGCACAGACTGGAGACATATAAAAACATCTCCAGAAAAGCAAGTAAATAGGATGTTGACATTTGGAGGGCTCACAATGTGACAATTACAAATTACAGCCACTAACTCATAGGAGGAATATGCTCCAGGTATGTTCTGTGGCAGCTCAGATAGCATAACAGACACCATGAAGTCATAATTTCCAGTCATGCAGGACATTTTAATTCCGAGGCGAATTTACCATCCCTAAGTTTTCAATCCCAAGTACACTCTGGGGTTTCTTGTAACAAATTCATCTGCTTTTAATGCAAACAGGCTGCTTAGGACAAAGGGAATGTTCTTTTCCTTATTTAAAACACAACATTCAGAGTTTTTTTCTATAGGCTAGCTAATGACCTAAATGATAGAGGGAGGGTAAAACAAGTGTTTAAATTTCAACAAGAAACTAGTTCTGGCAGTACAGACCTGTCTTCAAATGTCCTGATGAAAAAATACCACTTTGACAGAAAAGTAATCTATAGAGAACCTTCTAAAGTACATTCAAGAGTTAGTTTAAAAGAATATGTATTTTAAAGCTATTTGACTAGGAGACTTTAAAGGTCAGAGTAGGCATATCAGTCTGAAGCATCACCTTTCTTTGTTGCCAGCTGTCCCTAAAGGCAGCAGCACTACAGCCTGCAGAGTCTCAGGACACAAAGCCATCTGCCAACATCAGGCAGAGAATTCACTGTCCATTGTCGGATTTGAGACTTTTTTTGAGCAGTTAATGCAACTAAGTCATGCACTTAAATTAGCAAATGCAAGATTTACAGATGCTAGGGCAACTTTAATTCCCTCTTCCATTGGCTATGTAGTATATCACAGATTTTAATTACTTGAGCACACACTGCATTTCCCTCTGGACTCTTACATCAGCCAGTTACACCAGACAAGTGCAAGGGTCAAAAAATTGAGGTTGAAACAGCAGCTGATTGATTTCAGCAATTCATATCTGCTTGGTTCTACAACCCAGACAGCCCTGGCTTTTTTGCTAAAGGGGTACCATCATGGTTTGAGTTCCGTGTCCACAGAATCTGTTTCCACAAAAATAACTGGCATTGAGCCAGCTCTGCTTATATTCAAAATCTCATACCACAATAAGAAGTTAAATATTTGTGAATGTTGTTATGCTAAATGCTATTATACCAAATTGCTTAATTTACTATCTAATATGCAGCCATATTGATGAGATTGAAATAATTTTCACTGAAAATACGTACAGAAGGAAAGAGTGTTTAAAACAAATGAGGATCTATTCCCACAATCTGACCACATAAATGGATTTCCAAGTAAAGATGGCACACACTTTTGACAAAGTCAAAGGTCTTTCAGGAGTCAGGAATAAAAACCCCACATTATAGTAAGGGGTTGACCATCTTACCTTGCAAAAAATGAAGGCTGTGAAAATAAGCCTCAAAGATCTCACAGAGACACTCATTTGGTGATGTGTGTCAACCAGTCAAAATCCAACAATGCCAAAAAAACCAGCAGGCTTCATTTCATCCGCTTTCACGTTTTACATAGTCCAATTAGGCTTGACCCTAGCAAGATTTGAAGCCCCAGCCATGGAAACATTTTTAAAAGAGACAAAGCAAACCCTAACCTATTTTGAGGGTGTGGTAGAGCTTCAAAATTTCAGTAGCCAAGAGAACCACCCAAAAGGCTGTGGTCAGGCACAGCCACCAGCAGCAGCACTAAACAAATACCACAGCCTAGCTGCAAGCAGAGCCACAGGCACCATAGGCAGCAAGTTGCTCCAAAACAGTCAGAGCTACGTTGGGTAGAGACAGATCCTCCAGTTCCTCTTTCCTTCCAATAACCACTTACTACAGAGGCAAGGCAGTAAAGCATTTTGAAAGACATAAGCAGGCAATTGGCCATACCCCATCTAAAAAAGGGTTCACAAGACAGCAAACTCCCACCTTATCTTTCATCCCACAAGATTCCTGGGCAATTAAAGATTAACCAAGTTTAAGTTGCTTACTCTACCTACACTTCCCTACAATTTCTGCAAGTCACCCTGCTGAGCATGGAGAAGGGTAGTGGACATGTAAGAGCCTTCTTTGTCAAAATTGCAGAATTACAGATCATCTTTCATCACCAGTCTCTTTCGTTAGCCTCTCCTGTGTTCACAACTCACTAGCACAGTCAGGTATTTGTTCAGCTTCAATTGCACAGAAGCTGGAGTCTTCAATGAACTTGAGAGCACTCTGAAGTCAAAGACAATTCTTAAAGATATTCAGGAAAATGTAGGAGTTGTTACCATCACAAATACCTATTAAGCAGCCTCTTAAATAGGTTATGAGACTCTTAGGTGAATGGTCAAAAATACACAGCTAATTGCAGATCAAGGTCTCTACTCCATAATTCAACCAGAATTCAGTTCAGTTATGCCAATATGCATGTACAACAAACTGGAGCAGAATTCACACTAGGTACTCTCCACTAGAGGCCAAAATAAAGAGAACACAGACTAAAAAAATGGTTAACACACACTACATCTGATAAAGAACTTTGGAGTTTAACACACTAATTATTTCTCCCATTCTTATTTTTCCCTTTCTTCTTCGACAACTGGATGGATACTGACCTGAAGCTACCCATTGCAAAACTCAAGCTGCCAGCAGGCAAAGAGATCCAGCACATTTCAAGGCAGAAAGTCAAGTACTACTCCCTTGCAGAAGTACAGTACAACCAGTTTTCTCATCTACCTTCACTACTGCTGTGCCAAAAGGCAGCTGTTACTGCAATGCACTATGTGCTGCAAATTGAATATTGCTTGGGATTTTGAGGGCAGACACAGACCTGGTCAGAAACCAATCTCACAGACCCGAAAGTGAGTTAGGCAAAGCCAGCAGCCAGAGTGTTTTAATACCAACTCTCTGCCCCAAGAATAATTTTTTAAGCAGCTTCAGCTATTTAAGCTTAAATTATCACTGAAATTACTGAAAGTGGAATGGTAGAACAATGCAACAAAAGGGAAAAGAGGTTAGTATGGCTGACCCACTTTCTGAGAACATTCAGCCTTACTCTTTTTTTTTCCCCGGAAAGCAATCTGGTCCCAGCTGAATATTTACACAGAGGAGTGGGAGAGACTAAGAGTTGGGAGGAATCCTGAAGCACTTACACTTAAATAAGCAAAATTTAATTTTACATTTCAAAGGGACAGAAATAGGAACGAAGTCCTGACAGATGTATGTTGCCTTGTTTTTCCTAGGACTGTAAAAGGCAGCTATGTTATTTGGAGCCATGACATGGCAACACCACTAGAACCAGCTATGACAATTCTGATGTACAGAAAACAGGGGGGGAAAAAAACAAGTATCCACTGGAAGCTGTCCATGCTGCAGGAGCCCACAGAAGGAATGTACTGCAGCAACTACCATGCTGGAGCAGACTGATGGTAGGTTCAGTCACTGAGAGACAGCACTACCATAATCCCACACACATTTTCATGCCCTCCCCAGCAGCAGTGACAGCGTACAGCTGATCCCACAGCCTCCTGAGCACCTCAGGCTGGCTCACTGTCCATGTGCCAGGCCAAGGCACCCCATTTTAACTGCCATTTACAGAATCGCAGAATCCCAGGATGTTAAGGGTTGGAAAGAACTCAAAGATCATGTAATTCCAAACCCCCAGCCACAGGCAGGGACACCTTCCACTAGATCAGGCTGCTCAAGGCCTTGTCCAGCCTGCCCTTGAACACTGCCAGGTTTGGGAAAGCCACAACCTCCATGGGCAACCCGTTCCCCATGCAGGGTGTTTCTCTGGTTACCCTGAGGCCCCCTGAGATACTGGAAGGTGCTGTGAGGTCTCCACACAACCTTGTTTTCTACAAGCTGAACAGCCCCCACTCTCTCAGCCTGTCCCCACAGGAGAGGTGCTCCAGTCCCCTCAGCAACTTCATAGCCTTCTCTGGGCCTGCTCCAACAGTTCCATGTCCTTCTTATGCTGGGGACACCAGACTGTGTGCAGTGCTCCAGGAGAGGAGAGAGCAGAACAGAGGGGAAGAATCCCCTCCCTCAACCTGCCGGCCACACTCCTTTGGATGCAGCCTAGGATTCCACTGGCTTTCAGGGCTGGGAGCACTCACTGCCAGCTCACTTTTTCAACAACCACCATCCCCAAGTCCTCCTCCCAGGGCTGCTCTCAATCCCTTCTCCATCCAAGCTAGCAGAGTGTCTGGGATTGTCCCGACCCAGGGGCAGGACCCTGCACTTCTTTGTTGAACTCCATGAGGTTTCTACTGGCCCACTTCCCAACCCTGTCAAGGTTCCCCAGGATGGCATCCCTTCCCTCAAGTACATCATCATCAACAATATTCTCATATTACAAGCCTGTTTGGGTTTTTTTTTTAATCTGGAAACTAGAATTCTTTCTGGAGACTGAATTTATTTTGTTTTTCTTTCAAGTAGGCAACCTACACTTTCCTCAATCTCATTCTGTCAGCTCACCAACCATATCTTACTTTTAAATGAACTTATAATGAACAAAGTATTTTCTGTATAACACCAACATGTGTTAGTAAGTTGATCCATATTCTGAAATATTCATAACTGAAGTCTAAACAGTATTTGATCTAGGCTGAAAAAGGACTTGCATGACCCTCCAGCAGAACAGGAGCACTTTGCTGGGTCTTAATTCAATTTAACATACTGTGCATTTTGCAACTATGCATTTTCACTTTATTTCCAACCAGAGCTACTCTTGGTAAGGAATATTCCTTAAAATCAGGTTGCTAAGAGAACCGGATTTTTTTCCTGCTTATTTGCATAGACTGTAGACTACTCAGTCTGTTCACAACTCCACCCAGTAGTTCCACAATTGCATCAAATCGCAATAATGGCCTTTTACTGTCTCCCTTTTTAAAGGGTTTCTTAGATTTATTAAAGTGGGTTGTGGTTTATTCTGTGACACACAATCCTCAAAGAGCATGGGAAACACTCACCAGACTCTTCTGGGTTAGCTTTCTACTGTGTGATGTGTTTGGATCTTCCAAACTTGTCTTTGCTGCAGAGTGCAAGAACCACAAAAATCTGCCATATTTTCCAAGTCCTACTGTCCAGTCAATTAATAGTGAAGTACAAACAAAGTATTTATAGAACAGTAGTAGGACCTCAGCAGATTCTTACAGTTACACTTCATCTCTCTTAGACAACACCTCATGTGAAAAAATATCTGAATACCAGCTGCCAGTACAATACACAGTATTTCACAACTTGGTCAAAAAGCCATTTTCTTCTCATTAGTTAAGAACTACTATGTGTCCTTCCTTTTATTACTACATATGCCCAGGCTCATGGTTTAGAGGCAACTTCACATTCTGGTTTGCTCATTTCCACAGCAAAACAGGATCCCTTCTAGACAATTCCTCAGTAGAGGAATGATGCTGAGGGCAGGAATGAACTGCACCAGAACATGCTCACTATGTTTGCCAACAGGTAATTTGTACACTTCAGTACCAGTATCTCTGCTGTCAATGCAGCAGATCCAGATGTACCAGAATGAGGCACAGCCAAAGATCCTTTTGAGCTACAGCTCCAAGGACAGTAGTAATGAAAAGCACGGGCAAGGCTTTGCATCTCTAAAATAAGATGTTAAGAAAGCCAGGTATCCTGTATTTTTGTCCATACAAGACTGAAAATCAAAATCTTAGCCAGAGACATGATCACAGGATAAGGATATTTTAGTACACAACAGCAGCACAATGGCCATCATCCACTCCTTTTTCAGCCAAGGATAATGATCTAAATCAAGAGTACAAAAGCACTTAACTGAGCTTACAAAATAGGGTAACTTATCCTGAAACAAGATGTCCTTTGCCTCCCCAATCCCTTTCCTTTCCTGTCAGTAGCAGAGAACAGTTTATGGAACACAGGCTGCCTTATCATGATTTATGCTATAGAGGCTTAAAGGAAGCTGAGCCTTATGAGTCAGTTCTTGCAATTCTGTGCAAATTCAGGCCAAAACCCATCTTTCAGACTGTTGGCTTCATTTTATGCCATGGAGGCGGGGGAGGGGGGAACCACAAGTCTTCACTGCCTGAAGCTGCTGGAATACTAATTAAAATTAGACACTGCAGAAAGGAGCAAGCATCGAGCAGGAATGAAAAGACACAGCCCAGGAGCTGCAGCAGGTTATTGAGAACAAAATAAATAAAACAGTAAGGAGAAGATTACTGCTAATGGTCCAAATGGGCACAGTTCCTGAACATTTCTTCTCTGTAACCCCAGAAGCACAAGGAACTGTGGCTTCAGAAATATTAACATAACTGGGTTTCACTAACACATTATCCCCTGGTTACAAATTCAAAGAGTGACTGTTAAAAAAGAGACAGCAAAAGTAGGACAAACAATATGCATTATGCCTTGTATCAGGCTGTAAAATGAGCTAGTGGATTCTTGAGGGAAAGCAAAACAAACACAGGTCATTGCCCTATGGAAGCTGCATTTCAATGCATCCAAGGAAACTTCAGAACAATTGTGTAGGCAACCACAAAACCATTCCTTCCTAGCTTTCAAGTGCCTAACTCTCACCTAACCATTGTAAATCTCTTTTACATGTCAGAGCTATTTGTGTCTCTTATATCCTGGCTTTGTTTTTAGGACGCAGAACAAGAGCGAAAAACATTTTCTGCTATCTCCAACGGTAACAACTTCCTTGCATTCAGATTCGATGTCAGCAGGACTCAAAGCTGAACTCCAACTACTACTACAGCAGTTAACAGAGCCATCACTAACTAGGCATGGGTGGAAAATTTGTTAACCACAAGAGCCAAGTGATTAGCTGAATTATCTTTTTACAATGCTGTGTGCAGTTAATCAGCTCCCTTGGTTCACAAGCACTGGCCAGAGGTAAGAGGTTACCAGAGCTGAGCTGGGACTGGGAGAAACCCTGTCCACCTTTTCATTCCAGCTCCCCAACATCACCCTTGCACATGGGACAGAACTATCTGAGAATTTGCGTATGACTTGCATTTTAATAGCATTGGAAACCTTATACCATGGCACCTATGTTAATGGAACCATGACATGGCAACACCACTAGAACCAGCTATGGCAATTGTGATGTACAGCAAACAGGGAAAAGGAAAAAAGGTATCCCCTGGAAGCAGCCCATACTGCAGAGGCTTTCTCAGGACAGTTTTTGGCAGGCAGAAGGAGAAGGGAAAGTGTACTACACATCCCCCAAATGTCACATAGTCACTGTGGGTAAACAGAAGGGCAATTCAAATAAAAATTTACAGGAGCATTTATTGATCTGCTAAGCATAAAATCCCAGTTTATTAACTGCTCCACTAGTAAACTTTAAACTTCAGTAAGCCATGCTCAGAACAGTTACACACAGTAACAGGTTTACAATCGCACTGAGTGAAAGCCAAGAAGTGAAAGAGCCATTTTAAAACAGTTCAGCAACCTTCTCTTGTTCTACTGAACATTAAGCAACACCCCATCTCTTCATGCTTAACACATATCTTGTAGGAAACCACGGTCACAAAGATAACAACAACTGTAAATTCTCTCTTCCCCAGTTTTCACAGAATCACAGAATGGTTTGGGTTGGAAAGGACCTTAAAGACCATCTTGTTCCATCCCCCTGTCATGGGCAGGGACACCTTCCACTATCTCAAGTTGCTCCAAGCTCTGTCCAACCTGGCCTTGGACACTTCCAGGGATCCAGGGGCAGCCACAGCTGCTCTGGGCACCCTGTGCCAGGGCCTCCCCACTCTCATAGGGAAGAATTTCCTCCCAATATCTCATCTAACCCTGCCCTCTGGCAGTGAGAAACCATTCCCTCTAGTCCTGTCGCTCAAAGCCCTTGTCCAAAGTCCCTCTCCATGCTCTCTTGGAACCCTTTTAGGAACTGGAAGGGGCCCTAAGCTCTCCCTAAAGCCTTCTCCAGGCTGAACAACCCCAATTCTCCCAGCCTTTCCTCATAGCAGAGGTGTTCCAGCCCTCTCATCACCTTGGAGACTTCTTCTGGACTCACCCAAAGAGATCCATGTCCTTCCTGTGCTGGGACCCCAGGGCTGGAGGCAGCTCTGCAGATGGGGTCTCAGCTGAGCGGGGCAGCGTCCCCTCCTTGCTGCCCAATCTCTCTCTTTTAGTGCCCACAAAAGCAGCTGCCCTATTTAAGGTCTGACATTCCAGCATCCTCCTTTCTCTACAGGACAACAGTTTCTGCAATGCTACATTCTTGACATGACAAACTCAGCAAAGCCCTGTACTGGAGAGCTCTGAAATGCAAAGCCAGAGCTATGCTAGCACAGAGTGCTCTGGAGTACAGCCTGGCATGGCTGAGACAGGAGCTCCACACCCAGCTAAGCAGGGAGTGACAGCACACAGTGCCTGCACTAACTTCTTCAAAGGACACTATTCTCACATTTGTCAACTCACCTGGTGCAACAGATCACCGCAGGAGTGCTGATAGGTTTCCTCCTTCTGTCAACACTGCTGAACTAAATCAGAGCACTTCAGCATGGATAAAAGAGCCCTGGCATAAATCAGACTGAAGCCAAATCCCAAAACACACTGAGGAGCAGGCCACTTCTGTGGGTTTCTTAGCATGCTTGCGTAGGCAGCCTACCAGCAGCTCACACTGCCTTTTACCAATTTAATCTCTCTAATTGAAAAGACTACATTTTCAAACAACACTATTTCCCTGTTCCCACATCAGTGTATATTGCTCCCTCCAGAAATCCCTTTAAAAGTAGTCCTTTGGAGAACCTCCACCTCTACATTCTCACAGAGCATTGTCATTACACAGAAACAAGTGATCAGCAGTGCAGATAGCCCTTAAATAAACATCACCCTTACATCTCAATTAGTTTCATTCTCTTGCTGCTCATACCTATTGAAAACAAAGTATTTTGTAGCTATTCAAGGTTAAAAACAACTCCTATTTTTTCATACAGATAAGAGTACCAGAATACCAAGAGTAAAAGTAAAACACTCCATGGTTAGGCAGGCAATGTTTGTTAAGGAGTTCATGCCCTCAGGTACAGAAAAGGAGTTGCCAGAAACAAAATTAAAATGTTATTATTTTGATTAGATAATTACTCAGATTTCCAGAACTCAATAGTAAGCAGACATTACAGCTAGAGAGTCACACTCCAAGGAGAAGTTAAGCAGTGCACAGTAAGTTATCAACAAGCCAGTACAAATAGCTCATTGTTCTACTATGTTTTATCAGAGAAGGTATTCATGATAATCTTGTCATGCTCTGTTTTTCCCCTCCCTTGTAACACACGGCAAGCCCCTTTCCTAGCAGTAGAGAATGAGACATAGTGCTATAGGAGATAAAAGTTTGGTTTATTTGGTGAAATAATCTCTTACAAAAAAAGACTTCTGTATTTTTTTTTTGACTGCTAAAGGGAAAACACAGTATGAAGAAAACAGAAAGCAGCTCCAGTAGGATTTACTTCAGCAATTTTCCAGATTTGACAGAGACCTGTGAAATTCTTCCAAATTTCAGCTGTCACCCGCTTCTGAGCAAGTTTTGGATCACTTACTAGTATTTTGCAGTACATGTCCTGCTCAAGTTTCCATTCCAAAATGGAAGCCCACTTTCTTTGGGCTCTACTGGTAAGTACTTAGTGTCATGCTCAACAGAAAATAAGCCATCAATAACAAGGGGAAAAACACCTGATTCACGGACACAGACTTTTACCTCTGTCATGTTCACACATCGAGCTGCAAGCAAATCCAGCAGCTGCAGAAGAGAAGACTTTCTTGATCCAAACATTAGATAAGATCTACCTGGTGTCACATTAAACATACCAGGGTTCTAGTCAAACTTGTCTCTTAATGACTCATTATCATCTATCACGACACATTCCCTGCAGCCTTCAGCTCACAAGCACTAGGACTGCACACTGAAATACCACTTCCCAGTTCTTGGAAGACACTTCTGCTTCAGCTCTGTGATAGCTGCTCTCCAGCTGACTCATGCAGCTGAAACTGAGACATGCTCATCCTCCTGCTACCATAAACTGCAGAGCTTCTCAGTTACTTGGCATGAGGAGGTGTGCTGTTCCAGAAGGAAAGATACACCCCTTGTTTCTGACCCGGGTAACTGGGACACTAGTTTTCATTCATGCTGGTATAAGGTGGGATGCAAAGGGAGCAATAACTCACCTACCTACAGACAGTTCTCAGCACATATGAAAAAACAGGAGCAGAAATAAAAAAAAAAAAAGTTGCAATTAATCCACATACACTAATGGACAACCACTTGCTTTGATTTTACCAACCAACCTGCTGTTTTGCCCTCCCAAAGTGCGAGCTTGGGACGGCAGTGTCTTATTTCACTTGTTTAATTTTTGCTCTGTTTTTCACAATCTCCAGCACATGGCCACCTTTCAAACAAGTCCCTGTCTCAAGGAGAGGTAAAATTATCCCTCCCTCGATCTCTGGGGGCTCATCAGCCTTCTCCAAGATGATAATGCGTCTTTGATTATAGCCCACAAGATGGGCTGAACTCAAGTCACCAAAGCAGGGCACCCTCACTGTCGTTCCCATCGTCTGTCAGCTTAGTCAGCTAAACTGCCAGAAGAGTACCAAGACAAGGAAGGTTTGCTATCCTTCAAATAGGTCAAATCAGTTCATAAATGTCCAAAAAGCACCATCATGGTGCAAGGTAAATGGCAGAAATGGGAAGAAAGGCATTTCCCTTTTGGCAACAAAGAGCTATTTGATCAGCTCAAGCTGCATGTGAAACTGTACCTTCTCCTGAACCTCCCAACCCAGAACAGTTATCATCCTATAACAACAATATGTAGTGCTTAGATCTCTATAGCCCACATCACACAGTCCTTGCCTGAAAGAAAACATGATAGCAGTTAATCACTGAAAGGCAACAAACCCCCAAGACCCTTCTGTACTTTCACCAACACAACACATGTACGTGCTCCCCCTCCCTTCTCCCACTAAAAGGCCTTCTAGTCCACACAAAACTGATCATCCTTCCCCTTCTCTTTTATTTTTCAAGAATTGTCCAACCCCTTTGCAATATGGCTTATAACCAAAAAAGTTTAGAAGCAACCCAGCAAGGCCTTAGAAGACAGGACAGAAGCTTACTTTGCAAGCATTACTCAAGCATTGAGACCTGACTTCTTCACAGCACAGTAACAAGCACACAGACACCCCTTCTCAAAGACTTTGCCCAGTGTCTTGCTCATGGCTTGTCACATGAGTCTAAGCTTAAACAGGCAAAATTGTAAAGTCTCTGATGTGAAAAGTTCATATCCAAGCAATGCCTGAACTTATCCCTCTTACCTGCTGGCTCTAGGCAGGGACAGCATGTTACTGTCTTTGCCTGAGGATTTCACTGCACAGTAAGTAGTGCCCAAAGGACTCTGTTCCAGCTTTCTCCTTCTATCCAAGTTACCACCCTGGCTGGACCCCATATTTCTTAACCTCATCTCAATGAGAGTCGCAGAGAAACTCAGAAAAATATTTACATTTAACTGGCTCCTAGTAATTCAAGAGCTGCTGTTCTGTCCCATCATGAGAATTATCAAATAATGCTAGTATGCAAACACACTGTTCAGTTAAAGCACTTTGCTTTGTTTATGTGAGACATTTTCACAAAATCTGCAAGGTCTTTCAGTAAGTTAATACCCTTTTAGGGAAGAAGAAACCAACCAACCAAAATCCAAGCCAAACACCACAACGAGTAGAGGGTCTCAAGACTCCTCTTACACCAAGCAGGAAGATTTTGATAGTTCTTTGTACCTAATTAGCCATGGCATATCAACCTGACACACGAGAACCACAAGACAGACTATCACAGGTAGGTAGGACAGAGCAGGCTCTAGAAACTGTTCACAGGAAAGCAACAGCTTTCCTGGTCTGCACTCTTTAAAGGTACTGATAAAGCAAACTGAAGATGAGCAACAGGAAAAAATACTGCAACTGAAGTTAAAACAACTTGAGAGTTTTGATTTTTATTGACTTTTTAAAGGAGCTGAGTTTTAATACAGTGATCAGAGCAATACTTCTAGCAGCAAATCAGGCTAGGAAGAAGCATACAACATGCTAAATTTAGATGTAAGCAATTTTGAGGGACTTAGCTGCATGAGAAAGTTGGGATCAAACACACAGCCCCTTAAACACAGACATGAGATAAGGCTTTTCAATGAAATCTTAGATGCTGTGAAAGTTTGCTGTCCTATGAACAAATAATCAAGCTTAAATCCTGTGAGTGAAGTAGGTCTGGCATGGGGACTGACATGCAAAGGAGCAGAAAGTTCTAGAGAGCACACAGATACCATGGCAGGGTATTTAGGTTGCACTTTCCCAACTGCAGTGGTAAGGATGTACTTCTACAGGAAGCACACCCCTCATTTCACCTGGAGCAAGCCAGCCTCCTCCACACTGTGGGACCCTCACCTTGTTGTAGAACTCCTGCTCCCTGGGACCACGCGGTGGTGGCTGCAACTGCTTCAGGACAGTTCCATCTGGATGCTGCAGTATGCCTAGAAGAGAAGCATTTCCTTCAGGGCTTAGTTTTAAGAGGTACAGCTTCATTTTTGCCTTTTTTTTTTTTTCTCCCAGAAATAGTGACTTCACCATCAAGGACAGCTTTGTTGAAAAGCTGTACTGCTTCCACTGCACACACAGTAGAGATAAAATTGTCAGCTCCTACATATAACCCTTAGCAGAGGTTTGCTTGCATTCCTCTTATTTCTACCCATTGAATGATTTCCTGGGTGTAGTTCTGCCCAAGGCCAACACAGTACTGTACATTTGACATTAAAACTTCCACACCCCAAACCCTTCATGAACTAAAAAAGATTACATAGACACTTCCTTTTTAAATAATTCATAAATTGTTTCCCAATAATGCCAAGATGTTAAAAGAATACCACATTCAATGCATTTCTCACTACTAGAACAGAAAAAATGTCCTGTGGATGTACATCCATACTAGTGGCACAGAAAGAATATGTCTTTACTACAAGAAGTAGCACCCCTGCAGCACTCCAAGCTATCAGATGCTACTATTTGTATCACCCATAATTACAGAATTTCATCTCAGCCAAGCAAAACCTTCATCAAGCCTTCACAAAAAAACCCTCCAAAATACCCTCATGAAACAGCCTTATGACTCTCCAGTCACCAGTATTTCTGAGTACCTGCAAAAGAAATGCAACTGAGTATCCAAGGATACTCCAGACATGGAGGTAGGCAAGAATGGAGAAAAGTAACTGCATTCCTCTGAAATTTGTACTGCCATCAGGTACAAGGGAAAACTAAAATCCCACTTCTGGAAAAGAAATTTTCTCCTAGGATTAATTTCTAGCTTTTCAGACAGGAATTCATTTTGCTTAGAAGAGTAGCAAAAATGTCAACTGTATCCAAAAAAGGTTCTATTTTCAACTACCATGTGAGAAAGCAGAAAAATGAGCCAGGAGCTTTGCATCCCAAAGAGAGTTTGCAGTTATAATAGTGATTGTGTTTTTCACTTCTTAAAAACCATTATCTATGAACGGGCTCTGTTGTGCAGTCCTGGAAACTAAACAAAATCTTTAGAGACCAAGATATTTACTTAAAAACAACCACCAGACTTAGAATAGTTGTTTCAGTAGTTTGCTATGCCAAAGATTTGCTTTTAAAATTTGCATAAAACAGCTCTCAAGTCATGTTTCTTGCTTAAAAGTGGATATTATATACTTTCCAAACCAGAAATATCTTGCCACACATGTGCAGACTACCACAACATCTTCAAGACACAGCAGCCTGTGTTCCCCTTCCCTGTACCCTTTTGCATGTGCTGGAAACCACTCTGCAAAGTGCACCAAGTACTTCTATGGCACGTATTCTATACATGAATTGTTAACAATCACATTAAAATAAAAGAGGTTAAAAATTAAAATAGCTTTTAGAACACATGCTCCTCAAAAATCTGCATTTTGGCGCTGATAAGCAGACAAATCTACAAGGTAAAAAGACCAGGAAGAGATTCCTGCAAGCAGAATCCACACACTATTGGGTTGATACATATTACCTGAAGAGTTTATATTAAACTGACATCTAAAGTTTCCTCATTCTCTGCTTTCTTGACAGACTAGAGCACATACTGCACTACTCTGTCACTGTGACTGGGGCAGGCCTGAAAACCAGAGCCATGTTTCAACATTCACCATGAAGATGTAAACTCCATAACCTTCCCTCTGATCTACAACAAGAAGCAGAGACACAACAAGAAGCAGATCACACTAACATATGAATGCTGCTCATGGGTTTGTTGTAGGCTTCCTGGGATTTTTTGGCACAGATAGGGAATAGGACTGTTTTAATATATAAAAAAAGCAAATTAACATTTCTGAGCAACCAACAGAACTATGCTGAAAATAAAATCCTCAAACATCTCACACAAACATTTCTCTGGCTGCGGATGCAAAGTTTGCTACCATTCTGAAATGAGCAAGCAAGTCACTCTGAAGGAGACTTTAACTACAGAATCCCACTAATGGCTTGGGGACCCCCAGCATTTTGCAGGTACAGGCACCAAACCATAGCCAGGAGCAGGAGGCTCTACCAGGTGACATATCCCACCAGCTTCTGTCTCTCTCTACCCACCTACAGAATTAAGCCACAACCCAAAGTCATTACTTTCGTTACTACACACAATTTATCTGGGGGAAGCACTACTGCACACAGCATTCAACAGAAGGGCAGTCACAATGCACAGAAGCCTAATGTCTACACAGGCATGGAGTGTGAGAGGCCTTTCTCTGCAAGGCAGTAACAGCCACAGGGAACAAAGGGGAAAAGGAAGGTTATTCAGGAAAAAATTTTACAGTGTACTTTTACTAAAAAAGTAAAAGTTAAAAATACTTTGGATACCTTCAAGTCCTCTGTCTGTTTGTATGTGGGAATAGAAGGGAAAATTGAGTTACAAAAATGAGAGCTGTGAGTACCAGAGCAGCTTTGGTCTTCACTTCAACATAAAACAGTTTCCAAGACGAGATCATCAACCATGGTGATACCTCTTCAGAACAGTCTTGGTCTTGCCCATAAGCTGTGGTGGAGCTAGCTTTACCTACCCCGCTGGAGTGGCACCCAAAATATGGATGATCCCCTGTGCTGTTTGATCTAACTGCAGTCAGACTGACGTGCCAAAGGTGAAGCTGTCCCTGAAGTGAGTGTTTCTTTTGCCTGATCCCACCTCACGCTGTGATGTATGAACAGGGAACATGTACACCTTCAAGAATCCAATGCACCTCCATCTACACTTTATTGCACCTTCTGCAGCTGGGGCAAGGGACAAGAATTACTTTTCTGTGGAGATAATCAGCAGCAAGACATGCCATGGAAACAGGCTGTAGATAAGACAAACTCAACCCTTAGTGCTGTAATTCCAGTCACTGATGATCAAAAAGGTTCTGAAGTTCACCTCTTGGCAGGGGCAAAGAGAAGAACGACTTTTTTTGTTGAGATTACCTGCAGCAAGGCACGCCATGGATGCAGGCTGTAGATAAGACAAACTCACAGTGCCATTAGTGCTGTAATTTCACTCACTGACAGCTGACAAAGTTCTCTAATTCAGCCCTTGGCCTATTCAGCAGGAGCAGTTCCTACTGCCAGGGTTCAAAGGCAATACACCAGCAGGTACCCATTATAGCTACTCTCAGAGGGCACACTGCAAGTTGAATGGATGTGTACCTTCCATCTGGCTGAGAGGCAGGAGTTACCCCAAATTCATGGTCCTGGAACAGTGAGAAATGCCATTTGGCAACATTAACTTGGCCACTTGCTTTGGCACTGACCACTGCCTATATTAAAAGGATCCTTCATCAGAAGGGCCAACACCTCACTCCTCAACATGGAACTAAAATAAAAATTTAGAGCTGGTGGAGGCATACTATAAAATGCTGTATCCTCATGTACTTGTATTATTAGATAACTTCCTAGCCATTGGTTCAGGTTTATCACCAAATAAACAAGCAAACAACAATAACTTAATAATAATTTGCTTTAGTTTCTGGTGGCCGCAGGTTTGGGTGGTCCTGTTAGATAAACCATGTTTTTGACATATGTTCTGAGAGAACCGGCATACTGCTACCTGAATTCCCACTTTTAAAAAGGTGCCTGATAAAATGAAGCTGAACGGCAGAAATCCTTCGGTTTAAGGGTGCCTGATAACTACCACGTCCTGACTAATGCCATTGAGAAAAAGCACCAGAAAAATTAAATCTGCCAGCGTTTACACCGCTCCATCCACGGCCTGTGCGTAGAGGGGAGCTGGAGCGGCCCCCGCTCCGGCCTTCCCAGGGAGGCTCCGGTCCCCGGGCACTGCCCCAGGCCCCAGCACGGCCCCCCCGCGCCGCTGCGGCACCTCCGGCGGACAGGTGCGGGCAGAGCCCGGCGGCGGGAGCTCGGGAACGGCGGCGGCAAGCCCTGCGCTCGTCCCGACCGCCTACACCGAGCCTCCGCCAGCCACGGAGCTGCCCCTTCGCCGCCGGGGCGTGAGGGAAATCGTGAGGGAAATCGAAGCCAAATCCACCCCGCCACAGCCGGTCTGGGAGAATTCAGATAAACGGAGGGTAGGGTGGGGTGGGAATAACCCCCTCACGGGTGACCCGGCCAGGCCCGCCGCCCCCTCCCCGCGCCCGTCGCCGCTCACCGCCTTTATCCTTGCCGTACATGTGCCCGGCCACCTGGTGCGACAGCGGCACGCATCCGTTCAGCGCCCGCCGCCGGCCGCCCCCCGCCGCCGCGGGGCCCGGGGAGGCGCCGAGCACCGGCTGGGCCGCGGCCTCGGCCTCCTCCGTCTCGCCGCGCCCGCCGCCTGCGCAGCACCCGCGCCCGCCCTCGGGGCACCCCGCCGGCCGCGGGGGCTCCGTGGCCATGTCCCGGCCGTGGGGGGCTGGCGGCGGCGGGCGGGGGGTGGCCGCGCTCTAGCGGCGACGGCTGCGGCCGGGCCTCAGCGGGCCCCGCGAACCAGGGCGCGGGCGGCGAGGGCCCGCGACTCCATCACCCCGCACCGCGCCGCCCGCCCACCCCGCGGTGGGGCAGCCACCGCCGCCGCCCCGCCCCGCCCCGCCCCGGGCGTGGCTCCGCCTCCGCCGCCCGGCCCGGCCCGGCCCGGCCCGACTGGCGGCGGGATCGCCGCTGCGGTGACGGTGGCTCTGGTGGGGCCGCGTGGGGCGCGGCTCCGGGAGAAGGCCCGGAGAGGCAGCGCCGGTTCAGCGGACGCTGCAGGAGGCAGCAGGGCCCGGCGCAACCGCCGAACCGGCTGGGGACCCCAGCCCAGCGGGCACCCCCGGCCGGGCCGTCAGCCCTCGCTCCCCTGCCACTGCCGGCAGACCCGTGTGGTGGCGGGCAGGGGTGGTTTCCCTCCACTCATTCTCAGTAACCTGAAATACCCCCGAATCCTCTTCGTTTTTAAATTAAACTGCCGTCACGCCGAGGTTTGTTCAGTTTCTCTCCAGCAGATCGGAGTGACTGCAAGCGAGATCCAGCCGAGGTATGTGAACAGTATAAACATTTATGGTTGACAGGGAGCCCTTAAAGCAGCCTGAACCAGAACACTCTGTACGTGCTGATCTTGCATTAGAGATGAGTGCACCTGGCCCAACAGCGGATTTAACTGGATAACGGATTAATCACTAAATTGAATGTTACCTCCCCATGGACAGAAGTGTGTGGTCCTGCATTCACTCTCAGGACCCCAAAGCTTGGCGGAGACTTCATTAACACTTGACGGGGGTTCATACCAGCTCCATTTAGCAGCCTGTAATTACTGCCTTTTCTTTTTGCTGCTTCTTTCCCTTATAAAATGGGCAGATCTCTGTGAGTATTAAATCTGCACTTTTGCTGTGATATCTGCCAGTATCAAGTTCTGTTTAGCCTGAGTAGGACACAGAAACAGGAACAAAAGGCCAGAGACAGGAAAATGAATTTTAGCAGACATAGGTTGTTTTCCCAGGTTTTATAAAATGGCCTGATGCATATTCAAGAATTGGCACTGACATCAGAGAAACCTCAATATGGTAAACTTGGCTATTCACCACCTCTTCCCCATCCCATAGCTGGGAGATGTGGATATGTGGCAGGTGGCTGGGAGAAGTGATGGCAATTTAAGGGATTTACTGGGGAAATTAGAGTATCAAAGGAGCAGGAAGGTCACAGGGAAAATTAAGACTTGAGTGAGAGAAAGGAGCAAAATACAAATCTATTGAAACTGAGTTTCTTAGTTCATAGTTCATTGTTTGTTTTACACTCTTAATTGGATAAGGTGGTGCAGACAGGGTTACAACTCAGCAAGATGCTTTCTGAAGTAACAAGTTTGGGCAGAAGACATTTCTCCCTCCTGAATATCCCCTTCTCATCAGTCATTACTGTCCAGCCCTAAAGATTAGGAGCCAGATGGGTGCAAAAGAAAGCTCCTATCTTCAGATACCCAATGATGAAGTTTCCCAGGGGGCTGCTAGCACAGGAGAGAAATGCCAGATTGGCCAACTCTTGCACAAGAATTAGTGAGGAGTACAGTGAAAAAATCACAAGTGTGTGTGTCTGGAAGAGAGAAGGCTCCCAGTCTTGACAGCAGTAGCTGCTGCAAGGTGTGGAGCCAACCTGAGCCTTGCAGAAAGATACTTTCCTCTGCAAAGATGTGAGGCACTTCAGCTATCTGAGGCTAAACACAGAGAAAAACAGAGATGGCATTTCAGACTTGTCTAAGTGCCTATCTAACACTGCAATCTGCCTGAGCTCAAAATCTCAATGGAAAAAGGAATGGAATTAAAAGGCAAAACCCCTGGAATTTAAAGATTATTCAAGCACCTAGTCCTCAACAGAGAGCTGCTAGATATTCTTGCAGCTAACAGAAGTGTGCCTGGAGGGCATTAAAAGAAATACAAAAGCATGAGTAATTGGAATAAGCAAACACTGACTCTCTCCTTTTCCCTGACATTTGCTGTAGTCAGATTTATGCATCTAGAAATCAAGTGACGTGAGATTATCCTCCACTCACTCATTCCACCCTCACGCTTCAGCACATGGAGCTCACTAATCTTTCTGGGAACTTCCCCTAAAATGAAACAAGTGAAACAGAGAGAATAGCAGAAATGGCAAATCATTCCTTTCTCCACAGTGTGATACTGTAAGAGATTGTACTGAAAACTGACCCTACCAGCAGGATTCCTGAGGAAACTTCTAATCTCCAGGCTGTGCAACTGCACTCCAAGAGAAAGCAGAAGAGGATGTGAACAGTTCCTAAAGGAGGGGCATTTGTTTGAGAACCTCCTCCAATTCCCCCAGCAAAATGCATTTAGCAAAATTATACTTAATTCTGGATCATTCTTTCTCACTGTTGCTGAAAATCAATCTTACCTCATTCAGTCTGCTGACAATGTGCAGACTGACATTGCCCAGAAAACACCAGGACTGTGTTTGTGCTGCGAGAGGATGTGTCGTGGGCAGATTGCACAGCGGCCCCGAACTGAGTGAGGATTACGAAACAATCACTTTCTGCTGAAATGAAGGCCTTTTGCAAACACAAAAGCTAGTTAATAACTAACCACAAGACACGCTGTCGTTTAGTACAGGAAATAAGCTCCTATGTAAGTGGAAGTGCAGGAGGACATTAGGTAAACAGAGTAGTGGGGCTGGGTCTTTGCCAAAATATCCGTACTCTAAGAGCAAACTCTGCAGGATTTTTCACTGTACCTTCACATGGTTCACACCTCACCAAAAATACTGCTCTTTTGCCAGAGCAGTGCTTTCTGCACAAGGTCTGTGTGAGAGACATGGATCCTGCTGCCCACAGGGCCACTTCCTGCATCAGGCTGCCGCGTGTGTGTAGCTCCTGCCAGCCCCACAGACTGCAACAGAGCTGGCCAGGACCGTACATGTGGGCCTGAGAACCAATGTCCGTCACCCAAAGCACCCAGAGGCACCTGCAGTGAGGCTCCTGCAGGCAGGGAAGCCTGTCCCACTCACACAATGCAAGGCAGACACCATCCCAGCAGCATGGGAGTTGTAGCTGCATTGCAGCTCTTTTTTTGCCATTTCAAAGCAGAAGTGTTGCTGTATTGTGACCTCCTAAAATCGCTCAGTGTGTTTTATCCTTTGTTAAACTCACAGAAGTTCTGTCCTGTTTTGTTTTTGTTAAGTGAAGGAAAATCTAAACTTACCCGTATCTGCTGCAACTGTAAAATTCAAGGGTGCCATCCAGCTATGGCCTTGTCACTTAGGCATCATGTCCCACAATGATTAATATTGTACCTGGCAAATGGATGCAAACTCTTTGACACTACTCTCCTCCCTGGCAACTGGTCCTTTTGGGTTTTCTAGAATGAAAACAAAGGCATGCTGTCAAAAGCCAACCTACACTCTCTGTGCTAATGTGGTACATTTAAAAAATTACTGCAAGGTTAACTCATGGCAGTTGTGTATCTTCTGGATCACCTTTTCTACAATCAGAACTGCAGCTGTAAATTTGGGGAGGTCTGTTCTGTATTAGAAAGATACAAGGACTATAAAAGTGAGAAGCTCATTTCAGAATCCTTGGATTTTATTTTCTTCTTAGTCATCAATAAAGAAACTAAGCCAAGTTTTTGAAGGAAAAGTTCATTTTTGAACTGAGGGTAGGTTAAGGGCTGGGAGGCAAATGAAAGGGCTTTGATAGTGGAGAGGAGGCAGCAGTGGGTGTTTGTTGAGACTGGTTTTATTCAACATCTTCATTCACAACCTGCAGAAGGGAGAGTGCACAAAATCTCCACGTCTATGCATATTCCTGATCTCCTCAGGGCAGTCAAATGCCATGCCACTGACAACATCCTGCAGGATCTCACAAAACTGAACAGAAGGCACACTGTTGGCATAGGAGTTTCAGTATAGATAAACATAGGGTAATGCATGTAGAGGAAAACAATCCAAACCAAAGCTCTTTGATGCTGATGATGGATCTGGCTGTCATGGCCCAGGAAAGAAGCCTGAAGTTGCTGTTAACAGTTGCCTGAGATCATCAGCCCAGTGTGCATCTGCAGCCAAAAAAAGCCAACAAAATTTTTGGGAAGCAGCAGGAAGAGTGTTGAGGGAAAGACAAAAGGTGTCATGTTGTTGCTCTGCGTACCCTCAGCATGACATATACTGAGCCCAACTTCCATGCCTGATCTCTCACAGAGAATAGGAACGTATCATTAACTCTCAGTATGAAAGATTAAATCATGATTTGTGGAGAGCCTAAATAGCTGAAGTAGGCTTTAGCTGCCTCCAGACTAGAAAACAGCAATGACAGATGTGTGTGCTTTGACATCCTTGAGAAAGGAGCTGAACTATCTGAAATAGAAACTTTAGATCAAAATCTTTGGTACCATCTTCTGACCTCATGGCTTACATGCAGATACAGATCCTCCCTTTATCCTTCTGAACAGGGATTTTTTTCCAAGAACAGTGTTGTATCACTATCAGGGATTGCTCAGGGTTTACAAATGCATGATGGCATTTGGATTTTACCAGTTATATCGTAATGCTTTAGGATAAGCCCAGAACTTGATTTAAGGTGATTAGCATGCCAAGAGGTTTATTTAAAATGCCTCTTTGTCTTTTCCCTGGAGGTGACTTAGATTGCCTCCACCTGCAGTAAAGTTAAATACTTATTGATTAAACCCACTGGCATTAAAATGTCTGTTCTATTAAATGGTATTCTACTGCCAAAATTTATTTGCAAAACAACAGTCATGACCCTTAATAAGTAATTTAACCTGCACAGCTGTTAGAGCCAAGAATGAGATTGAAAGAATACACTGTTTGAAAAGAGTCAAATTTAATAATTACTGCAGTGGAAGGCTGTGCTGGCCGTGGTTTTGGTACCCGAATCTTGAGCAAGAGCCCTGGCAGTGAACAGACAGTGCATCTTGAACACGTCTTACCCATGTATGGTGATATTTTCCAGCTGTAAAAAAGTATTTGAGAAAAGTTATGCAGTGTGACCTTATCATTCATTTTGCTGCCTCTTGCCAGCTAACTTGACTGAACAGAACAAACACTGCAGTTACTGAGCACACCCTTGGAGTACACTGATTTTTGAATGCTTTATACATTAAAGATGTCATCTCTGGGATGCTCAGGAAGTGTTTTTGCACAGGCTGCTCCTGGAAAGGAGAAGGCACTTTTTTTTTGGTGTAAGCCTGCCACACATACACAAACAGCAAAAGAAAACTGCAGTCTGCAGGACAAAAAAGGATGCAGAGTAGAGCGGATTAAGAGCAGTGCAATGTCAAATAGGAAAGAGGGATGGTTGAGTCTTCAGCTGGGAAAAAAAGATAGACATCATCTATCTGTGCTTATGTGAGATCTTTGCAGCTTCTACATATTGAAGGAAACAGAAGTTGCTTGAGAAGCCAGGTAAATCCCTTCTTACCACTCCAAACTGCAAAAGGGAAAGCTGGACTGCATCCTGCTTTGCTAGGCCTGTAAACCTACTGTGGTTTTACTGACTTCTGGGGGCATACCAGTAAATACTTCTATTTGTTACAACTGCACACCTAATTAAACAGCTTACAAAGTGGGGTGTGGAGGAAGAGGAGATTGCTAACAGGACCCACCACACTGGTGGATGTTGCTTTCTGTCCAGCATTGTGGAATTTCACAAACAGCTGAGGAAGAAAAACCCCAGTAAGAGATGTTTGCTCAAAAATATAACCCCTTCAACTCTGAGAAGCACGGGTTTGGCAAATAGAACTGCCACTTTATACTTTTTATGCTTGGCTCTATTAGGCTATATAATGAAATGCAACATATCATTGTGTGATTTATCCCTTTTTGCTACCATATAGTACTGTTAGATGATAGTAAATCTTCTCTAGCTTATGCTGTCCTCCCATCTACCACATTTTTTCTCCCTTTTCCTCTTCTTCTTTCTCTTCACAAATTTGTTTATGTTATTTAGTTTTTATTCAGCTGCTCTCTGCATTAGCCTCAGCATTAGGCACTTAGAAATCATGCTGCCAAGAAATGCTGTACACACCCCAGCAGCTATAGAAAACAAGCATCAGAGAGCTTCAAGCAGCAGGCCAGGTACCCATTCTAAATTAATCATGGCTCTAGGAAAATCATTATGACAATGCAAAACAATGAAGCCACTCATCAGTGCAGGAAAACCACGGCAGAAACAAGCCCAGATAGAGAGCAATTGGGGGAACAGGTATCTGACACTGCTGCACTGAACATGTGTCAGAGCAGATCTGCATGAAATATTCTGCCTGGGCTGAAATAGTGATGGTGAACACCAATAAAATCAGCTTCCTGGCAGTGGTGTTGGGCATCTTTTCTCTGCCCATGGGCAAGGGGGAGATTGTGCTTGTCCACCTAATCCAGTCAAGGCTCAGCATGAGTTTCATCAACATTGAAGCTTCAGGAGTGGAAACAAAATCCAAATTTAGCATGAGACTTCCAAGTCCAGGGTGGCTAAGGAGAAGCCAGCTGACAGGGCTCCTTTGCAAAACCAATGTTTAGTTTCATGCCTACATTCTTATCCTTCCTGCTATTATAAAATGTTCTTCCTTTTCCTGGGAGTGAGCAGCTGTGATACAAGAGTGACTCATGTTTCCCTGTCTTTAGTTGCATTACACTGAAAGGAAAATCCCAGACTACCTGCTGCACAATTGCAGGAGCTCAGTTTTCCAGACCCCAACAGCAGCAGAACAAGGCCCAAGCAGCAACAATGTGGTAACTTCAACAGGCTTGCTGTCAGAATTGGCAATACAACTTTGGACTCAAATGCATGAGGCTCTGGGCATGAACGGCTGCTTAGCTGCTAACACTAACATAGTTATGCAGCACTTCCAGCTGCCTGGGCACAGCCAGCACTGCTGCTGAAACCCCTGTTAAATACCTGACATTCACACTGTTTTGATGAGTCACACACAATTACTCAAGAATCAGTACTTTAATTTCTTGACCTTCCCAACAAACACTTGCATGCTGAAAATAACAATAAGGAGCAGAAGTAGTTTTACTCTCAGCAGGGATTTTTCTCTGCTTTAATTTGTGAAGGATTTCTATTAGGAGTTTCAATCTGAAGTCAAAATTGCACATTTGCATAATTTCTTTATGGTTAAAACTGCTGGAAATGTAACCAATGCACTTCATACTGAAGAGATTATTTGAGGAAACAACTAAAGAAAGAGACTTAGGAAAACACTGGAACAGTCAAGCACTCTGCCCATTAGAACATGGTGACCTATTATGGCACTAAGAGAAAACATGAAGTGTTCTCTGTGATGCTCATTGAGACTGCTTAAGTTTGTTTCCTCAAATCCAAGACTCTCTTCTCACCATCACATTTGAACAGCTTGCATAAAAAAGGTACAGTACAGGAACTGTATGTGCCTCTAATTAAGATCTGAACACTCAAATCAACACTTAGAAATGCAACACTTCTCCAAAACAAAACTCACCAGGATGTAAATCAACACAGCCTCTATAAAGAATAAAAACTTCCCCTGGGGCCCACTTCCCTGACGCCCAAACTCCCAAAAATATTTTACTGGCAAACTCCACAAAATAGTTTGATGACTCGGGAGACTCATCTGAAACCTCAGGATTTCATTTCTCAGACCATTAACACTGGATTTCTATTCCTTCAGGAGCAGCCAGGCTTTGATGTTGACAGGAAAAGGAGTCTCAGAAGGAAAATCCACTCCAGACACAGGTTCATGACTACAGCAGCACTGCTGTACAGCACTGCTGAAAAAAAGAGCATACCCATGAGAACACAGACAGACTTTACAGCCTTGAGAGTAAGATGAGTTCAAATGTGTATTTGACAAAAATACAGAAATATCCAGTGTCATATTCTAATAATACAGAAGTTACTTTGCTTTGGATAAAATGTATTTGATAATTTAAGGTTAAAACAACTTTCCATATGCATTAGTACTCAGCAAAGTAAAAAATACCAAGTGACTTTATACTCAGACAGAAAAGACTAACACATTTGACTGCAACTTCTTTCAAGTAGAGGTCTCTTGGACAGTAGTGCCCTTCCTCAACACTCCACCCTTCTCTACCTGTGCCTCCTTATTTATGTTTTGTGCCTTCTGCCCAAATCCAGACCAGTTGGCCAAGACCTCAGCCTTTGAAAGCCTCACATAGAGACTATGCTAAACATCTTCAGTTTTAACCAGCTGTACCAACCACCCTTAAAAAAATAAAATAAATAGAACCTCTGATCATCTGAAGAATCTTTAAGGGTCCAGGCAAAAATATCAGCTTCTTAACAAGGCCTTTCATCTAGCCCTGAGGTAGTTTCTGTCCCAGGATATTCAGAGCTCAATCTTATGCAGGCCACAGTTACACTAATGGACTGGGTTTAGTACAAAATTGCCCCCTGCTGCCCCTCTCTTTGGGTTTTGCCTTGTCCTTACATGCATGTTAATAAATCAAAGCTATTTCAGGAAACCAGCATGACAGCCATTAATGCAACCATGCCAAACAAGAAGACAAGTGCCATGAGTAAGGAGGGTAAGAGCTCTCTCTGTCTCATCCTTCCCTCCCTTCTTATTTCCATCTGTTTTCAAAGCCTTTCTTCATCCATGCCAGGGTTTTTTGGTAAAATCAGCTGAACCACATTAGCAGCCCAGGGAGGCAGGAGTTAAGACACATAGAGCCTAAGGCCACATAGTAAGAAAGGTATGTCTCCTCCCTTCTCATTGGGAAAAGCTTTCCAGAACCAGCCAGTGCAATGGTGAAGCAGATGGTGATGATGGGTGGGGTTTAGTTTTTGTTTTAGCTTCTGGGATTAATCAGCATAGCCACCCCACAGAGGCAGCCTGTGGTCTGGGGAAGTTGGCTTCACTGAAGGACTGCAAGTGAAACTAAGGCTTTCTCCAACAGCAAAAACAACCCTGCCACCCCTTCCTGTCGCTCCTGGAGCATTTTGTGTCATTCCACTCATCTATTAAGGAATCTCTCAGAGACTATCTCCCTAATCCTACTCTAAGTACAGGTCTGCAGTTTGGATAGTCTTTTCTTGATACCAAATGGAAGTAGGGTCAAGTTTCAACACTGCTGTAAAATCAAAGGTAAAGCTGCCCTCTAGCCCCATCTTACTTACAGCCTTTTCTGCTGTCTGTTCATAGCTAGGAATTTTGAATTTGTTCTTTTACAGAAGCCATACAGCACAGTAGTGTAACAGGACAAACGTGACACCTGCAGAAAATGCAGCATAATCAGAGATTAAGATGGCACTGTGATTTCTTCCCTGCCACTGCTTTTTACATGGACATCTATCCAGCTCTGTGACTTTAGAATCTCTCCAGGATTTTCCTATCTACCTTTTGATACACATGTATTTGAAAATAATTTAATACCTATTTCCTGATGAAATACATTCTGTGCCTCATTTTAGTTTCACACTCAGTGAGAGGGTACACACATTTCACAGGACAAAAAATTTAAATCATGACTACTTAGTAAATTATGCATTGTAGTGATTGAAAGACAACAAGCACCAGAGAAAATATACATGCTGAAGCCTGATGCATATACTACTATTGGGAAATCTTCAGTGATATGACAAAGAATTTGTGGGTTTTTTCCCCCAATTACAAGAGAACAGAGGATTTGTCAGACATTGATTCTGTAGCTTCTACTGTCCACTCTACGCCTCCTTCCTCTTGATGATCAGAGGCCCAACGTTGTCGCCAGTTTCCTCGTTGTGCTTTGTGTGAGAGCCATCACACAGTGGGAACTGAAAAAAGAAAGAACAAACACATCTAAAGTACATCCAGAGTCAGATCTAAGAACCTAGGCTGAAAGCTTATTAGGCATCCTCTCATTAAATCCACTAAAGCCACAGACCACAACTTTCATGCCAGCATCTCAGGTCCCCTTGAGTTTTGGCTGAACACTAGCTTTATCCTTATTAGCAGAGAGCAGACAAGAGGCTTGTTCTAAAAAAAACAGCCACCAAACTCCACTCTCTTTGGTGTTCCTGCCTCAGGTGAGCAGGAGGAAACTACAGCCTGAGC
Source organism: Phylloscopus whistleri (assembly GCA_017589585.1). NCBI lineage: Eukaryota > Metazoa > Chordata > Aves > Passeriformes > Phylloscopidae > Phylloscopus > Phylloscopus whistleri. The sequence continues at coordinate 137,635 of JADMLD010001292.1, forward strand.
AGACCTTCAGCTGTAACCTACCTGGAGTACCTTACTCTCAACCTTGCCCCATGCTTCCTCAGTGCTGCCCTTAAGAGCTACATCAGCTGGAAGTAATTTGAAGAAATATTTGTTCCATTAAAAAACCCCAAACAACCCCACCCTAGGACAGGCTGGTCAGAGCAAGAATTACAGGGACTCCTTTAGCCAGCTCTAACTGCTCAGGTCACAGAGAAGTGGTAACTACTGTTCCTGGGAAGCTGTTATTACATGGAAAAGCTGAAAGACATTCTGTGAGGCAGTAAGAGTGAGGATCCCATCACTTCTTAAGGATGAGTTTTCAGGGCTACTCCACCTCTGCACAGGAAACTCTGGAGACCATCACAGAAGTCACACACTGGTATTTTGCATTCAGTTACAATTTTGTTTGCTTGGAAGTAATGGGACTCACAGTTGGGCATGACTCAGCTTTTGCCTCTGCACCAGTACTGTTCTCTTGCAGTACCATCACAGCCAGTATTCAACCTTCCACTGATCTCAATGTTCCTACTTCAGTCACAGCAGGAACACTGAAAAACATTCATACCCTACCACCCATGCTTAGATAGAAGATTTCAAAGTACTGCACAAAGCCAATACAATGAGACAATATACAGAGCTTTAAAAATAATGCCACCTTGTCTGTAGGGTAGTACTGGGAGGGAAGGAGAGAGGTGAGGTGAGGTGAGGGTTTCTTCTGGCTTTTCATAGTCATGAAGTGTCAAAACCTAAGCTAAAAATGGCACACTATATTTCTCAATAGAGAAACCTTGAATTCAGAGAAAACTCATGTAAGCTGATTCATGGAGAAGTTTTCTCATCCCATCAGTCACTTGTGACTCAATGAATAAGTGGTGACAGATACTGGACAAAATCTGAGCAAACAGGAATGTATGTTTATGGGACACTGCCCAGCTTTCAACAGCAGATGTTGCTGGGCCAGTTGTTTTTCCATGCAACACCACAGTCCACTGGTCTTCACAGATGCAATGACACAGCTTCCACCAAACATTAACATCTCACAAGCTCCAAGGAGGCAACCCAAAGTTCAGCTACAGCAACATCATCGCTTCAAGTTTTCAAGCCACAAAACTGGTGGGATTCCTGGGTTCAGATGGCATCCAGACATCTTTAATAGCTACCAACAGTGACTGCTCTGCATCCATCCAGCTGGTCTCAGAACACTGGCTCCCAGGGGCTGCTACACTGACTTGAGCTTCTCAGGCAAAAACACCAGACCAACACCACTTGCCCAGAGCCACTCACTTGGTCATCTTGAAGACCAGATATGGCACAGAAGGATATTGTGCCTGACACAATGTGTTCAGCCCTGATTAAAAACAAAGCAGGCGAGCAGCAATAGTGGCCAAAGCTCAAACCCCAGGGGAATTGTACAGTGATGTGGACAGCTCAGCTGATTTCCCTTGACACTGAACACACTTGGATCCTCTATCACTATTTCTGCTGATAGTCTGCAGCAGTATTCCTCAACCCACAACCTGGGCATTAATACTTCTCTGGAAGACACACAGGCTGCAGATCATTATTGTAAAAAGCCAATTAATTTCCCTGTCCCCCAACTAACACCTAAAAATGAAGTAAGAAAACAAGTGTTCTAACTTTAACTACAGTTTAAAGACAAAAGTCTTGTCTCTACACTGGTAAGTTTAAGCACTGGCTTTTTCACTAAACTGGACAACTATGAAGTGCCTGCAGAGCACAGAGCACAACACTGAATAGAAAAAGGTCATTTAAAGAACCACCCATTTATTATTAACAGATAATTACATGCCAAGACAAACTCATTTCAAGATACCATGTGTGGTTTTTTAAAACACATACATTCCACAAAGACTTTGACCAGCACAAAAGCCTTTTAAGTACACTATTTCAGAAAAAAAAACCCCAAACTAACAACAATTGCTCTTTTTTCAATAGTTATTCTAAAATACTCTGGGGTATAGTCCAACTGTTTTATTCCTGTAGAGGAGGAACACCATGTGGGGTCAGCTGAAAAGTGCATGCACACCATCAGTGCAACAAAAACATCCTGTGGTTCCTAATGCTGCTGGTTCTAGCAACAGCCTCATGTCTCAGGTGAGCCTGAATCTCAGAAGGAGTGCACAGAGTGAGTGACACAGAAGGACATTTCTTCTAGCCTTTATATGCACCTATTTAACAAAAACATGGCAGGTACTTAATGCATTTGAAGTAACTGTAACTTCCTGCATTGAGAGCACATACATTCCACATGCTGACACCATAAAATTACAAATTCAAACAGTTTGAGAACTTTAAGAGCCAGCTAATGCTAGCTGACAACCTCCAAAGATGACAACCATGTAAGAATGATGCACTGTTTGGCAATAACAAATATGAGAAGCACATGAACCCTATAAAAGGTTATGCTACCCATGCTGCAAAGTCAGCCCATCAAGGCAAGAGGAAGGCAACAAAACTGGGAACTATAGTCTTTGAGGTGGGACATGTTGACTAAAATACTTATTGTTAAACAGTAGCAAAAGAAAACAAATACCTTCCAAAATTTCCACTGACCTCCTAAATGCCTTTACAAGACCTTTCAGATCAGAATTCTAAGAATGCACTCATTATAGCCTCATCTTCTTTCTTTCTAACTCAGTTGGGCAATTCCTAAATTGACAATACCCCTTAAACATATGCCAAAATGTACTTCTTAAGGTTTTTATTTCACACCAAAAAGGGGTAGTATCAAACAATAGCAAACAATTGGTAGGAGCTGCAATGCAACCAGTAGAAACAGACACTATCTTCTGTTTAGAAGATTGAATAGGAAGCAGAAAGCACAAACACCAGTGTTCAAGTAGGGTTTCTTCAGTTCAGACTCCAGACAGAATAAAGAAGACATGACCACTTCCACAAGACTATTTCAGCATCAAATCATAATGCTGTTTAATCCTTAGCAGTGTTACACTGTAAAACCAAATTAAAATGTGTAAGCTTCTGAGTTACCTGCAAGGTAATGAAGTTGGATGTGACAACAGCAGGAACCCAAAGTTACAGCATCTGGAAACTGCTGTGCTTGGCCTAATGAGACCAATGTCTAAGACTTGAGAAGTTGAGTATTCACCTCCCTGGAGGAGAGAGAGCTAAATCTCTAGGCACTTATCTGACTCTGAAGGTCTGCATTCTTTCAGTCTCCACACACTGGCACCTTCTAAAAAAGCTTTTCTCAGTGCACCAGTGGTAAATGGACAGGATTAATCATGCAATCTGCTTTCTCTCATTACAGATCCCAGAACTACCATTACAGATAAAGTATATACATCTCAGCTACATCAGGTGTCACACATCTCTAAGATCAGATTTAGATCTGAGGTACTGTTATTGAAAGGCTAGGTTATCATTAATTTAAGGCAGTTGAAGCAACCCAACTTCAAATGCAAGCAAGCTGGACCAATATTTAGGGCAGCCTTTTAATTGCTTAAAAATAGGAGCTTAGAGTATGCCACTGTGATTGCACTGGCATACACCATGTACTTACTAGCAAGGTACTTTCTGACTAAGGTTCCAACTTTCTCCAAAAAGAGGTGTTTAAGATCCTCACAGACTGTGTTTCCTGAGCTCCTACTGCCAACAGGCCAATAGTTTTGGACAAGCCTCAGTATTAGCACAGCTAGCACACAAAATGGTATCTGTCATTCATGATCATGCTCCAGACAGCTCTCTTTTTAAGAGATCTTCTTCAGAGCTACAGAAACATTTTGTCCACTATTAGCACTGATCTGCAGGCTTTACTCTGAGCATCAGCACAAATCTGCATAATTCTACAGATTAAAATATTGCAACATCTCAGTGCAGAATACTTGCGGTGAAAAGAGGTTAGTTTTCTCTAAATAAAGCAGTTTAAAAATAGTTTTCCTGAAAGGTGCATGCACATGAAAAACACTGGACCCATTAATTCTTCTCTTACCTTCTTAGACCTCCAACAACGACAGTACACAGCCTTGTCTCCCAGATCTTCTATATCAAAGGCATGGACCACCTTGGGGTTATCCTTCTGGATATGGGGATTCACCATTGCTTTGCAGCAATTGTCTTTAGAGAGAAGTTTTTTGTAAGCTAGATATCCAACAACAGCTGCTCCAGCAGCTAAGGAGACTGCACCAATCCATTCAACTGAAATAAAAGATGAAAAAACAAGAGACTGTCAAGTTTTGTCCACAACATTCTATTAAAACCACTGTGCAGTAAATGTTTTCATGCTTGCAGCAACACCTTTTTACTTTCCAACAGATTTTTCTGTTCTGTTGTAGTAACTCTCTACTTTAGAAGAGTATTTTCCTTTGACAGTCCCCTAGTTAATATGCTCTTTTCTATTGATTAGAGTTCTACTTCACCCAAGTCCTTTCTACACAAGGGTGAGAATTAACCTGGCAGGGTTTTCATGTTTTTGTTTTGGTTTTTACTCTTCTATTTAGCAAACTCTGATATTAACATCAGTAGTACATAATTTCAAGGTTCAGCATATTAAACCAGGTGTAAGTACATCCTGCAGCAGCAAAAAAACCTGTGGTGTTTGTCTCAGTTGCAAGAAAGTCACTAAAGAAGAACAGTCAGCACCAACAACCCAGAAACAGGTTTCTCCCCCCGAAGGCACGGGCACTGAGTAGCTTTTAATAAAATGCATCTTGTAATTAAAAAAACCTAAAACCAGTTGTTTGGCAATGGGGGAATTATTAAATATGGTACCACCAGTAACAAAAGCCATCTTAGATTAAATCCCTACTGTGGTATAGAAGAAAGAACAAGGATCCAAAAAGATTATATTTAAGAATCATAGCACATGTTTACTTTAACTAGATTAAGTCCTGAATCTCTGCAAGACAACTTTTGTTAAAAAATCCTCTTGCCACCACTCCTCATCCTCACTTTTCCTCCCTTTATTTACCAACAAAATTTTTGCCGTTTCTTAGTACAGTGTCCATTCCTGCAAGAATTTTTCCTACTTTTTTGTGGCTCTACTGTTTTCTCTCTGCTTCATGAAAATATGCTGGTCTGTGGCTCAAAGGTTCAGGTTACAGCACCAGGTCTGGTTGTTTCCTCTCAGAGTAACAAGTGGCTGCTCTTTCTTTGCTTTTTATCCACCACTTCTACATATACTGCAAGTTCTGTTTACAGAAAAATAAACAAGAATTTAAGTTTTAGCACATTTACAGAACTTAATAAAACTAGAACAGTCTCCAATTGGGAATTTCTATGTTTTAATTGGATTTGTAAGATGCCAAGCCAGATGGCATCTGTGGAGCAGGAGACATTGCTATGTCCAAGTCTAGGAAGAAACAAACACCTTTGTTAGTTCTTGCTACTTTCCATGACCAAATGACTTGCTGTATTTCCACTGTGAGCTTGGACTAAAAGTCCCACAGACTTTCCTAAAATCTATATCAAGGCCTTTCCTCAGCTAAAGCACTGTGTTAGCTCACAGGCACCACACTGATCCACAGGTGTCTGGCTGTAGCAATATGTGGAATCAGACAGCTGTCTGTACAGTGTGTGCAGCCCTGCAGGATCAGGGAAGGCACTCCTTTAGGGTCTTACTAAAGGAGTGAAAGATGCAGAAACCCTTCATTGTTCCTTTTCTTAATAAATGACACAGAAGAGACCAACACACACTGAGACCTCCCCTGCTAATGAGTGACAACCTCTTCCTGTAACAGTAAAGTGATATTAAGATACAGAAAATCATCTTTAACATGAAGAATTTAGGGCAGGCATGTTTCCCTGCTCCCCAACTCCTTAAAACAATAAAAGCCCCAGAGACCATGTTGTGAGTGTTGTATTTTATATCCATCCAATGAGTTCTCACCCTTTATTCCCGAGAGTAATGTGTTTGGTAAAGAAGTGAGGAAATTAAATTTTAAAAAGGGTTCTATGAAAATCTGCTTTAATTTAGCACAACAGACTAAACTAATCAAAAGAACAGCTTCAGTTTAGATCCAAGACAGCAGCTCTCCTAAGAAAAGCCACTGCAGCAGCCCTGCCCTGTCTCACTGAAGCAGGGCTGTGGCAGGGAGGAGGTGCTCAGCAAGCTCAGGGACCTGCTGGCTCTGACAAATTTGAAGTGACCCCCGATGAAATGTTCAGTGCAGCTACAACAGCAAAAGCAAACCTGAGGGACTGCTGCCTGCGTGGCTTTCGGGGAAGCAGCAATTGCAAGGACTGCCCAAGTTGCTACTGATGCACTGCCAGTGGTCCAAATCTTCACCTACATTTTAAATTAGTGATAAGGGGACAGAGGGACCATATCCATTCCCTTATGAAATCTGAAGGGAAAGAGTGACTTTGATGAAGACCACAGGTGGCTCCTGTAACTGAAGCACTCTTTAATGTACAGCATCTTAAGGAAGCTGATCTTTACCTGTACTTACCCAAATGTCCAAGACAACTTAGCAAACAAGAGGAGGAAAAAAATGGGCAATATTTCTGTGAGTCATTACAAGCATGAGAAGTCTGTACTAAAATTCTGCAGCACATTCAGAAGAGCTGTTCTGCACATCTGCAGCCAACCCAGATCCCTCTGACATCCCTTGGGCCATCCCCCATAACTGTGCCCATCAGATCCAGCTCAGCAAGCAGAGATCATGAATTAAATCCTCCTCTCATCTTGCAGTGATCCTCTACCTCTTCTCCCAAGGGCCAGAGTTATCCTTTACACACACAGGCAAGCTGTAAACATATCAACAGCTTCAGGTATTTTTTCTTATAATACAGGAATATCTTTTCTTACTGTATCACCTTTTTCCATCACTTCCCTGGAGTCACTTCACTTTTTCGCTTTCAGGATGGAAAATTGTATCAACCAATAATGCATTAAAACCAAGCATTTAAAACAGTCTTATTCTTTAAATTCCAGAACTGCCTTAATAAATATAATGAAAAGTTAGAAGAAATACAGAATATTGAATATTGAACTTATTCAATAGACTCTTAAATCATGCTACAGGGTTTCAAATGCAGTAAATTTTGTGTTGTTTCACACACATATCTGGAAAAACTGGAACAGCTGTTTAATCTTCCTAACTAAGTTAACCATAAAATGCACCTAGAAGAACACTTTTATTTTTAAATACTCTGAACTGTTTCAAAAGACCTCTGGTACCAATTCAATAGTTTGCTGCCAAACTGTTAAGGTCATGCATGAGGCATCTGTTAACAGAGTGGGGTGTCACTGGGTTTTTATTTCTTCTTAAAATAAAAAGGACTAGGAGCAACTTTTGAGTTATTATTAAAGAACTCCCAATTGTGGTATAATACCAAACCACAGTGTTACAAGACAAGACAAAACAGGCCTGTGTAACATGGCAGAAAAAAATGGTTTTGTGTTGTAAGCACTAAACAATGGAAAAAGGTTTGGCTAAAACTCCAGAAAAATCAACACGCAAAGGAGAAGAGACAGCAAGAGAGGTGGAAAGAAGGAAATAAATTCAAAGAATGCTCTCTCCAGGGAGAACAGGCAGTGCACAGAAATAAACAAAAAACTCAGAGACAAGAATGGCAATAAGACACTGATAGGGATTTATTCTCTTCTGTATTCTTTGGACATATCCTAATCAAAGGGATTTAGATCAAAGTTTCTACTCTCTTCTTTCTTTAAACATCTAGAACATTGCTCTGGATGTTTCCAGATCTACACTACAGAGGGAGCTTTTGGATCTGCTAGAGAGCTCTCAGAGACTTTATCCACAGGAAAACACATATTTACCATTTGCACTGAGAAGTGCACTAAGAAACTGAAGGGGTCTCACCTCCACCAAGACCCTTGTTAAGAACTCAGATCAATTTACATTCCAGCAGCTATTAACAACATGGGGGAGAGCTACACCCTGACAAAGTTAGCCCAAGACTGTCCCAAGAGGCAATATTCAAGTTACCTCTGCTGCTCAGAAAACATTTATGTTATTCAAAAGTCACAGAGTAATAACTCCAGACATGAAAAACTGTATTTTATGTCTCCAGAAGTGCTTATCACTTTCAAGCATTTTTCTCCTCATTTTGTTGCCAATGAAAAGACTATTACTGTGCAGGAGTTGTTCATGACAGTGCAGTAGTGTCACTGCCTACAATAAAAGGCAATGCTGGAGAAACACATGACACTCACTGAAGAGCCACCTAAGATGCCTGGATGCACAAAAAGCCTAACAGTAAAAGACAAGCAGTCGAGCTGACAAAATCACTTCTACCACTCCACAGCATCCACAAAAAATGAGATTATAACTGGCAGGTTCAATTTAACTGTAGCTGTAGGGTAAAGGGGCCACCTGAGGGAAAAAGATTGTTGGATTTCACCAATAAGCAATAAGAGACAAGTCACCGTGATCATATCTGTGGTTGGTGTGGGGTCACACGTGCAAACAACCACAACTCTCAGATAAAAAGCATTAGCTGTGCTACTCACTGCCTTCCAAAGGGCACATATGCACAGAAGTAATTAACTCCCACACTACTACCATGAATTAAACCTCATGAAAATACACTAAGTTTCTGGTGTCTAGTTTTCAGTAGAGAATAAATGATTTTCAAAATTCATCAGCCTGAGACACATGCAGCTGGAGGAAGAACTGTAACCTGCCAGTCACAAGGCACTCATCAAGTTTAATCTCTTCAGAAATCACATAAAAACCTAATGTTGTCTCCTAAACAGAGCACCCTCTAGACTGGTCCCATCAGCTGCTCCCATGCTTTTCTTAGATAACGAGGATATTTTCAGGTTTTTTTAGGAGCACGTTCTTCTCCCATCTCCACATGGTTTTTCTGCTTAATTCCTAGTGTCTTGGAACTGTTCTAATTCTTGCAAGATTATAAATGACAGCAAGCTGCCGCTGGGAACACAACCTGGATGCAAACTATTACCAAGTCATCCTCAGGGCTTTGATTATTTTAATAAGCATAGCCTTCCACATTTTAGACTAATATCTTTGCCACCATCTTCTGTACCAGCAGCCTCCAACCTCCCTCACTCCTCGGAAAAAAAAAGCCAAACCATCTGCCCGCTAAATTAAGGACATAAATCATGAGCAGCTTTGCAAGTGGAAACCAGTCATGCACGCAAAGCTCATTTTTTCAGAGAAAATTAAGTAATTCAGGTCTCTATTCTATCCTTCACCCGGCCCAACTCTTCCATCCTGTCCTGCTGTTGTGCAACAGCATTCAAAACACACAACGTGACCTCAGGCAAGGTTTAAGTCAATCATTACACAGCGCAAATGTCACCGTTACCTCTACAGTACAGTATCGGGCATTGAGAGCCACACAAAACCTCTGAAATTTACAGGTTTCCACGAATTTTTCACGCAAACAGGTGGGAAGACAAAAACAAAACAGCGGTGTCTGAAACGGGGTACAGCTAAAACCCGGCGGGCGGCCGAGCCCGCTAGAAGGGCCCGGCGCGGAGCTCGGCGGCTCCGGGCCCTCACACCGCAGTGGGGTGGACGGGGGGAAGGGGGACCCCTGAGGCCGAGCCACCGCACCGCGCTGCGGCCCCGCTGAGCGGAGCAGGGGTTTTACTGATGAGCGGGTCCCACCGGTGAGAGCTCCCAGACCCACGGAATCCCGGGGGACGGTGGGGGGGGGGGGGCAGCCCGCCATCTTGTCCCGGGGGTCCGGCGGGGCACGAGCCCCCCGAAGGGCGGCCCCGTCCCGGCCGCGCGCGCGGCCCCGAGCCCCCGAGCCCGCGCCGCCGCTCGGCTCAGCCCACGGCCGGCAGCCCCGGCCCGCCATACCCCGCACGGCGCTGTTCTGTCCCGGCCCCATCGCTCCCGCTCCGCACCGCGCAGGCGCCACTGCCCAAGATGGCCGCGGGACCGCCCCTTAAAGGCCTCCCGGCAAACCAAGGGGCTGGGGGAGGTGGAGCTTACGGGATACGGGGATGGCTCTGTGGAGAGGAGGAGGGAGCAGCGGACCGGCCCTGGCCCTGGCCCTGGCCCTGGCCCTGGCCCTGGCCCTGGCCCTGGCCCGACGCTTGGCACGGGGCTCTCAGGGAAGTCTCCGCAGCTATAAAATGAGTGTTGAACACCGCTGTGCGTCCTGTGCAGACACTGGCTCGGCACGGCCCCGCTGTTCTCTTCTGCTTGTGGTGCTGTGAGTGCCCCACAGCTCTGCAAAACGCTTTGGACAGATCGCTGTATGAGCCCTCTGCTGTGTAGTTGTGGAAAGATGAAGCTGAAAAGTGATATCCGCCGAACGACAGCCGCTTCGAACCTCGTGAACTTGTGTATTGATGTGAGAATTAGTATTCTTTACTTTTAAAAAGTATTATCGAAGTTCTATTAAGGACTCGCTACTCTGGGACCTCGTTTATGGCTGGACTTGATAGGAGAGATGTGTGCTCATGTCTTTAAAAATAATTTCCTGGGTGAGGCTATGGGTGTTAATGTCTTTGAAATGCGTCGTAATGTCTACCAACTTCAAGCCGCAGGTTTGTTACAGAACAAATGGGTCCGCATAAGCCTGAGTTTCTGAACTTTGAGGGGAAATTAATATACAAGGGGGGAATATGTGGTAGGCGGTTCGGCAAGGCTGTACCTTCCTAGTGCCTCAGCCGATGGGGAAAGGAAGAGGGCAACATGCAGCCCCAGGAGCTCAGATAAAAGGGAGGCTGCGCCCTCGGAAACCTCGAGAGAGAAAACCCTGGGGGCGTGTGTCCCACTGACTGTCTGCCTTTATTTGAATAAAGTTGCAGGACTCCTCTGTCTTCTTTGTGGACGCTGACTTTTCATAGCATGGCTTTTCTGCTCAATACTTCAACAGTCTAGTGCTCACCATCCATTCAGAACTCGATGCCAGACTTCAGCAATCCTGCCACCGGTTACCGTGAAAGCTGTGGTTGCACAATTGTGCAGACGACAGAGCCTCGGTTATCCTTAGAGCAAACAATGGGGCCATGCCATACCCTCACCCATGGACACCGGCTTTTCATGACGTGATTTTTCCGCATAGACTTGATCTTAGAGGTCTCTTCCAACTTTAATGATTCTGTGACCTATTCAACAGATTTTTCAACTAGACGTTTATTGCTTCTCTCGCATACCATCACGAACGTGACACACCTTCTCCTTGTATGCAATTCTAAAGCTCCACACAGTCACCTTCCTCTTCCTCACCTCACCGCATGCCGGCGGAGGCCGTAACTTTCACTCCACTTGTTCATTAGGCACAGCCACCTGCCGGTTCTCACGCCGACCCTGAGGGGCGGGGCGGGACCGGCCCTGCCGCGACCTCCGCACCCGCACAGCGCCGCCCCGCCCCCGGACTGCGCTTCCCGGCGAGCCCCGCGCGCGGCCGCGGCTGCGCAGACGCAGGGGGACACAAAGGGCACGGCCAGCGCGGACCCGCCCCTGCCGCTCCCGCGGCGCGCTCCCGCCGCCCGCCCCGCCCCGGCCGCGCTCCCGTCCCGCGCTCCCGCCGCCCGCTTCGCGCTTCCGCTGCGCGTTCCCATGGCGCTGAAGCGGATACAAAAAGTGAGTGGGGCCGAGCCGTGGGAGGGGGCGGAAAGGGCCCTCTGTCCTGGGGTAGCCGCCGGAGCTGCCCCCCGCCCTTTGCCGGGGGTTGTAGGCGGCGGCCGGACCGCGCTCAGCGAGAGGTGTCGCGGCAGCTGCTGCCGCGCACTTTCTTTGCCAGGACTCGTCCTTCCCTCGCCGGCAGCCGGGGAGGAGGACTGGGTGTGAGGCGGAGAAGGGGGGGCTCTTGTCGGCCGCCTCACGGTTTCGGGACTGTACCTCCTTGAAGGCCCCGCACCCCGAGTCGGTGCTCGAAGGCGCCGTTCGTGGAGCAGGCGCGATGCTCGGAGCGGCGTGCGGGAGCGGGGAGAGCCGAGGTGCTGATGGGGAGCCCTCAGCAGGGGCGCGGGGACAGCATCGGTGGCCCCAAGGTTGCGCTGCCGTTTGTGCACGGCCGGTCCGCACTGTGCTCAGGCTAGGTTAAGGAGTGCTGTCAGCATAGTTCTTGGTGTGACCTTTGAGTGTATCCCAGTTGTAGTGTTTTGGGCTGATACTTGCAAATGGCCTGGTTCAAGTTGTGAATTCCTAGTTTTCTTTTGTTTGGCAAGGCTGAGCTGATGGCTGTGCGGTACAGGCAGGGTATCGCGGCCAGCACGGGAGGGGAGCTAAGGTTAGTGCTTTGGCCGCGGAACAGAACCCGCGGTGTTTGGTTGCTGTTGATGTGCCATATTTAGGCGGCATTGGTGCTGTTATTTCTTGTGCAGAATTCCTTTTTGCTGTCGGAAGCCATTGGCATTGCAGAAATAGAATTCTATAGTGACCGATTAACCCCACAGTAGGCAGATTTGGGATACCCTACAGTAGGTACCGTCTTGTTTTGGATGGATTTCTATAGAAGCTGGTAGTCCTGTCTCATGCTGCAAAGCTTACGCCTTTACAGGTAGTGCAATTACAGGACAGTTTTGTTCCTTCATGTCACGTGTTTGTCGTGAATTTTGCGTTTGACCATTGTGTCAAATATTGACAAATAACAACAGTGCTTTTCTTCAGTAATAACTTCGTCATGCTTCTACATATTGTAGGAATGGTTTGCCTTTTGTTGCCATTTTAATTTCCCACCTCTTCTTGAACATCTCCTTACCCTCATGTTTCAAGAAAAGGATTGTTCTGGATACCATCTCTTTCCAACTCTTGTTCCGCTTCTTTCTGCTAAGGTAAACAGACAAAGGGGAAAGTCTGGTAATCTAGTATTTTGGAGATGGAATGGTGGTTTGTGGCTTTCCAAAGGAGGTCCTCCTAGAAGAGGATTATTCTTCGTACTTTTGTCATGTTTCCTGCATAACTTTTCTTTCTGCTTTAGAGACATTCATGCATATTAGAAGGCCACAATTTTCTTTAACGTGGCATTTAAGAACTTTGATAGATGTGAAATTATGGTTACATTTTTTATGTAAGTGTCTTTCATTCTGTTAGCCTTATTGAATTCTGTTTCTACTCTTTCAAAATGAAGCGGTGCTTTCCATCCTGCTGACTGCAAGGTGCTATGGGATTTCCTGGTTGTACAATAACTTCTACCTGAAACATGAAGGGATACTGGGTAAGGACCTCCAAGGAGAGTTGAGATTAAATCTGGAACTAGTTGCCGCTTTGCTTCTAGTTTGCTGCAGAAATGACTTCTGCTGGTTTTCTTTTTTTTTTTTTTTTTCATTAACTACCCTCATCACTTTCTTCTGCATTTCCAGGGGAAGAAAAATATTCTGCTAGAGGGATTTGGCTAGCAGCTTATCTCTTGAGAAGTAGAAGAGGAAAGGGAATAGCAAGGAAATAGGTTTGTTTCAAATGAAAAGTTAAAATAAGTGGAGAAGTTTGAAAAGACAAACTATTTTGATGTCATTGTAATACATAAATTTTTTCCTGAAAATCACAGGACTGGAAGTTTAACAGCAGATGAAATGTATTTGTATGTTGGTGTATTTATCTTGTCTACTTTCCTGGTGTTTCAGACTGGCTGTAAAGGTTGATAGTTATGTTGTATCTCAAGGATAGGAAGGGATAAGATCTGGAGTAGAGGAAATGCTGTGGTTTCACAGAGTGCCTAGAGGAATACTTTGGAGAACAGAACTGTCAGCAAACACAGCAGTATTGTTTGGGAGCTCGTCAGTCTAGACATACTGTCTGAAGTTAAGCTTGGATGAGTTTATGGTGGTTCAGAATTGTGCTTAAATTAAGCTAAGGGATTTTGGTGGCAAGCTTGAGGGTTTGTTCACAGTAATTTTGGTAATTCGTGTGCTCAGTGTGACATCACCTATGAAGGAAGCAAAGCTGTAATATGTTTACCTGTTAGTAAGCATACTTTTTGTCATACTGGTTGGGACTTTGATTTCTAAATAATATTGCCATTGGGATCTGTGTTATTGCACCCTGCCTTTGGTTGATCATTTTCGAGGGACCCCTCAAAGGAGGATAGCATGTGGACTTCCAAGAATGTACTCTAGTTACAGAAAGACATATTGCACTTGGGAGCTTTCTTAAAAAATGGGCAACCGAGTAACCAGTGAAGAAGGTGATCACAGCACATGGAGATCTGTTGATCTCAGTGCTGTAGGTGGAGGAACAGTGAGGACACGAAGCCCTGCTCTACAGGCACAGCTGTCAGCAGTGTCTCCATGACAAACTCATATCAGAGTTCCTCAGAGAGTTTAGAGTTGGGAATTCTTACTCATTGTAATCCTGTGTTCATTTACCTTGTGAGTGCCTTGCTTTGCCATTGTATGAGAGAGGCACTGAATTTCTGCACTGTCAAAAAAGTTCAGTTACACTGTGTGTGATGTTCCTTGGGGCAGTGAAAGAACAACATGTTTTTGTGGGCATTGTGAATTCCGGATGCTGCAAATGATGAAAGCAAAACAAATAGTGTAGGTTTTACCTGGGAAGGAATATTGTGCAAAGAAGCCTTTATTCTTGCCACCTCTGGAAAGTGAGATACCATGACTTTTGTGAAAGGTGGAAAATAATTCAGGCTGTCAAGTTCTGCAAAATAGTGCATAGGTCTCAGTTCTGCCCATCTTTCTTATGCAGAACCATTTTTCTGGGGTTCCTGTTCCAAATTCTTTGTTCACATATCTAATTTGCAGAGTTTGCCATCCTGTTAGTTCCATATCACAGCTGAGATTGTTTTCATCATAAGCACCTGGGTGCTCCTCCAGTGTTAGTGGGAGGTTGATGTGCTTGTTAATGCTCAGGCTGTCTTGTACATGCTTTTGTTATAGGCATTAAAAAAAATTGGACTTACAGAGATTTTAGAAGGCATTTTGAAACCAGAAAGGAGGAGATAGGTTTGAACACTGCTTTAAGAATAGCTGTTTTTATCTTATTGATACATAGTGCTTGATTTTTTTTTTCTGCTACAACTCAGTAAAAATAGAAGCGTTCAAACCTTCAGTTGTTTCAATGAGCTGTGTGTCTCTGTGGTTCAGTATGTTTCACATATGCTAGGGTAACAGGACATACAAACTTGAAAAGTTGTGTTGAAAATAACTTTTGTTACTGTAAATTGACTCAAATAAAAATTATTGATATTTGTGGTTTAGATTTTGACTTCAAAATTTCAGTCTTTAGATGGCAAATGACATAACAAGGAAACTTTTTTTGCTCTAACATGTTTGAATTTGCTTTCAAAACCTCAGCTGTGATACTACATATTTTAGCAATAATTTTTTTTTGCATAAAAACAATGTATAGAAATAGAATATTTATTACCGACTAATCATTATAGCAATAAATCTTATTATAAATATGTGGTTTATATTTACCAGATTTGTGAAGAACCAGAGAATTCTTTAACTAGTCTTAAGTGTGATCACTGTGGGGTTTTTTGACAAATGGTTCCAAGTAGCAGTGAATGCATGGAATTGTTAGGAAATGAGTCTGTGGCCTACAGTGTTTTTTGTGCAAGAAATTAAGAACACAGCTGACAAATATAAATCTATATTTTAAATAATAGTGTGGAGAAAGGTTCTGGTTGTGGTTTTGTGTTGTTTGGAGAATGAAAATAGCTTTTAGTGATGCAGCCTGCCATTTATTTTAGTCTTCAGATAATCTGCAGTCTTTTTTTCTGAATTTTTTTAGACTGAAAAAAGACATGTTTAGGACTTTTATGCTGAGAACATTTATTTCCTTGTCACCAAAGTATCCTTTACAATGTCATTCCAATAGCTTTTTGGGTGAGAAGCCTGGATGCTAATCAAGCACGTAAGTGTTAAATTGGTCTTGCAGTCTTCATACTTTTGTGAAATACATCCTGTATTATTCTTTGACCATGGGTATTAGTCTGCACATCTGGAAATGTGTCCAATGTTTATAGCTTACCACAGCCTGTTTTTTACAGCTGTTAAACTTGAATTTTTGCTTCATGCTATCTACAGGGCTGTTCAGGAGTGTGTGTGGTGCAAGGGAAGGTGATAATTTGGAGGCTTTGCCCATCTCCAGTAGTATGTTAGCCATTAGTATTCTGTTCTACCCTGAAATGTTTTGTATGAGAGGATTAGAGGATTTATGCCTGCCACTGTCCCCAGCTTAGGTATTTTTCTCTGTACACGTTTATCCTGGCTGTACTGGGATAGTGTGGCACGTGTTGGAGCTCTTCAGAGAGACTTTTATGCTGTCACGTTCACCAGTGTTTGAAATAACTCATACTGCTGATGCATCTCCTGGAGACAGAATTTTGGGTTTGTGTAGTCTCATAAAAGATGTTGCAGCAGTGTACACTGTGATTTTTAGTGGTGACTTTCTCTTTTGAAATGAATCTGCACTGCTTTGAGCTATAGATCCCGTTTGTCAGCATTGTGTACGTCTTGCACCAGCATTTTCTATAGCAGTGGCTAAAAGTATTGGTGCAGACCCTTGAAGTGACCAGACCTGCATCATGCACCTGCATGGTAATAATCCATGAAGCCTGACAAAGCTGCTGTAACCAAGTAACTTAAAATGACAGGGAATCTCTAGTGTTGACTGTGCAGTGCTTCACATGCAGTTATCATGCACTTCTTGATGAGCTTTCAGCACATTGAGCTTTGTGAATCTTCAGCCTTGTCCCTTAACAAAGTTTTGAGTCTCTTCTAAGGATCATCTGTGCTTTGTATAAGGAATTATTGTATTCAGTGTCTCATTTTTTTGTGAATATGTAAAGTCATGAAGAAGTTTTTCTGCATGTATTTAGAGGATCCTTGCTTCTGTTCTGCAGTGTTCATTTCTGGGCACTGCAGGCCAGTCTGATTCAGGGACATCTGAGTATCTCCTTGCCTCCTTTCAAATGGTGTAGGAAAGCTTGAAATCTTACAGCTCTCCAGATAATTTTGCTTTGAACCTAAAGCATAAACAGCAGAATCAACAATATGAATCTGAATAGTTCTTCATTTTTATCACAGCTTGATCTGAATTTCTGTATGTAAAGATTCAAACTGTTCATGCTGTTGGATCACCTTACCACTTGTATTTTTAAAGCCCATTAGTTTCACATAGGGATGTGAAATACAGCTTGAATTTGCTCTACTGATTTTGAAGTTTGATCTGGCTCTGTGTTTTGTAGCTGCAGAAGCTCTCCAAGTGTATTTGTGAGCATTGCTCTCATTTGGTGGAGTTGACTGAAGAGAACCTCTTCTTCATTGTTGTTAGGAAATATTAATAAAAGGAGTTCATCAATGTATGATTAAAAATGCTTGCTGGTTTTTTTAATCATGAATAGATGTCAGTGCCTTTTTAGCCTGAGCAAATTGAAGTGTATACCGAAGGAGCATTCCCCAGTTCTGCTAATTCTTAAGTACATGTGTACATATGAAAGAAAACAAATTTGTGTGGTTTTGGGGTATGTAAAGATCTTGATGAATACATCTAGCAGCAAAAGCACTGTTACAGACTTGTGACTCTGAGTGGTTGCCTGGTAGTTCCTAAATGCCTATGGAATGTTTGCATATACTTTAGAGACTTTCTGAAAAGTTTAAGCTACATACTTTTTCCAGTTACTGCCTTGACTTTAGTAGTCAATAATGACAGTTATAAAATGCATGATTGTTAGTCTGAGTTCTGTGTTTTGGTGCTGTAGTGTAGCTGTTTTGGCTTGGTTGGGTTGTTTTAGTGTGTGTACAAGACTTCATCTTCTCTTGTTAGGTTAGAACTTGAGTTGCAAATTCGAGAAGACAGTGCCTGTAACTGCTCTGCTGCTGGACATGTTTGTCTGGTGGCTGCTGGAAATTTGAGATTTGTTGACTCCCTGTGTGTACTGGCAGTGGCTTGTACATAAATAGCTAGTTCTCTGAATCACTCCTTAATGAAATTTGAATCCTCCGATTAAAATGGGAACTGCACTTGTAAAGTGCCTTTATCAGTTCAAGTCTAGCCCAGTGTTGTTCCTGGATCAGCATGCAGTGTCACCAACAGAGTAATGTCAAAGGGCAGACAAGTAACACCAGTTGACAGCCTGAGCTATATCAGTATATGAAAAAGTGTCTCTTGTTTTAAATCACAAGGACTGTGAGAAGTGACTTCAAAGCAGTAGTAAGATATGGTGCAGTGCTTTTCTTTGATTTCAGGGCCAAGAGTGGACCTGTAAGTCTGGCTGAATTTAGGTGTCAGGTCCATGGTAAATTGAGTTGAAATATTTACTGGATGTCATAAATAGAAAAATATATCACAGCAGTTGAGAAGTGCAGATTTTTAACCCTTCAAATTATAAGAAAGGTCTGATTGCACTAAGTATACCAATTCCACACTTGAGTTAAACTTAGCTCAAGTTTAAACTTTAATTTTCTAAGTAGTTGCCTTGACTAATGTATTTTGAGTAGAAATGTTTCCAGTGTTACTCCTTAAGGTAAACTCACAGACCTGCTTAAGTCTATTGTTGACTTTAAATGTGCATGTTTTGAGTAAGGAATTGAGTTAGTTACAAACAGTGATTTAACACACATCTTTTAACTTATTTCAAAGGAAGTACTTGCATGTAGTCATTAAAGTTCCTACAGCACAGTTTATATTAGCCTAGAATTGGAAAAGGCTGTTTGTCCTTATAAAAGTTCAGACATCAAAAGGAGTATATTGAATTAAATGAGAAAATTAACTAGCATTACTGCTTGTCTTGTTTTCTGTTTGAAATAGTGATGATAAATCAGATGAAAAATTGAACTGGTTTTGTGAAATCATATAACAATTTTAAATTATTTGGGATTGTGTGGACTTGTGCAAGAGAAATAAACCAGTTGACCACAAAAAGCTCCTCTGAGAAGTTTCAACTTGGGAGTTTTTTAGTAGTCATTAAAAAAAAAAAGGCATGCAGGGAATTGAATCAAGGTACAATAAATAAGGTGTAGAGCTAATATTTCCCTTTAGTTTCCAGTTTAGTTAGGACCCTTTATATTATGTTCATCCATTATCTCCAGGGAGGCTGCCTGGAGATAATGTATGAGCATAATATAAAACATTTTATGAGCCAGTTTAGCTCAGCTGATGTCCATAGACTAAGACAATACAGAAGCTTTTGTAAAATCAAAAGCTAAGGGAACGATCAGATTATTACCTAAGTAAATTAAACTGTGAGTTTACAGACTAATCAAGAAACCCTTTTTATTTGTTCTGACTCCTTCAAGTATATTGAACTTACTATGAACTTGGTTGCAGCTCTCCTAAATTCTTTCAGATATTAATTTGCATCACAGCGTTAGCTGCAGGCCATCTGGCAAAAAGTTTCAGTTTCAATGGACATTTCAAGTGTTGATTGTTTTATCAAAATAGCACCAAAAATGCCCACGGGTTTAATAAAATTGGTTTGTGTTCCCACTTCTGAAGGGATGCTGCCAGGTGGTATGGATTTTCATGTCTTTCAAGTATTTCTGTGTTTCTTGCAGGAACTAAGTGATCTGCAGCGAGATCCACCAGCCCACTGTTCTGCTGGACCTGTTGGAGATGACTGTAAGCTCTTCCTAGTACATTTAGTTCATTTCAGTTCTGAAGAGGCTCAGGAAATCTCTAATTGGTGTATCTTTTTGTCTTTCAGTGTTTCATTGGCAAGCAACTATTATGGGACCTGTAAGTATAGGAATTGTGCCCCTTAAAATGTAAGACCTTGCTTCTCTTTTTGTTACAAGAAGGATGCATTTGGGTTTCTGTAAACACAGCAGCCACATTCAGCTGAGTATAGCTTAAAACTTCAGGGTGATATTGTTGTTCTTAGTAGTTGCTTTCTGTAACTGCTCAAAAATCCCTCCTCTTCATGAAGTTAGAGGTGTGTGATTAGTCAGCTGTGGTGTTTGAGCTGTTGATGTGGGCTACAAAGCAAAGAGCTTGCTTGCTTTTCATAGAGGTCAGATCAATTGTGGAAGATTCATCCATCTGAAAGGAGGAAGAGTGGGTGAAATCTAATATTAAAAGTTGGTAACTAAACAAGAGTGGATTTGCAGAGGGCTTTTAGATGGATCTTTTATTTGATAGCTGTGATGTGACTGGCAAAAGCATATGGCTTTTGCAAACTGCAGGCCAGCAGCAGGGTCCTTTTGTTGGCTTTTGTGTGAGAAAGGTGCTTTCCTTGAGTTGAGAAAATTATGACTCCTGTGAAAGTAATGAAATAAGAAATGACAAAAAAACTTAAACCCAGAAGGTTTTGAAGAAAAACTGAGAAGATTTTTAGCAAGAAAAATAATAGAGAACAACATGGTCTGAGAGAGAAGGTGTGCTTATTAATATCCTGGTAAGAAGTTTGTATTTCTAGTGTTTTCCTTTTGGATTTAATAATTTAGAAAGAAGAGACTAGTTCGGAGAGTGAGCTGAGTCACTGTGCCAGGTGAAATTTTGAGATAATACTTAATCCATTAAGATGCAGCATTAAATAGTGGAGAAAAGTGGAAATGTATCTGCTTTGAGAGTAATTCTCCATTTTCAGCACAGTTGTTCTGAAGCAGTGACAGATCAGTCACTGATTTGCCAGTGGTGTGCTGGAGTCTGTTGTCCAACTTGCCCATGGCCCAGAAGCAGCTGT
This sequence comes from Phylloscopus whistleri, assembly GCA_017589585.1. Classification (NCBI taxonomy): domain Eukaryota; kingdom Metazoa; phylum Chordata; class Aves; order Passeriformes; family Phylloscopidae; genus Phylloscopus; species Phylloscopus whistleri. The sequence goes on from JADMLD010001292.1 coordinate 158,152, forward strand.
TTTCTGTAGTATACTAATGCTTTTGCCTTTTTGCTTGAACAACAAGCATGTTGGCATGTCCTTCCACATGCCAAGGCCTTCTGACTCTTGCCCTCTTGCACTGCCAAAGGGGGAATGGCAAAGCAGCAAAGAAGAGTTAACAAAAGCTTGTGTGCTGCTTGCCACCAACAATGTCTCTGTCCTGAGTGACTCTGTTGACATGAGTAAAGGAAATACTACCACATAAATTTTGGCTTAAATTCCATTTTCTTCTCCAGCTTCCAGTTCAGCTTTCATATTCTATGGAACAGAATAGTGGAAAATATTGTTTTCTTTGCTATATGTTCCTCAGATGTCTCTAGTTAGGTTGGCAAGAGGTGCTCATTCTTATCCTTTTCTCAGCCGTATCTGCAGAGACACAGGAACAGAACACTTCAGATATTAATGCTTTATCTTGCTAACAAAAGAAATCAGGGGTGCACATTGTGTATGTTTCCTGATGGCCCGAGGGAAGCACAGGAACTAAAGCCTCCCTTCAGAATTCACTTCCTGTGTGTGGAAGTAGGGTAACCTCTTCTGTGTGTGGGTATCATCAATTTGTTTTATATACCTTGCTCATAAACCATAGAGTGACTTCACTTTGCCTTCTTTTTGACACTGAACTTGTCTCATCTTCAGCTTACTTGAACTCTGAAAAATCCATTTAGTATGCAAGCAAGAGGTCCTTTCAAACCTAATTGGAAGTACAGTGGCAATCCTCTGAGGTCCCCTAATGCTGGCTGAGCATGAGAGTGTATAACCTGCCTTCCTCTGCAGCCCTCCCTGCACTCTGAGCATGTAAGGCAGCACAGCTTAGCATTTGTGACATTGCCTCTCACAGTCATATAGTCATCTCTAAGACTGTTCATTTCCAAGGTAAAGGTTTTTCTTAAAAACAGTCTGCCTTTCCTTTCCTAAGAAAACCCAAAACACTGATCTTCAGCTTTGCTGCTATTGAGTTTCTACATGGTTGTTGTAAACTTACCATGTAATGAGAGCAGTTTTCTTCCTTCTCTTAACCAGCAAAAGGCAGAACTGCTATCACTTAGCATCAAGACTTTCCAGCTCACCTTTTTAGTTAATAAAAAATGGAAGTTCTTCAACAGATGACTACAACAGAATTATTTCTATTAACTGTGTGCAACCTGGACGTAAACCTGTGCACATGTTGTCTAACAAAATGCATGTTCACAGATTTGTACAGGTCACAAAGATGTTGTGTGTTTTAAAACTCCCTGATATCATCATGATGAACTGAATTATACTGGAAAATGGCACTCTTTGCATCTGCAAAGAGATACCACTTCTTAGGGTAAGTGTGTTTGTAGCTTAAGAATAGAGGAAGATCAGACCAGCTGTGGTCTTGCACAGAAACAGGATTTGGAGGGCCTGCTCTGGTTTTTGTGTTCCCTTCAGTGCAGTGAAGCTCTTGGTCTCCCTCTCCTTTTCTCCCCAGAAGGGCAGTGCTCAATAACTGTGTTGTGCTGCTGCAGCAGCCACAGTTGGCTCTGCTGTAACTGCAGGCCAGTGGGAGGGTTCAATTCCCTCTGTGCCTTCCCAGTTTATGGCCCACAGTGGGCTATGCACTGGGGAGAAAATGAATTTTCTCTAGGAGAAGGGAGGCTCCAAAACAGCTGAAATAATATTAATGTGTTTTATTTGTTTTGTTTTGTTTTTCTCAGCCTGATAGTGCATATCAAGGGGGAGTGTTTTTTCTCACAGTACACTTTCCAACAGACTATCCTTTCAAACCACCAAAGGTAAGTCCTTTCTTTTAAGGAAAGAAAGTTTTTTGGTCACAGTTTATTCTCTGAGGCTTAATATTGGAAGTTAAACTGGAAAGGTGAGCAATAGTATACATGTTCACCACGGATGCAGGTAAGACTGTAAAAAAATTGTGTTGGCAGATCTGATACAACTGGAAAGGAAGGGATGATGTTAAGGATTCCAAATGTAATAACCCTAATCTGATGTTGTTTTTTATTTTTTATTACAGATTGCTTTTACAACAAAAATATATCACCCAAACATAAACAGTAATGGGAGTATTTGTCTTGATATCTTGAGATCACAATGGTCACCAGCTCTGACTGTTTCTAAAGGTAAACTGACTGATTTGCTAATGCATTTATGAAGCTGCATACACTGCCATGGCACTTTTTTGTGTATTATTGCACTGTCTTAAAGGTAGCAGTGGGAACTCATTTATCCTGCATGTTTCAGAAGAGGCAAATTCCATTGGAATTCTTGCTATGATCCAAGATCTTGTGCAGTTTATTGGGAGTGTCACATTACATAAAAAAGCATGCACAGCAAAGAAATATTCTAAACCAAGTTGGGTAAGATCATAAATGTAAGATTAGTCTGAAATGTGATAGCTGACTGTGCATGCTGAATGGAGGAGAAACTGATGAGCAGGGCTTCAAAATCACAACTTGGAAGTAAATGTGAAACCCTGATACTGAGGTTGGGTGAGCTTACATGATTGCCTGTTGATGACTCTTCAGGTTGCCTGAGTGTCCTTGTGTGGACTAAGGTCTTAATTACATTTTATTTTAAAATTAGATGATTTGTTCTGGTTTGCATTCCTTTGTAAGATGAATAGTTTAAAATGTAGCTCCTTTCACAGTCATCAGTAAAAGATTTATTAAAATATTCTCATCCTGTAGTTGAGCTTTCTCAAAACTTGAACAATGTAGATTTTTGGAACACTGAGTTAACAGTTAAGCAGTTCTTTTGTTGTAGGCATTTTGTGTCACTTCAAAAGCTGCTTAAAATGTGGGTGCTGTTGTTTCTCCTCACCCATCTTCAAGGCACACTTAGTCATATTACAGGAATTTCTCAAGTGACTCAAAAGGTCAAGCCATATCACATCTCATGTACTTGGGAGCTCTCTGAGCTGTGTGCCAAAGTGTCATTGCATTGGGTGCACAAGCAAAGAAGAACTTGTGACTCTTTGTCCAATGGAAATTGCTCTGTGCATGTCCAGTTGCTGTAGCTCCTTGGGAAAACAACTCCTCATGCTTACAGGCCTGTGCAGTAATCTCACAAGCCATATAAAGCCTAATGCTGTTTCCTGAAGTCACTGCTAAAGACATCCATTACACTTAGGTGCAATTGGTATCATTTTTTCACATAAATTAGTTGTTTTATAGCTATCCAAAAATGGTCTTGTTCCTAGTTATTAAGCAAATGAAAATTGGCACTTAGGTTTAACACTTGGCATCTACAACTGAAAACTCATAAAATTTTTAGATCTTCAGCTTTTTCCTACCTCTTTACTTGTTGAGCACTTCTTTGGTTATGGAGTGGTCTGCTGGCCTCATGTTCAGATATTATGTGCTTTTAACCTACTTGCATGTTATGTATTTCATAAACTGGAAATTAGCTCAGTGACTCATGGAAGTTTCTCTTTTCTAGTTTTTGTTTAACTGAACCAAAAGTTTACAGCATATTATAGCATCTCTGACCATGTGTGTGACCACGTATTCTAACCTGATATTCTAATATTATTGGCACTTAAAACAAGTCACTATTGAAGTGGCTGAACTTTCTACTCCTGAAAATAGGTGTGGGCTCTTGGGTAACAAGATAAAACAGGGGGAAAAAGGTATTCTACAGTATATTCTATGGTAGCATGAAGTTCCCTTTCACAACATATTTAGAATTATTTAACTGTGTACTCTTGTATGCATATTAGTTCTAATTGTAAAAATAAAAATTGTCTGAAAAGTATGGCCTGGAAGTGTTAAGAAAAAAAAATTAAACCTCCTTGGTTCAATACCAGGAATATAATATGAAATTATAAGTGAATACCTGTATTTAATGCAGATCAAATATTTCCCATAATGGAAGTCACACTTAGGTAAAATATTCTTATGCTTGAGAGAATATCTGTCAGCACAGAAGTGGAAAAGGATATGCAGAAATAGAGTACTGCATGGCAATGTAATATTAATAATGTTAGTTGCCTTAGCTGCAGATGGAAAGCTTAGTTTGAGCAAATATCTCTATGTAACTGTAGTTTTTAGTTTGGCTAATGTTCCTAGGCTAGGATGGGGAGAGAGATCATTACAAAAGGTACAGGTTCATGGTTGCAAATTCCCTGGGCTTCTATCAGATGTTTACTTAGGCCCTAGAAAAATGGTGCTGTATAAACATTTCTGGGCAGAACTGTTAAATGACAGCTTAGTACTAAAATGTGTTCTTTTTCCAATACCCTTCTACCACCCTCCTTCAGTGTACTGGAATATATTAAAAGATTATAGAAATAAAGCAAACTAACTTGTTTAATCTAGTGTCTCTTTTATTTAGTTTTATTGTCCATATGCTCCTTACTTTGTGATCCTAATCCAGATGATCCTTTAGTACCAGATATTGCACAGATCTACAAGTCAGACAAGGAAAAGTGAGTATAACATACATAAATGTGTGTGTGGTACTTGCAGATGCCTGTCTGCTATGCACCTTTGATATTAACTTTAGCAATACTCTTCCTGGATTTCTACAGGATTAGCTCTTTAAATAGTGAGAATAGCATGGCAAGTAGAAAACTGTAGGCAGACACAACTGTTGGTAACTATTTTTTTGTGCTTAGTTACATCAAACCTTCACACTTTTATGTAACATCTTAGATTTATTCCATGAAGAATCATTTTCCCAGATATGAGTTATTTGTCACTGCTGCAATCCTCTGGTTGTAAGACCTGTACAGAAGAATTTTTGACCTTTTGTTCAGCTGACTGAGTTGTTTGGTACCTATTTTTTAGTGTTGAGCCATTGAAGACTTCTTGCAGTGTCTGCAGTGGCCTGTGGCTCATCACATGTCACAGATTCAGGAAGATTTGAGTATTGCTTTTACCTTGAGCAGTAGACAGCAAAGCAGTGATGTAGAAGTTACATGGATGTGTGTGGTCTAGTATTTCTCTGCCTAGCTAAGAATTGTTAAAATGGCCTTTTTCTCACAGTTCAATGTCTGCTGTGGTCAAATCATGTAACTTGTGAAGTGCTTGAACACTGTAGCTCATTTTACAAAGTAGACAGTGTTCAAGTTGAGGATGTTGGGCATCAGCTTCTCCCCATTTGTGGCTCAACTTTTTTCCACCCACCTACTTATTAGTGATTTCATATGTTGTGCCTCCTGTTTGTGAAGAAGTGAATAAGGGATGGTTTTCTATCTCCAAATCTCAAAATGTAATCATTGCTAGGGAAAGTGAGAAAATATGTAGTCTTGACTATAGCTTTATCTTCTTACAATGATCACCTCTTACATTTTTTTTTGTTTTGTTTTATCTTGGATTTAGGAGATGAAAGCTATGGCTGATTACCCCTGAGCATTTATCTATGAGTATTTTATTATAAGTTAAGATCCAAATACTTGTATGGTAGCATATTCTTAAGAAGAAAACCAGTTAGTACATGATCTCAAGTGTTAAAAACTTTGTCAGCATTTTTCTTTGGCTGATTCAAGAAAGTGAATCCAGTCTGAGGAGCAGAATGCAGCAAATGTTAGGATCAGAGGGGAAGCTATCAGCTCTCTAAGGACATTTCCCCTTGGGATTATGGAATTATAAGATAATCAGCTTCATACCAGAAAGAAAAGACCTGAGACTTAAAACCTAGTAAAAAACGCTTTTCAGAAAATGTTCTTTCCGAGTTCTGAAATGCAGTTGGCAGTGCAGAATGGGGAATAAAATCCCAGTTAATTATACTGAATTTTATGGAACTAAAATGTGTTAACTTTGTTAGACTCTTAATAGCACATGCCTTTAGGAGTAATTAACAACAAATTCCTGTTGAGGTGCAAATAAGGGAACCAACTGTGCAACACAAATGAAGGATGCAGAGTGCTACTCAATTTAATGCAAACCTGTGAAGTTGGGTTTGAGTCTGAATAGCTGTGATAGGTAACCTTAGAAACTCAGTGTGGAGTGCATATATACTTGGCTTTTAGACTGTTTTAGTGTTCTTTGACTCTGCTCAGAGGTGAAAAGCTCAATAACAGCTGTATAAAGTAAATATGTGGCCATTGTCAATGTATCGCTAACAGCTCCTCACTGTAATGCCTTCTTTCTGCACGTACAGATACAACAGACATGCAAGAGAATGGACTCAGAAATATGCAATGTAAACTTTTGAAGACATTTTCATATACCACAGAGTACTGTAAATTCTAGGTTTTTTTCAAAATTAGAAGGAAATGGAGCACAGTTTATGGTTTCAATGTGACACCCCTTGAATTTTTTTTCACCCACGTAAGTGTGTTTCTGGAGCAAGACAGAACAAACTTCTGAAAATAACCTTATGACTTTGGTAAGAATATTTATCCTCTTTGTATGCTTTGCAGAAGACATTTATTATAGTTTTTAAGAGTTGGACACCTGCATCTTCAGACTGCAAGATCTATAATTCAGTTGTAAATCAATGAAATTATTTTTGCTGGAAAAAGTAGCTGTTTTCATGTGAAGAATACTGTATGTGTGTCATTGAAGTATGTTGTCTGTTTCGTAAGTGTGTTCAAGTTTCTTTTTGTTAGTTCTCTTATGTAATTTGTATTTTTTTTTACTGTATAGACTATTTTATTTACAATGTAAGTCATTTCATTTTAGACTTGCTTGTGCACAGTATTGACAAGATACAACTGCTATTAGTGAAAATAATTGGAGTATCTCACCCATTAGAATATTCTGAAGACTGACTGCAGATTTAAAACCTAAAATGATCTTTGCACTGTAAATCTTTGTATGCTGATTATGGAGAAACACTTGGTTTTGATTCTGTTGCATACTTGACTTAATTTTATGGCAATGTGAACTAATTGCACTGGTATGTAGAAAAAGACATGTAACCATTTTGTTGCTATTCACAACTGATTTTTGACGTGTGGGCAACGTAATACTATCACAGACCTTTTACAAATCCAGATGTAGCCTTTTCCATATAAATAAAATACATTTTCTACTTTCCTTGGCTATTTTGTATCTTATCTCCTGCATATCCCATATTCTAACATTCTAACAGAGAATCAGCAGTAGTGTGGGTGTGTCTGGCAGGCAGACTGTCCAATAAAGCCGTGCATCATGTGCTGCTTAGGGCTGGCTTGCAGTTGGTTTTTATGCTAGCTCTAGCCTCTAGTGGATTTAGCATCCTCTGCCCATTGCTGGATAGAGGATTTCAAACAGGTTAATGCCATGCCACACCAATGTTCATCCATGGAGGAGATATCACAAGAGTCTGTTAATGTGGTGTATCTGCAGGATCAGAATGTTACAGTGAATTCACACCTGAAAGTGTTTTCTCCTTACACTTGAAAGTAACTTTGCCATTAACTTGCACTTCAGTTGCTTCAGACCATGCATGTGGAAAACCAGTAGTGCTGGAGAGGGGCAATCTGTTCATAAAACACAGGTCAAAAGCAGAAAAACTCCTGATTTCCTACCATTCATTCTTGGTTATTAGAAAATAAAAAAAGATGACAAAACCTTTTTCTCTCTGTCTTGCACATGAAAGAAAATTACTTTCATTTGGGAAATTTGTCATCATAAAATACATTTTTAAGACTACAGATATATTTGATTTGGGGTTTCTTTTGTTTGTTGTTATTTTTTTTTATTTGAATATGCACCAAACTGGAATGTGGGGTATGTGGGTGTGCACAGTAGGAGCTTTCATTCCTACCAGTGGAATATTAACTTCATGTTTGCTGATTTATTGACCTCAAGTTGGTCACATAGGGGAAAATGTCATTTCTGTGCTAGTTTTGTCTGTGGTGTAATGGTGACATTTGGACAGCAAAGATTGAGAGTGGTTCTAATAATCTTAAAATATCCTTGTTCACTACATTTTGCAAGTTGAATAAATGGATTTTTTTTTTTTTTACTGAGTGCTTTGTTATACTTCAACTAGGGCAATGTAGCTAAGAAGGCAAAGACATCATTTATACTTCTTGTTCAAATGATTGTAGAAAACTGACCATCAGCATGTGTTCAGTTTTAATTTTTTCTAGATAAAAATAGCAATCAGTTTGTACTAGAAGTTATTTAAATTTTTGTACTGAACTGTGTGAAATCAGAAGTTTGACTTGGTTTCTTTTGGCTTATCAGTTTGTGCTAGGGATGGTTTGAGAACATTTATACTTTAGCTGGTAATGTTTCTGCTTAGTGCCATGCATGAGTGCATGAATGACTTTCCTTTCACAGTATGAAACCAGCAGGAGGATTGTAAACCAACAACCACCATCGATGTGTAAAACTTATTAAGCGTATGTAAATATTAAAAAAGGAACTGTTTTAAAAAGGAACTTTTATGATAGTGCTGGTTTAGAGGTGCAAAGCTGAGTCTTTGATCCTTATGATACCCTTAGCAGTTCAGCCTTTCTGCTTTTGAATTCATCGTAATGAAATGATAAATACGTGATATAAAACTTCAGTCACGTTATGAAGTGGCTGGGTTTAATCTGTGGAGAGAAATACCTCCACTACTGTACCTTCAGCGCTCCTCCGTTAATGCTTTTTATACAAATTCCGAAAAGTTTAGGGCTGAAAAGTTTACTTCATGCTGTGCTGTTTACTATGATGGGAAAAAAAAAAAGGCAAAAAAAAGCAAACCTCCTTTTTTTCCCTGAGAACTGGTCGGAGGTGTGGCGTCTGCTGTTCCAGACACCGCTGCGCCCCAGAGGCTGTCATTGCGAAGCCAACAGCGAAGCCGTGGGGTTGGATTTTGCCGCTCACCAGCAGAAGGAGTTCCTTAGTGCGCGGTGCTTCTCCGTTACGGTTCCCGCCCGTCCCTCGGCACAGCGCACCCCGTCTCCCGGCTCGGGCTCGCCGTGCGCTGAGGGCGCGGCCCCGCCCCGCCGGCCCAGGGTGCCGCGCGCGGGCGCGCAGGCGCGGCGGGGCGGGATGGCGGCGGCGGCGGCCTTGCTGGGCCGGGCCGCGGGCCTGGGCCTGGTGGCGGCCGCGGGCGGGCGGCGGCTCCTCCGCTGCGGGGCGGGAGCGGCGCTGCGGGAGCGGGGACCGGGGACCCTCCTGGGCCCTGCCGCCGTGTGCAGGGCCGGGGGCGCGGCGGAGCAGTGCCCGTCTCGGGGGCTCAGCTCGGACCAGCGGCCGAAGCGGCCCCTCACCGCCTATTTTCGTTTCGTGATGGACAACCGCCCGGCGTTCAGGGAGAAAAACCCAGGTGGGTGTGAGGGGCGGCGCGCCCGCGGCTGCCGCTGTTGGAGCCCGGGGCTCCGACACCGCCGCCCCCCGGAGCGGGGCCGTGGCCCGCGCCCCCAGAGCGGGGTGAGCCGGAGCAACCCGCCCGTCCCTTCGCAAAGCCGAACTTGGGGCACGATGGAAAGCCGTGCTGTCAGAGCCCCAGCCCGGCTGTTTGTCCGTACCGACCCCCACGGGAATCCAGCGTGGCCGAACTGGCTGCCTGCACGTGCCTGCTTGGGCTTCCGCGCTTCATAAAAGTGAATAAGTGTGTTCGCTTTAAAAATGCTTGATGAGATGTCTCACCTAGGTAGCACATGTTAACAATGGTTTATGAGTGTCAATTATTCTTGGACCTTACGTATTTGAAGTGCTGATATGAGCTATGTATGATTTTATTTTGAGGCTTAGTAACTGAGAAGTTGCAGGTACTAGTTTACATCCCTGTATGTGGGAGGAAAAAGTACGTATATTTAGAGAAAAATTATTTTCTGTGAATATGTTTGATTTGCTATCAAAAACTTACAGGCAATGCAGTGATTCCTGCCAGAGCTGCAGAATAGAGAGATATGCTGGTTTTGAAATACTGTTGAAGGTTAAAATGTTTAAAGAACCATGGTCATGTTGGGCAAATCCTGAGGAAGATTTAAGTAGGGAAAACCATTTGATACCCTGTTTAGCTCACCAGTTCAAGAGTTCCACACTCTCATAGGTGGGTAACTGAACTATCCGGGTACACTGTGGTTACATACTCCACCAGTGTTTTCCACATTCCCAGAATTTGAATAATCTGCAAATAAACATATTGGATCTTATATACAATTTGAGAATTTGGGGTTTTCTTGTTCCAAGAGAGGTAGTGATCAAAAATAACCCAATAATTTATTCACTTTTATCTGCGGTCAACATTTTCAAAGGTTTTAAGGTTGATCTACTTGCACTAAAACCTTCCAATTGCCTTGTTTTTCCAGAGTTCTGAAAGCCAGGTCACTGAGAAGAGCTTAGTTATGCTTTTCCACCACTGAGGTGGCTGAGCTTTATGTCTGAGGGGGGAGAAGAAGCTCATCTGTTTTTTTCTTTTATTGTGAAGTAGAGGGAAAGCCTGGAAAGGACTTTTGCACCCCACTTGGGTTTGTTTGGGGTTCATTTGCTTGTGGCTTTTTTGTGGTTGGTTGGTTTTTAATTATACTTTTCCCATTCACAAATTCAAGTCTGCTGGAGGCCTCATCAGATCACCCTAGTGCAAGAGCCAGAGGCAAAGACAGCCAGCCAAAACCCAAAGTGGACTAAAGTCACTAATTTTGTTTGCTTGAAAAGGAAATTACTTTTTAAACTCCATTGTAATAATATTGTAAATAAAGGATAATAAAATCAAAGTATATGTCTTATATCAAGTGGATAAAGTCACATTATACTTAAATGAAGAATTCAGCAGACTCTTTTTGCTAAAAAACTCAGAACTGGAAATTTTATTTTTGGTTTTTTCCCTGCTCCCTCCTCCAAATTCAGACCATCTTGCATTGTCTAGAAAAGGATCCAGCTCAAAAGGCAAAAAATACTAAATTGTTGTGGAGTAAATAATAGCTGCATTGACATGGTGCTTCAGTTTCTAATTGCATGTTGTGTTCCACATGAGCAGTGACTCTTCCCCATCCCCCAAATACTGCAGTGCTCTTCAATTGCCACAGTGAGTTAGTTTTATGAAAGGACAAAAATGCATTTGTGCAGGAAGATGATACTTGTGACAGCTTTCCTTGGGAAAAATTGAAGAAGCTTACTAACGATACAATGCTGAACTTATTTCTGGGCTTTCTCATTTTAATGTACAGGACTGAGCAACCTGGAACTGATTAAAAAATTAGCAGGTGCGTGGAAGGAGTTACCAGCATCACAGAAGCAGGTAAGGTTGTCTCCTCTCCCTGAGTACTGGGAACTCTACAGGTGGTGGGGTTTTATTTGGTTGGGTGTCTTTTGTGGTTTTTTTTATTGAGTCTGGTGAGGTTTTGTTGGTTGGTTGGTTTGTTTTTAAAGGGCTTGAAAAAGCATGTGTGTACAAAGGTTCAGACATCAAAACAGTTGGGAGAATTGGGAGCTTTGAATAACTCAAGAGAAGTGTGGTGGGGTGACCCTGGCTGGATGCCAGCTGCCCACCAAAGCCACTCTCAGCTGCTCTCCTCAGCTGGGCAGGGGAGAGAAAATACAGCAAAATGTGTGTGGGTTGGAATGAAGCAGGGAGGGGCCCCTCACCAGTTACTGTCAGGGCAGAACAGACTCCACTTGGGGAAATCAGTTTATTACCAATCAAATCAGAGCAGGATAATGAGAAATAAAACCTCATATCCTAAGACACCTTTCCCCCTGCTCTCCCCTCTTCCCAGGCTCAACATCACTCCCAATTTCTCTGCTTCCTCCTGACAGCAGTGCAGGAGCACAGGGAATGGGGGCTGAGGTCACTTTGTTGTGTGTTGGACTGACCTCAGCTGCTCCTTCCTGTTCAGTGGGAGAACTTGGGGTCCCTCTCCAGGGGACAATGCTCCATGAACTGCTCACAATGTGAGGCTCTCCCATGGGCTGCAGTTCTTCAGGAACTGCTCCAGCATGGATCTCTTTGCCATGGGCTGCTGTCCTTCAGGAACAGGCTGCTCTATTGTGTCCCCCAGAGGGTCACAGCCCCCTTTGGGCATCCCCCTGCTCCAGTGCAGTCTCCTCCATGGGCTGCAGGGGTACAGCTGCCTCACCATGGGCTGCACCCCAGGCTGAAGGGCAACCTCAGCTCTGGTGCTTGGAGCATCTCCTGCCTCTCCTTCCCCAACCTTAGGATCAGTAGAAACATTCTTCTGACTTGGCCTCCCTCCTTTCTCTGGCTGAAGTTGTGGAGTTTTCTTTTTTTGCTTTCTTAACTGTTATCCCTGAGGTGCCACCACCATGGCTGATGGCCAACAGCAGGTGCCTCTTGGAGCTGGCTGGCCTTGGCTCCATCAGGCACAGCAGCTTCCCATGGGAACCATCCCTGTACCCCCTTCACCACCAAAGTCTGGCCATGCAAACCCAGTACAGGAAGATACTTTGCTACTTGTACTTGCATTTGTACTTGCACATGACCTTGGCTTGAATAATTTTAATCTGCTGCCAGAGGAATGACACAGCTCTCACTCCATGTGGCTGTGGGGCTGCAAACCAATTATTTCTCCTTTTTGAATGGCAACACTGCAGTACATGTATAGTACAAGTTTCATAAAGTTGTTCTGCTCTCCTGTATAAGGTGGGTGAAATCTCAGTTAATTTTGATGAAAGCACCAACTTCTTTTGCTTCATGTAAATTTCTTTAAGAAATTAAGAATGAAATTAAGTCATAAGTAGTGAAGTTGAGTGGCAGTTTCAAGGGATAATGTAAAGCAACTCTAGAACTTGCTGATCATTGCTGAATTTAAATGCCATTTATAGCAAAGTAATGATTGTTCTTCCTTGACTGCAGTTAGCAATTAGAGGCAGTTAGGAACAAAATTACACTTTCTAAAGGAAATATCTTTGTTCACTAGAATTGAGGTGCTCTCACATCCCTTCTGGACTTCTCACTCTGTGTACCTTTCCCTTTGTGTCTCTGAAACGTAGAACAGGAAATCAGACATGAAAGTATGATGTTCTGCTGTAAGTTTTTCAGTCTGTAATTTTTCTACTCATAGGTTAGAAGTGTTAGTTTGTCTAATAGATGCTTCGGACTGAAAGTGTCTTGCTTAAGTTTAAGGCTGGTGGTGGTTTGTGCTGTAGGTTTATGAGGAAGCAAAAAAGACAGACTGGAAAAGGTACGGAGAGCAGATGGCTGCTTATAAAGCCCAACTGACACCAGCCCAGGCTGCAGCTTTGAAAGAGGAAAGGAGAAGACAAATGGCAAAGAGAAGATCAATCAGGGCAAAACGAGTAAGTATTTTGAAGTTCAGGTTTCTTTTCTTACAGAGTTGAATTTAGTAGCACTCTTTGGTTTCTCGAAACCTTAGCTGAAGTAAGAATCAGTTTTAAATGCTTTTTCAACAGCTTGTGAAAACTCAAGTTAGCTTTTTGTAGTTTAACATTAGTCTTGAAGAGCACCAAGAGCATCTTGACATACAGTCCAGTTTACACAATAAAACACCAAGGAAAGAATTTGTGTTTGATTTTTGCATAGTAAAGATAAAGATAAATGCTGAGTTTAGTTTTGGAGCAGATGCATGCTTGGTAGATGGAATAACTTCTCTTGTTGTTTTTAAAGGAATTGAATCTGCTTGGAAAACCTAAAAGAGCTCGTACTGGCTTTAACATTTTCCTGTCAGAAAATTATCAAGAAAGTGAGGGACTTTCACCTGTGGTAAGCCAGGAAAGATTCTTTTCCTAAAATACATCCATTGTATTCAGAAAAATCTAGTTTATATTTTGTCATTTTCAAAGATACTGTTCAGTAGTTCACTCTCTGGATGCTGCATTGCTTAGGTTATTTTTTTTTAAGCTGTGGCTATCTGGTTATACTGCTAGCATGGCCTGTAGAAAGTGCTGTGTGGGTATACAGACTTGAAACATTTGTGCTGTTCTTTGCATTTCAATCTTACAGACTTTTTCTGTTCCTTTTGTAAGGAGAGAATTATTCTTCCTTTTGTTTTGATGTAGAAATTCAAAGAGTTGTGGTGGTGTGCTCCTGTTGTGGCAGTAGCAGTTTATTCCTCCTGTAGTTCAGTTGGTGTTATGGAAATACAAGAGTTCCTCAGCAAACTCACAAGTTCTGCTCTAAACTGTGCTTTGGGGTGATGCAAGTTATGCTGGTGGTGGATTATAACACTTGAGGTGCTGGAGACCCACTCTGTGCCTCATGTGTTCCTTACCCTACACATTTAGTCAGTAAATGGGGATGGTGGATATGGTTGGTTCCTCAGTTTTCCATGTACCAGACAGGTTTCTCCAGGCAGCTGAAATGTGGCTCAGATGGTGCCCAGAAGCTTGTTTTGAACTATACAGTTTATTTTTTACTTACATTAAAAGGGTAAATAAGGGGAAGCAAGCTTTTGTGACTTTGTGCTTTTTTCCATTGGTTTATGCATAACTTTCACTCCTGCAGTTTTCATCTGTACCCTCTGAAGTCAGGCTGCTCCTAAAATAACTCACGTATTGTATGTTCTGTATCCCCTAGGCAAAGATGAAGAAACTATTTGATATGTGGAAAAAACTGTCTCCTTCCCAAAAGCAGGTATGTCAGAGGATTTAGATGAGGGTCTGATCTAATTGCAATTAAAAACTTGAGTCAAAATTGATATATTCATACAAAATCTTGAACTTGGTTGCTCAAAATATAATACTGAGGAAAATACTCCAAGATCTTCATGCATCTTGAAAAAGATTGTCATAACCTTTGTTCCAGTAGTGACTATTTAATTTATAGTGTTGTTGAAACGTAAGTCAGTGGGACAGGATGGAAGTTTGATGTGCCTTAAAGTGGATGCTAAGCAACATCCAGAGACAAAGGTGGAGTAATATGCAACAATTTGATTTTTTCCTAACAATCTTTAAACACCAGCATAAGAGTTTGCTGCTCATGGAAAGACTTCTTACAAGGGAAAGTAACAGAAATCAGCAAGTGATGTGCACAGGGTAATTAATTAACTTTGGTTGTCTGGGGGATAATTTTCTGCCAGCTTTCTCAGTGTATTGAACTACAAACCTGTAGATGAGCAAATCAAAAGTGAAGGGGTGCTGTACTGAAATCCAAACTAAACCCTGACATTTTCAGGTATTCAATACCCTACTGTCCTTCCTCCTGAATGCCCATCTTCCAGATGGTTTTTAACTTAGGACATACCTTAGGTTCATGATCTTACTGTAGAAAAGTAACTTGAAATAGTTCTATAGAAGGATCTATTCCTGCACCTCATATAATCCAGCTGTCTCCAACTGTGCTCAAATAAAAAAGCCTTAACTGTTAGTAACAGTACTGAATAAATTTCCTCTTTGGGAATGGCCAGCTGTTGACATAACTGCAGTTTAGTGCTAAAGCTTTGTATTTTTCTGCAAGTTTGATTTTTTTCCCCCCAGTTAGCTGGGGGCAAAAGCAAATGTTGGCTGTTCACTGCACAGGTGTGTCACCTTTGTGTCGTGGCAGTTTTCCAGAAAAAGCCTCTTCTGTAACTTCTTGATTCCTTGTGTTCTTTCAGCCATACTTGCAGCTTGCTCAAGATGATAAGGTTCGGTATGAGAACGAAATGAAAATATGGGAAGCAAAAATGATGGAACTGGGCCGTGAAGACCTGGTGCGTTCCAACAAGCAAATGCTAAAAAAGAAAGCTGCTGAAACTGCCAAGAAAGCTGAACCAGCCAAAGCTTCCTCAGGTGGAAACAAGGCAAAATTAAAAAAATCTGAAGAATAAAAACAAAAATCCCCTTTGGTTGTCCTATTTCTATCCTGCTTTGTTAATGCTGTGGTCAGCATTAGCACGGAAATTTGGAAGGCCCACGAAGGGCCCTTTGGAAAGGTGATCAGGTAAGAGAGGAGTTCCTGTCTCTCAGAACTGACTGACATAATCACTGCAGGTATAGCCTGAACTGTAGATCATAGTCTGTTAATCAAGCTGTGAATACTGATACCCACTGAGATCAGCAGAGCTCTCCAGTAATGGCAGATAATATCCAGCTTTTATAAGGTATTTTTTAATGAAAAAATAAAAAATCTTTCTGAAAGAAAGAATATTCTGCAATGCTACCATCCGAATTATGTAAATAAGAGCTGAAATCTGAGTTAACACTGCTGTGTTTTATTCCCTCCATGTTTTTGCTAGTGAGATGTTCTACATTTCAACAACAGGCACAAGAAATGTAAAATGCTACATTTTATGCATCTGTCCTTTTGTACCTGTTAATCTGTGTATGCCACTTATGTTGCATTTAAAGACCATCTGAGTTTTGTATGAACATACCTTAATTGGACTTTTATTTCGTGGTTTTGTTTGGATACATGCAAACATTTTTGTCTTGCTGTTGTCACATTTGGGATGACCTAGAAGGAAAAGAAACAATGTGAACTGTTTGGACTTTGAGTTTTGGTGTAATAAATACACACATTTTGAAGAGGTGGTTGGTTTCTTTCCTGGGGTTTCTCAGTCTTAGTTAAAGTCTCAGAGGTATTTTGAGGAATCTGTTTTTAGAAGGCAGGCCAACTTTTTCAGTATTCGGTGGATCTCATCTGTTCTGAGTGATCCACAGAATAATCATGGAATTCTAGACCCATGGAATTCTAGAAAGGTTTGGGTCCGAGGGTCCTTTGAGATCACATGGTTCCCACAGCCCTCCCATGGAAAGGGATGCCAGTCACTAAATCAGGTTGCTCAGGGCCCCATCCAACCTGGCCTTGGACACTCACCTACAAAAGGGGTTTGTCCTCAAACCCTTGGTGTTTGATCAATGCTCTGGGGTTGACTGCAGAAATAAATTGGAAGCAATTACAGACAAGTTCTGATTGCCAGTGCAAACCACCTCCAGATAATCATTCAGTGCACACAGAATCACAGAATATCCTGAGTTGAAGGACCCATCAGGAGGATGAAGTCCAACTCCTGGCCCTGTACAGGACACCCCAGGAATCCCCCCTGTGCCTGAGAGTGTTGCCCAAACACTTCTTGAATACTGACAGTCTTGGTACTGTGACCACTACCCTGGGGAGCCTGTTCAGTGCCTCACCACCCTTTGGGGTAAGAACCTTTTCCTGACACACACAAAGCCTGACAAGTACTGCATGAACTTTTCAGACAACAGAAACTGAATCACTGCAAGGTCCCTTAAGCGTCAGTCTGTGCTTCTGGGATAGATTTTCATAATGCTTAAAAATGATTTATTGCTACTGCCTTTTAAATCTTTCTCCTCAATGAACCATATCAAGAAATTCTTTTATTTGAGGCAGTAAGGCAGGAAGCCTTGCAAACAAGGCCCAGAAACTGTGGTTACTGAGGTGTTTGCTTGGGTTTTGGTGTTTCCTTGGATGTTAACAGATGACTCAAAGGGAGGTTTGAAAAAGGAAAGGGCCAAATGCACCTATGCATCTGCTCCTCGGGACTACCAGAAGAACCCTGATTAGGGAATACAAAACAAAACCAGTTTGATGTCCAACAGTTCCACAGGAAGTTACACTCTTTTGGGACACCAAACATCTCAGTTTTAATTTACTCTGAACCAAACACCTAATCAAACCAGCTGACACTATGGCATGTTCAAGTTGCCTTTGGCAGGGTACATTTCATTTCAGCCTAAATCAGCTTCAGACTTCCTGGCAGAACCTCGAGAGCAGTTTAGTCATACTTCAAAGAGTTTTAAAAGTCTCTCCAAAGTTCAGCTAGGTTGCTTTTGTGCTTAAACCATTATAATAAGTAACAATCCAGATTACATAGTGACTAGTTTGTTAAAGCAATTCAGGTTATAAAATATCCACTGCATCTTGCTCAAAGCAGCATTTATTAAAGATAGCATCAAGATAAGTCAATGCATAATGAAGTTTCCATCCTACAAATATGTAAACAAGTTGACAGCAAGTTATTATTACAATATAAAAATTAAAGCTTACATTGCATTTTTTTAAAGCTACTACCTTCAGTCCAAGTGTATGTTCTCTGGTTTGTAGCATTTAAAAATACAAGTTCTTGAAAAATGTTAAAGTATTGCCTTTGCACATACATTTTTGTAGAAAAAATACTTAAAAATACCAACTTCCCATTAATAAAAGCAACACCAAAAATAAAACACTTTTTTTGTCATGAACAGCACGTTGAATGTGTCCAGCATTTTCTCCACCATTCTCTTTTACCATATTATCTTCTGTTTTAAAATTCATTATAGTTTGCAAAACATATGTTGGATATTATTTAGTTACTTTCACATACCAAAGGAATTAGCAATATTGGCAATTACATTGTAATCAAAGTCCAGCCTAAGCTTATTTGCAGCTGAGGCCACTAAATTAATCCTCATCTCAGACTGGGTATTTTAACAAGTCCAGTAGGCTCTTGCTAAAAGAGCTGAGTCAGTTTAGATATATTTTGGAAAGGCTTGAAACCTTGATATGATTTAAATGGAAATACATATTCTCTTTTAATGCACTTTTAAACCCCGAGTCTTTGTTTAACTACATTAGCAGTCCTGTTGGTGGCAGCCAGTCAATTCTGAGGAAACACTTTGTTCAGAAGATTAGATAACTTGACATGAACTACATTTTACATTCCAAATCCAAAAAGAATGGTAAACATAAATTTTTAACTTTTTTTCCAAGAAGTTTCCTGGCAAGAGCTAGACAGATGACTTCTGCAATTGCTAAGGCAAGAGAAGTTTGAGAATTCCCTGTAACCAAAGTTAAAAGACTGTAGTGTTTCAAAACCAAACTAAACTAAATTCCACAAGGAGAGAGAACTACGTATCACTGGGATGAAAGCTAAATCATGCCATTGTGCCCTGACAAGAATCAGCTAACAATGAACAGTAAGAAGAAAAAAAATGAAGATTATCCAGTGAACCAGTTTGAGGATGAATTCAAAGATCAAAATCAGGCTGGCAAGAAAATATTTTTATAGTTGGCTATTAAACTGAAGACAACAGCCAGGAAAACATTGAAGGTTTGATCACGTAAAAGAGTTATCTGAAAGAACAGAAGCACATTTATATGCAAACAGTAACAAATATGAATAACACTGCCAGCTTTCCTAACTCCATGCAAGTTCCAGAAAGAGGAGGATTTATTTAGCCATTATCACTACTGAGTTAGCAAGTTAAGTCTGCCAGAAGTTACAGCCTCAGGTACAGAGACACATGGAGCAACTCCCTGACAGGAGTGTGGTAGAGCCTAAAATACTTCAATGATCTCTAGCCCTAGAAATGTGTTAAAAACACAACCCCCAAAACAGGATCTACATGAACCTGTAAAAGGGACTGTAATTCTGAAAAGAACGGCTTACCCTACTCCTTCATGCAGGATTATGATTTATAGAAAGATGAACATTTCTTTGCCATGCTTTCTGGTACAAGCAGCATGATTAGTTACAGCAAAATGTGTCAGCAAGTGCTCAACTGTACAGTAAGAGTTAGAGATTCCATCCCAGGCCCAGGTCAGTCTGCTGTTCACAGAGGGGTGAGATGCAAATACAAGAGCTTCAGGTTCCTTAATGTCTTATATACCTTAACACACAGACAAGCCTCTGGGAAACAGGTGAGAAGCACAAACATTCCTGGGGCAGAAGTCCCACACTCCCAGGGAAGTTGCTTTTGTGATCACTCCTTGCCCACAGCTCCTTAGAAAAGCTGGATAACAAGGAACAATTTTGGTTAGGAGATGGCATTTTTGCACTCTACTCATTTGGGAGAGAGCAGCCCTCCTGTCTTCTGGTATCAAACTGTGTTTCTGAGTTAAGTATTACAAGCTTTAGCCTTTTAATCACACATGGCCTGCTGGGACTTCTCACTAAAGCACTGAGATTCCTCAGAGAGGCTGAAAGTGCTGTTGCATTTGAGCACAACTTTGCACAGGGCTTGCAGACACTTCCCACAGGCAGGGAGGAAGAACACCAACACCAACCAGCTGCATTCATACCCAGAGAATTCAAACCCTGGCCTAAGTGTGCAGAGGACTACTCTGAATGCCAGTCTGTGCTGCAGCCCACCAAATGCCTACCAGCAGTGAATTGCTGTGGCTGTAATAGAAAAAGAACTGCAGCAGGCCCAAGCCTCAGGAATATATTTAAAAACTCTGCAGCAGACTTGTAGATGACTGTCATACCTGGGGGAAGGTGTAAGGATTGAAGTCTGAGAGCCAAGGATAAGAGGAATCCATGCCATTTGCTCTCCGAGGGAAGTCACAAGGTCTGTCCCAAAGGTACAAAATAAAATACTATCTGCAAAAAGTGAGTGGTTTCTCCCTGTATCCACAGTAGAAATACAGTCACACAGAAAACTAAAATCAGCCTAATTCTCAGAACTGCAGAAAATAGTACCAAAGGTGACCTAAAAAAAGTAATTTTGACAAGTCACTGCATTGAAAGACATTTCAAAATTAATCTCTGTGCAGATATGCCATGGGACTCTAGGTTATAAAATGACTGACTAAATCAACTAGACTCTTAGAAGAAGCTATTTATATGCAAATATTTTAGTAATAACTTTAGCAATAAAAAAGTACTACACAGACCATTTTAGAATCCATATATGGTATGACATATACATGTTCTAAAGTACATATATATATAAATATATTTGTTCTTAAAGCAATGTAGAGCAGAACTAAACCAGGGCCTGACTAACCTATCATACATGCCTTTATGGCAGCATGACTTTAACACTCAGCTCATGGGCTGATCAGATCCCTGAGGTGTATCACTGGAATTGCTACAAGTTTTACTTACCACAATTTTAACCAAAAACTGACTTAAATCAGGTTATATCTCTTTAGATGGAGGAAGACAGACACAAACAGAACAACCCCACAAGCAAAAACAAACCCCAAAAATTCCCCAAAAAACACACAGACAAAACCCCCACAGCCCTATAATACATAGAAAGGCACCTGATAATATTGTTAGTAGCAAATATCTACAGCATCCTAAGTGGACTTAAGGAATCAAGATGAATTTTAAAAAGATCATAAAATACAAGAATTGCTGGCATTCAAAATGTAACTAACCTACCTAGCAAGTCACTAAAATGACATGTGCAGTTGTAAATCATTAAGAGTGTGCAAAACCATAGAGTTTTGCATAAAGTGCTATATGTACCCCAGTTTGCTAAGCTTGGCAATATGATGCAAGATGATTATGTTAAGGATGTATCCTACCTACCTCAGCTTTCCTTTTTCTTTCCCACCGTCATCCATTGTCCTTTAAACTGTACATTTAAAAATTACACAAAGGCCTTTTCAGAAATTGTAGTTCAGAAAAATATTTCAAGTATATCTATCTTTCAATGTAAACTTGGGGACACTGGTTCAATTTTCCCAAGCTCTACATACTTACAGCTTCTGCTAATTCAGTTGGAGTTGCAATTATTTCAATCTGTTCAATACCTCTGGCAAAAGAGTATTTCTTATTCCTCATTTAACCCCTATTTAAGGAGTGCTGAAATTCATGCTGTAACTTGTCCAGATTTCAATCTAAACAATAAGTATAGAAAAATAGAGTAATACTTTATCTGATCACTTGGGCTCACAAAACCAAGTCCTACTGTATCTGTTCACACAGACTCATGCTAGGAATTGTACACAGATCTTCAGCACTTGAATTCAAGTTATTATTGTACAGCAGTTTCTCTTGCAGGCATTGTGCAGTACATTTAAAAGTATACAGCAGGTCTCTTCTTTACTCTGTATTTCAGTGATCCATATCGTATCTGAGGGGAAAAATAAAATTATAACAAGGAGTTGAGTCACACCAAGCACAAATATGATTCACCTCTCCACTAATCCTATTTAGCAAATGTCTTTCAATGTGCTTTGGACACCCCAGTTTCACTAAGAGAATCTACCTATGACTGAATAAGATAAAGTTTCAACAGAATTGGGCAAGAAGAGTAAGATTCAACTGTTTTCCTGGAATGACCCAAAAACTTTCGAGACTCCACAGAGATTTATCCTGAAGTATCTTTAAATTTTGTGATGCATGCACATATAAAGTGCACTGAACACTAACTAGGGTCTTCTCTTTGTAGATCACAGGCTGTGTGTCTATGGGAACTAAAAAATTCTGAATATTCTTTATCTATTAAACAGCAGATGTTTAAGTGTGCACAACATGCAGATGACAGTATTGCTGTCCATACCCCTTCCAAGATGAGCAGTTCCTGAAATGGGGCTTGGTGGTGCCAGAATTAGCATTACAAGCACAGAATAAGTTTCATCTCCTCTCCCTTGCTCCTTGCTTTGTTCATTTCATTCAGGTATTTCCCCTAAACACTCCAAACTACAAAAGCTCCAAACTTAGATATTGTTATCACATACTTCCTTCCCCATTCAGCATTTTAGAACCCAGTTATTGTTGACAACTTCTCCAAGACTAAAAATAAATTTCTGCACTATAAAAAATGCCACTATACACTGAAAAACCAACTCCATTAACCAGGAGTATACTTGCCTCTTTACGGCCTTTAACAGTTTTCACAGATTTCATACTCTGAGTTCTTCGAAGGCCTCTCTGAGCAAACATTTCATCCTCTGAATGTGTCCCCTCCATCTCTTCATCTGTTTTGTCATCTCCAGGATTTTTTTCCAGTGGAGTTTTGTAACCTTTTAAAAAAAGTAAAATAAAAAGTAGCTGTAGCTTTTTGATTTTTAAGAAAACTGTGATTTTCATCTTTAACACACATGATTTCTCCTTTTAAATGATGTGCTTACTTCAAAACAGAAACATCTACTCTGCCACGAGTTTGGTACTTCTAATCCTGCCACTTGCTTCCACAGGTATGTAATGCAGTGATTCTTCAGCTGTCAAAACTGAAACCACAAGTCTGCTGATATCTGCTTTACACTGAACTGCAAAAACCTTAGTGGTCATCTTAAGAAGCAGTTAAAATTTTTGGGCACAATCAACAGGAGAGGTCACACTTATATAAACCTTTAAAGGTCCCTTCCAATACAAACCATGCCATGACTCTCATTCATAGGATCTTCATACTCTCATCCTCCTGCATTTTTAACACCAAAGCTCCTTTCAGATCGGTAACACACCAAAGTACTCTGAAGGGTTGTTAACACCCTGCAAAACCTGGACCAAGATTATTACCTAAGACTCTCACTAGAGGGCAGAAACGGCTTAAAAACACAACCCCAAAAGCTCCTTGGGGTCCAACAGCCCCGACTCCCCATCACAGACCTATCACAAAGCTCCCAAATCCAGTCTGGTTCCTTCCTCTGCCAAACTCTCCTTTTACCCCAGAATCCACAGGCTGTAACACTCAGGAACACCTTTGAGTCTCCAAACCAAACTTTATCAATGACCTGTGTGCATTTCATCCTAAGCCAATATTTTATTTAGGCTTAGCTAATTTTTTTCCCCTGGAAATTAGAATCACATCATCTATTCCACAGCTACTTGGGGCAGACATTCTGTCATTCTCTTCTACCATTTAAGAGGAAACATGTCTCTGCTTCCAGCAGTTTCAATTCATCTTCTTCAATACAAAAGATGTGAATCCTATCTGTTTCTCTGTTTTGGAGTAGCAATGTTTGCAGTGACACCAATACTTCCTTACCTGCATTTGTAACACCTGATGCCTCAGCACCCCATCCACCTTTTTCACAGCAAGCACACTGCCAGCTCAGCATCCTCCTATGATCCATGTCCTACAACTAGGCCTTTTCAAGCAATTTGCACAGAACTCCCAGCTCAGACCACAAAAAATAAGACCCTGCTAAGCACAACAGAATATTGCTACACAGTTTTCCTAAATCTATGTGTACTTTTGATCTTTTTTAAGCTCCTCATGCTGAAGAAAATTCAAACAAAACATGAGAAGTGTAGGCTAGATATGAGACCAGGAGCAGAACAATTAATTAAGTTCAATAGCTGTAAGAAAGCTTTTTGGCATCTGAGACTGAATCTCAGAATCAGTGATTATTTATATAATATAAACTGAAGCATATTTTTAAAAAATTAAACTTAGAGCATTTTCAAGCTGTTTCAGATAGGTAAGTAATGCTCTCTTACTGAGGAACAGACCCTGCACAACAGCTGCAGTGACATCATCTCTAGTGCAGCTCTTCATGAATTCTTGGCTTTCTCTCCAGCCATAAGCTCCAGCTCACAGTGCCCTGCACAGGATCCCTTCTGGAAACAATGTGCAATTCAGCTTAGGTCCCTTCAGCTGGCCATCTATTCCTTAGAATAGGCTACCATGCTATTCATGGAATTCCTTGGACCCCACAAACACAACCCCTCCCCAAAATAGAGGGATGAGAAGGAAGGACAGGCTTAGGTGAAAAGAAATAGCCCAGATCTACTTCTTTTGTGAGAAATAACAGCTTCTTTACATCATAGCCTTGCCATTTAAAAAGCTGTAGTTACCAGACTTCCAGCAAAACCTTCTTTCAAGCATCCCAAGTTCAAGAGCAAAGTGATGATGGCAATAATAATCCATGTAATATAATAATGAAATAACAGTATCTCTGAACAAAACCATATATTGGTCACCACACACCATCTTCTGAGTGTTAATGGGCATCAGTCCATCATGACAACTTGATGCCTTTATTATTCCTATCACCATATACAATTTTACATTTTGATCTGTTACTACAAACCTGCTGAATTAATTTCTATTAATTTTCTCTTCTATTTATGAGCTTCCATATGTTTTCATGTTTAACTTCTTGTACATTTGTCACAGAAACACCACTTAATCACATAATGTTTGGCTTCCAATTAAGATTTACTTTGGTAATAAATTCTTGTTGCCAATTGGCAAGGACAGGAGTAATGAATACATTATGATTACGCAGAGTGGATGTGAGAAGAAAGTAACTCAGAAAGGATTTCTTAACTGCCATAATTTACTTTGCTTGTTCAAGTGGACTGGAATTCTTTGAGGCCTTTTCCATTTAGAAATGG
Organism: Phylloscopus whistleri; assembly: GCA_017589585.1. Lineage (NCBI taxonomy): Eukaryota > Metazoa > Chordata > Aves > Passeriformes > Phylloscopidae > Phylloscopus > Phylloscopus whistleri. The sequence continues at coordinate 182,942 of JADMLD010001292.1, forward strand.
GTAAATGTATTTCTGCTCTTTCACTTTTGCTTTGGGTAAATTGTTCTTTTAGGTAGGGGGAAAAAAAGATGCATACCTGAAGATTCACTTGTAGAGGCTCTGGTTTTCTTTTTAGCTTCTGGCAATGTCTGATAAGGTCTCTGCCCAACAGGCTCATCTCCTTGTATAGTAGTCAAATCATGCATACTGAAACTTCTCAGTTTCTCAGTTATTGCACCTTGGCTCTGAAATACAACAACAGTATCTTTGGAAACCAGGCAGAGGCTGAACTTTGCTGCTCAGCTTGGGTTAAGATGTTTAAGCCCATGCTTCCTTGCTGCACAACAAAACACATTGAGCATACGCATGCAGTTGCTTTACATTAGATTTAGGTATTGCTTTTACCACACTTAACTGGACATTGCTCCCAGATGACAAAGTTACACAAGCTGGCAGCTTAATTACAAATGCTGCACTTCACTCTTCTAATCTGAGCAAATAAAGACTTCTTGAGTGAGGGCAAGTGTTTAAAAGAAACACACATCAGAAATGTTCACTTCAAACATGGCAGTTCAAGGTAGCACTTCCACTTTAAAGAGTGTGGTTGAAGACAGTTTTCTGCTGTTTTATATTTTATCCTCTAAAATTTTGAATAAGGTTAAGAAGAAAAGTGTTAAAAATACACTCTGTAACATTAACTCAAATAACTGAGAAACTGGCAGCACTACAAAAGCAGCTCCAGTTGACAGAAACCTGAAACCACAAACCAGAGAGGTCCTGCCTGGACTACAGGCTAGCAGGTCCTCTTACCAATATAGCTTTACTGACACAATACCAATGCAAAATCTAATGCTACACAGGAGAGTAGTTAAGCACATATGAACATTAAGTATTTCTTCTCCAATTGTCTTTACTTCTTTTCTCTATGGAACATATGGAAATTTCCCTGTTGGAAAGAAAGGTCATCCAGCAGCTCTTTCATCTTACATCAGATGATGTTATTATTAAAGCATTAAAGATTAATTTATTGCATAAGCAACTAAAAGAATAACAGCATGAGAACAAGTACTCAAAGTCATGTTAAAATAACACTTAATTCTTCCCTCTCTGGCATAAGGCAAAAAATAATAAAATTTCAGGGAAAGGCTGACAAGCCCGTGTACGAATTCCACTTCAAGCAAGTGTTAAGGCTTTGTTTCATTCTTACAAATGAAGCTTTTAAGTAAAATTCTTCATTTGACCGGCATGTTAGCTAGCAGGAGCAGAAACCTGGGTACAATTCCATACACCTTTGTCTGTAACAGCACCAGCAAAAGGCAATTCTGGTCCTGCTGGCCACAGCCATTTGTTCCCACTCTCATGACAACTGTTTGCAACTGGTAGACCAGCACACTGAATTATTCCATGTTAAAAATAGCCATGTAAAGTGAAGAGACAGTTGAATTAAAGCTTCTTAAGTCTGTGTGGGTACCAAAGGGCAGGGGGAAAAGTGGCTGAAACCTAATATTAACTTTCTAATGACTAGTTATTAGTACAGCATGTAGAATTAACACAGTGGACAGTGTGCTATTCAAGCAGGACAAGCTTATTATAATTCTTACCCCACCATTCATACATTGGAACCAAAGAATAACAAAGAAAAGGTTTCTTGTGAGAGAAGTAGAAGCCTTAACTTTTCTAACATAACTCTCTTACATACTTCTAGGATTACTCAGTTCTCAAAAACTTAAGTACAGCTTGCCTTTGAGTTAAAATGTACTATGAACACTGTACAGTGTCTGTATTAAAGATTACAGAAATCCTGAAGTCAAATTTATTCCCCGAAATGGCTTATTTAGTGCAGGTCTCCTAAGGTTCCTCCTAAGGCAGGAAAAAATCCTGCCCTTCCACTACTCCACTTCTTGCACTGAAAAAAGCATTTCATGTAAACTCTGTCAGGAACCAGCTATGCCTGAGGACTTTATCAGCTGCTGGGACATGGAGAGGAGAACTGCAGAAAGAACTGTTTCCTTTGACAAGTAACAGCTTACAGTAAATATGTCACTCTGCTATAACATACAAGACTGTTCATCAGTCTGAGTCCAATGCTTAAAGAGGTTGAACAGACTCAAGTCTCAGTCACTGAACACTGGTGAATATGTAAAATGCACCTAGTTGGTTCTCAGCAGAATCCATACAAATTCAGCACAATTTCACTCACCAAGTGTGAACAGAGTCTACTTAAAATAGTGACAGAAGCTGGTTTTGGCCAGCAGCAGAAGTATAGAAAGACACTTGTTTAGTTGCCCAGCAAGTTCATTCATCATGTGATATAGTACAAAAAGTCATTTGGAAATTGTATAAAATACTGCAATTAAGATTATAACAACTAACATACTAAGAATTCACATTACAAGGCTGTATATCTTATTCCACTGTAGATAGAGGACTAGATCCAAGCTAGGAACATTCAGCCCTATTTTCCAGTGCAGCTTTTGGATACAGAATTTTGTTTTTCAAAGGGGAAAAAAAGTCATGTGCCATAAAATAACATTCTGCCCTTAACCAAACTGCACGGTTGAGCTGGAGCTCCTGTGGAGCTGCCTCATTCAGAGAGGACCTAAGGGGTTTATACAATGGGCCCTTCGTTCCAGAACTACTTGCCAAGATGGAAAGTTTTACTCAAGTTACACACAGAAAACATTAAGAAGTTTGAAAGGATATATAACAAATAAAGATGCAGAGCACATGCCTGAGAGCCCCAGTAGGAATGGGAGTTGCAGAAGCACTGCTGTGCTGGACAGTCCCCATCACATGTGATACTAATCCTATGCAGGTACTCCCTACAGTGCCCCCGGTCCCTATCCCACCCCTGGGAACACCCAATCCAGCCAAATCAACATTGATTTCTACTTTAACTGCATTGCACAGATTGAAGGACAAATTTCAAGGTGTTCTGTGGGAGTGTGCACATCACTGTGCTCACGCTGCATGTAAGGCTTAAGAAGATTCTTCCACCCCCATGCCCAAAAGCAGCAGTTAATTGCTTTCTGCTGAAACAAAGCATTCTGCGAAGATCTGGATTACTATCAGCCCAGGATGAAAGTCTGGCTGAAAAATATTAAATTCCTTCCTACTGCAGGAAACGCGAGATTAAATACCCTCTACTGCAGGAAATGTGAGAGTAACGTTCACATGTAGAATAATAATGCTTTAAGAGCTTTGATATTTTGTTTGAAAGGTCAAAGAGTTACAGCTTGAAAGCAACATGTTTGCCCCAAAAACTGAAAGCAGAGCAATTCAGTTGTAGGTGAAGCTGAGATCTCCTGCTTCCACTGCTGTGCCATGGAGGCAGCAGCAGCCATCACCCCTCCCCAGAAATGCACACCCCAAGATGCTGCTCAGGTGAAGATGGCAGAGCAGCTACCAGTGGTGGCCCATTACATCAACAGCTCCTGCCAGTAAGGAAGGAATCCATCAGGCTGCACTCAGCCCAGAGGCTGGTGACTAAACTACACCACAAAAGATTCAGACACATACATTAACAATTACAATGCCAGGTGGAAAAAAAAATTTAATCACACAACTTCAGCACTAAAATTTCTATGTAGGCAAACACTGAAGAGGGATGAACTGTGAAGTCTGTGTGTGGTCTTAAACAAAATACAGAGTGGTAAAGAATGATTTTTCTTCATTATTCAATAGCATTTCCTAAAACATACTTAACGTTTTTTGGAGTCCACATTCATTAGCAGTGACCAATGTGAAACAGCAATTAAAGTTGTAATATGTTTCTAAATCAATTTTTTAAAAGAAATATAGCCTATTTAAGGGTCTCGTTTCAAGATTCCTCAGTCTCTGGTAAGTTATTAGTATACAGTCTCATCAGCTGACCCTCATATATGAAATGCCATTTTCTATTCTTTTATTGAGCATGTACTTTTATAGTCTGTATGCTTAACCCAGAGAAGTTGCTGTAAACAAACACCACATAGTCTGCCTCAGGGACTCTGTGTTGTTTAAACTGGACTTGCACCCCTCAGTGGCCAGGATCCCTGACTGAAGCTGCCTGCCTTCCTTGGACCAGTTCCCAATGGACTCTGCAGCATGCAGCACCCACATTCTCAGCTGTTCTCTCCCTGATCCGATCCAAGCTGACAGGGAATGACTTCTGCTCCCTCTCAACCTGGAGAGGGACTGTTGGCCCGTGAATAACCTCTGCAGCATGCCAGGCAGCCCCAGCAGGGAGCAGGATGAAAGCAGCATTGCTCCCCATAGTGCTACTGGCTGTGCGCCACAGCTGGCTGCAAGACACCTCCTTCCTCTGCCACGTCCTGAGTGGGGACAAGGGGAAGTGTGAGCAAGGCCAGGAGAATAATACTCAATCAGCAAAAAGGCAGGAGATTCAGGATGACTAGAAAGCATTCAGAAAACACAGCCCTCAAAACATTATCACCACCAGCAACACTTTACAAATTAACACTATTTGTGTGACCTCATAAAGAGAGACAGAGTATTTCACAGCTTAATTAAGAGTCCCCCTGCTCATGGTGATAAACACACCCGTTTTCACCAGTAGCTCAAGAAATCTGAATTCATGGGTTGGCAGAAATTGAAACAGAGGTAACCATCAACTCAAAAGACCTGAAAAGCAGATGCATCAAAGTATGAGATGCATCGCTGGAACTTAAGTGTTGTGGATATATTTCCCCAAATCCATAAAGTACTGAGCTATTGAGGCATCTTGTTTCTGATTCTTTTACTAACAAAAATTCAGTACAGACTCTCTTTCATCTCTAAATCTCCTGAAATCAGGATTTTACAAAGATTTGTTTTCTGACATGCTAATTTAACACAATTTATTTTGCTAATGTAAACTATTTAGCAGGTTTTGAAACACTACATGTTATATAAACAGCGGCTAACTAGTACCAGCTAAAAATATCAGTATGAGAATGTAAGCTATAAGCCACTATTCCTGCCAAATACATTTAAATTTAACTACAGGGGAGCAGGTTTAAATCTATGTCAAATTTCAGTAGACTGACCTGGCTGGCTGCTCCAACCTCCCTAATAGACTCAACAAGTCTTTTAATGGTAATCTCCTACTCCTTTGACAATCCTTGAAGAAAATTACTCTCCCTCACATTTGATAATCAAAATATTTCTGCAAGCTTCCAAGCCATTTTTAACACCCTCCTAAAGTTCAGCATAAGCAGTTTTCTTGGACACTTAAGTGTCTTTTGACAGAAGTTTAATCTTGCACACATGTTCAGCCTCTCCCCCTCTCCTAATTTGAGATCTGCTATGTCAGAACAAGCACATGTGCTCTATTAAAAAAAAAAAAAAGGCTGAAAAAAAGAATAGTGATGAAAGTGTGTCCTCTTTCCCATCAAGACTGATCCCACTACTACAATTCCATTCCTGAAATCCTATAGCATGCTCCACCAGCTCTTGGTGAAGGGATGATCTTTTCACCTGCTGGAGGCAGCAGTCAGCTCTTGAAAAACAGAGAACAAAATCAAGAACATATGCATTGTGTCCATTTGTTTGCATGGAGCAGGCATACTCAGCATTTTGGAATGACAAACCCAAGAGGCTTAACATGCCAAAATAAAGATTTTTTTTCAGTGAGTCTCCTCTTTCATACTGTTTAAAAATCATGCCTATTTTAGGTCTTTGGTATTGTGGTAGTTGTTTTTCTCAAGCATCTGATCTGCACTGAACTAATTCTGTACAAATATTCATGAGCATGTTTAACGAGTTTTAACAAATAGAGCAGGCATCTTACCAGTCACAGATGAATAGTAATGAAATCTAAACACAGATACTTCAGAAAAAGTTATTCATTATTTCAGAAGAAAGTGGGAGGAGATATTGGTGTTATTTATTTTACAATATTTCTGTTACACCCTAAAAACTAAGAAGGAAATATCCAACCATAGCCAAACATGAGGAAGACACAAAGCATAAGAATCCTTACAAGGTGCTTACTGTAATAAAATTGTAATGCAAAACATTTTGCATTTTAGCATTTAGCAATTCAACTTTTTTTTCCCAGTAGAGCACTTTGGGTGAGCAACAGGGTGTTTGTTGGGTTTGTTTGGTTTGTTTAAATAACCTGTTTTCACTCTGGATACTTTCATTCCTTTGGTGGTGCACTCTATCGCATTCTAAATTATTTCATGTCTCAAGGCAATATTAAGAATTTGAATAACAAAAAAAAGAACATCCTAGTGATCAAACTTAATCACTTTCTCAGTATTTTAGGCTCATTATGAGCATATTTAAAAACAAAGGGTTATAATACTACCACCCACGTGTATCTTTAAAAAGAGAGAAAATGAACAACAAGATATGCATGACTACTTTTCCAAAGCTTTGGGAGGTAGCACGTGAAAATGTAGCTTTTAGGAATGCCTTTTATTTATAATACAGGAAGTTCACATAGAAGCCCAGACATTTAACCTAAATGCCAGCTGTACATACTCAACTTTGACAGCCAGGGATCTCTACACTGTTTTCTGTTATCTACTGACAGTGTTCAGGTTTTCAGTGCTGTTACTGTGAGCACAATGGTTGCATTTATGCCCAAGAAGAAATTAATCCTGATTGCCTTAAACCTGTGATTTCACTTGGACATACACCTTTTTCTCTCTATATTTCCTTTTTTGTGTGTTTTGGTTTAAATTATTATTAGGTAGGATGCACTTTGTGTGAAGTGTATTCCTCTCAGCAGTGCACAAACTGCTTAGGATCTTACATATAAGCTTGTATTTTGTCTTCCTAGACCCAGAGCCCTTTGAAATACTGAAGGTGATGAGTTTTTGTAGGAAGGCAATCTGGGAAAAACAACGGATTACTTCACAATTTAATGGAAAATACATGACAAAGCAAGTGTATGCTAAACACCAATAGGCAGGCTTATGCTTAGTATATTAATTTAATAATTCACACAACAAGTTGCAAACATGTTAATTGTGTCAAGATAATTTTTATCCATGGTAGTAGTCTTTCATGCCTCAATTTATATGTGGCATTACCTCAGGTTGATTGGAGAAAAACAGCAGATAAGCCAGAAATCCTTTAAAAAGTTTGTTTATCAACAAGAAAGCACAACAGAGACAGAAAAGAAACAATGGTCACCTTTATTAAAAGCCTGCACAGAAAACTGAATGGTACCTTTTGAATTAGAGTAAACTGATCCCCATGCTCCAAGAAATAACTACAAGCCATCTTAAATAAACAAATATAGTATGAGGAGGAGAGGGCTGCAAGCCTTTAATTGTGTCCCAGGTTTTCAATACACTTGCAGAATTTATCTTTTTATGTAAGAGTGGTAAATCCTCAGTACAATTACACTGTTCTGTATCAAGCTCAAAAGCAATTAATGCAAGCAGAAACTTACCTTTACAGCTGCTGTCACTGCAGCAGTTGCTGCCAAATTCAACCCTTGCCTTCCAAAATTCACCATGGTCTCATAGCCTCTTTCTTTGGCTTGGACGATGTACTCATCAATCTCCTAAAAGAAAAACATATTTAAATTTTAGAAGGCTGTTCATAAGAGAGCAGAGTTAGCCCACAGTATTATTTTTCCATCAGTAAAGGAAGACAGAGGAAATATTTAAGAAAATACTTACTGGGATAGATCTCTGTATACAGATGTTTAGTTCATTACAACTCTCCCATTTAAAAGAAGGATTATATGTGGTCAAACAAGAAGATAAAGTAGATCACTTTTGTACAGCTCAGAAACATTGCAACAAATTCCTTACAGAGAGTAAGCTTAACTCGTTGGACAGAAGTTTTTCAGGAAATAACATCATCTAACGTGAAGAAGTCAGTGAGCTGCCTAGAAAGGCAGAGCCGACTTACAAAGAACTTCTGAAGCCACAGCTCTGAAATAGTTAAGTGCCAAGGACAATACAGTCAGGACATTTATCTCCAGCTCCGGTAAATGCCTAGAGTTGAAGATAAAGTCTGCAAGGTACTTCTCAACAGCTTGCAGACTGCAGGCAAGCATCCCTTTAGCTTACACAGTTGCAAGTTGTTTATAGCACGAGCCTCAGAAGGTCAAGATGACCTTACTGCTCCTATCAGTGGCAATCTTGTCAGCTACCTGCTTTGCCTAATAAAGGCCAAGCCTAGCACTGACCTTTAGGAATGCTATTTTCTGTAGTGTGAGGATTCTCAGTGCTTGTCTTCACACCTTTGCTAATTGCTCTTTCCACACACCCAAAGAGGATGCCGAAAAAGAGCTAAGCAGAGCTGTGTCCCTGTCATACTTTGACTACAGCTAATCATCTTCTAGCTATTTTTATGTTTGGGTCTTTACTGCTGCAGACTGGTCTACCCTTAAAACTCAGTAACAAGTCTCTCCTCTTATCTTGTCACTTTGCAAACCAAAAAAAGGTATCAATGTCAATCATCCTGAGAAGTGTTATTTCTAGTTTATGCTAGGAAAAAAAAAAAAGTTAACACTAACAGCTTTTAGTAAAGCCGTGTTCATACTTCTGTGCAGAGAATACTGTACACATGCTTGCAAATAGAAAGTCAAGCTGCATCACTTCCACTCAACTGGGCTCCTCAAAGTGCATCAAGCAGAGCAGGGAACACCAAGCTCTCCTGACAATAGGAAGCAGGACTCGTCTGCTCAGGCAAGTTAAACAGAAACATAGACATGGGCAGTCATGTGCATTTGCCTCTGCTAGTCCAAATTCATGCTGCCTGGCAAGACAAAAGCTGCTCTGCTTTTATAGTGTATCCAGCAACAGCTTTTATTTCAGCATATGGTGTTTCCATATTAGGCATTAAAAATCTGAGAAGTTATTTCTTACCCTTTCTTTAGAAGAAAGCAGTGGGTGGAGGAATTTTCTGTAGATTAAACTTGCCCCTCTAGTATATGGGGAAAGGAGCCAGATAACAAAAGCTATCTTCAGTTCATAGTACAGTGGAAACCTACAGAGAAGTTAAAGGTTGCACAAAATCAACAACTGCAGTAAGAAAATGCATAGTAATTAATCATTTTCAAGAGATCTTTTCAAAAACCACAATTATGTTAGCATATAGGATTCTTCAAATACAAGACATTACATTAGACAAAAATTAAATGAGTTATGGATTTACGTACTACCGTCATTTAAGAAACAAAACCAGTTAATATATACTTGCTTTTCATTATACATTCCTGCAGAGAGAAATTCTAGACCATCCTTTTAAGAGTCTCATTACCCTATTCAGTTTCTACAGTGAAGCTGGAAATGTTATAGTCCCTACTTCAAGTGACAGTGTACAGCAAACTTGAAAACAGATGCTGTTCATCTATGCACCAAGATCTTCTCCTGTAAAAAGGGCTATTCAATAAGCACAACTTCTTTATACAAAACACATCAGTACAAATCAAAAAACATCAGAAACAAATATGGTTTCCTCTAGAGTTCATAGGGTCTTACCAAGAGACTGTTAGGTCAGTTATGGTTTCAGTGACTGTATAAAGAGCAAACACAATCCAGTACATCATCCAGCGAACCTGAAAATGAAAATACCATCTTCACTAAGAGCTTTGATCTCACCTTTACATGTAAAATACTATACACTGTACAGGTTGTTCAGATTTGTCAAAGCAAGACATTCACCAGTATCTCAGTCTTCATAAACCAGGTTTCAGGTGAAATGATCTGGGGAAGTTCCTGAAAGATTTTTGTTCATAAGTGGAACTGGCAGCAGCTGCAACAAGCTCAGTGAAATGGCTGTGTCACCAGGGTCACAACCTCACCTGTTCCACAGATTTGATCCTGTCTCTACAAAGCTTTAGTGATACAAAAAAAAAACCCCAGTGCAGAATTGGTAGATTAGCCTAAACATGAAAAGCAATTCCCACCATAACACTAATGGATATTTCATTCTCTTCCGCACTCAACCATATGTTCATACCACGCATGCAGAAGTCACCATTAGTGACTTGCTTTCATTTCACTGTGTGTGTTATTGAACTTCACATTGCCATTAAGTTCCACGTGTGTGACTACTGGTATGATACTAACACTGAGGCAAGCCAACATAATAAGCATTTCCTTGGAGATTTTAACTCTGCTTATATGCCAAGAACTACAAAATTGTTGTTAATAAAAAAGCTCACATGTTAATGCTACAGGGGTTTACAGATATAAACCTTTTTTTGTTTAAGGTTTACACTATGTATCATTATTTTGAAATCAGACAAGGTTCTTAAAATAGTAGAGTTTGTTTTGTAGCAGTTAAGAGAATCACTCATTTTTGAGCATTTGTTCAAATTTGGTTGCCTAAGCTGATTACATCTTTCAGAATAAATACTACAGAGTTCCCACGCATTTGTCTTCCCTAAGCTATCAGATGCCAAATGCAATGTATTTCCAAAATGGGTCACTGCAAACCACCACTGGTTATTTGTACAAACTGAACTTACACATGTTCTTTAAATTCCTAGGAAAAAAAAAAAAAACCAAAAACTGCAACGACAGAAAACCATTTAAAAACAAACAAAACCCCAAAACCCCAAACCAGCAAAGAATAAAACAAAACCACCACGATTGTTAGAGACTAGTTTGAGGCCTAAATTCATGGTACTCTCTTTCAAAGGGAGGATATATATATATTTCTTCCTTTGAAGGTATATATATACACCCCTTCCCACAGAGGATGTGGCTGAGATTTAATCTTCACATTTAAAACAATCTTTTTTGAAGTGGATTTAAATAACTACTCAAAACCTAATGATACACTGCTGCCTATTTCATGAATGTGCATTATAGCTTAAAACCACTTCCTCTGTCAGAACCTAAGACCCATTTATCTTGAATGCTTTTCTGTGATCAGTTTGAAAAGAAACTCAGTCATGTGATAACATTCTTCACTTCAGCCTCTCAGAGGATTTAGATGTTTTAGGCTTAGAATAAACGAAGACAAACGTACACAACAGCTGAAGTCATTGCTGACAGGCCATGTGATATTTAGACTGGTGACCCTTCCATGAACCAGAGTCAACACCTGAATGAAAATAAAATCCAACTTTGCCCCATCAACTTAAGTATAACGCAATGCAATTTTTAAAATGCCATGCAAGACTGTATTTTCCCCCAATACAGTTTATCTAGGCTGTTCTTTCTTTAATCAACATCTATTTATCCAATTAAGAACAAGAGTGGAAGTGGAATTTCTCCTGGGCTGCTAGGAACAGTAAAAAACACCCTGCAGAAGGGCACATGAGATCTGCCAGGAGTCCTGCTGAGGACTGGGCAAAGATTCTATAAAACACAAATCATGTTCTAGTACAACTAATGCAGTAGGTACCACAAGTATCCTTGACAAATGAACCTGAGTGACTCAGAGGGGGTTTTCATACCAGAAAAAAAAAAAAAAGACATGAAAAATTGAAGGTGAGATTTCAACTACCCAGAACACTATCATCTTTAAATAACAGAGGCTTCGATTGAGTTTTACTTTTCATGTTAAAAGAGTGATTACAGATTTGTTTTGTTGAAGTTTTTTTTTTTCCTAGCATGCAAGTGTTAAGCTCATCTTTGTTGGCTGTGGTTGAAGCACATTCTTACAGGTCAGGATTTTGAAGCCAGGATTTGAGTAGGCTGGTCTGTTCAGACTTATAAACTACATTTCAGATGCTTATTTCAAGTGCTTTGATGCAATATAGTGAAAAAACTGTCTCGAATATCTTAGTCAACTCCATTAGACCACATTAATTACAAGAACAAATAAATCTCCTCAAAGGCACAGATTCTCATTTTTAGCATTGAACTCCATAAGTGTTTTAAATTACCATAATCAGCAGAATACCTTTTTCCCCCAGAAATAATCTTTGACCAATTTGCTGCATCATGACCTACACAACAAGTCAAGGTGTCTATTCTTTATGTTTGGTTGGTTTTTAGTGGCGGAAGTAGTGACTGAGTAAAATATTTTACTGTTATAAAGCTCTTATCAATTCAGCAACAAACAGATGGCTCCTGAGTCACACAAAACCCTGGAAAGGAAGTTGTGCTTGGACCATAAGTGGCCATTGAGTGGCAGCAGACCTGTGCCATTTGGAAAACTACATTTAAATCTACAGCCTTTACTGTGAAAGCAACTGACTCAGCTGGGAAAATGACAGCCATGGATCATCCCTAAGACCTATCTGGACAGTCAACCCAACCAGCCATGGAGTGATAATCCACTGATGAATCACTGTCATGCCCTGCTAATGAAACAGTCACTGGGATGGGTCTTATTCATCTTGGCCCCATGAACATTTTGTATGTGACTGCAAAGACTACAGGTTCACACTAAAAGAGCTGAAAAAATATAATTCCAAGCCCTACTAGCAGGGGTCCTGGGTAAGGATGCCCAAGTAAATTAGGTCATAGCTAACTGGACAACTGAGGTGAGAAAAATATCTCAGCATTCTAAAATAGTACTTCTCTTTCTCTAGAAAACATAGTACAAGAGGCAATGGTAACCTCTTCAATTTAAGTGACTGCCTCTATTTTAGTTGGAAACTGCTATTCTTTGCTTAGCCTGTGGATCTGTTTTGAAGGAGCAGGGAGGAAAATCAGATTATAAATTCCTTGCATTACAGACTTTCCTGACAGAGTAATATAAGCATGAGACAGAGAAAATTCTCCTCTTAGTTTTGATGATTTTTTTCTCCCATGAGGTTAGCTCTGGCAGGCACTAGCTCTATCTCACAAATAAGCTCTAATCAGCTTGTACACAGAAATCAGAAGTACAAATATGATGTCCTTTGAGGCCTTGATAGGGTGATCAGACTAAATTAAGACATTCAAGGGGAGGAGCAACAGCTCCCACATTCTACAACTACAACGAGTACAAAGGTACAAGTGCTGTCTCACACATCAAACAGCCTTAGGTCACAGCTGTGCCTGCCCAGCTGGGAGTTACTGATGGCCCTGACCCCACCCTGAGGGAGGCAGCCAAGTTAAGAAGAAGATTTAGGGCAGGTTAGTTGCTGAAATCAAGTCAGGCTGTCTCTTAAAACAGGAAAGTAGTTCAGTGACTAAAGCTCCTTGTGACTGCAACAGGTTAACATCCTCGTGATTATCATCACTGCTCACACTGACAAGTAAATAATTTAATAGCTTAATTAAAACCTGAAGTAACTACAATGGGTTTTCCCCATCTCTCTCTTCTGTCTGTGCTGCTTCCTTTCTCCACACCACCTTAAACAAATCTTTGCCTTCCCTGGTTACATTTTTCTCCTCTTAGAAGAACAACAGATAAACAAGAACTACCTTTTTCCTAGGTAGATTTTGAGTCCCCTATTGAGCTCCATACAACGATATTAAGCTGCTGCTGCTCTTCTAGTGGTCACTGAGAATCAGTTTGTCAATACTTATACTTGAGGTGTTGGCAGAATTGGGAAACTTTCATTCTACCCCTGCCTAAAAGTACATTATCTCTTGGTACTTTGCTGAAATGGAACCAAGACTTTAAGGTTTATGTTAAAAATACTCTTAAAAAAATCTACATACAGCATAGTGTGTTTCAGCATAAAATTGTGTAAAGTATGAGATACCTTAACTTTACCCTTCCAAAGAAAATCATAGGATTACCACTAGGTTCACACAAGTGCTGTATCTAACAGTAAAACAGTCAATTCAAGCTTTCACATGATTTATTACACAACGAAAATGTCACAGATCTATGTCAGCAGAGGCATGTAATTAAAGAATTAAAAGGGAAGAGACTTACATATTCCTTCACATTTTTTGTCTTCACAGCTTTGTACGAGTAATATGCAGGATACAGCATCCCAAACACCAGCCTATTGGAAAACAGAAAGAGCCTTCAGGATCTGTTACACTGTATATGACAAAACAGTGACAATACATCATTAGAACAATTTTCTTAATAGAAAAAATCCTGTTCTCTAGGAAAAAAAAAAAATCAAAAATCAGTGTTATATGTTCCTTGGAGGAAGTTTCATGATAGGCAAAACTAGAGCAGCATGAACAGAAAAGGGAGTATGCCCTAAAGATAACAAACTGTTTTGTAAGGCTCCTTCTAATAGATAATGGAAAAACAGTTGTTCTGGTTCTTTTACAAGTAAAACCTGTCCTGCAGCCCGCCCACGGACCAGAAGATAGCACTGGCGGTGCTATCACACTTGAAGAGCCTCTGAACCTATCAGTAATTAATCTCAATCATCTACTTTTATCAGATTACCAGTATATTTCCAAAAGAATTTAAAGACAACACTGCCTTACAAAATTTCATCTCCTTTTGCTAGAACTCTGTAACAGCAGCATTTAGAAACTGAGGAAAAGTGGGAATGAATCCACTTTTGCTCAGCCAATTGCTGCTGAAATTCATCAAAAGCAAGGTGCAAAGCAGGGTGAGAGGGTGCCAAGCAATCCATGCTGAGAGCAGGGTCAGAACAAAGATCTGCTTTCACTCAACTTTGTGACAACGCAGTACTTTCTAGTACAAGTCTTGGCCATAGACTAGGACAGCTCTTTCTGAAAAATGGAACAGCAGTAGTTACCATCTCCTCGACAAAACACAAGAGCTCCATATTTTTATTCCACAATGGGAAATAAGAAAAGCCTTACAGAGTAATGATGTTTTTAAGCTTTGCTAAATCCTGTCCACTTCTGTTCACCAAAAAGCACTCTGGGAAGGGTTCAGCTGTGGGTCAGAAGGCTGCAGAGTGGGGTGATGGTCACCTGGTGCATGAGGCAGTGATTGCTTGGGGAGGCACGTGGACACCACTGGATCAGAGCTGATCGAGTACAGGGACACGTGAACAGTGACACTGCAGTGCCAGGCAGCCAAGGGGTGCCAGTTTCTGTTAAGTTTTGGGTACAAGGCTCCTTACAATAAAGATCATCTTCAGAACAAGCAAGGAGGTATGTGTGTCTTTGTTCCCCACTGCTGTTTCACCACCTTGCTACACTTTGTAAAGCTAAGCAAATCACCTACCCCTAAATTCCATCTGGCCTGAAAGAGCTATTAGAGAAAAGTTTCCAGCATCACTATAGATACCACTACAGCATCACTTACAACTTGTTCTAGGTGGTCACATGGGAGAAATTTACACTTGTAGGGATATCTAGAGATCCTCAAAGTTCAGAACTTTTAAGTAATTTAACATCTCATAGTTAGACAAAGGATGATGCATCACATATTTAGTTTTTGTTTTGTTGGGTTTTTTTTTAATGTCCACCTGGGACAGATTTAGCATATAATATTTTAATCCAAATGAATTTAGCGAAGTAATTAACTGAAATGTCACATTTTATTGTTGCCTCAGACAGCTTTAAGTAAGTAGTTCTACCTACACAGCCACTGCAGAAGACTGCATGATACTACCACACACCTTTGCAAGTATACAATACAACATAAGTTTGGATTCAACCAGTTTGATATCTGGTATGCATGCACAAGGCTTCTGCTTGGTAGGAAGCCAATTTAGAGTACTGAAGCAATTTCCAACAGTTAACATATAGTACATAAGTGGGGGGAAATGGACTTGCTAACAACAAAGATGAAATACTTTCTTCAGCATCAGACACCACACAGAGAATTTTTCTCCACCCTTAGTGCACACAGTCACCCCTGGAAGGAAGACTCTTGCAGGGGGATATTGGCAGAGGTTCTAAAGCTGTAAATGCTTCAAGAGAGAGACTGATAAAATTATGGAAGCATAATTGCAGAACCCTTCATGTTTGGAAAGGTCTTGTGAACTCATCCAGTCCAACCTCTTGCTCAAACCAAAGTCAACATCAGATTTGTACCAGACTTCCTAATAATTCAGCCAGTTCAACCAATTCTAATGCTTAATGAACCTCAGTGCAAAGGCTTAGTTGTATTCACCCAAAACCAAAAGTTTATGACCATTCTCTCTCTTGACTGAGCAGCAGAGCAAGAGAATGGGCCTGGCTCTCATAACCACCAAAAAGTTACAAGAAATTGCTACACGTTCTCCTCAAACTCTTCCCTTTTATGGCTGAACTCCACTGGAGCAAAGCTTACCTACGCTTAAGATGTTGAAAGGCACTTTGACAGCCTAGACTACCTGAATTCCAGCTCAGCCTATCAACCTGTAGAAGCCAACCCAAATACAGCTCTGCTGCAATCCTCAGACCTTTTCAGCTAAGGCCAAGAAAAGCAACAGTAAAAAAAAAAAAAACAAACCCTGAACAGTTTTATTCTCAGCCATAAGAAAAGCCTGAGAACACAAGTTAAAAATCTCACTTCACCCAAATATCGTGAGATCCAGAAAGAGAAGGAATAGGAGACCAAACACCTTTCATTTTGTTGAAATTCTCGGCTCTTCCTTTGATTTTTGTCTCTATGGAAAACTCTGTTCAGTAACACACCAGCTCTAATGCCTGTCACTTCTCTTGTTCTGGCTGAAATTATAACCATTAAGTATCAGAGATAAGAAAAGCTTTTGTTAATCCTTTAACCCATAAAACAGACTTCATAAGGGTGGAAATTATTCGTTCAAAGACAAGATACAGAAGAGGTTCCTGAACACCATAATCACCACCACCTGTCTGACATGCATAATAGCTCCATCAGTTACTGGTCATCTATGCACCTCTCCCTAATTCTAAAAATACCACTCCAAAGTTATTTAAATAACTATTAGTAGCCTGTTCATGTAAGTGTCTTGCAGTGAAGCATATGAAAGGGAAACACCCTCAGTCTTTTACTTTACAGATTTTTCAGCTACACTTTTCCACTCACTTTACTGTCAGGTAGCATCACTTTTATAAAGAAAAAAACCCAATATATTTTTAAATTTAAACAGCAATCTATCCTCTGAACATATCATTCTAGAACTGCTATAAACATGAACTGAGAGATAACAGAATTCTGGGAACACTTCTTCAGAAACAACTCACCTTAAGCGGAAAGCTTATCACAGCAACAGTAAGACAATCATAAAACTAAAGATGACCTCAAGTTAAATAAGAACACTTGCATAAACAAACACAATAAAGGTAGCTAGTTTTTCCCATCTAGAAAAGTCTGTTACTCAATGCTAGTCAAATCAGGAGTTAATACCTATTTTAGTAAACACTTTTTCTTTTAAAGAATTTTTTTCTAGAAATCACTTTAAAGCTATAGAGTTCAGAGTGGTTAACACCAAAATACTATATATTTTGTGATCATTTTATTATATTATATATACACAATATATAATAATTTAGTAGTGTTTTCAATACTGCTGTAAAATGGAAGTGTTAGAAAAATTTCTGTTTGTTCACCAGAAGTGGGTAGACAGGATCAAAACAAACCATCAGCACATTTAGTCAGTAGTAACAGGAATCAGTACTGTAAAGTTTTTATCTCCTTACAGCCAGAGCTGACATCTGAAGTGTGGCATGATGCTGCTGCCAACTCTGGCACCACTATCTTCTTCACACAGGCAAAGCCCCCTAACTTTAGTTAAATCTATCAAGCAATTTTACAGTCCAAAAGCCAACTTGTCAACAATGAGTGTAGCCGAAGGCCAGCAAATTGACTTTTACCTTCCATGTATGCATGATGGATCAGTATACTGGCAAAAGAGAGATGACTGCAGCTGACTGAGGCAGAAACACCTAGAACAGGAGCAGCAGGGAGCCTGGGCACATAGACAGCTACAAAAGTCCCACGTGTTCTAGTCCTTTTCCTCTTTGGATCCATACCTCCAAAAAGCTGTCAGCAATACCTACTGCTACACATTAAAAGCACATCCATCCTCTGGTATTTCTACAACTACTTTAAGGATGTTCCCAATTATTCTATGGCTTTTCAAATTTAAAAGCTCAAGTGTTATTCTTAAAAGTGCGGTTTGTATTTCACACTGATTATCAGCACACTGCACGAATGTAGCAGACAAAAACAAAGGCAGTTTCCACAGATGGAAACAGATTTCAGCTGTGACATCATTATATTACTAGTAGATACATGGATAATCCTGCTTACCAATGTAATTTCACTGCCAGTTGTAAGCCCAGCTATTTCAGGTTTTCAGCTGGACTCAGTAGCTACCATAGCATTCCATTTTTAGTACAGCTACCTCCTCTACAGACATTTTGCTCATGTAAAGAGAAATGTTTCTCAAATATATTAGGAAATTAAAATAAAAATACAAAGAAAAAAGTATCAAAGAGCCTTTAAATCTGGATAAAACAATGCACTTGTATATCCATATAGCTGTGTTAAAAAAAAAAAAAACAACCTACTGCCTGTATTATCACATTTTTAATAGCTTCAAAGTGAATAATTGTTTGGAAAGCTCATTTATGAAGCAAAGCAACCAAGTTTACATCTGGCTGGTAACTGAAGAATCAGTCATCTGTACACATGCTGCTCTGGCACTGAGCATATTTGACCTGGATAGTAAACAAGAGCCACAGTTTCAAGCAAATATTAAAAATGAGAGAAACTAAGACACAAATAAAAGCCACTACAGCACTCAAAAGTACTACTTGCATCCAGACTCCTCAAACACTAAGCCATTAACATTAACAACAATGCATTTAAGGGTTCAGTCTGTTCACATTGCCAAAGTATTGCCCAAAGCATGGAATAGTGTTTGGCACTAAATTCTTTCGTTCCTCCAAAATGCAAAAAGGGAACACTCACTCTTTGTTTCTTACCTAACAGTTAAAGCAATCCAGGAAACTCTTGGAGTATGAGATGCTTTGGAGACAGCATCACTCACTAAATTCCCTTTCCTTAAAAATTTTGTAATAGGGATGACACCCATTTGTCCACTCACTTAAAGGCTGAGGATCTCCACAGATTGATACAGAGCCAGATACTGTGTGCATCTACAGCAGGAATATGCACCTACACCCTTGAGTGGCAGGCTGGACAATTTGAATCCTCCATGCCTCAACAAAACCATGGACCTGAAGATAAAGGACTGACACACTGCCTTGCTTTGCTGACCATGCCCACTTCCCCTTCTCAATACTAAGTGTTTCCCAGTTATGTTAGGAGCATCTTCCATCCCTGTCACAAACATAGACAAGTTTTTTCTAAGAGCTGGTCAGACAACGTGGAAATACCCCAAGTAATGCATGTGGCACTGTACTATCTAGGCAGAAACTAGGTCTGGTGGTGGTAATACGATCCTGCTTCTAGATAAACTATAATTACTATTCCACATATGGTTAGCAAGTTTAGCCTAAGCAAGATTTCGTTTGAAAGAAAGTCTGCTAATGAAAACTAAATAGCAGAATAAAAAAAATCTAAAGAACAATGCTTAAATCTTTGGCTGGCTGTTCTTGGCTGTAAAAAAGGCAAATAGAGCCATACGCCTTAACAATGGGATTTCAGTCAGTACACACTGGAAAAGCAGAAGCATTTTTGCTTAGATTGTATATTACCCACATACTTTCAAGCCACTCCCATCAAGGATGAGCAGTTTGGATTTTCTCTCCTTTTTCTTTGGCTACCAAGTGATGAGGTTACAGTTATGGAGTAAATTCTAGCTGCTATGCACCTCGGTGGCCCTCTCAAGCTCAAAATAAGGCATAAGGAGTATATGGGATAATCCTATTCAGGGGAAAAAGCCAAAAACCTTGCATGTGTTGGGTTAACCCAGGCTGGACACCAGGAGCCCACCAAAGCTATTCTGTCACTCCCCTCCTCAGCTGGGCAGGGGAAAGAAAATACAATAAAAAGCTCAAAGGCCGTGGAGAAAGATAACGACAGAGATGACTCACCAGGTACTGACATGGGCAATTATCAACTCAGTTTGGGTAACTTGATTGTTAATCTATTACCAATCAAACCAGAGCAGGATAATGAGAAATAACAGTAAAACCTTGACACGCAAACCCAATACGCTGCCAAAAAAGCAAGACTCTTAAGTCATGCATTAGCCCTCCCCCTGAGTGTTACAGCTAGGTAGCAATTTCTAGACTAAGCCAGCTACCAGCTATGGTTTACATGTCCAGACAAACAAAAGCTTGCCCTGGCATTTTTGTCCTGAATGTTTTTGCAAAGCACTACACTGAACAAAGTCCTTCTGTCCAGCACCTGACAGAACTTAGTTCCATTTTGCTATTCAGATACATAGTACTAACCACACAATCTACAGTAAAACACTACACATTCAAGCAACTACAAAAACTACACTTTGACCAAAATGCCAGTCTGCTACAGGGACGGGGGAGCATGAGGATCAGCTCCTGAACCCCACAAGAAATTGTATCCTACCTTTTCTTCCAACTCCCCTGCCTTGGGCAAGGAGCAGGGAAAATCATGTAAATCCTATGAAAAGAATATGTCTGCTAACAGAAGCGAGCTTTAAATTCAGCAACTCCTTTAGCAGATTACACTTACCAAAATGCAGGAATGCAATCAGAAACAGGTCTGTTAAAAATCTTCATAGCATTCTTATGACCAGAATATAAAAGCCAGAGGGGAAAAAAATATCTTAGCAGTTAAAGAACATACCCAGAAGCACTGACAGATCTGAATAAAGCACATTCTTGAACATAGTAAGGCAGCTATTAACTTTCCAACTTAGAAAGCTGGAATTCTCCAAAGCAACTGCCAGATTCTTCCAAAGCACAGCATAACCAATAATAATGCAATTATTCAAGCAGTCAGAAACCACCTCAGAATTTTAAGAAGTGACATCCCTGCCGATTCCTCCAAAATGTGTGACTTTCCTATGCCAGGAACTTTTATTTAATGGATCCCGAGTATAACAATGGCAAGCAGTCTGATAGGAGACAATTAAGCCTGTCTTCCACTGCAGACCTCCAGGCTCCATTACAAGTATCCTATCCACTCACATTTATGGACTCATCATTATCTACCCCAAATTAGGGAACCTGTTGCCAGATAAATCTTCACATTGTCTCAACATGGAAATAGCCCTGTTTGAACCTCGAAAGAAGTCTAAAAAGAGCACAGGAAGAAAAAAATTAGAAAAAATTCTCTTCTGTAAGTGATGTCCTGCACTGGAATCTGTGTGCAAGTGCTGATGTACTTTATGGGCTCTAATAGCCCTCTCTCAGGGGCCCATGGCAGCCTGGAACAAGGGACTGCTAAAAAACAACTCCTGAAGCCAAATCCAGGCTACCCTCTCTAATGAGTCAGCCTGGAAACTTTCACGTGGTCAAGCTGCATTATTTAACATAGTTCTCCCAGTCACCCTTCTCACGAGTTGACAGGGCATTACAGGTACACAAAACCTGTGAATCAGCTCACCTCCTGTTCACATACAGATCCTGTACAGCACAGAAGTACTGGGGAGAAGCTATTTGCGTATCAATCTAACTCAAGGAATCTGCACCTGTGCCTGGAGACAGTGCCCAAAACTTGTGTCCACAACTGAGCAATTGGTCTTGTGTTGCTGGATAGCCTAGGCATACTTTAACAGAAGAGCTAAGTCTGGAGATACCATCAGCACATCATAAAAACAACAACAACAACAAAAACACCACAAAACCACCAGATAACAAATCCTGTTCAAGACACAGTCAAAAGGCTCAACAAACCCAGCTGTAAAAAAAAATTCCAAAGAGCTAGTACAGAAAGGCACACAGAAATTGTTATAAAACCCTAAGTCACTTCTCTGCATGACCACCTATTCACCTCTTGCTTTTATGATAGATGTTTGACTCCTGCTGTAATAGCATCCTGCCCATGCTGGTCCTCCTTCCTGTTTACAGTCTCACAGAGCTCACCACGTGTGCAGGGCACTCAGGTGAGCTCACACCTTCCAAGTACTCACACCCAGGAACTGAAACCAGACCATCTGTAACACTTCCTCGTGATAAAGAGCAAACACCGAATGCCTTCAAACACACAACAACCCTTACAAGAGAACTTACATCTCCCACCTAGCTCTTACCTCAAACTCAATAGCAAAATTTCATCCTTGCTGGAGAAGTATTCATTTTCAAATCTTACTTTCACACTTACTTAAATCTCAAGTAAGTTATTTTCCTCCAAATACCTGAAATCATCTCCAGTTTCTCTGTTGCTAAGACTGCTTACCACTGGAAGCAAAGAATTTGTGGCCCCATGTTAGCCAGCTGTGGTATCAGGCAGGAGCACAACTGAACACTGAGAAATAGCCAACAATTAGGAACAATTGCAGATACTTCTCAGACAGCTCTCAAGACAGCCTTGCACATGACTTTGTTCAAAGCAAAAGATGTGTCCTTGTACTCAACTGTGCTTTTCTTCTAATGATCAGCAAGGACTGACAGCTGGATTAAGGATGTCAAAAGAAACAAATTGACTAATTTGCTATTTTTCATTTTTTAAAAATATCAAACCAAGCCTAGTTTTCAGAAGATATTTTCTATTTTCATTTAGTATATGCATGAATAAGCTTATTTCATAAAGCAGGTGAGCAAGATACAATTAAGATTACAATTTTTTTTTTTAAGTTTAAAGATGAAAGCTGATACCTACATGCACGTTCAAAGAAACTGTCACAAAGTGTTTACATAATGAAGGTAATTGACAGATGGCAGAGAAACATGCTTAGGAGCTTCCTTGCTTTGGAAAAAGTTCTTTACACTTACTGCTCCTGGAGGTATTACAACCTACACATGCAGTTTTCATGAGCAACATGATCCTCTCCATTTAGGATACTTCTGAGAGCTCCTAAAAGACACAGGTAATTTAATGCAGATGATGTGCTGAACAAGATTAACAGGAACATTACAGATCTAGAATGAGGTGTTTCATTTAGTTATGAGGTTTAAAGTTACATATACACTTGTTAGTTTCTTTGCTTCCATAAATTTAAGTAAAAAACTACCAGCTCTTTTATTTATACTACTTAGTTTTGTGCCTAGTGTTTCAAAATTATGTTGGAAGCTTCTACAAACTTCTAGGTCTTTGTTTCTGTGTAGGAACATGATGTCCTTGATAGCAAGGATACTTAAGAATATAGAAATCATCTTAAAACACCTTCCATTGCAATCTATATAGTATATTGGAAAATTGTTCATTACAGTAACATCAGCTAACTTGTGTCAAGTCAGCAGCCACTTCTTCTCAAAGGTCTCTCTGCTCTGTGCCACAGCAAATTTTGAAACAAGGAAAGTTAGATGGATGTTTGGAGAATCAAAGCCAGCATAAAGAAAACAAAACAAAGACTCATCTCAGTACTGCCAAGTCCTGCACCTTTTTAAACATGTTTAACAGTCTTAAAGCTTTAGCTCTTAGAAGTCACAGCGATCTGAGCACTGGTGAATTGACCAGGCAACAAGACAACTCAGTGCTTTTAAGTGACAGTAATCTCTTTCACTGCTGTGGAAAAAAAAAAAAAAATGGTTGCCTGAAAGGATCCAAGGCCAGCTTTTTACTTATTAAAGTTTATTTGGGCATATTACCCTGAGTTATATTACCTTCAATTGAGCTATAGAAGTCACAGTGGGAACCCCATGTATAATCACATGCTACAGACATAAGTCTCAGCTGCAGGAGATGGGGACAAATTCTTTGCAATAAAGTGTTTAAGCATATCTCCTCTATTGTCTCAGCAGCTGCCTAAGGAGAAAGTTTCCTGATGGACCCAGTGCTTGAACTGTAGCTTCAGGAATCCAGTACTTTAATATTATTTTCAATATTAGAGGAAACCCAGTTTAGAGTCTCTCAAGACTCTGAAGTCATCCATTCTCAACTATTTTTCAAATGCAAAGCTTTATTCAGCTTTGACAAGTGGCTTCAAAGCTAGCTACTCCACCCGAGTTCCTCTTCCAGGCCTGGCCATCACTTATGGCCTAGGCTCATTCCCTCTAACACCTCCAAATGCCATTGTCAAAAAATAGATTTCCACTTGAATTCTGACCTTTTCAACTTCAGTTTTCACCCTACATCAAGTCTTCTAGAGACCTGAGCTAATTTCACAAGTTAAAACCCACAGTCATTGTTTGCTGCTCTAAGAGTATCTTCTCTATTTTTGAAACATTAATCAACATCAAAATAACTGGCTATAGCAAACTAACATTTAAAATAGGAGTGGTCCCAAATAAAAATTGCTTCTGCCTCTTCCAAGGGAAACCACATTTTATGTTTGAGCTGTCTGTTATAAGGCAAACCACACTGCATGTAACCACCCATTCATATGGGTTGCATTTAGAAAAAGTGTCCACGCTACTGTAGGTCACACTGTGTGGAATATTAATCTGTCCCAGTGACTCCAGAGAGAAAAGTGAAGTTCATAACCCAAAGGCTCAGAAAGGTCCTACTTAATCATTACACACTCCTGAGCCTAAGGGTGTCATCAGAGACCAGCCTCAATGTCCTGCCTCTCCCAGAAAAATGCTACAAAAATACCACAATCTGAGCAAAGTGGAACCATGTAACTCCAACTCCTGAAGTAAAAGTATGCATATCTTATCTCAGCCCCACACAGCTGGTGGCTTTGCTTTTAATCATCCTAAGTCAGACATTTTAATTTTTTTGCCTTCAGGTCCTTGATTTTCAAACAATTCTGTTAATCTTATAACCCAGAAATGTACTTCTGAAGCCTCTTAGAGCATTCAAAAAACAAATCTCTCCATTGTACACAGGAAAAGGTTTCTAAGAACTTGGTATTTGGCAGATGCTGTTGAGGCAGCATCTGGACTTGTCATTCCAAGTATACCTGTTTCCTCAATCTGCTATGTAGAGAGCTCTGAAGAGTCTGTTAGACACCAAGTTCACAGTGACAAGCAGAATCTCTACCAGCCCTATTCATACAGTTGTATTAATTATTTAACCTTATTGGCAAAAATACACTGCTAAAAGATACCTTAACTCCCTCCATTTTGAACCTAAATAATTTATGGGATTTTCTTTAGAGACTTATGCATTAGTTTGAGGGTTAGGTTTTGCTCTCAAAAGCAAACAAAGCAGACTACGCTGATTAACCAAAAAAATTTTTGAGAGATGAATTCTATTAACACAAGTATGTTTCACTGGTTATATGTACATGGACTAAGAAACCAGAAGATACAAAAGAAATGGGTGCCTTTTCAGAAATGTTATTTTCCAAATGCAAATGTAAGATAATTTGCCCAAGTCACATAATCCTCTTTATACAAATGTAAATTTCATTTTGTCTCAACCATTCAAGGGTAACTTTTAGGCAAGAAAAACTACCCCTCAAAGTTCTCTAAGTAGAACAGTAAAACCAACACTGCTTACATTGCAACTACAGCAAATTAATGACTGCCAAAGCAGTCATGTAAAACACATATTTTATGTTTCTGTGGTGGATATATTGTCTTCCAAGTGAACCATAAACTGCTCACTGCTGAAAATTTTGAATAGGTCAGCTTCTAAAAAATTCTAATACTAAATACACTGCAGCAAAGTTATCCTAGACATGCCTTTAGACATAAAGGAAATTATGCATTCTAGAACAAAACCCTAATCTGGGGAAAAAAAAATATTAGTAGACAGAAGTGAATAATGACAGCACAAAGCCAAATAATAATTTTTTTGGGTTTTTATATTAGTTTAAGGTAATGTTACCATGCTGTAAAAACTTATCAGGGTATCTTTAAGCTAGTGACCATCTTCCTCACTCTCCTTTCCGTAGTTTGGATCAATGAGTTACAAAACAGGGTGGGGGGAGGAAATAACAAAACCAGACAGTGGTAGGAAGGCACAAGCACAAACTGTTTTCTGATTTTCCCGTTTGAGCACTGGAAGTTCCAACAGTTTTAACACAAAAAAAAAAAAAGTACAGCATTATGTCAGGCTTCTCACATCAGGAAAAATTCTGCTTGGGAAATCCTTGCACTCAAAGCCAGGTTGCAGGCTTTTGAAATAAATTGCACCTAGTTTGCAACATCAAACACAAGTTCCAACTGTCTTCGGGATGCATGAGCAACGTTCCAAAGATGATAAACACAGGGCAAACATTCATCTAGTTAAACCCACCTCCATATTGATGCTTGCTAGGAAACTAGACTGCTAGGAAACACAGGAGAAATAGAATTAACACCCTGTTATTTTGTCAGTGATAAGCTGAGCAGCAAAGCAACAGAGATGGCTGACAAGAAGCTCAGTGCAGAGACAGCCTCTGTGGGGTGTTTTATTTCCCTCATATCCAAAACCACCTTGTCAGGTTGGTTGTTCGGTGCCACCGAGGCCAGTCATGTTTGAAGTCATACTGGTCAGCAAAAATCCTGCCTAGACTCTACACACCTCATCTCATTTGTACTGCAGTAAGTTACCATCTAGTCTGGCAGGTCTTGACAACAGAGGGACTGTACTGTTGGCAGATGTAATATTTTCTTCTGTAAAAACCTACTACTTTCACAGGTTTCAAAATTTTGGAATTTCAAAAGCAGAAAAAAAAGGACCAAAAAGCTCAGAGAAAGCTCCTTTACACATGGAACACTGGAACAGAGGACTTTGCCAGACATGTTTTTACACACATTTTGAAGATAATTTCTATCAAGTACTAAAATCATTCAGCCAAAGCAACTTTTTTTAAAAAAAAATCAAAATTTGGCTCAGGATCTTCCTCAGCCTTACACAGGCATATCAGGAGCTGCCTCTATGTACAAACCCAGGAAAGACAAGCCGTTCTGTCCAGGCTTCAGAAACGCTCAATAGCCTACAATGTGCTCTCTCAAAGCAGACATCGTGGAACATTGTGAGAGTGGAGGTTGTTTGTTTTAATTAGAAACATCCTTTTGTGCCAGATCGTGCAGCTCTTGGTATTTCTTTATCTACAACACAGATTAGGCTATTAAGCTCTAGCCATTCCTTCCACACACATGGTGTTATTGTTACTTGATTCCATCCATGAGCTGTGATCGCTTCATATGGGTTTCAGCACATTTTGTAACAGAGTTCATGCCAAGACCATTAAGTAAGAATGTCAGACTCCACAGGACACCTCTAGATGTGCTCCATCTGTTTTGAGCAAGCTTCAGTCCCCTGCCTGCCACAGGCTGGGCACACCGACCACGCATGCTCTGCACCTACATCATCCTGTAAACATGGGAGAGAAAAGAGCAGCCAGGCTGCAGAGCAAGTGTTGATTTAAGGCAAGGTGTGCCAGACATGCAGTAGGGACACTTCTTTCTTACAAATTGTCAGAGATAGTAATCTTGCATTGTACTAACTCAAGAGGTGTTACAAGTCACATACAAGTGAGCAGAAACTTCTCATTGTGTATATTAAGGTTGCCTCACTGAGAAGCTGAACTATTGGAGAGAAGTGTTCAGATGATTTCATTGCTCAATTATGTAAATGATTTTAAACTTTCACATAGTCAGAACAATACACTTAATCCTTAGACTCACATATGCTTACAGATTTCAACTCATGAAACTGAAAACCCTAGAAAAAACCTGACACGTTGTTTGATTAGAACAGCTGCACTGTTATTACTGGAACTAGATTCACAAGAAAAAAGAATAAGCAGCAACGTGAACGCAAAGAATGTCGTTTCAGAGCACACTTTAACCATACCCTAAAGCCTAAAATAATGCTGGTTTTGTCCTGCAGCCTTTCATTCTAAACACAGCACTTACCTAGCAACTACACAACAGCAGCATGAGCTGAGGCAGTTCATTGCAACTAACAGAAGATTAACTTCTATCAAGGCTAATTTTCATTCTGGTTGACAAAAAAACCAGACTTACACAGTGGTCACGTTTGGATTCTGTGGAAAGTGAATGAGGAGAGGATGAAGGGCAGGATGGCCCTTCCCAGCAAAAGGACAGTGGGATCTATTTAAGCATAGCATGAAATGCCAAGGATAACTGATACACGATCACTGATTCACTCCAGTTCTGTGACGAGACAGACATCGCAGCACATCTCACTTACTCACAATGACAGCAACTCCTTTTTCCCCACAGGTGCAGCAGCAATTTATAGGCCTTTAAACTGAAGAACACCGTCAGAAATTCAGCATCTAACAGCAGTCAACATCCTCATACCTCAGCTGCAACCATTGTGCCAGAGAGCAGGCTACAAACAGTCAAAGCAACTCTCCCACAAATGGCTCTTCTGACTTGAAGATGAAGCTATTAAGCTCTAGCTATTCCTTCCACACACAACGTTACTTGATTCCATCCAGTGAGCTGTGATCACTTCAAGACATGTTGACAGCATGTTGATTAGCAAACAAGATGGTAAATATTTTTGTAGTTTATGCTTTTAATTAAAAAAATTGTATTCCAAGAACAAGACACGATCTAGGTTTACAGTCAAAAGCACACACAGTTACATAAAACATCACCTACATGCTAAGCCAGGTATTCCTGACAACAATCCAATCAACACAGGAGCTATGGCTTCAGCCACCCACTCTCAGATATGTAGTAATTCTAGGGGCAGCTGGACATCTGGAAATGTCAAGCAACAAAAGCATGAAAAGTAGGATAAAGAGAATGCCTTGGAAACTACCGTGAAGGAAACAGCTCCAATCTGTAAAGCAACAAAGGCTGAAAGAGATGAGAACTACTACCTAGCTTCAGGTCACCTCCTGTGTCCCCAGGACAGTCTTTGTCCAGCTTAAAGTATTTAGTTACAATCTAATATCAGAATCAAGGGATAGTCACAAGGCTCTAAAACTGGGGTGGGGAGGACAGACATTATAAAGACAAGCAAACAGAAAGCTAACTACTAGTACCCAAGACAAATACATCCTTCTGTGGAGCACTGCAATTTTCCCTTCCAACATTCATGGATGCTAACCTACTTAACTGGAAACCAACCATGTACTTAAACATGAAGAGAGAGAGCGTGTTGCAAAGCAACACAGATGGGGAAACTTTCATTTTTAAGTGAGGAGGAAAAAAAAGTTAACAGATTACAGCAGACAGTCTGCTTTAACAGATTGCAAGAACAAAATGGCCATCTACTTTGTATTTAGGATGCTTTCACATCTTTGCTTGGCACAAGAGGATGGTCTGATCTCATCCATACCAGGCTGTGACTGACAAGTATTCAGTGTGTTTACTACTAAATACTGTCTCAGCAACTGATGTGTACACAAGCACTCAGACCTTACAAATGAGAAGAATGAGCAACCCAAGCGGACTAAAAGTCAGGCACAAGCTCTCTTTGAAGTTAACAAGATGGGCAGGAACAAATTAAAAGAATTATTTCCACCAATAAAGACTAAGAACCAGGTGTGCCACTTGGAGAAGTTTTCAGAGACCCTGAATGAAATAATTTATCTTCTTGTTGGTTTTGCTAAGTGAAAAAAAAAGCAAAAACCCCGCAGTAAGCACTCCAAAAATGGTTGCAACAGCCAGTGTGTTTTAGAAATAATAATGGGCTATACTTACTACAACAGCACCCAAATGACACTGAATTTGAAAATGGAAAGATGTTTTAATTATGCACTTCAAGTCTTCTGCTTCTTGACATAAAGATATGCAATTATTACAAGGTATTTCACAAGTTTAAATAACTAAGAATAATAGCGTTGATAGAGCAAAGGGAAAAGATTTCATTAAAACAAAGTTCTGCTGAAGATTATTATGTGGAACAGTGAATTGGAACCACTCCCTGTTTCTTGTGCGTGACTCCTCAAGACAATTCACATGCAATTAAGAATTCAAATTCTCTACTAGCCCCATTCCCTAGTTCCTTGAAGCGTTAACCAAACCATTTTAGTGGAGTTAATGAATTCGAAATTGCAATGTCTCAGATTGAATCAGAAGGCAGTTTGCTCGGGACACACATGTCAGGACAAGTCCACCACATCGAAGTCAGCAGAGGGCACTGCGACACACCTACAAATCCATATTTTGCTGCTCTTTTGGCTCTGAAACACAGGAGGTCAGCCAGGAGTGGAGAACTCTACCACAGACAGAGAAACTGCTGCTCCTTTCCACCACCAGTCGAGGTGACAGGTACTCCTGCTGGCTGCACACACAGAGCAGGGCTGCTCGGGGCTGCTGTGGGCATACGCACCAGGAAGTCACCACACCTGAATAGAAACGCTACATAAGAAGGAGCTTCGGGTCTTCACAGCCGCATAGTACTTAAAAATCTGGGTTTTAGGGCTTCTAAGGGAAAGACAGTATGCACCTTCCAAACTCCAAACACAAGTCAGAGACACAAAATCACTGAAATAGTACATCTGAGAAGAGATCAGGAAGGAAAATAGGATCAAAAAAGGAAGATAATGGACACTGTGAAAACAGGACAAGAAGGACATTCTCAAGACCATTGAAATTAAGACCTCTCATGTCACACCACATCTGCTTCAGTGCTACTTCTCACCTTCTGTTTCCACATGAATTTTGCTTTATTAGCAAAGTTGAACAATAATCTCAAAGCTGTCCAAGTTCTCATTGAACACTTTCACCTTCCTGAGAAACTGAACACTGGCAAACTATTAAAATCCCACTTCTAGGAAACAAGGACACAAGAACGTTGAAAGGATTTATAAATAATATTTAGGACTCCCTTTTTAGCAAAAATAATTAGGGCATACAGATGAGTGACCAATGGCAACAAAGAAACCAAACTAGACATAACTGCAGAGTACATTATCCTTTATTGCCTTTTGCAATAAATCTGTGGAGAACAGTAGCTCTTCTCTTCCTTCCCTCTTGGTTAGGCTCACAGAGGACTTTAACTTATGCAAATACAACCCTTAGGAATTCAGGGGGAAAAAAACACACCTAACTACACAAGAACCTGATGATCAGAAATTAAGGTGCTCAGCACTGCTGCCATTTCCCTTGAAACCAACCCAGTCTAAGTAGTTAAAATAAGAATTCTCTGGTTGGTGCTCTTACGTAACAAAGCAGAAACAGGTTGAGCAGCTCCATATGATGTACAGAAAGCAAGAGTATGCCTCTTGCCTATAGCACCATGTATAGCCTATGGGAAGACCACGCTGACAAAGTACACCAAAAGCAATTCCTCCCACAGACTCTCTTCCAAACCTCTGTCACCCTTTGCCAATTCTGAAACACGATGTTCTATTTTCCAAGTTGCAATTATGTGACAAGTCTCAGGGAGGGCAGCAAGGGGGAAAAGGACTGCTACTTATCTAGGTGGCTGGACTGCAGCAGGAAAATATACGTGGCAGTATGAGAAAGCTTCCTGACAAAGTTTGCAGTTGAAATTACACCAGACAGCTTAAGGGGGATATCACAGGAAAACCCTATTATGCCCGGCTGTGGGTCACACACTCCTGCTACATATTTTATGCTAATTCGGATGTTTGTTGGACTGCTTTGTGAGCAGATTCCCTTCATTTGCCTGGCAAAAACCCACACACAGCAAATCTCAGCTCAAACGACCCAATAAGCACTGGGGACCCCAGAGTGACAGTGCTATCCAGCATGGGGCACGAGGAAGACTCTGCTGCCCAAATATTACTCAACCTTTATAAGGGAGTATTATTCAAAGGAGCACAACAACTCATCAGGAAGGAATAGTACAAAGCCTATGAAAAAAATCAGAGGTTGCACTGCAATTTATCTCTTTCTCAAGCAGAACTTGCACAACACGTAACATGATGCTTCTCGCCTAAGAAAGTTTGCCTCTTTGGCTTTCAAAAACTCAGATTTATCAAGTCCAGTACACAACAACACTGCCAATCTACCTCTTCACCTGATAACCTATACTCAGCACAGACCGCCATCTCACACTCACATGCATTCTTCTAGTTCTCTCAACTCTGCTACAGGTTAAAAAGGAAAAGTTACCAGATTTTATAGGCTACTTTTATAGGTTACTACAGGATCCATTTACAAGCAAGGGCTGCAATTTGTGCGTGACAGGCACAAGCAGCGCGACCTGGCTGCCCCGCAGCCCCGTGAAACATGCGCTTACAGCAGGAGACACACGGACTGACCGTAAGCCCGGTCGGTGCAGGTCTTGCGGGAGTTTTTGGGAGCACAAGGACTCTTTGAGACACACAGAGCCCCAAGGGGAGCGCGGAGCACCCGGCTCATGAGGCTGGGGGAAGGAGAAAAGGGTCGCCGCCCCCCGCTCATCGGGACCACCCCCCGCCCCGGGAAATCAGCCGCCTCCCGCAGCCCCAGCCCGGCACTCACACCACCGCTCGGGAGATCATCCAGGACACCATCGCGGCGGCGGCGGCAGCGACGCGTCCCCTCAGCCGGCCGGGCCGCAATGGCCGCAGCGCTGCCCCGCCCCGCCCGCCCGCCCCATTGGCTCGGGGGCTGCGCGCCTGCGCCGTGGGGCCGCGCCCGGGGGCGGGGCTGTGCGGAGAGCGCGACGGGCAGGGCTGGGAAAAGGTGTGTGTTCCTGCCGCGTCACCCGGACCTGTCTGAGCAACAGTGGCGTCTTTCCTAGACACCCCCAACACGGATACTGCCTTTGCAGAGAACCCGGAAGAGTGAGGAATAGAAAGAAGTCGTTAAGATTGCAGTAAGGCATCTTTCTCCCCTTCTCACCTCCTCTATTTGAAACACAGTGACCAACTCTAGCAATAAGAGGGGTGGGATGCTCACCCCTTGTCTTGATCTTTGCCCTGTGCTCCCCACGTGCTCTTAATCCTGTAGGATGTTTGGTAAGCCAAAACAACCGTGTCATATATTGAAGTCACCTCAGGCTGGCCTGCTGGCACGCAGCATGCTGACCCACTCGTGTTCTGGTTAGATAAGGTGCTGTGCATCCCCCGGGACAGCGGCTGGAGCCCTGCCTGCTGAGCAGAGTGTAGGGCAGGCTGCTCCCTGGGCTCCTGCACCCCTCTGAAGCACTACGAGAAGGTGCTTCTGCTCTATATTTGCTGGCAAGCACTCCAAAGACTATTAAAGGTCACATTCTTAGGTGGGCCATACAGACTGCTACATGCAGTTAATCCAAAACTGCAGACGACCAGGAAGATACACATGGAAGTATTTGTGCCTGTCTGCCTTGTTACTTTCGTTTTTTCCCCTACACATCTTTTTACCAGCTGCTGCCCAAGCCCCGACAGCAAGCAGGACAGTCCACAGTGTAACCCAGGCCAGGTACTCTTGCCAAAGCCATGGTCTGGCAGGTTGGGACATGCAGGAGAAGCTGTTTGCTCCCCGCCACCTCAGTTAATCCATTGCAATCCATCTCTGCATATTAGTTTTACACTTCCTGCAGAACTGCTTGCACACATAAAAGGACAATGTTTTGCTGAAACTGACAGCTTTTTCTTTTCTCAGAAGACTAGGTTATATGAAGTTCTGCCCAAGCCATCGCTGAAAACGTTCCATTTTACTCTTGTGATTCCAAGAAGTGTAACAGAGAAATATCTGAAGTGAGAGATGCTACTGAACATGCCACTCAGCAGCTAAGGTAGGGAAAGAGCAGATTACAGTTTCAGCACCATTCCTGCTGCCTCTCACAGTGAATGATGTGCCAAAGTCAGTGTCACAATTTCTAGAAGAAATTAGGTCTTTAACATATCTTTAAGTGGGGATAATACAGTTTCCCTGCCTGCCATAAAGAGAGAAGAAAGAGCTTAATCTGTGTAAGCTACTGTTTTATTCAGATGAGAGGGGCCAGGTAAGTGCAGGATGGTTTCTGTTCCATAGGCAAGCACCAGAATTCCTCACCACTCCTCCCACCACTGAAACCCAGCCAGGGGCATCTTCACTCCCCTGCAGCCTTCAAATACACCACACACAGTCAAAAGGCCAAAAGGAGGCAAAGAAAGAGGGTAAATAAACACTTGTGGAACATTTCAACGACAGTGTTTGAAAACTGTTGTTACAATTGTATACTGTGAAATTTGAAGCCTAAAATGAGAAAGTAGGCAATATAAAAGGAAATTATTTTTAACCATGCAGAAATTCTTGCAAACAATGATACTGCCCATCTTGGGTGTCTCCTCACACTGACCTTTGTGAAGGGGTTACTGATGCAGGAAGAGGTAGAGAGGAATTTGTTTGTGAACAATTTAAAGCACACCACTCATCCATCTTATTTTTGAAACAGGCCTAACCTGATAGCATTCTTCCTTTCATTCGATGAAGGCGAAATCCAAACCACTGCTTCTGTGCTCTCTGCATAACAAACCTCTCCAGTGGTGGACTGTGCAGAGGAAATTCACACAGCAAAGCATTTGTAATATAAATTACCTGGCAGGGATTACATTTTGGGCTCCAGTTTGGTAAACTCCTGCTGCCTGCCTGGCGCTCCAGTGAAGTTTGTAGCATTCCAGTCCATTCAGAGCAAACTGAAAGATGAGAGCTCTAGTTCATAGCATATGAAATTAAGTATACAATGCATTTCTTTACTGCAAGCAATTATGTTTGGTGCTAGCTCAGAGAAGCATTCCAGGAAAAGACTGATACTCCTTTTTACTGCCTGAGATTGTATATACAATAATTCCGTAGCTGCATAATTTATTTTATATGGAATATGTTTATACAAAATAAAATGTGGTTTTCCTCTAAGAGACATTTATTTTTCTTGTGTTTGTTACCATGGCAATACTGTCTCTGGTGGAAAGCTAAATTTACATTTAAAGAGACATTTTTTTTAAAGGGTAAAGGCAGATGGCTCCTAAGAGTAATTTATCTTGCTCAGAAGATTACACTTTATTTCACAGAATGTTTTGAGACTTAATTCACTGCAACAAGCTGGGTGCTGGTTGCTGGGCCCTCAGCAGACAGGCACAGGGACACCTCATGAACTTCCCTGTATTCCAGTTCACACATAATGCTAATCCATGCTCCTACATGGCAGAGACACAGGGAGCAGCATAGCAATTAAATCCATGCCATGTACTTCCTCAAACCTGGCCTGTCTTACTCATATGTCTATTTCTGTATAAGGAGGAGACTTAGAGATATCTCATTATAGGATATTTTTAACACCCCTTCCAAAAGCCACTTAATAGAGTTAAAAGTTGCTTTAAGTAGTTTTAACAGTGTTGGAAAAATCATTTGTAAAGGCTGCCTGACATCTTTGATATAATACGATGTATGTATGCAAACATCAACGTTTAGCTTTTACCTCTTTTACAGGTAAACAAACATTTTAATGACATTGCAGCTGTGCAATCAGTGAATGAGCAACATTTAGGAAGACACAAGCTGGTCTGGCAGAGGGATTCAGTTCCCTGCATTACAAGGATATGCTCCCCAAGGACAGCACCACTTGCATCACATATGTTGAAAATACACATAGGTTAATCACAGGGATGGGTTTTTCTTAGCTTCACTGTTTTATATTCATCTATCCTAGATTAGTCTCAAATCTAGACTAATTTGAAAAAAAATAGATATTTCTTTCAGTCCTGAATCATACCACATACATCTGTAATTTTGGGATCAGAACACAGAATAGATGATGCCAGTTTATCTGTTAAAACAGCAATGAGTGAAGCTGACTATTTTTTAGACTACTCTAAGCTCATGTTATTACCATAACTGATTATTAATTAATTAATATAGTTCAAATATATGGTTTTATACTACCTTCAAGTATTTAACTCTTCATCTACCTTTCCTGTGCATGAAGTAACAGCAAAGGTAGGTTCTGATCTCCAGATAAAAAGCTCTTCTGCCCTAATGGAATTTAATTTGAAGGTGAGTGTTGGGCAATGCTATGGACATTTTAGAAAATCAAAGCAGCTGAAGCTTTTACATGGAATTCTGGACATGCCACTTCTTGCTCACATGTATTTCAGCCTCCCAGCACAGCATCTTGCTGAGGAATATGGCAAAGCTAGTTGGTGTCTAATACAGCTGTGTCTTAAGTCTTTTTTTATTCCAGCACACAGACAAAATGCTAACAGGCCATAAATTTATTTCTTTCAGAAATGTTTGTGTGAAATATATTAACGTTCCAAATTAGGAATGTAAACCACCCCACTTAATGAAAAGACTAAGTTTCAAATGGATATTTCTGCCTTTTTTTTTTTTTTCATTTGGCAGGTTTAACCACTACTGTTCTCAGTTTTATTACAGTCTGACATTCCTTTTAAAGCTCTTGCTTCAATATGAATAAGTAAAACCCTTTGGGTTTGAATAATTTCTTTCTCTCATGTTCACGGATATACCTGCAAATGCAAAACCTGAAAACACTAACAGCAACATGATGTTAATTCATGGTTTAAGGTGTTTCTTGACGTCTGTTTCCTGACTTTCAGGGCCCTGACTCTTCCAGTTAGTAGTGAATTTTAAGCAAAATAGAATTTGGAATTAAAAAGGCATCTAGCTGGAGTTGTAGGACTGCACTGTAGTAGAGGGGAATGCTTGCAAGCAGAGGAGTTAGCAAATGCAGCAGGCCCAGAGACTTTTTTTTTAAGACTATGAAAGAATGATGTGTAGCACTGTTAATTCTGTGAGTTGTAGGTCAGGGAAAGCAGATAAGGCTGAGACAGAAGACAGAAAGCAGTTCAGAACAGCCCTATCAATATAAAGCCAAAACATTTTCATCACTCCAGCACCAGCTTGTTTTGACTGCAGCAGTCAATTCAGACAGAATCCAATTAATCTTGTAAGTACAAATATTAATATTTGTAGATTATTAATATTCTTGTAAGTACAAATATTAAAAGGGTACTCTAGTTACTATTTTAAAGAAAGTTCACCATGCTGCGAAAAGGTTTATCATGCAACTGCTGATTGGTTTTATCAATTTTTAATGGGTTGCAATGGGTTAAGTGCCTCCAGTTCCTTCTTAGCAGAAACATAAAAGCAATCCATTAGGATGGTTTTTTTCTTAAGGGAAATGTAATCTAAAGCAGAAGGGGAAAGTTCAGAACAGCTCCATCTGAGACTTTCTCCTGGCAGCATTTGTATGTCCACCCTACCTTATTGCTTCCATTTGGAGTTGAAAGCATATGAGATGCAGCCCCCACAAGGGCAAGCTGAGGCAACAGAGGAGCTCATTTCTAGCCCAAGAGGCTCTCACAAAGCCACTCTGCTGTACCTGTCAGTTCCTTGTTTCTGTGTTGAAAAGCTGTAGACAGAAATGTCTGACATGTATGGCATGTGGCCCTTCAAACATTACTCTGTAGGCAAGTGTAACCATACCAGTACATCCCACTAGGGCAGGCCAGTGGAGAGATTTATATAGTTATTGCTCCCATGTTCCCAAGCAGAGTGCCATTCAAGCTGTTAACTTGTTCAAAAGCTGCACCTGAATGTTTCAGTAAATATACATCTCCCTCATGGCAGCAGACCCATTTTAAATGATGAGCTACACATAATCTGGCATCTGATGATCCACTCTCTGGGACTGGAAAGCTGTAGACAGACATGGACACCAAAGCCATTTTATTCCTTCCTGTCTGGGTAGTATCATCTCAGCTATATTCCATCACTACTTGTGATGCATCACATTTAATAATTATAGCAATCTGTTGGAGATTGTTTTTAAATACACTTTCTGCTTTTGATGTTTCTGATCTCTATGGAAAGCTTATGTTATGTTATAGTCTGCTGACTAAGCTCATGTGCACACCAGCTGCATTTTATCAGGGAACAATGATTGCCTTTTGAACCGGCTGATAGGTTTTACTTAAAATGAAGAGGACATATACCTTCTTTGGCAACACTTAGAGTGTTGTTCAGCACAATATCTTTTTGAAGAATGTCATAATCTCCAGCTAAACAGTGTTTGTTCAACATTGCCACCAGCCCAAAAGAGGTGGAAAAGCATATCTTAGAAACAGAAAGGACCCCAAGTTTCTCTGCTGCATAAAGAAACAAGGATCACCCCATGTCATTAGGACAGATGTCTTGTCCTACCTGTTCCTGAAGCCTTTCAACAGCAATTACACACCTTTTCTTAACTATGTTTAGCAGTCCTTCATTATCCTACTGGGAAGCTTTTCCTTGTATCAAAGTTAAGCTGAGTCAAGGAGCATTCAGCAGTTTTTATCCTGCCTCCCCTAAGTATGGAAGGAAAAGTGTTAATTTCCTTTGCAGCAACTTCAAAAAACTAAACCCTGTACTTAAGTTATCAAATCTTCCTTCGAATAAAGGACTCCTTATGGGATATTTTCTAGTCCTTTTGATTCCTTGTCTAACCCAACTTTCTTGAAATGCAAAGCCCAAACCCATACACAGAGCTTGGGAGGAGCATAATCAGCACCAAGCACTGAAGGACTACATCATACATTATCCAGCAACTCAAAGGGCTGCCAGCAAAGGACACTGGGCTATCAGGTTTCCCTTTTCTTCTTTCCCACACTCTCAGGGCAGCACAGCATGATTAGCTGGGAGAGATAGTCTGGGGAACCTCTGCTGTGAGGTAGGATAGCAATTCCTATGTACAACCCCAGATTAGCCTTTAGCCAGCTGGCCCCACTATGCCTTCCTTTCTCATTCCATGACAGGTCTAGTCTAAGCTGCTGACCAACAAATGCATTTAAGGAAGCTGTTTTATTAAACAATATCCTGATTTGTTTTTCCCTTGGAGCTATGCTTTCTGTCTTCTCATTCCTTGGGTTCCTTTTTTCCCAAGGAGTGTCATCTCGCTGCATTTTCCCCTGAATCAGGGAAAAGGTCTTTCTAGATTTCAGGGAATGTCAAATCATTTCATCCGACTTAAACCCAAGACACAGAATCATTAATTCATGTGTCGTGTCAGATAACCTTTGTTTCCTAGAAGCAGTGCTGCCAACAAAGGATATTGATTTGAAGGCATTAGAACACTGGAATCTCTTTTTTTCATTTTCATCAGTAAATTGTTTTTCCCTCTAGAAAACCAGGCCCATGCTTTTAAACTTTGAATTTGCCTTTAGTTTCCAGTTTAGGCTCCTGCTATGTTTTAAGTGATATATTAAAGATGTCTTTCACACTCATTAGGTGTCCACAAGGATTTATGCATACATAAGTCACATTTCAATCTCTTGATACATTGAACTGCAAGTTTCTTTGAATTTTTTTTTGTCCCTAAACGCTTTATGCTAGATTTCTAGCTCTAAAAACAAATTTGTCCAGCATTTTCATATACTGAACTTTGTAACCAGATTTCTGTTACCTTTATGAACTTTCTGTTCAAGCAGCATAAGATAATCAATCTGCCACTCTCTTTTGTTCTCCTTAATAGAGAAAACATGTTCTTGGGTGCTCATATTCAGTTGTTTGTCCTCTGATCCAGGCACCTTCCTTGCATGCTGCTTCTCAAACTCCCAGCTACCAGTCTGAATGTTTTGTTGATGTCTGTTCTTGGAGGGTTCACCTAACACAGGAAAAATTACTGTCCTTGCAAAGAGCCCAGGTTATTAAACACTTCCACAAGGATGCTGTTCTCCCTACTGGAAGTAAAGAGAGTTAGCACAAGGATTCCCAAGATTCTTCAGGCAAAGGGGAGGCAGGATGGACCACAAAGACACAGCTGGATAGGAGCACCCATATCTCCTCACTGCTGACTGTCCTCTCTTCCTCCCTACCTCTGACAAAGCTTCCCAGACTTGTCCTGAGGTGCAACATGAAAGCATGTTTCTATAATATATGTCACAATCATGCAGAGTCTGCAGTAGACAGCCCTTACTTGGTATCTAACTTTCAATTTGAAAAGCTTCTAGAAGCAACATTCATTTCCATCCTGCAAGAAACAAGTACTTGCTTCTTGCTAAAGAGAGTGACTCAAGTCAGAACTGAAGTAAAGATTACATAGAAAAAAAGCAGCTGGCACTTCTGTTTGCTTTCTTGTTCAACCTTGCCAAAACCAGCAGATAAACGCATCAAAATGTCTCTCTTGGTCCACAGGTCCCTGCACAGAAACCATTTGTTTCTGCCTCAAGAAGAATTTTCCCATATTCTGTGGCAAGGAAGTCACCCTTTAGTTTTCTTCTCTGTTATTTGAGCAGAACATGGCCAGGTAACAGAATCCATTTCTGTGTAGTCTGGTATCCTTAGAATACAAGTGCAAGCTGTTTAATACATTAGCAATAGTTGTCAAAGGTTTGAAGCCTCTCTGGGGAGCAGCAGGAGGTTTGCACACAAATTTTGTGCACTGCTAGAAATCCCTATCATTGTGTATTACTGTCCACTCAGAAGGCAGCCTGAAGAAGTGTCTCTCATACTCAAAACTCTGCCACCTCTGCTTTCCAAATAGCCTTTAAGTTCCTAGGAAAGTTGACTCTGAGAAAAAGAGCACAGACAGTCTTTCAGCCTGTCTAGACATTCTGGATGCTCAATGTTTAATAGCCTGGTGTAGCATAGTTGGACTATAACAGTGGAAAGTGATGAAGGCAGGAAAAACAATAGGCAGAACTTCTGGTTTAACAGGCATAAATGCGCTGTGTCTGTAGCTGCTCTGAGCTGGTAGCCTGGAGGAGGCTAGGAAACAATCATCCACGTTATGTCAAAGATGTTCTGTCTAGACAAATCAGATATTCACCTTTTTTGCACACCCCTTGTCTCCCAGAAGTTGCTAGAAATAACTGTTAGACACCAACATTTACACAAAAGGCATTGTCCAGCAAGTCAAAAATGACAATCAGTAGCTGGTTTGTTTTGGCTTCCTTTCCCACAATATTCATGTAAGGACACAGTTATTCCACATACTCTTTTTTCATC
This sequence comes from Phylloscopus whistleri, assembly GCA_017589585.1. NCBI lineage: Eukaryota > Metazoa > Chordata > Aves > Passeriformes > Phylloscopidae > Phylloscopus > Phylloscopus whistleri. Next base: position 223,339 of record JADMLD010001292.1, read on the forward strand.
CTCTCTCACACATTTTGCAAATTATTCCATAAAGATTCATGAAACCTGAATTTTAAAAAAACCTGACAAAATTTAAGTGCAGCCTAAAATTTAGGAACCTCAGCAGCTGATCTCTGGAGCACTTAAGACCTACAAATTACACAAATGACGGATGCTCCTCAATTAAATGAGCACCAATTGTTGATCAGCTGAATTAAAAAACAAAGTCACCTTTATGGTTTTGAGTGGCTTTAATGTTTGTGGTTGACCCAGTGGGTTCATAGGACTAAAACAAGTACCCAAGTTTCACCATCCTTAGTATGGAACAAGCCTTGTAGCTTATGCAAATGCTAGAAGACATGAATACCTTCCCTCACTTTATTTCCCTGCAGATGAGTTGCATCACAGCAGTAAGCACCACTAAATTTCTCTTGTATCAATTAGTTCAGTCTTCACTTGGTTCAGCAGTTATCAAACGTGTGCTTTCAGACTTTTTTGTCTAAAGAAAGTTCACTGAAGCAACATGAAACACAAGTGTTAAATGGCTGCGTTGTAACTTTGAGGGCTCAAAGCAGGTTATGATGTAAGAGAACTGGAGCCAGCACAAGGCTCTGAGGTGGTGCTTATTGCAACCGTTTCCTTGAACTTCTGTTTCATCTTTCTATTGACATTAATTGCAAACAAGAAAGACAGTGGATTTGCATTACATTTGGGCATATGAGAGTCACAAATTACAGATTTAATAAGAGTCATTGAAGGCCTCCTGCTGGAAAGGGAACATCTCTCCTCAGCCCAGCCATGCAGGCTGGCTCACCACCTGCCTTGGACCTTGACTGTTCTGAGTCATGTCAATGCTGTGTGCACTCAAGTCTGCTTCAGGTAAATACCCACTGGCATTACAGAGCCATCAGACATGGCTTGATGGCCTTTTCTGAAGTCCATGTTAATGCAGTGCTTTTAAATACAGACCAGACCATGCTGGGGAGTATTCTGCATAATATATTCTCATTACAATTGCAACTTGATGTTTTGTAATTCAGGGTCATCTTTTTAAGATATGGTCAAATAGGGAATATTTTCAGGTAGCTGCTGCTGCAACTTAGTAATACCAAAACAAAGATCTGGAAACATCATTTTGATTAAAACTGAAAAGATGAAAGGGAAGGGGGAAATAGAGGACCAAGAGAAGATGATATATCTTCAGTTACTTTTATTTTGCCTTTAATTTACTTTCAGTTACTTTAATTTTGCCTCACTTAAGCTACTTCTAATATTTAAGCTAACAATTATTTTGGTCTCATACTCTGAAGTAGGATCAGTATCTAAACATAGAAAGGGTGGCACAGTACACCTGCTGGGACCCAGTAGGTTCTTGGTTTAGGACTCAACAGCAAGAGCAAGCCCATCTTCAGACCACTCACTGAAAGGAGGCAGGTCGTCTGCAGACCTATACAGTGTGTGCACAGTGCATGGAACCGCCTTGCTAAAATTTCTTCAGCAGGTCTTGTATTATGAGCATTTTTTTATTATTAAAATTCTGCACATGCTAAAGCAGCTTGTTCCTTTGGATTCCTGCATATCATCCTACAGAATAATATGGGACAGGACCAGATAAATTCCTGTATAGATAAAAATTCAAAAATACTAATTTATCTGAGTAGAAGCTTTAGGTTCAAAAGTCACATGCAACAGGAAAATCATGATACAAAATGTGACTAAGCATAAGTTACCCTTAGAACAACAGCAATGCAGATACCTGCAACTACTGAGGACTAAGCACATCTTTCTCCACTAATCCTTCCCCAAATTGTTTTTCCTAATTCAGTCATGTTTACTGTCAGTGGTGCTACAGAGTACATGCTTTTCTAAGTTTTACCTGTAGTTAGGACTTGCTTCAGTGAGAAAAACACCTCCCTGGTTTGTACACTAGAGTAGCTGGTGCTTGGATTCAGAGAGTTTATTTACTGAAGACAAAAGAGTTTGTCTTTATTTGCTGAGGACAAGAGTTGGCTGAACTTTAGCCAGCTGGGCAACAAGAACCAATTTCTGCTTCTACCTTTTCCAGTAGGCACTACAGGAGCAACAGCAAGGATACAAACGTAGGAAGCAGGTCCCAGCACTTTGGGATGGGAATCTGTGGAAAATAACTTAGGGAGATGGAGGACAGAGAATTGGTTTCTTTTGGTGCCACAAAATCAATAACAAATGTGTAATAATGGGTACTAACCAGGGTGTTCTTTATACAAGTAACAGTGATTGCTAGAATCTTTTTTCAAAGGCATAATAGAGGAGCCACCTTTTTGCAGCGGTGCCCAGGGAAAGGACAAGAGGTAATGAGCACAAGCTGAAATACAGGAAATTCCATTTGAACTTAAGAAAATACTTTTTCCACTATGATAGATTGCCCAGAGAGACTCAAGTCTCCAGCCTTGAAGAAATATTTAAACTTGGCTGGACATGGCCCTGAGGAGCCTGCTGTAGGTAGCCCTGCTCTGAGTGGGGTCAGACTAGATAATGTCCAGAGGTTCCTTCCAGCCTCAACTAGTTCATGGCTCCAAGACAACCTTCTCATTCAATTAAATGACCCAGCCAAACACCATCTACTGCTCTTAAATCCCAGAAGACCTGCAAGTCCCTTCTCACCTCTATGCTTATGTAGGTTTGTGCCCTTTCAGATTGTCATTATAAGATCCAATGGTTCATTACTGTTCTTGCAGTAAGGGCAGACTTAAATCAATTCCCTTTATAGGGTCAATTTTGGATGTAGCCTGAACAAATGTGACAGACAAACCCTGGAACACTTCTAATGAGAACAGTAAATTAATCAAAGAAGCTACTGGCCAAGTAGAAAATTTGTGATCATTTTAATTGGGATAACAGTGCCAGGAAAAATACAAAAGTACCACTGCTTGATCAGCACAGAATCAGTAACATAATTTGTTTACACCCTGTGCCAGACAACACTATGAAATATTAAGACCTAACCCTTACCAAAGAGATAAATATTGTTAAATAATAGCTATTACTGAATTGCAGAACACAGTTAACACTAATTTGTTAGCTTTTCCTGATACAGAGACTCAACAAGACAGGCAGCTGGAATACAGGGAAGAAACCTGTGTGTCAGTTTTAAGCCAATTGGCAGACAATTTACTGGCAGGAAAAGAAGAACTAGCATTACATAAAAATATTCATAGACAAGTTTGTTAAAGAGTGCTTACCACATGATAAGCACTGTTACTGTTTTAGACAAAACTGGCAAACAATTATATTTGGTGAGATAAAGATGTAGGGGAAATACTACAATTGCATTAAGAAAATGCAGAGGAATTTGGATAGCAGAGCAGTAAGTGAGGCTCAGAAAGGATATTACAGAAACTTCAAAAAGAAAAAGCCATTAAGAGCTTCTCTTTCTGCCTCAGTTTGAGAAAGGCCCAATCGTCTTCCTGTCAATATTTTTTCTTCCCCAGACAAGCATAAGGAACATTATCATGTTCCCCATCTAGTACACACTTGAATGGTAGCTGAAATCAGCTGTTTCTTACCTCAGCATTAGACCTTTCCTAAACCCCAAAGTCTCCCATTTGCTTTTTATTGTGCACATTGTAGAGCAGCATTGTAAACCATTTCCTTACCATAACCATCACCTGTTTTACTTATGTCAGGATAAGCAATACCAGCATCCAAGTAATTTCTGTCCAAAGCTGCTGTTAACAGGAGCCCCTGCTTTTGAAGAAGGCACCACCCCAACACAAATCATAGAGAAGCCAAAGGCTCAGAAGGGAGGAAGCTTCCTACTCTGCAGCACTAGTACAGCTCATAGTAGTTTTTTCAAAAAAAAATTAAAAAAATTAAAATAAACATCAAGAAATTTAGGTACAGAACATTAATAAGATTATAGAACTTATGTTCCAAGTAATTCAATGAGCTATATGTGGGGTGCTATGAAGACCTCTAACTCAGGACATAGAAGACTCTAGCCAGATGTAGTTGTATGTTTTCTCTTCTTTTATCTTTGCTACACAATATCCTAATAATCTCCAGTGAGGATAAGAACTCAACCCACCTCCCATTTAAATCAAAGGAGATCTGTGAGTTTATTTCAGTATTGAATATATCCAGCTCTTTTTCTCAGTAACAGTATCTACTCATAAAACCATCTACTTAGACACCTTTCATCCACACAAGAAATTCCTCTACAATACTCTGGGAAACTTTAGTACATCTTAAAACTGAGATAGAAGTCTGACATAGAAGCAATAACTACCTTTATGTGGCTGTTTGTATTGTCTGGGATTTTCTTTTTAGTGTTACTCATCTGCTAACCTTCAAAAGCCACTAATTGTAAAAACACAGAGATAGCAACAGCCAAGCACCTAACATTAGGGAAAAATACTCACACATTGAATAATCCACAAAGCTGGTGTACCAAGAGCCCATGTGAGGGAAGCCTACGTTTCTATATACTCAGCCATCTTTCTAGGTAATGCTGCCCCAGGAGCCAAAAAAATCTTACTGACTGGCCTTTATACAGCTTAGGTGTGAGTGGGGAAGAAGCACCACTAGAAGTGAAGGGTCATGGGAAGGTGATTAATTAAATTTAAGGGTGATTGGTTTCAGGTTTTATGTGTGAGTGATTGACCAGAGAAAGGAGCATTGTAGCTGGGTGCAGCCTAAGGTAAGGCAGGCCCTTTCAGGAGGACCATCAGTACTGCTGAGGCTGCTCAGGCTGTGAATAAGCTCCATCTCTTCTGGTGTTTTGTTCTGTAGCTGGATCCCCTCAACTAAATAAAAATTTATTCTCAGTTCTTGTGCTGTCTTCTGGGCATTACATGTTGTGGGAGAGCTGTTATGGGCTGGCTGATATACCTAAAGCTCAGTCTGATTCTTGAGAAGTACCAAGCCTCAAGCTGGCATCAGTTGCTGGCATCAGCAGCAAGATGAAAAATAGGAAAGAAACTTGAGTGGAAATCTAATATTGCTACACAAAAGTGTTACACCACTCCCTCTGTGCATCATCCTTGCTCTTAAGCCTTTCACCTGGATTGAGTGGCAAGTAGAAATGGCATCTTGAAGAAACTGAGAGCATTTTCCTCCAAACAAATTCAAAGTTGTTTAAGATGGAGACATTATCTGATAAGGCCAAAGCAGGGCCATGCAGTTTCACCTTAGGAATTAAGTCCATAGGTATTCAAGGAAAGGTGGAGACTGAGAGCCTTGTTATGTCTATTCCCCCACCCTATGCATTTTATCTCCTCAGGGTGTAATCCCATCAGGAGTGGGATGGACTGTTTGATACCAAGGTCTAGTGCTGGTCTAATCATGCTTTACCCTCAGGCTGTACTTACTGCAGAAAGCAGTGGTATCTGTTGAAGGTCTCCAGCTGAGGTGGCCAGCCCCAGGGCAGGGTCAAGGGGTGAGCACATCTCAGCAGAACCCACCCCTGGAGCTTCACTGGGCTGAGCTGGCTGACTCTCTATTTAACCACTCAAGTGCTTAGGGGTGGCAGGAAATGGGGGCCAGGGGTTGTATAGGGATAGGTTGATATCTTAAGATGTCAGCAAACTTCTGAGGAAGAGAATGTATTGAAGGCTATGTTTATTCAAATTGTTCAACGATTTTTGGTGCTATCTCATTAGCTGGAACAGAAAGAAGTGTTAGAATTGGAATATGCTGTACTTATCTGTTCTAGGCTAGAAATTGATTGTGAAACATCACATGAAGGCTCAGTAGTGCCCCTTGCTGTTGTCAGCATTGATGGACTGGCACCCTGTGAGCGACAATGTTTTCTTTTGCAGATATAGTTGGAGTGATTAAAAAAATACAGTAAACTTAAACTTTCCTCCTTTGTGTGCTGTAGCAACAGCTGGGATGGTATTGAAGAAGTCCTGAGGGTGATACCTGGACACAGTGGGGTGCTACCTTCACCTTCAGTGTAAATATAGCAGTACATTTGCAGCCTTTTTACAGCTGCAAAAGCCAAGAGACAGGAAAAGATTAGGAGTGGTCAGTTGACAGACTCAGGTGGAGAGTGACTGTAGGTAGTTGGAGATGGAATAAATCACCATACAGGATGTTAGTGGTAGAGCTGGGAAGATAATGCTACAAACCACATCTTTTACTCTCATGCACCTTTGTACCTCCAGGTGTTTAATGCAGCCTTTGCATGTACATTAAATAGATGTCTTCAAAGAATCATGCTTTCCCACTGATTCTGTGTTCAAGGACTCAGTGTTCAAGGGCTGCCTCACCACTCAAATAGTTCTGCTTTCAAGGAGGATGCATTAAGAAAAGCCCATGGCCTCTCTGTAGAAGATAACACAATTGGAAATCAAAGGTTGGCTTTGTAGCAGAAATAACTGATGTTTGATGAAAAATTTGTATTCTCTTGGCTATGAATTTTGAAGTTACAAAACTCTTAAACCAACCTGTTAAATATAGGTTCTTAATTTTCTGCTGCTGAACACTGGAAAACAATAAATGTGACTTTCCAAATTTTCAAGGAATTACGAATTCAGAGGAAAGATAGATCTAGAAGTATATAGCACATATTTTAGAAAGAATTAGTTCAATATTAATTCTGCTTAAGAGTTGTGGCACTGACAAGTCATTTTGTCTTTCTTTCTCAATTTTCCTTCTTGTAAAATGGAAATAATAATTTCTAAATGTGGCATTTATCTGTATGGAGAAGGTGCAATTACTACTAGTACAGGCTGTGCTGCATTTCAATCTGAAAGTTAGAAAAAGCTCTCAGTAAATATCTTGATTTTGCACCTAACCAATGTGTATACTTTCAGAGAATAAGAGATGAGTTTGTCCACAGTCAGTTTCCCAAGAGAAGCTCTCCTTCCCTGGGGCTCAGCCTAGAGCTGTTTTGCCTTTTGTTTTTTTTTTTTTTTTTTTTTGTGGACTTCTCCAGCCTGAAGGTGTCAGCTCTACTTTGTTGTTGCCTATGGGCATCTGGCTCTGAGTGTTGCTCCTGAGCTCCAAGAGGATGATTCCTATGGTCTTTTGAGAGTAATCTACAAGAAGCTTCCTTGTGCCACTTTCTTCAGAAGCTGCATCGGTTCATAACATCCCTAAGCCTTTTAATCCTGTGAATTTTGGTGCTTTGACTTTTCGGTTCAAATACTCCTTAATATTTATCAAAGAAATAAGGGAGGTGTTGCTTTGAAAGGGGAGTTAATGTATTGGTTTGATGCCTGCAAAGGCTTCTGAAAAAGGAAGAAATCCTACTGGAGTGTGATAGGGCAGAAGCTGTTTAAAAACTTACTGTCTAAGCTATTTTAAGGCCTTGGGCCACAGCACCATGACTTTGTTTTGTTGAAGACAGAGGTTCTGAGTTGATTTATCCATATCGTGAGCATTTAATGCTCTTCCAATTTCTACCACTTCACAGAGAAACAAGGAGAGAAGGAAGCAGCAAAGAAGAAATGGATAAGTGAATAGAGGCCAAGAAAATAAGTTGCTGGAGGTGGAAAATGTTCAGCAACCTGTGGGTCTTGTATGCTGTTCCACCTGAACACAGTCATTTTGACTTTCCCAAAGCACCTATAGGTTAAAAAATGCTGCTCCAAGATGACTAAGTGAAAGAGAGAAGAGCTGAGGTGTGGATTGCTGGGGAGTGAAGCTGCCCTGCGATGTGCCAAGGCTGTCCCTTGAGCTGTCTCCTCCTGGTCTAGCTCAGTGGTGTCCTGGGGAGCAGGGCCCATCTCACTTGGCATCTGGGAACTGACAGCTAACCATGGGAATTGCCACCTAAATGTCCATGTTACTTGATTTTACTGACATTTTCAGGTAATTAACAGCTCTTAAATGGTTCTGCATTGAACAATAGCCTTTAGTGAATTCTAATCTATAATAAAACATAATTCTAGTGTCAGTGCCTTGATATGAATTTTTGGAACAAATTAAAAGGATTTGATTCTAAATAGTTTGGTATTCTGTGATAAATTCACAAGTTCAGTCTATCAGAATCATGTAAATTGGCTTTTTTGAGGTATACTTCATGTTTTGTTGCACATTAATGTCATTTAATTGTAGAGTTCAATAATATCTCAAATTACTCTTTGATTAAACAAGAGGGAATGAATGCAAAAACTTTGATATGATTAGTATTTATTTAGTCAGTTTTGTAACTTCTTATACCCTTTGTGGATAACTGCTGTGTACTTACATAATTTTTGTTCTTTTTGCAAGACTGCAGTACACTTCTGTTGGTTGTAGCATTCCTTGGAACATGAATGAAGATCTCATTTAGCTCAAATGCACTATGGTTGCTTCTGCAGCTTCTAAAGAGCACACCTCCATCCATTCCAGATGCCAGGCATCTATAGCTGCCAGTATAAATGTTATGTCTTGTAAGCTATTCTAATCCTGTGAACAAACTTGTCATGGTGAATGATGAATTGATTTCTTTTTTTTGTTTGTTTGTTTTGTGTTAATTAACTTCTCTTGTACCAGAAGTTATTTGTTCCACTAAAATATACAGGAATGTGGAAAGTTGGCAATCTTGATTTATGGCTTTCACCTCATAATCTATTTTTCAAAAATGCACTATTCAAATTTGCTTTTAGTGCTAGATGAGAGATCATTAACCTGCTCTCTTGAGGGCAAGCATACCAGTCAAAGCAGGCAGAAGTTCAGGAAAGCTATACCTCCAGATAACATGAAGGAAAAACTCTTAAAATGATATTAGCACAGCATGACTACGGGATCCATGGAAAGAACAACAAACCAGTAGCAACTGCTACAGAACATGGCTGCATGGCTTCCTCAGGTGCTGCAGCCCAAGCTCTCAGCTGAAGCCCCTGTGAGTCTCTGAGCTGACTCCTTGGATATCCACTGTTTGCTGGCATTCAACAGAATTCAATAGTGTCTTCTAGGTCTGAAGTGTTGTGTCCCCAAAAGCCTCTAAGGGACTAAACTGACATTACATTCCCAGGGGCTTCTGTAGTCTTTGCAGTAAGGAAAGGTGGATGGATTGGATGGGTGCCTTTGTTGAACTCCTCAATAAACTGACTTTAGGGGAGAAGGTGCTGCAGATGGCAGAGCTGGTCCTGGCTCTCCCAAACCCCCAAAGGCTGGGACATCAGCATGCTGGTGCCTGGCTCTTGGGATACCCTTGCCTCACAGAATCACAGAATGGGTCAGGCTCGGAGGGACCACAGGGCGGCATCTGGTCCAACCTCCCCTCTTAGCAGGGTTGTCCTAGACGACATGGCACAGGGCTGTGCTCAGACAGTTCTTCAGTCTCTCCAGCGAGAGAGACTCTGCACCCTCGCTGGACAATCTGTTCCAGTCATTCGCACGGTGAAGTTCTTTCTCTTCTTCTAGTGGAACTTGAGTGCATCACAGCAACACCTTGCCTGTTGCTTCGTGTCCTGGTGCCGCCGGGAAGAGCCTGGTTCTGTCCCCTGGTACCCCTCCCTTCACACATTTATAGACATTAGTGAGCTCTCGGAGTGGTGCGCCTTTAGTAGGGTGTGGGCGAGCCCGCGGAGAGCGGACAGCCACTTCTTCCACCGAGGGGAAATACCCCGGAGAGGCTGTGCCCGAGCTCCCGCCGTGCCACCGGAGGCAGGGAGTGGGTGCCCCGCCAGCGTCAGATCACCGCGGGGCTGCTCTCGGGGGGCGCCGGGGCGGCAGGTGAGGGCCGTGCTGCCCCGGCCGGGGCTGGGCAGGGGGGCACGGGACGAGCCCCCGCGGGGTCCCGGTGCCACCCCGGCGGCCGGGGACTCTTTGCCGCGCAGCGGCCGCTAGCCCCGCGCTGCCTGGCGGAGGGAGACGTCGCGCGGCGTCGGTCTCCATGGCAGTGGGGCTGCGTGGGCGGAGTGGTCGGGGCCGCAGCGCGGCGGGCGGGCGCGCGCGGGAGAGAGGGAGGCGGTGAGGGAGGGAGTGCGCGCCCCCGGCCCGCCCCCGCCCCTCGCTCGGTGTTTGTGTCGGGCTGTGGCGGCGGCGGCGCGGCTGAGGGGCTCTGACCCTCCCGCTGCTGCGAGCCCGAGAGCCCCGCGCCCGTCCCCGCCCCGCGCCCGCCATGCGCGGCCCCTAGAGCAGCGGGCTCGGCGGCTGGTGCGGTGCCTGCGCGGCGGCGGCCATGGCGGTGGAGACGCGGCCGGAGCTGGTGGGGAAGCGGTTCCTGTGCCTCGGCGGCGAGGAACCGCCGGAGAGCGGGCGCTGGCGGGCTGGGGTCATCCGCGCCGTGTCCCAGCGGGACTCGCACAGCCCCGACCTGGCGGTAAGAGCCGCGGCTCGGGCCGGGCCGGGGGCTGCGGCGGGGGGCGGTGGGCCCGGCGTGACACAGCCCCGCGCCCGGCCGGGCACTGTGACGTGGAGCCGAGGGTCACGGCTGGCGCCAGGCGCGGTTCCTCGCGGCGTGTGCGGCCGCTCCGTGCCCCGGCCGGGCAGCCGCCGTGAGAGAGGGCCGGTGCCTGGCCTGGCCACCGAGGGACAATCGGGCTGCCCCTGGAGCAGCGGGGGAGAATGCGGCTGATCCAGGGGAATGCAGAAACTGCCGCCGCGTAGCACTGTCCGACTGGGTCCAACGCGCTGGTGAACGTTGTTATTAAAAGAATGTCATTGTTGCCCTTCCTTTCATGCCCGCTGTCACTGTTTTCCTAAGGGGTGTAGGAATGTGCGTGTAGGTTAGCGAAGGAGCCAGGATATGCTCTGTTGTGCTCAGACACACTCCCGCTGTGGGGGGGAAACACGGCCAGGATTTCCTTGGGTTGGTGTTCTGAATGCATAATCTGTAAAATGGAGTTTTATTGTGCTCCCCGGACTTGGTCGTTATATTGTTCGTGAATTCCGCAGTCGCAGGAGTGCTGTGTTACCTCCGTGCTTGTCTCCTTCCATGTTTTTATGTTATTTAGTGCTTCTGAAAGCACATTTAAAAATATCACGACTATGTAAATGGGCATTACGTAGGCTGAAAAAAGGAATCACCGGACTGCGCTGGGCAATCCATATTGCTGCTGGCAAAGGGGAGGCGTTCACAGCCCGACACTGATCGGGGTGGAATGTTGCCTTTTTTACAAACTCATCAGGCAAACAATTGTGTGGTGTTAGAGATTATCGATTGCTTAGTTCGAGAAGTGTGAATCATAGAATTAAGAACTCTTGTTTTCATTCGTCTCAGACTTCAAGCTTTGTTTCAAAAACAGAAAGTGGACTTGAGATGCTACTTTTTTTGCTATATTCTGGGTTAGTTTTCTTGGGGGTTTTTTGTGGCTTTTTTGTTTTGGCGTGTTGTTTTGGATTTTTTCCCATTCTCCAGCTATAATTTAAGGAGCCCTTGAATTCAAGTTCGTAATTCAAGTTCATGCCCTTCTTTATGAAATGGTTTGTGTTTTCAGCCTTTGGCTATATGTGAGAATCGTCTAGAACACTTTATTTTTAGAACCTATTTTGAATGTTATTCTTGCAGGGTAGTCTCTAGAATCTATATACAATTATGGAAACACTGAGTAAGCTTTAAGGAGGTATTTACTAACATTTACAAGTCAGAGCCATAATTTGTAAACTCTAGGGGCAGAGCTGACATAAAGAGAGAAAGGCATTTCAGGGGCTGTGTCTGTTATGTTAACTGAAAGATGCATGCTGCCGATTGTAAAAACTTGCTCCTCTTCTTCGCTTTGGTGTCTTTCTCTCTTCAGATGCTCTTTCGTTACAATTCTTGGTAATTTAAGGAAGAACTGTCGTGTTACAGCTGCTTTTGAGGCAGGATGACTAAGGGTATGCTTACGTGGAGCACCATTTGGATAGATCCAAACTGCCTGAGAGGCAGGATGGGTGCTCCAGCTGCACTCCAGCCTGGGTGCAGTGCAGTGCTAACGTGGCCATGTTCCTTCTGGTGTTCGAGACAGCTGCACAGCACTGCATTATGCTATCTACATACACTCCTAGTCACCTACCAGTGCTGAAGCCTGGGAAGATTTTGAAAATATTTTCTAGGTCTAAAGAGTCCCGCAGTAGTGCTTTACTGGAATGTCATTGCCCTCTTTAAAGTGCAGCATTTGGTGTTTGTGTTACATGTTCTCTGGCCCCGAAGCACAAAGAAGTGGATAGAGGAAAAAATGATGAGGTTTCTTTAAGCAACAGGTAGTTTCTGTAGGTTAGACTCTCTTTCTGCATTTATAATTAACATTAACTTCTTGTTAGTTGATATTTGCTAATGTGATTATCCTCTTCCCCTGCCCCCACCAAGAGACAGGGATGTTCTGCTGTTAGCCCTGTTCTATGTGTGCTATCCTAGCTGGAGTAGCTGCTGCTCTTATCCTTCCACGGCTTTTGTTTTGAGGTGGCCATCCCTGTAAATAGCTCCAGACCCTTCTGCTCCCTGTCACTTGAATGAGGCAGTAATTCTTGTTGACAGTTTCATTGCTGCCCACAGGGTGCAGTATAAAAATGTTGAAATTGACTTTTTGTCAATTTTGTGTTTTCCTGGTCTCGCAAGAGTGGGATGGATGAATGAGAAATGCAGAATCTGCCCTGAACCACAGGACAGGAGGAGGGCAGCAGTGGGCGTTTTCAATGTGAATTGCAACTGTCTGGAACTGAGTTACCTCCTAATCCTGGCTTCGGAAGGAAGTACTATGTGCATTGACTTTGTGTCTTTTCTTCCCGAGTAAGTGTGAACCCCCCAGTCAATTTCAACCAGTTTAAGAACAGGGAGAGGTTTGAGAAAGACTGCCTCCCCTAGTCTGTGAAAGCTGACATCTGAGAACCCTCTCCCCAAAAAACCATCAAGGCAAGGAGGTCATGGCATTTGGTGTTCTCCTGGAGGTGAAGAGGTGATCTCCAGCTGGCCAGTCAGCATGCACCCAGCTTCAAACCAGCTGCAGCATGTGCTGTCTTTCTTAGCACCATTCAGAGATAGGTGGTGGAACTGATGGAGTGAGAAGCTGGGTTGAAAGGCATGACAAAGAGCTGAGCGTTAATGAAAGTGTGAGAGCAAGCCTCAGTGTGTGAGTATGGGACTATATGGACAAATGGGGAGTTTTATGGGGTGCAGGAGCTCAAGGAGACATGGGCAAGCTTAGAGGCAACTGATGTAATTAATGTTAAGTGGCCACAGGGCTTATAGGAGCAAATCCAGAGGAAACTGAGCTTCATTAGTTCTGCTGTAAACAGAACTACTCATTAAATCAGGAACTCAGACCTGAAGGCTGGACTAGCTGCTCTCCACCTTTGAGCAGGGCAATCAAGAGGCCAGTTTTTGTATGCTGCTAAATTTGTTTCATGATTGTCTTTTTGTAGCTAAATTAATGCTTATTTTCATAGTTGGAATTATTGTCCTAGTAGGAAAATGTAGGAAAGAACTCAATTGTCTAGTATTTTCTTCCTGCTAGGTCTCCCCTACTCCATGAAAGTATATGAAATAACTCTTTCCTTATACTTCTTCATGACTGTAATATAGCTGATGTGTAATATCTTTTTTATAACGTGTTTACAAAGAAAGAGAACACTATCAAAGTGTCTTTTCTCCCACTGCTTTATAGAAATTTTGCCTTCCTCAGCTTTCCTATTAATTCCCCACTAGTGGGGAATATGGTGAGAACAGCTGGCACTGGTTTGGGTGCTGTTGGTCTCCTGGAATGTGAATGCTCTTGCCATTACATGAGACCCTCTGTGCCAGGATTTGGAAGCTGTGCCCCTTTCTTAGTCATCTTGTAATGTTTACAGGTATTGCAGACACCTGCCATACAGGTATAATATCTGCAATGTATAAAATCTAGTCCAGGAGTTTTCTTGCTGATTTTCATGGTCTGAGTCACAGCTTTATAAGTTAGACCTCTTGATTTTTCTTTCTTGGACATTGCTGTTGCATGTGAAACATTTGTTTAAAAGTAAAAACAAGGACAGAAGTTTGATATATGTGTTTGTGACTGTGTGTGTTTCAGAGCCATTGAGAGAATTCAGAGCTATTTTTCAGCTTCACACCAAGTGTTGTTAGAGGAAACTGGGAGCTCTATTTTTCCTTCCTTCTAACTGCCTGGAAAAGCTTGTGTGCTGCTCTGATTACAGTGATAACTCTGGGCTAATAAAGAAATGGCCAGGAGGAAAGAGGTGGAGTCAATGCCATATGATCTCCCTGGTCTTTACTATCCCATAAGAATTGCTTTCTGGGCCACAGGTTGCAAACCTTTGACATGGTGATGAAAGAGAAAATGGAAGTAACTGTGCAGCTTTTAATAAAGAAATCTCATTAATTTTAAAATACTGAAGTCTCAGGAATTTATAGGTATTGATGCATGAGTTTTTCTGCCATGATGCACATAGTTTGGAAGACAGCATAAAAATTGAGTTGGTAGTCTTTAATGCATTATGATAGGCAGACTAACGTGATAATTGTGCATAGGGAAATATATTGTGGCAATAAATCACCATATCAGATACCTTTCATAAAAGCCTAAATATTAATGATAGTTTGAAGCAGCTGTGTGATTTTTATTTACAATAAAGTCAGTAAGATATAGTGGTGTAAAGAATACACTAATACTTTTGGTGAATTGTAGTTTTTTGGTATCTCATATCTGGTAATTTATGAACAGGGAATTGTTAAAAATTCAGTAAATCTGGTAAAACCATTTGAAGACAATATCAGCAGATTGTGTATCTGTTTTAACTGAATTTGCCTCCACTTAAAAGTAAAATGGAAGTTTGCAAAATGTAATGAAAACTTACCACTACTGTGTTACAGTTAATATGAAAATAATTTTAAATAATTTTGGATAATTGGAAAATAAAAGATATTTTAGATAAGTACTCCATACACTGATTAGTTTCTCACTGAATGATGAAGTTAAATTTGCCTTCTCTTGGAGCTGTTTTTACCTAGTCTTTTTACAAATTGTAGTTGTTTTCATCTTCCCACTTCTGCATTCTCAAAGTTTCTGAATACCATCTGACTTTGTCATAGAGGCACAGAATTGCACTTCTGTAGGTTACACTTGGTTTCTGTTGTCCTCTCTTCTCCTTTTGCTAAGGTAATATTACAAGGAGAAAGTGCATGTGTTAATTTTTTTAACACATTTGAGCTGGTCTGTTTAAAAATTAAATTTATTTTTTCATTCCTTATTTTACAAGTACATGCTCTACAGCTTTGACTTGTTAGCCTTGATATAAACTGGAAGAACTGAAAAATCTTCAGTGAAATTATTGTAGAAATAATTTTAAACAAATTTTAAATAAACAAATAGTGGTGGTTCATGGAATTTAAAAATTCTGTATGTTTCTGCTCTAGCCTCTGGGTTAAAGATAAAGAGCAAGTTGTTGGTGAGGATCCTGTCATGTTATTTACTTCAGCTATTGGAGATGACACTAAAGACATGCCAGAGTTTATCACATCACTTCCACCTCTGAATGAAGGAATGTTTTAGGATGTGTTTTATGTGTTTTGAATCTGGTTTGAAATGAGTGGGAGAAGATTAAAATGTGACAGAGATTTAGATGATTTTCAGTTGTTTCTGCTGTTCTGTAACAGTGTTGATGCCAACAAGAGTCTTGGAAGTTCGGTGTGTGGCTGCTGGGCAGTCTTTTCTTGGCTAAGCAGTAAAGAAAACTTCCTATTTCCTTTTGTGTTTGAGTAAGGTTGAGCTTGTCATCCTGTGTCTGTGGTCACCTGATCTGTCTCCCAGAGATAGTTCAGGAAGGAGTATCTCTTTTGTAGTAATTTCACAAAAAGATCAAACAGAGGAGTATTCCTATGAAATTGACTGCAAGGATTCAGTGCTTTATACTCTGCCCTTCCCTCTTCACTTTTTTTATGAAAAGAAACCTGAGTATGATGTAGATCAATTAGTAAATGCACTGATGGATTTTGAGTAAACTTTGTTTGAATGTCAAGATTGCAAAGAGTTCAGGTGTCCTGAGCTAGGGATGAATCATTTAATTAATTTTCTGCCTAGTTGCAAAGTAAGCAACAGGGAACGAAGTATGGAAAAATAAAGGTTTTATCCTATAGTTAAATCTTTCAGGAGGCTCTTAGGAAGTGATATCAGATATTTTCATAGTAAAAAATATTGCTTTTGCCTTTTATGTATTTTGCATATAAATACTGTATTATTCCACATTTGCATTACCTCAGATTTTTCTTTTTCCGGAACTTTGTGTGAATCTTTGGAGCTGTCTCAAAGCATGGCATAGCCATCATAAAGGGTTGTAAAGAATGAGCAACTATTTTGTAAGAAGCCATTCTTCTTGTGCACCTTCCAGGATCTCTAAACCTGCCTGAGAATGGCAGGACTGTTATTTAATTTCAAATTGAATGAATTTTTAAAAGTGGTACTTGCAAAATTTGGCCAAAAATCTGCTCAGCCATCTTCTAATCCTACTCTCAGTGAACTGTAGAGATGAACTGTAGAGAACTGTTCCATCAGTGATCTTGAATCTCTGCTGAGATTAGGCTTGACTTTCTCGTTCAGTTGGACTTGGTAAACTGCTGCTGCTTTTGTTGAGAAAAAGTAATTAGAGATAATCTGAGAAGTTCAGCTGAAGTTGGCAGCAAGTGTTTGTCTCTGAAGAGACCTCTGTGCCTGCTGTTGTGCTCTGGGCATTGACATCCTACCTTGCTTCGGGGAGGGTTTCTCTCCTCACCCTGCTAGGTAGGGGCTGAGACCTATGCTGCTTGTAACCAGCTTGTTCTTGGAAACCAGTGGAGAATTCTAAGCTAAACTAATGCTATATTGCTTCCTTGTATTGATTCCTCCAGAAAGTTACTATTGTTAATTGATGCTACACCCGTGCGCCACTAATTTTCATGTTGTAGGACAGAGTAAGAGCAGGAGATCCAGAGAAGCCTCAAGGATTTTGCTGTATTTTGCTTTCTAGTAGTTTCTTCAAAATACTATTATTTAACTTAAAACAGCTGTTGCTAAGTTTCAGAATTAAGTGGAACGAAGCAACTTGATTTGCTCCTGGGGAAGTTACTTTCATGTACATACAGCAGCTGGCTTTGAGCTGGTTCATGTACTCTGTTTGGAGCTTCATGGGTGCAAATGATGCAGGGTGAGCATTAAAAGCATCTAGCTTGATCCTCCAGTGGCAGCGTTTTTAGATATTTTGGAGACTGTGGTTCCACAGACATTTCTCTTGGTGGCACTGCTGGCTTAATTTTTTTTAACCCTGAGCAGTTTCCTGATCCATTCACCGCATGGCACTTGAAGCAATTGTACTGAGGCTGAGGAGGTGGCATGGGATCAGTCCGAGGGTAGGAACAGCTTAAGGTGGAACTGTGTCCAGGAGAAATGTCTCTGGGCCATGACCTGAATGAAGTTGAAAACTGACTTAAATACCTTTGAGGGTTGCATGCAGTAACTAGTAGATGTGCTCAGTTGTATTGCAGTTGGATTAATGATACTTACTCACATAGTATGAGTAATTTCTTATTTCAGATGAATAAAGAAATAAATGTTCACCATAGCACATGACATGATCATTTGATGTCTGCTCATGCAAGACTTACAAAAGCAAGTTTTGGAAGAATAGATGTGAAACTAAATGCTCTGAGGGAAACCTAAGCATCTCTATGTTAAAATGCCTAAACCTCTGATGACTCAGTGAAGTATTGCCTATAATACTTCTGCACCAACAAAGATCTTTTTGAGTGTTCTGAACAGCACTACAGCTGATTCAGATGTTGAAATGATTGCAGCCAGGCTTCACTGCAGGTAACTCAAGTAGACACTGCTGACTTATTATTTGGGTTGGCTCACCATGGTTTTAGTTTTTTGCTAAGAGAACAGGGCTCTTCCATCAAATGATGGTTTAAAATCTGAAATTTGACTGCTCTGTGAAAAAGAGAGCATTTGCTGAGTCATTGCCAGGTGGTCCAAGTCAAATCTCTTCAGTCCTCCCTCTCTGGTGAGGAGGGACTGAAAAAGCTGTATTTTGGATGAGTATTGGTAAGGGCAGTTAATTTTGAAACATTCCTCCAGCTGATTTCCTTATTTTTTTGCATTTCTTGGCTTCTCTTCTTTCCTGAAACATGGAATGTAAATTTACTACCTTTCAAAAACAAACAAAGCAGCCTAAAAGCCAAAGTCAAGCAGACAAAGAAACTTGTTGGGGTAATAATAGAAAATACATGATCTAAACTGTTCAGTCAGTATAGAAGATCTTGGAGAAGGAGAACCAGGAAATGGTGTTGAAGTCTTAGGCTGAACTTCCATTAATCTGTAGTTTTTCTTGCACCCTTATTTTTCCTACAACATAACTTGAAGACTTCAGTTTTTCAGCCTTGGTCTTCATCAAAGACAGGAGCAAGTGTGTACAATCAAGACATGGTGCAAGCAGCATTTAGAGGGGACATTAATGAGTTTTAGGCTGTAGACCCATGGTGAGATTTAAAGAGTTAGGAACTAACAGTGGTCTAGTTGCCAACATGTTAGTCAAAAATGCAAAAGCTGATATAGTTGAAGACTGAGTGGAATGAGGTACTGTGGCCTTCAGAGCTGTTGTGATGCTTTGCTGTCACATCTCTACAATTCTGGCATATGGCTGCACTTCCTCAGTGTTTTGTTATAGGGATTTGGAGCTCAGGGAATTTATCCAGCCAAGGTCTTTGAGGTTTGTAGCCCTTCCTGGATTTCTCATAAATGAGTTAGTGGGAAATCTTGAATCTCTGGACTTCTCAAAATCCTGTGACAAAGAAAGGTTGGGGTTTACCTGTACATCATACTCAGGCTCCCCTTCTGTTGTTTCAGATATGCTTTGGTCCCTGCATTGTGAGGTACAAGTCCACAGTCACCCCTTGTTTGCTATTCATGATTTCTTCATTATTTTTGCATGGCACTCAGGATTTTGTTAGCTCTGATCTGTGACTTCATATTTGTCTCTTGAACCTTATAAATGTGGCAATTTTCCTTTGCTGTTTCTTAACCCAGGAGAAAAGGAGGTATCTGGTCTGTCGGTCCCCACCAACCCTGTCCAAATAAATGTCCCTTTCAACGAGATTGTTCCAAAGAGTGCAGTTTGTTTGCTTATCTTAAATCTCCACCAAGATGTGTATCTTCACATGATTCCCTTTCTGCAGGTTGTTCTGAACAGATTTAATTTAATACTCTTGAGTTAATTTTTTTTTTTTTTTGTTCAGGAAATAAGGTAACATCATAAATGAGTTTTAAATTTTAAAAAATTATAACTTATTTCACTGGAGTATATAGTTGATTTTTCTTTTCAGTTTTGGTAACAAAATTGTCTATTGGAGGTGCATTTACATTTAGTATACCCAGATGTTGGTCAAACCTTGGTGGTAATCTATTTAATAGCAGTTAAGCAGTGAGTAAGTTTAAAAAAAAATGTGGAGGTGATAATGAAGTATTTCTGGCTTGTTAACTGTTAATTCAGGTGTGGTGTCCTAAATACACCTGAACCTCCTATATATTGTCATATTTTAAAATTTGTATGTAGGTCAGAATGTGATATGTGAATATTTTTAGATAATGTCATGATCACTTCTCAATTAAATAGGTAGCTTTCCTGTGTAAGGGGGTACTTACCTCCTTCTGTGTGATCTTCTAAAAGAGAGAACACATTTTGACTCATTTAAAGAAAGTTCAATTTGTTTTTATAAATAGAAAATGTTTCAAGTGCTCTGTTACTTTGTAGTATTTTTTCCTTTAAAAGCTTGTACTCGAAATTAACCCATTTATTTTGTTACTGATTGCTTTTAACAAGATTTCAATTTAGTGAGTCAGGCCTAAGACTGTAGAAAATGAAAAATCTTGTTTCATAAATTATTCATTGACTAACTTTATAATTCCATCAGATGGTTTCTTTTAAAACTGAATGTAGTACTTTAGTAAATGATTGTAAAGATTTTTTTATTTAAAATTAAAAGATTTGGCTTTCTGTTGATGCTTAGAAAAAAATGACTTGCTGATAATGCTTAATTTGTTTTTTTGGAGTTCTGTAATATTGCCTCTTCAGGTAAAGTGAGATGTGTTTGTATACCTTGGCATATTTTTCCCTGTTGAAATTTTTTTGACAATAAGTTTTCTGATATCTGATTTTTAAAGTGCATTTGAACATGGCTCATGTTTCAATAACATGGCAAAATTGCTGCTCAGTGACTTAGTTTCAAATGTGATACACAGAATACAAGTGTTAAGTTTGCCCATATATTACTTTTCTGCTAGAATAATGGCAGAACTTAACAGGGCTCTTCAGTTGGTTCCTCTTAAAAGGAGGAAGTTTGTATTTCCAGAGGGTCCTTAGGTTTGTTGGCTGAGGTAAAAGGACTGCATTCAATATTCTCTTAGGTTCTTTCCTAAGGTGTTTTGTATTATGGTAACTCCCCATTTCCAGGTAGCTGGAACCTGTGCTCCAGGATTGTTTCCTGGTGTATTTGAAAGCATTTAAGGCTTCAGTTGACATAACCAATTAGTTCTATGTCTGTGGTTTTCCTTCCTTTTTTATGGAAGTCTGGTTTTGGTCTCGGTCTGCCCTTTAGGAAGTATGTCTTCAGTTAAGAGGAGGACAATGTAAGGACATGCAGAGTGGCCCTTGGGAATCTCTTACTGAGTTAGCTAGTGTTTGGGGGCAGGAAAGAATGGAAAAGAACTTCTTTTTTTTTTTTTTTTCCCCTGAAAACTTTTTTATCAGATCTTCAGCTTTCTTTAATCAGGACTTCCTATGAAAAGACTGGGCAGGCACATACAGAAACTAGAAGGTCTGGGTCAGTCAACAGAGGAGGCAAGGAAAGAAGAGAGGACTCTGATGGTTTGGATGCAGAAACCCATACATAGTTTGATGTAAACTGACAAAAGGAAGGCTCCTCCTGTCTGCACAAAAGGCAGCGTCCCTTCCTGGGAGGCTTCTGGCTGCTCTGGGTCCATTCTCTAGCACAAAGAAATATTAAGAAATTTGTAAACAAGGAAAGTCTAAATGTTAGAGTTTAGTGCCTGAATTGATAGCTTTTCTCAAACCTAGCTCAGGGAAAAAGGAAATCTCAAAAAGCATTGATTATTTAAGATCAGAGCAGAGACATGAAGCTGGTATTGCTGTGTAATTAATTACAGCTTGGGCCATGTGCAGTTCTTGTTCCTAAAGCTGTCAGTTTGGTATTTCTTATGTCAGTTGTGGAACTGAGGGGGTTTTTGTGGCTGTTCTTAATTGCTTTGTTTACTTCTCTTTCCAGGACTTTGCTGTATCTGCTCGTTATTTGTCAGCTCTTGGCTGCAAAGGGAGACTCCCTTGTAACATAGCAGGCATGTGCTGCACTACCTTGGGACTGCATCTATAGGACAGAGAGCCTGAGCCCTTGGAATTGCAGGGTTTCTGGGGTATAGAACTATAGACTGCTGATCTAGGTACCATGGATAATAAGACAGCAGCATAATTCTGAGAGTTAGGAAAGTTTCTGCAAAGTTAGGTCTTGGAAACTGCTTCCCTAAAACACATTGTGATGGAGGGAGATGGTGCCTGATACTGTGCTAGGTTTGGACTACTGGTGACACACAGAAAAGTGGCTCTGAGTTTGCCTGTGCTAATGCACACACATTTTCTCTGAATATGTGCTGCTTAATTGGCTTCCCTTTCAGCTGATTTTTTAAATCTCAGATGTTAAGTAAAGCTGCTGTTGAATTCTTTTAGTTATGAGAGCTCAAACAGGCGGGTAGCCTTGAAGGGGATTCGTTTATCAGATGTCTCGTAAAGAGCAAACTCTTTCTGCAGCTTTATCCACCTTCAGGCTATTCAAGTGTGATCTTATTGTCTGAACCAGTGAGGCTACAGAATTAACCTTTTTCTTCATTGTGGAGAAGTTGGTGTTTTTTTCCTTTGGGCCTTAGAAGACAGTGATGTCTAACTTAAATATGTGTTTTGCTGAAGGCTACTTTTAATTAATACCAGGTGTTTTTTTTTTTCACCACATCAGTATTCCATACCTTTCTTTATTGGGCCTGTCAGCTGGGCAGTGGCAGCATGAGGTTGGGAACTGCAGGCCTGCCTTTTAGGCAAGCAGCCAGCTCACCATCAGTACAGTCTATGGATTTGCGAGTCATTGGTTTTGCAAGCCTCATAAGAAATTCATTTGTGGGCAGAAACATCCAGATACTCTGAAATTTGTCAGTAGCTCTAAGTTAATAAGGAAATCTTGACTGGAAAACATGCTTTAAAAATTATATATGTGTGTGTGTATGTATACACACACCGCCCCTAGAAACAATAGTAGAAAGTAATAAATTTGTGTGGTCATGATATATGGCCTACTAGTATTGGCTTTTATGGTGATAAAAACTAGAGATATTTCACAAGAAAATGGATATGTCTGCCTTGCAGCAGAACTTGAAAATTGCTGCTGTAGTACTTGTGCAATGGACTGTGCAGGCCTTTGCTGTGTTTTGTCTGCATTGTTGATTGGGAGAGGAGAGCTAAGGGTGTGGGGTTTGTGGTTATGGCACTTGGAGCAGTGGTGAAGGGTGATGTGGGGAGCAGTGACAATGGACTGGGGGCAGTACATGCTGTTGAGTTGTGCTTTGAAGTCTATTACTCTATTGGTTGCTTCTCTGTAATCCTTTTATTTGTTTTCCAACACTACTGACATTATTTAAAATGGAAAGTACTTAGATACTCTAATAAAAGATTTTACTAACAATCTGGAAGAAAAAGAAGTCCTGTTTTAGCAGTCATGCCAAATGGGTTAACACTTTGAGGGGTGGTTAGCCTGTGATGCGGGTTTGAGCTTGCAATGGTCTGTAACTTAAAATGTGTGTGCATTATGGGAAATGCTTTCCTGGGGAAAAGAATACAATTAAATTTTTTCTACAGGTTGTAATGTATAAAAGTAATTTGCAAAGAAATCTTTAAACACTTTCATAGAACACTTAATATCACAGCCATTGCAACTAGCAGGCATTGTTGATGTGCTTTGAAAAGAGTGCTGTTAAATCATATCCCCATGCATCTTGCTGTGTTCTGTTTTTTCTTACCTTCTAATTTTAGAAATATCAAACCAAGGTAGCCAGCATGAGAAAATTGGCAATGGAAAGTGTTATGCAGGGAGAAGGTGTCTTAAAATAGCATATTAGACTGAGGTATTTCTGAATACGAGTGAAAATTATTGACACTGCTTTTAATCTTCTCTCATCCTGTGCAAAGTCAAGTCTGTTTAGCACCAAGCACCAAGTCCTGTCTAGCATTTCTTGTACCCTACCTACCCCAATGATGAGCTATATTTTAATTTCTCCTTAGACCATATCTCTTTATTGCATCTTTCTATGGTTAGAGTACTTCAGGATTCTCATAATTGTCTTGGCCTGTCCTCACATTTGGAAGACTCCAGTAAAACTCTATTCTCTCAGGAAATAAGATACAGTTAGCTAACTAATGACTTTTATTTTTATTGGGAAGATCAAACTTACTGGAACTATGGATTTCTTATTTAAAAATAGAAGACAAATGTTGCTTCTGGTAGTGGTAGATGGTTACCCAGGTCTGTTGGCTCTTTGCTTCAGTGGGCAATAAATTGATTTAGTAGTGGTACATTTTTGCTGAAGATGATCTGATGTATTGGGGGTGGTTAACTACAAGAATGGACTTGTGTGTATGTGATTTTGTTTGTCTGAAGGTAAGACTGAGATGTTCCAGGGTAAATAGACTGTGTATCACAGGATAAACTTTGGCCAAGTCTCAGTTTTGGAATTGCTGAGATTACGGTTTCTGTATCCCTGCAACTCTGTTTACTTTGTAGGACACTCTTTGACCAAGACCTCACTGTGGTAGGTGCTGTGCAAACTCAGAGCTAAAATTGTCACTGCTGCAGAGTTTCTGAAATCCAGAATGACAAGGAGCTGAAATGAGGTTATAAGGATGTATTTTTTGTGTCCTGCAGCCTAACCTTTGGGAATTTTTTTGACAGAGGAGAGTAGGAGACATTTTTGAGGTGTATAGCAAAGTAGCTCTACTGGAGTTTCTCAGTTGTCTGTCAAACATGGAGGCTAGCCAGGGATAAAACTCCAAGGTGGGAGGTTGAAATGGAATTTTCCTTTTTTTTTCTTTCCTTTTTTTTTTTTTTTTTTTTTTTTTAATGTAGCCAGTTACAAGGTTCCAAGTATGCATCAGAAGTGGGATTTGGCATTTTGTAGCTGAGTCTGAGGTCTTTGAAACCAAAATCCCAGTAAATTAATAAAGGAATTAATAAAGGAAGGAGGCAAAATGATGTAGAAAAGACAGATACTGTCATGATGAACAGTTATTGTATAACAGCATTGTGAGGTGCTGTGTGTGAGCAGAGTTCTGTGAAGTCCAAAGGAAAAAATGATGTAATAACTGAAGTACAAATCTTGGGTAGGACTTAAAGGTATGTAAGGACAAGGACCTTGAAGGAGATGACAGAAACAAATAGTGTTGGGATAAACATTGAAAATTCCATCTTAAGCATGATATTGAGGTGCAAACTATGCATGTTAGTCTCACTGAGGGTGTTTTAATGGGTTTTGTGTCCTAACCATAGGACTGTGCTAAGCAGTCTGATTCAGCTCCTATTAGAAGTACATTCTGAAATTATTTCCCCTCAGCACAGAGAATGTATTTTTTTATTTCTAACATGTTTCTTTTCTTTCTGTGGTATCAACTCAGGAAATAATTTTTGAACTGGATTAAACTCGTGACTTTTGAACTGTGTACATATAATTTGTGGTCTAGGAAACTAAGTGGTAAGTGGAACAAGGTATTTCTAATGCAAGTTTAAGTGAATACTGATCTCAAAGTTTGAATGTTACCTTTTCAATCCTAAAGGCTTTGGAATCACTTCATTTGAATGTTTTTCTGATGATTTAGTAGGCCTACTGTCATTGACATCTTGATGACAGAGGTTGGTGGCATTTCCAGCAGACTTTTTCATATATCACTTGTGATGCTAGTTGTGTTTTATGTTATAGATGCAGCAAAGATCCCTTGGTTTTGACTTTATTGTAGAGATTTTAATAATTGGGAGTGACAGAGGAGTTGAGTAATAATCAAGTTAACCTGGATTGCCTAAACATGGAACAGTTGAGATGCTTTTTCTGTGAGGAACTGACTTGATTTGTCAAGATGTCAAATTGGTCACAAGCCAAACTAATCACTTCTGTGGGTTGCATCAAGAAAAGCAGAAGAAGTGCTCCATATGTTCTGATCTGTATTCATTCAGTTTTGCCTAACAAAATTTTAGGTGCTAAGTAGGGTTTGTGACACCCCCTTGTTTTAACATTTCTAACCTGTAAAAGTGGTACAACATGGTGAAATTTGGACTGTGCTGTTATTAAATGCATTCACGATTAAGTTCTTAATTCTTCCACAAGAGGACAACCTTAGGGAGTTGCTGGGGGAAGAAGAAGCATTGGTGTGCTTGCAGTTCTCTGAGACTTTATGCTTCTTGAAATGGGAGGGAGTATTTATCCTAATTTGATAGATTTGGAACTACTATGAATATTTTATATTGACCAAGTTATTGGAACGCTTAACTGTGTGAACATGTTGGTTTAGTTTAATGGGAAGGAGGAGGTGGAGGTGTCTAGGGAAAATAGGCAGGAACAGAAAGAATTTTCTGTCTTGGCAAAGCATTTGAGTGCTGTTAAGCCAGTGCCTCTGTCATCCCTTGTGTTTTGGTTTTCTCCTTCTCTGCTTTTTTTGGCTTCTTTGTTTTTAATTAAGCCTACAGGACTGCTGTTGTAAAAGAAAATTTTTTTTTTAAATTATTTTTTTCCCCACATTTTCAGCTCCCACTCACAAGTGTGGGTTGTAATAATTCAAGCATTCGGACTGAGATGTAGGAGTCCTGAAAATGGGTGTGCCTGAAAAAATCAACATAGCCTTAAGTATCACCACAAGATGTTAAAATAGACATTCTCTAGACTTCTTTCTCAATCTTTCTCTCATTGTGCTTAAAGAAAAATAGGAAATCACTTTGGTTACAGATTCTGAAAGGGATAATCTGAAGTATCAGTAAGTAAACAAGGTAGAGCCAGTAGTGATGAGCAGTACTTGTGATGGGTCACAGGGCTTTGTCCAAGAGCACAGTCAGAGGAATTGCATGTATGAATAAGTTCAGTTGCAGCATCTGGGTCACTGGAGGTAGATGAACTGTGAGTGAGAGCAAAACTTAGTTCTGTAACTAAACCAAATTTCTACTTCAATTCCCTGCTTGGAGAGTTGGTTACATTTTTGTGTATAATGGCAGTGAGTCCACATTTTTAAGGTAAAACCTTGGTGAACCTGCAGCTGTTGTATCCTGTGCTTATGGTATGTATATATATAGTAGGCTGTCAGTTAGAAGGGCTACTGAGAAGTGAGGTCATCTAGATTTAACAAATGTGTTAAGAAAAAAATCAGAGCTCTCAAAAGATGGGCATTATTGTATGACTCTATTAGAGTATAGGCAAACCAAGTTTCAAAGGTAGGGGAACCATTATTAAATGTTTTGCTGTAGGTGATGGGTAAAAAGCTAGATGTGCTCTTCACCATCTGAGGGGATGGGAGGAAGAAGTGAAAGTGTGCTAAAATAAGTTTATTCTCCAGACCAAAAAAAAAAAAAAATGGTTGTTTGGAGCATGAAGAGGGGAGTAAAATTACTGGGTTTATGACACTTTACTGAGTTTATGGTTCTTGGTGTTCATTGAAGTTTGTCCCTAGGCTCATTTTTCCAAATAACTTTTGTAGGCTTCCTTTGTGGATAAGAGCAGAGAGAGCAGAGATTGTTATTTGCTGAATGATGTCTTGCTCTGGCAGCTGGATATTTCTGTCCTTTGTAAATGTCTCTTTAATGAGCTCCACTATTACTGTGGCTACTTAGCTTCCATTAGGCATGTGGTGCATTGGATGAGGAATGTTACATTCTGGAAAAAGTGCAGGTGCAAGATCCCAGGATTTCGATGTCTGTGTTGCAGAATGTGTTTACTGTGGTGGCATTAGATGTGCTGGAAAGTCATTGTCTGGTGCTAATGTAGCTGCTAAGCATTGGGACAGAAGCCAGCTTAGTATTTTGTGTGAAAGAGAACCCTCTAAAACAAAACTGTACACTGATTCATGATCTTCTGTGCTAAATAATAATCTGTTTATTCACCATCAGTCCTTCTCACAGTTTAACCTGTTGCCGTGCATTGGCTGAGAATCCTGACAAACCATAGGTTGCACTAACTTGTAGGTTTGAATGCTCAGGTATTGCTTGTGTTTGCACTCACAGATCACTCTGACCAACTTGTGTCTCATGTTTTCCTAGCTGGTATTTGCTCACCTTTCTTCCAGAGTTGGTTTTGCTAATGTGATAATCTGAGCTAATAAATCTGTTGCCAGTTAAGTACCAAAACTCTTGAGTTTACTTAGGCAAGTGAACTGCTGCACTCTAGATGCAAGTCAGCTGCAGATCCTGAATAATTGGCAATTGCTGGTAAATTCTGTTCTGGTTTATTGATGAACCTAATCACAGAAAGGAAAATCTAGGTTTCTTTCATTAGAGATGGCTATTTACTTGTCAATTCAGTATATAGCACAGCAAAATTCTGAGTCATAGTGTTCAGGACTCTTGGCAGTAAAAGTAATCCATTTAGATAATCTAGTAATAATCATCTCTTGAATAATTGAGGCTATGAAGCTTTATTGTAGGTTGTCTAGCTGGGTTTTTAAAGCACATTTAATGCAAGCGTATTTTCCAGGAAGGGCATTTAGGCTTGGCTTGACGGTTCGAGTAGTGAGTCCATTGTCTTTTGTTAGTGGTTAATCATTGTTGTTAAAATACTAATGAATTTCCTACTGAGAAGGAGGACAGGGTGAATTTCAAGTCCTGTGATTCCCTTCTCTCTGCTCTGCCACCTGATACCAAAATTGTCTAATGCTTTTGTGATTCTCACATTTAGTTCTTGAGCAGAAGCCTTAACAGATGGAAAAGTCCATGAGATCTTGGAATCCTCCAGTGCTGTCTAGAGACAAGCTTTGAATGCAAAACAGCTGAATTTTCAAGTGAATAATGTGGCACGTTTGTTTAAATAGAAAGCTTTTTGAAAGATACAAAGCATCAATGATCATTGCTGGTATGCTTGGCTTAGTTTTCAGTCTGCTGTGCTTCGCATAGCCCAGAACTAATGGAAGAGCTCTGCAGCCAGGTAGAAAGGAACCAAGTTCCTCAGGTCATCTGGGCTCTGTCTTCCCCAAACTGGAACTCATATGTGGGGCAAAACAACTTTATGAAGATTGAATGTACATGTTTGCTATGAAACTTCCTGTTGCCCAGTCTGCATAATTAATTATTTGGGGATATAAATTTATTAGCATTCTGCTAATGAAAAGCTGCCTGGTGTAGCATTAGGTTTTTGTCATGTGAGAAGGTCTCTGATCCTGGCAGCACAGGCAGTTATCACTGTCTTCTCAGCAGATGATTTGTTTGGGTTATGCAAATATACTTTGCCTTCACAAACAGCAAAGGAGAAGAGAATCACATACCAAAGAAGTTTCTATGAAACTTCAGTACCTATCTGTAAAAAACTTGGGAGCTGCTGACTGTGCAGACATTTTAATGATGATAAGGAGTATTTATTCATTATTTTAGGCAGAGAATAAAAAGTAACAAGAAAATTTTGAAGGACCCCTAGTTGTGAGCTTGTCATAGTGGCCTATTAGTATCTAGTGTTTCTCTGTGAAGTATTTCTTGGTAATATTTGCAAGTTAGAGTCAGATTTTTCTGTCTTTGTTATTAATTTGATTATATGGGACTAAATGGATTTTCCTGCCTCTTTTCAGTAGCTTTTCAGCACTCTTCTGCATCTTCCATTTTTTTTAGCATGCTTCTAAAAATGTGAACCTCTGAGATAGATGTAGTACTGTAGCTTCAGTCTCAGAAAATATTGGGTAAAATGATTTTGTTGTTTTTGGTCTCTGATGTTCTTCAGAGTTTGATTGAAGGAGTAGGTATTCACTCTCTCTTGCCATGGCAAGGTGCTGTAAATCATTGATGTCTTCTGGTCTCCAGTGTCTCTGAAAGTTGGACCTTGGGCTCCTCATGGGTTCCAAACTTGGTGGGAATGTTACCAGCATGCTTAACTCCAAGTGAAGGGGAAAAAACAATACTATCTTAAGCACTTTGATAGGTTGCCAATTTTACTTCTGGAAAAAGAAATGATAGTAAGCTGTGCTGGTTTCTCAGGCTGAGAGAGAAGGGTTTTTTTGTGGGAGTTTTTGGTTTGTTTGAGGTTTTGTTTGGTTTTTTTATATATTTATTAACATCTACTTTTTTCCTAGGGTTTTTACTTTTATTCCCAGAGATAGTGAATTTCTATGTTCAAATCCACAAAAAAGAATTAAATACCACAGAGAAGCAAGCTAACACTTGTTAGTATCTTTTTGATGTGGTTGTGACTCCAGATTTTTTATCTCTCTTGATCTACTTCTGTTCTAGAAGTGGACCACCCTCCTACTATCTGCAGTTTTTGTTGTAGAACTGCCCTGATTGGCTGTCCATCCTGACTTTTCTTGGTGTGGCTCTTGTAATTAATTCTCTACATGTATTTTATTTCTGTATCTTCAGTGTATTTCTTATATGGGTTACTTTGAAACCATATTGTAATTTTTTAAATAATTTGTGAATTTAAGAACTTAACAAAAAAATCTTATGTTAATGGTTATTTACCTTGTTATTTTCCATCTTTATGCAAACACCCATTTGCGTGGGCAGTTTTCTCCGCTTTGAGAGGCTTGACAGACCAGGACCAGCTGTGATCAAATAGATCCTTTTTCTAAAATGCATTCCAAACGACAAACCCCACCTCGGTTGAGAAAGGAGAGCACATAACTGGTGAGATCCAGAACTAGATCTGGACTCCTTAGCTCCTTCTTGCTCTGTGGAGCCTGAGGGGGTGACAGCAGGGGCACAGGACTGCACAACTCCAGTGCTGTGAACCAACTGCAGAAAGGACGTGGTGAGGAAAATAGGGGAACTTGAGCACTAAAATGGCTCTATCCTCTTCCTAGAGCATCCTCGCTTTGCTTCAGCACAGACATTTTCATCCCAATTTGCTCTTTGCTCATCTCACAGCTCTGAGACCCCTGGCATTGCCTATCCTCTACTCTGACAATAGCACTAGTGTGATCCAACCTTTCACCCTGCAGATGGTCTTCCCTGTTTTCTTTTAGCCCTTTGTCCTCCTGTCAGTCTGGAAAACAGCAGTGACTCTGTATTTCACCAAGGAAGGTCACATCAATACTCTTTGAAATGTCTGGATGGGAAAAAGTAGGATTAGCTGAACTGATTTGTTTAGATGTGAATAGAGGGTTCCACCTAAGCCAGCAGTACTGAAAGTAAAAAAAAAACAAAGCAAACCATCCCCAGCCCCAACTGGTGCTCAGTATCTCTGCTGTACCTTGCTAATTAGTTAGAGTATGACCTGCTTACTGATTGTTCTCTGAAGTGAGGTGCAAAGAAGTTGCACTGTCTTGGCATAAGAGGTTGGCTTTCACAGGGCTCTTCCCAGAGGAAACTTAATCATAATTTCTTCCTAGTGAAGGACCTTTGTTAGGTATGTATGATATGCATTTCATCTCCCTCCCCAGTGTTATTGCACACTCAAATCTTATGCTTTATTAAATAGCATCTGTAAATTGTTTGGCATAAAACATCCTGTTTTAGAAAGACCTACTTTTAAAATGAATGTTTAACTAGAAGAAATGCTTTTGAATTTTCGAACAGCCATCAGCATTAGAAATACAGTAATGCTGGAAACGTGCTGTGTGGTCTTCATATAAATGTATGACTTTCTCACTGAAAGGGAACTGTGGAGCTATTACTGGTATACTGTAGTATAATGGTCTCAAATGCAGTTGTGATTTAGTAAGCTGTACCAGATTTCAAGCTGTCTGCATTGCAGCCTTTTTGTTATTAATAGTTAATGATACTCTCTGTCTGTAAGCAGATCCTTGCTTTCAGCCTTTCCTCCCCCCTCAATCCTTAGGACTTTATTTTTTCCTCTTAACTGGGAATGGGGGAATGAGCACAATTGCTTTCAGAGATCTCAGGGCAGTTTTGTAGGTACTCTGGGCAGATTTGCTGGGGAACAATGCGAGCTGCCCCGTGTCAGGTCTGCTGGGCTTGCCTTGGCTGTGGCACGCTTATCATGCACACACTGATCGTCTTCCAGGGCAGTGCACTGGCTTTAGCCTGATGATGACCCTGGATTATGTTCTTGTTCATGACATGTCTGCAGCGAGTGCAAGGTTCCAATTATATTTGCCTTCAGGCGGTT
The DNA here is from genome assembly GCA_017589585.1 of Phylloscopus whistleri. NCBI lineage: Eukaryota > Metazoa > Chordata > Aves > Passeriformes > Phylloscopidae > Phylloscopus > Phylloscopus whistleri. The sequence goes on from JADMLD010001292.1 coordinate 254,526, forward strand.
CTCAAGAGATGGTGGGGGGAGGAGAGGGCAGGAAGAAATCATTTGTGTAATTTAGAAGACTTTGGACAGACTGTTTCAGGGAAGAAACCTGAATTTCCAGTGTAATCCTCATCTCAGACTTGTAGATCACAAATACAAATAAATTCAAAATTTGAGACTGCTGATAACATAACTACATAACTTGGGTTATGTTTCTTTGTTTCGTGGTTTTTTTTTTTTTCCTTCGCAAAAGGAAGTCTGTTAAAGTGATCTGGTTTTGTTTTAAGGATAATTTAAGGAGACACTACATCGCTAAAAAACCACAATTTTCGTGTCTTGTACTTTGGAAACAAGTAAGACAACAACAAACTCTGAACTGGAGCTCAGAAAATGTTTTATTTTGCCACTTCTTTTTTCTTTTTTGCAGATTGAATAATGCTTGGCTAGTACATTCTTTTTCATTACCTCTCTGCTTGCCTGTTATCTCTTCAGTTTCGATTAACTTCAGCTTTGCTACTGCTTTTACTGGTAAGCAATCTCTTTCAAGACCTGGGGACAGAGAAGCACATAGCAGTGAATGGGAGATATTGTTGTGCCAAATTCATGACAACATGAACTATAATTGAGCCATCAGTGAGACTTTAGAAGTGCCTATTCATAGCTTGTCCTGCAAACAGACATTAAAGAAAAAAGACATTGTGTTTTCAGTTACAGCAACAGTTCTACAAGCCTGGTTTGTGATTTCAGTTAGAAATTTTCCTAGTAAAAATCTTAAAAGCAACTTGTGAAGAGAAGACTTACCAAAACTTTGGAATCAGTTGGTTGTAACTTGCATGTTAGTGTTCAGGTGACTGATGTAGTTGCTTATTTGCATTTTCAAAACTAATTCAAGTGGAAAAATGTTTGATTTTTAATTTTCAAAATATTTTCATTGTTATACCCAGAAGCAATGCAAAATAGTGGCAGACACCCTGTGCATGAGAAGTTTGGCAAGTTTTCCATTAAGAGTACTCACAAAGGACTGCGTCTTAATGTCCTTGTGCTGTTCACAAGGGCATGGAGGGCACGTTAAGCTGTCAGTGTGTCATACAGTGCTTGGGCAGAGAGCTGGAGTGAACTCATTGTGTCTTAGATCAGGAGGGTTCGTTCCTATAAACTGTGGCTACAGTGAGTGGTGTTTCATGTAATTTTATGTGAACAGCTAGAAACAGCAGTCTGGTGTGTGGCAGTGTGCTGGTTTGGCATTTTCTCTTCAGAAGAGTTATCTGTATCACTGGTGGGCCCCAAGAAAGCAGCAAAATGTCTGCAAAACTTCATAGCCTCTCTATTTGAAAATACTTAAATTTCATTAAGGTATTCTGTGGATGATACACTGAATGCTGTCAGTGGTCAGAACATTTGGGAGCCACTTAAAATGGATAAAAAATAATAAGATCTAACCACTTCCTTTAGTGAGATTTTATAGACTGTTACTCTTGCTGAGCAGGACTCTATCTTTTTATTAGGATACTCAAAGTTCAGAGGCAGATTTCTAAGGGAACATATGCAGAAGGCTAGGGAGCTTTCCTTGGTAAGGTACCTCAAAGGGGAATACAAATGAAAGAATTCAGATTGTCCCACAAAGCCTATTTAACTTGAACCCAGATATCTCTAACCAGCAGATCCACTCCCGAGCAGTGGAACTTGCAGAAGAATCAAGATGTTCTGTAGAAAGGGGCTTGTGACCAGTGATTTGATGGCTTTAATGGATACCATTCATGATCAGTTCTTTGCAATCAGTGATTCTCTTTGCTTTAAGGGGAGACAACCAGCCTTCAATGTTACGAATTCTGTCCCAAGACAAAGGAATAAAAGACCTCTTAATTGCAGGTTGCATCTTGGATTGGCTAAGACAAAGAAAACAGGATCCTCTCATGTGCTGTTGCATGTGCTTTGATGTTCCAGTCACTGTGTATTTGGAATTGCTAGTAAGGGAGTTTTTACTACTTATTTGCAGTGCATTAACTTAGGACTTTTTGTCCTGAACTGGCTTCATTCAGCAACAGGACGTGCAGCTGCTTTTTTTACCTTGAGCAGCTTTGATTGGTACAACAGCTCTCCATACCTCAGATTTTATGTGTGGCAAGAAAGTAATCTGCTTTTCTAGCTTGACCTCTACCTATAGCAGTCCTCTACCTACATCAGTGCTTTGGTGAGCTTTCAGGCAAGGCAGTGTGAGGCATTCACTCACATAGGGGTTGTGGCTTGAGAGCACCTGTGGCAGTAGAAAGGCTGGGAAAACTTATATTCATGCCATTTTGGATGTAATAGGGATGAGATGGGAAAGAAGCTGCACTGAAGATAGGTTAATAAAAAAGAAAGGGAAGGAAATGCCTGCTGATTTTCAAGTTTTCAGAGCTGTCTTGAGCAATAACTGTGCAGCTAAGTGACTCAAGTTAGAATATACCTTGCCAAGATCTTTTTTTTTTTTTTTTTTCCTTTATACTCTTTCAGGAGAGGAGGATCTTTAAATGCATCTTGTTTTTACAGGTTCTAAACCAGATTTCTGTCTGTAGCTTTTAAAGCAGGTTTTTTATGGTTCCCTGAAAGTTGACTGGTAACCGAGATTTTGTTCCTTTGTTCTCTGCTGTTGCCCCAGTATGAGGAGTGGTATCAGTGAAGTAAAACAGGTGGTTAATCCAAGTTGTTTCTTAGCCTTACCCTGACAGAGATCTCAACTGCAGATAACTGCTGTGCTAGGTAGGAAATGTTAAATAGAGGACTTTGAAAAAATATTAAAAAGAGCCAGCAATCATTAAATTCTTCTAGAAATGCAGCAATTCTCTCCACAGCAGTAGACATCAACCCAAATGCCTTATTAGTACCTTTCAATCACCCACTTAAAACAGAGTAATTTTACGATGAAAGATGATATTTTAAAGCCTGCCAAAGATCTGTGCGCCACATTATCTTCTGTTTCCACATCATCACACCATGCTAACCACATAAATTGGATACCTTCCAAGAGGGTTGAGTATATTTACAGTACTCTCCTATTCTCTCTAGCAGTCATGGCAATTAAAAATTAAAACAACAGTGCGTAAGAAGTTTTATCTCATGGGCAGATGGATGTCAATAATTTTTTTTCTCTTTTCCTCCCCCCTTTTGTTTTCTAGGCAGAACAGTTTAATATTAAGTTGTACTGTCAAAATTCGCTGGGGAAACATTCAGCAGTTCTTTTGTCAAACCAACAGGGAGCTTGATAGCAAACTTTGCTAGATTGTTCTGGGTAGCACTTAATGGCCAGAGCAATGCTTCAGTCTCTTTGTGTTGCAGATATTGGTATTACTGCAAAGACAGATTTCCGATTTGTACTTTGCTGTTCCTCGAGGGATACTAGGTGATAATGCAACAACTCTCCTTTGAACAAATTTTCACTTGGTGCAAAAACAGGGAAAACTGTGGTATGGTTTACAGGCTCAAATACTTCACTTATTGCATGTCTTTGTGGTTAAGCAGTTCACAAAGTTTTATGAGCTGTCTTTTGGTAGCAAAGTCTGTAGATGTAGTTATCCATTGACACGAGGATGCCTGAAACACCCTTAGTCAGAAAACAGAGTAATTTGTGATTTGTTTTTGGTAGAGACTTGTGGGTCAGTGTTACAAGGTTAAATCAGGCTGTCTCAGTCCATAATTTTCTGCAGCAGTTGTGGGGTTCCAGAAAGTGAAAGATTTCCATCAGGACACGTTTCAAATGCAAATCTATTTGTCGTTAAGCTTACAAAGCCACCCACAACTCGCACTAAATAAATGTCATTACCTGCATTCAGTTATGTGCATGTGTGATACTGTTCACAAGGGTTGCATTGGTGCATCAGCCTTTTTTAAAAAGGCAAATGTAACACAGGTTGTTCTTCAATGGTGAGCAAAGTGAGAAGACATTTGTCTCGGAAATATATTCATTCTTGCATTGCCTGACAATCATTTGATCAGTGATTGCTGACTTTCACATGGGCCGTTTTGAAAACAACCACTTGTAAACATGAGGATCCTTCTATCTGATCCTATGCAGAAAACAGAGATGTTATGAGACACAGCTGGGTTAGGTCAGCATTATGTGAACAGGGAGACAAACGCCTTGTCCAAAGCAGTCCAGGTGTGGGAGTGGTTGGTTGTAAATCTGCAACATTTTATGGCTGTGGAGTGATTGACAAATTAGCCAGTCTTTGTGGCAGAACCTCTGGTTCATAAAATAGAAGTGTTCTAAGCCTGCTGCCCCTCCAATGAGTAATTCCTTGAGTAGGTCAGCTTCTTCCAGAGAGGCCTGTACTCTGGCAGGAGAAAAGCCCAGTGTTGGTTGTGGATCTTGGCTTAACTGTTGTGTGCTTTTCGTATGTGTCTGTTAAACGCCCAGGTAATCTCACTAGTTCTGGCACAGTCTCACTGATTTTGTTCACCAGACCTTGTACAGCAAGATGTTTGTGGTTACAGCATTATTTTTTGACAGAGAAGCAATCACGCTTAAGATTTCTCAAGGTGTCTTTGAACCTCCCTTTCTTCAGTCCAATGTGCCTGCCTCTTGCTCGTCAGGATGAAGCAGCGATACAGTCTGATTTTTTGGAAACGCTGGGTTTGTGTGGAGCAGGATCTGTTTGCTTAAAGCCTAAATAGTTTTGTTTCTTTTGGTTGTAGAAGGAGTAGGTTTTGGCACACACTACTAAAATGGATTACAGATTGAGGCATAACAAAGGATGATATCAACAAATACTCCACTGTATACTGGAAGTTATTCAGCTGGGTCTCAAACTGTCTTCATAGCTTATTTTGGTGAGGTCCCTGTGGTGAGGGGTTGGAGAGAGGCTACGTGGTCTTCGTGTATGTGCTAACCAAACAATGTGCTGATGCAAGCACTGAGAACAGATGCAGTGAGAGTTGCCTCTGATCTTTCAGATGAATTTTTAGCTTCCATCTCCTACACGACCAAGCTGCTAAGTAAGAGTCACATGCATGGATACTTGAGCAAAAACCTGTTACTTAATATAACAATTGTGCTTAGAAATGTTCCATATTTGTCAATCCAGCCATTTGCCCTGTGCTCATGCAGCTCAGTTTTATTTGCAGTGGGGCCCATGTGGGTTGCCTTGACCCTTCTGTGCTTGAGCCTGGGAGCTGAGGGCAGGGAGAGTGCTTGTGTGACCCCTAACGGAGGCTGCTGATAGCATGCATACATTATGTGTAGGATCCATAGTTACAAAATAACTGGAATTGTAGTTACTACTTTAGCATAACTTTGGGGTGATTGCAATGTGGTGTAAATGCTTTTGGCAGAGATGAAGCAGACAGAGTTTTTTATTTCAGTATTTAAGTAAATTTACTGAAACTGCAGAATCTTCCTTATGATTTAATGTAATGTTTTAAAGATAATTCTAGAATGTGAATTCAGTATAAGTGTACCTGAAAAAACCTCCTGCAACTGATATTCTTTACTGTAATAAAAAAATGTTCTTGCCGTCTTTGTTGTGTTTCTCAAGAAGTTTAAACTCACTTTGACAAGGAATTGTGATCTGCTCCCTGGAGGTTGTCTAGTAGAAGTGGTAGACAGCTTTGTTCACAAATTTGAAGGCAAACATCTTCAAAGTTCTATTGGTAGGGAAGTAAAAGAACATAATGAACCTTAAACTACAGTTGTTTTTGTTGTTCCCCACTTGTAGATCTGCGTTTTCTCACCTTCTCAATGTTGGCAAGCATTTTCAAAAGAAACGAGTTACTATATTGAGCCCTTTTTTATGATGTCTAGATGATCCAGTTCTTTCCAGTTACATTTGAATATGCGGTTTTACAGAAATAGATCATTCAAGTATGGTGGGTTTAACTTGCTTCCCCAACTTAAATAATCCTCTCCTTTCACATGCAAAACCTCTCTCTCTTTACTGCTTGACTACTCCATCTTCTAGCATGAGCTTTCCAAAGTGTGTTTAATTCCTTCCACTTAAAAAACGAATTAATCGATGTTTTCCTGGTCATGCAGGTGTGTATTTTGTACCTGTTGACTTGTGTTGCATGCTGTTGTTGATTCTTAGCAGCAGGAAAATGAAATTAATCAGGAGAGTCTCTTTTTAGACTTTGTTTTCAGCTGTTAGGTACAGTAGTTTGCAGACTCATGCAATGATGTTCTGCCTTTAAAATGCTATCTTCTCCTAATAGCAAATTCCATTTCTTCATCAAAAACCTATTGCTAGTACGGATTTTTTTGTTCTCTCTGAGAAAGTTGATTGGTAGTTTCTGTCTGGCCCATTTAATTGTTGGAAGAAATCTGATGCCTGGCTCTTGCCATTTTGGCAGTCTCACAGAAGGGCTAAATTACACTGCAGGTCCCGACTTGCCAGTTGTATGAAAATATCTTTGTGCACAGATAAATCAACAAGCTCCGTAATATTTTTGTACCTGGTACTGCTGGGCAGGTACAGTATTCCTATGTAAAGTCTCCTTTTGCAGCAGGAAGCATGCCAGATTACCAGGTTCACTGTTTTTCCTTACTTTTTGAGTTTCTGGCTCTCCCAGACAACATGCTAATCCATTTCAAAATGTTTTAGGATGCTGTGTCTGAAGGGAGAAGGAAGTGGCTTGTTTTGTGTGTATAGATATACATATAGGTGACCTGGCACCAGCCAGCTGTTTGATGTTTTAGCGTTTACAAGATGTCTCTTATTTTTTTTTTTTTTCCTGAAAGACTCAAAACCCCTACTCTCATATGTGGGAGTTGCAGTTTTGGGGTTTATTGTTGGTGAGGTTTTTTCTTCCCTGACAAAGGGAAGAAAATCATCATTACCTTTATTGTGCTGAGTTTTTTCTTGGCAGTATGTCAGAACGACGCACTGTGATCGCTTTGGAAGTGCCTCTGTCACCAGTGTTGGTGCAGCACACAGGGACTCGTGGTTCCAGCTGACCCCCAGCAGCTGTCAACTCAACATGCTAAAGCACTGATGAATGTTGTATTGCTCAAATTCCATGTGGGATCAGTGCTGCTGTTGGCTGGCAACACTTCTTGCCTGCTTGAAAAGTCAGACTTGAATTTTATTGGGTAGAGGAGCCTGTGAGAGATTGGGGGAGATGCTCAAAATACTGCTTATATGTATGAGTTTGTCTCGATTTTTGCCGTTTTACAGGGGTTAGATTCTTCTCAAAGAAGGGTATTTGAAGTGAGTGTATGCCTCCCCTGCTGAATACAGTTATCCATCCACCCAGGAGCTTCTTTTCCTAGTGTATTTTTATGTGTTATTGTTGCTTAGACATGCCCCTTAAAAGGAATAATTATATGTACAATAGTCACACACTTGAGGAGAAGAAAAGGGTTTTTTTTCACCTTTAGTTGGCAGAAACATAATTTTCAAGGTCTGTTCTCTAAAAGAATATGGATGTCTGGCCAAGAGTTTCTCAAAAATGCAGAGAAGCCCCATTCTTTCCTGTTCTGTAAATGTTAACGTGGCTACATGGGAGGCAGTTACTAGGCAGTAGATACACTGAGAAATGTCCTGAGTCTAAGAGTGTGTACGTAGTCTGGTGTTGCTGCTCTAAGACTATTATGTATAATAAGAACCATTCCAGCTCTCCATGATTAAAGCAGAAAATTGGAAAAGTTTCTAGACTTCACTGGGAAAAAACCATCTGTACTTGAAGAATCTGGTTTATTGTGCATGTCTGTCTTGATAGACAAGAATTTCCTCTTTTCTTAATGTTTAGATTCCCTGCCCCTCCAGCTCTACCAGCTTCTCTTACTGGTAGTTTTGGAGGACTGTGTTGGTGGGCACATCTACCCATGTCCTTCAAGGGCAAAGGTCTCCAGCAGTTTGCTTTATTAAGTTTATTTCAGGTATGTGTTGTTTGGGGTGTTTCCAGACTGATATTAGGACAGATGCAAAGAAAATTGTGATGGGGTGTAGAAGCTTAAGCATTTCCATAATTTTGCCTTGTTTTTCTGCCCCTTCTTACTGATGTTTGAATCCCTTGACCATTTACAGTGCCATATATGGTGCATGAAACTATGGTAACTAAAGACATAGAGAATCCAATGAAAGCTGATGTTTAATAAATAAATGAGAGTCCAAATTAACACTTTGCATACAAAGGCACAGGGAGCTCAGCAGGTGATGATTTAATTTGGTCACAAACCAGTTGTGCAGTTGTGTATGTTCTTAAGCCCCAGCGTGTGCTGTCACGTCCCCAACATCCAGGCCGGATAAAGCTGCAGGACAGTGGTGGGGAGGTAAGATCACAGCATCAGAGAGGAAGAAGCTTTGGCATTTAGTAAGATATTGGAATGTGTTATGGGAGGAAATTGAATTTTGCAGCTCCTAGGGAATTCAGAGTAATGTATTTGGGAACATAAGAAACCTCACAGTTGTCTTCTGCTTCTGGGGAAAAAAAAAATTCTAAAAAAACAAAACCAAAACCATAAGAAGGCAGTGAGTGATGTGAAAGGTGTGTCTCTTATAAGCTACTGTTATTCAATACAAACAATGAAGCAAGATCAAATTCCTGAAGCAGTCTGTCTATATGATGTGGAGAACGTAACTGAGGTGTTTTTTTTTTTTAGCATATCTGTACGCAGGTAATGTGGTTGAAAATTGCAATGCCACAATTTTTCTTGATAATTTCTGGTATAAAAATGTTGTAGAAACGCAAGTTTTGCTATTGAAACATCTTGAGAGACGTCAGGATATGTAGTACCAAATCAAAATTGAAGACTTTGTGAAATTTGTTCATGCTTCCTGAAGTCTTTGCTGTCAGGTGATGACAAAATCATTTTTCAGTGTATGGTAGCATAAACTGAGGAGATTAAACAAAATTAAATGAGCCCAGTCCCTTCTATATAGAGTATCATTTTTGTTAGATCTTCAGTGCTTTCTCTTGCAGGTGGAAGGGAAATTTAAATATTTAATTGGATTTCTGTAAGAATTAAAGACTTGGAATTTGTCCATACTGCTTGTCAGACTTGAGCTATGCACAAACACAAGCCAGGCAAACCTTGCAATGCAGCATTCATTGTTGCCAGTGGTACACCTTAGTATTTGCATTCATGCCTTTGTTTCTGTCAAGTGTTGAATGCTGTTTGGGAAAGCAGACTTGAAACTTCTAAAGTTCTCTAGAAAAACCTTGAAGTGCTAATCATTGGGACTTGTTTCTGTTTTCCTTTCTTCCCCTTCGTACATGGCAATTTAGCTGCCCATATGATGCTTTTTTGTCTCAGCTCATTTCTTCACTGGAATTGTACTGGCAGGCCAGCTGATAGATGGATTAAATAAGAAATCAATGATTGCAGTTTATAGGTTTATGTGATGCTGTTCTGAGAAGTTATTAAATGCTGCCTGGGTATTTCAAGAATTATGGAAAACATGCTAATTCTGGGAGGCAAGAATAAAGGAAGCCTTCTTGTCAGAATTGGTAATTGCAATACTTTTGCCTGTCTGTAAAATAATCCTGAATATGCTTGCATTTCTAGAGGAATGGAATTGTCACCATACCAGAAATGCTGAGGTACTGCACACATACGGGACGAGCAGCAGTGAATTGAAAAGAGATACAAACAGGGTATCTTGGGGCTGTTTGGGTGCTTCCCCTTTGTTTTCTGGGGATCAAGTGGAGAAGATCAAGTGGAAGAATGAATGCAGCTGTAAAAGTACATAGCTTTTGCCATGTTGTAGTTTCCTCTTTTAGTCTGTGAGAGTCTGGGTAAGAGAGCTCTAAGATCCTTCAGCCATTGGGTTGCAGGGGTAGATCTCCAACTCTTGGAGCTGATCACTAATAGGTTGTGAATATAATTGGGTATATTATACCCAATATTGGGTATAATGGGTATATTATACACTCAAAAAATGTCTTAAAAGATTTTAATGTTTTTAGGTTGCACCATAGCCGTAGCTAGAGTATATGTCAGCTGTGGTGAGCCTCTTGGATGTTGGTGAACTTGTCACTTGCATAATTAATTTGCCCTGCAGAGTCTGTGAATTACTGGTCACATAATGATGCCAGAGCAGTGATGAGATCTAGCATTTGCAAGCTTGGGTATGGTGAAACTTTTTCCTTGCAATAAACATGGATTTACAACGTGCATCTGTTGTAAAAATATTCTTTGTACTGTGTGAACTGTACAGAGTGATAATTTAATTTCCTGATCTGTGTAAGCAGATGATGTTACTCTAATCCCATTTTATCTCCAGTGAAATAAGAGGCACCATGTGTATGATGGCAGTTTGGCTGTATCTGTTGGTGTTTGTGTTTGCAAGCACGTGTTCTGCTTTCTGGATTTTGCCCAGCTGTTGGGCATGCAGTGTGGACTTTCTCTTAGTTTCCTTGGTAGTTTGGGCACTTTGGTTTCTGTTTCTTTTTTCTTTTCCATTCTGCTGTTTTGTCTTCTGAAGAAGTAAATTGGTCCAATTGTTACTTCATATGACATGCTTGATTAACTTTACAGACTGCTGCCTTTGCTGAGAGTTCAACTAGTAATCTAAGTGTTTATGTGCTCACAGATCAGAGTGTAATTATTCTTTCTAAATTGATTTAGTTTTGATACTTCAATTAAGCTTTCTTATAACTGAATATTCACATCCTTGCAAGTGAGGAGAGGAGGGAGTATCACAAGTGCTACACACAAGAATATTTAATGAAACAAAACCCATTAAGTTAGCTGGCTGCCTAGTATGCCTCTCAAAATTTTCAAGAAGGTATGAAACTAAAGTGCAGAAGTCCTGCAGGCATCTCTGAGATAAAAACAACTTGACAGCTCTAGTTTAGATTATTGTGTATCAGTCTTTAGCTTTAATTTCATTTTGTAGTGGAATAACAAAGAATATAAAACAATATGAAAGCAATTAAAGACTACAAAATGTAGCACTAGAATGCCAGGAAATGGTAATGCTCTGTCAACTCAGCAGAATAATACTATCTTGCCACACTTTCTAGTTCAGTGCATTGCAGTGAAATCTCAAGGACTACTAAGTTAAGGCAGAGAGTTTCATTGGTATTTTAGGATGGGGAAAGAATGTAATCTTCACACAAACAACTGGAATACTAAAACCATAAACTTCCTAATAGTTGTCTGTTTTACATAGACAATTGCATAGCAATTTTTAACAGAAATTTTGAGAAAAGTGGAATTGCCTGTGACTGTTGTTAAAGTCTGCATTTTTCTGTCTGTGCAGTTAATTATGGTAAACACAATTAATGATATTTTAAACGTTTAAAGGTTGTTCTGTAAGTCTTTGTCATTTTGTCCACGTGTCAGTGTTTCCCCAACCCCTAATCTTCCCCCAGGAAAACACTCCCTTTGATTCTAAATGAGTGACTTGACTTCAGTCTTCATGTGGTTCTCTTCTGGCAATTTCTTTGGTTTGACCCATCTTTCACACTTCACATAGGCAGCATTCTTATCCGATGTTCATACAAAAGAAAATCCCTAAAGAGTGAATCTGTGTTAAATAAAGTAGATTTCTAACAGAGGGTCAGATTGACTGGCATGTGATAGCTGTTTTATGCGTTCTGGAGCTACAAAGCAACTGGAGAATGCAGAGCTGATTCAGACAGATTTACAGCTGCTTTGCCTCACTCAGGGCAGCAAGACCTGCAGTTTATTTTCATTCTTGATACTTTCTGAACTCTTACATTTTCTCTTCCTTATTTCCCTTCCCTCTCCTGCCCCCCCTTCAAATACAGATCTATTTCGCCTACTCTGTGTGTCCATCTTGTTGGCAAATTCAGATGCAGCAGCTCTGAGGACGTTTAGGACTGAGATTAATTTTTAGCAAAAGGATCCTAAAAGTGTGTTTCCCTCCACTGTGCCTGCAACTTCTCATTTTTCTGTCTGACTGAAGCCACAACCGCCTGAACAAAGATGGTCACTACTTGCCTTCTGTTTTTGCTACTGGGAATGAAGCCAATTGCCCCCAGGGGAGAAAGTGGCTTCCTATCAGTAGGGATATAGATGATGACTTTGAGAAAGGATGAAAGCGAAGTAAGTTATTCTTTGCTGAGAGGCAGCCTATGGCATCCATCCTTCTGAGAGAGTAAGTAAATGGCAGCTGTTGTGGAAAAAGGGCAGTTGTTTTAAAATGTTCTCTGGAGAGCATTATTCTTCATTCTCTCAAGAGCCATGGGAGAAAACTACTACTAAATCTAAATTTTCTTTATTTCACTAAATAAATAGTAAGATACTAGCCTTAAATATGCATGCATGGAGATGATTTGGGGAGCAATTCTGGTAGCACATATTTAAAGAACTTTTTACGTCCTTTGTACTAGTGAACTTTTGCAAATTCTTTTTTTAAAAATCCATTCAGTACAGAATGAATAAGTGCTGTAATTCTGTAGGGGATAGCCATAGTTATGCATGGCTAGAAGCTTTAAATCTTAGATTTAAGTACTGAACTCCTTCCCAACTATTTGAAGCCAGGATAGGGGATATCTAACGGTGACCTACTTGAGCTTTCCTTGATTTAGTCATTCACTACACAGCTCTTGTGGAAGCAGCATTTAGGCAGCTTTTTTCCCCCCTCTCTTCTCTCCGTGTAATTGAGGGACAAGGTTACATTGTGACTTAGGTGTGTCACTGAGGGTTGTTACTGACACTTAAGTAATTTGCTTCTCATTGGATTCTGTAGGAGCAGCATGAGTGAGTCGCATTAGAGTAAAGCAGAGCAAGCTGACAAGTCTCTGTGTGCACTGCAGTGCAGAGCAGATGTACTTGAGCTGGATTTAAGCTGTTGTAGCCATGGTAACACAGAGTTCAAAGTAAATGCTTTGGCAGTTGGCCTGCACTCATAAAACTGGTCTTTACAGATCCTCTAGCTCTCCTCTAACATCCCTCTTCCTCCTTTGTTGGATATTGTCCAAGCTGTACTCTGAATCAGTAGTGTAGGTGCACTCTGCATGTGCAGTTTATGTTTATCAGGCATTACAGGCACTTAATTTACTGCTTTGTGGGGTAATACTGTGTCATCAAAAAGTCCCTGGAAACTGGCACCCTCTCTGAGGCAGAGATGGACATTCCTGTCCTGGAAAGCTGGGAAAACCCTCTTCAGTATCTTGCCCAAAAGTAAATTCTGCTGACTGTTACTAATACAGTTCACTTTCAGAACTGAGAGTTAAGCATGCCTTGTCCTGCCTTCTGTAGAAGTGTAAGTAACAGGAATGCCAGACCAATATTTTTCCACACACATGTGTGTGGAAATGTGAACTAATGTAAGTACTTTGGGTTCATGTATGTACTTATTCTATGTTCCCATCTGGCCAGGCTGCTTCTTGAGTACAATATTTTTTAAAATAAAATCTATACTCAAGTATATCAATGCAGTTGCTAATGCTTACATATAAAAGCACCCAAATTCTGCAAGCTGTCATTGATCTGTGATCCTTACAAAGGTTTACCATTGGGATGTATATTGCTGCATTTTTCTTTATGGCAATAATGCTGCTTCTAAGTATCATTTGAAGAAATCCCTTTGTAATGGTGACTTGTACAGACCTGCTGAAAGAAGCACAGAGCATAACAGAAACTTATTGGTCCTTATGCTCTTCCCTGAAGCATCTCATACAGATGTTTGTTCATTTCTTGGCTTCTCTTGAATGGAGAATTGGTTGAGTGGTTGAAAGTTAGGAGACAGCTGGATATTGATAGGCCTTTTTGAAGCTGCCTTCCATTTTTGGAAATGTGACAAAACTCTGTACCCCTAAGTGTCCCACAAAAATGGGATCAGCCCAGACACTAACAGCTAGATCAGACAGGAAACAATCAGGAAAAAAAGGTTGTTTAAAGGAGTTGAATGCATTTTTCAAAGAATAAGTGGAACTTATACAGAGAAGAAACTGTCTCCTTGAAATACACCCGTGTCCTGTTGCTGTTCAGCCTTAATAGGGCAACAGTAAAAAAACCCCAAGCCAACTAACAAAGAGTCTTTTATTTGTGAGACATATTTAAATTCAATTTTAATAATTACATTTTTGTGTCTTGGATAATACCAAGTGTTATCATTAAAACTTTCTGGTAGGTGTCTGTAGAAGCAGCCTGTACTTCCATTGTTTTGCTGTTTCTGCTGTTAAGCAGCCCTTTCCAGTGAGCCTGGTCTTGCTGTGGGAGTGCTGGTCCCTTTTCCCCTGCCTCCCTGTATGTGTCTGCTGTACAGCCCTCTCACACAGGACCACATCTGCTCCCACCCACGGGTGCTCCTGATTCCTGGCGTAGTGCTTCTGTTTGGGTTGCCAAGGGAGCAGTCCCTCTGTGAGGAGTGTGGTGCCCCTCCTGTGCTGGACTTTGGACCATTTGGTAGGTCTGTCCCAGCTGTGGCAAGGGGGTCAGGAGCTAACTGAGCACCACTGAGCTTATTTTAGAAAAGAAGTCTAAATTTGTATTTTGAAGATCACTTAGTGACACATAATTAACATAAAATAATGCCCTGAATTCCATCAGATTGCTTTGTTACTGGCCCTTCTCTTCTGTGTGCAGAAGGCTTTACTTGTAAATCAATGCCAGATTATCCATATATAAAAATAACATTTTACATGTAAAAATAGAACAAGCTCAGCTTTTCATCAGTGTTGGAATTGATCACTTATTTCTTCTGTGTGGACTCTTGCTAAAGCATTGGTTTTATGACATGTGATAAGCTGTTGAAATAAAGAGCATGTTGTTTTTAGCAGGAGCCAACAATTCCCTAATCTGTTAGGATATTTGGATTATATTTCTGAGGTTGCTTAGTAAGGATTTTAGGGCAGAACTTTATGATTTCAGACTGGTTTTTAACTTTGAGATCTGTTTTTTAGAACTCCGGGGGTGGGGGGGTGGGGGGGGGGGCAGGGTGTTGTTTAAGTCACTGAGTTGAAACAAAGGCACCAATTATGTCAATATTCAGTTTTCTGAAACTTTGTTTTTATGTTGATTAGCTTTTAAGTAAAGCCCCCCCTTTTTTCCCCCCTCCATAATGTTTCTTTGTACGTGGTATCAGCTGCCCGCTATTTAACAATGTAGAAAAATGGGCTGGCATTAAGCAACTCGGTTCTGCTCTAAAAAGCAAAACCAGAATAAATCTTAACAGCCACTGCCAGGTAGACAAGTACTAAGTGGCGATGGGAGCGAAGACTTTGCTGGTAGTGTTTTGGAGGATTTCAGGCTGAGTTTCTTTGCTTATGTAAAACAGTGGTCTTTGTTTGGCACTTCCAATGGCGCTGGGACTGTTGTGTAGCTTCATTGATTGGTTCCATGCAGTGGAAATCTGACCTTTAGCAGATGTTTGAGAAATTGCCAGCATTCAGAGTGATCAGCAGACTAGACAGTTTTTTCCTTATGTTGATGAGAACTTCCATTAGATTAGTAATGTGCGTGACAATGTGAAGCTTTTAAATTATTAGTAAACTTTTTGAAACGAGGCAGATTTTCCTGCAGTATAGAGCTGCATCAAGTAATTAATTTTCTTATATGCATCATTTTGCTAATTGGTTAGCTAATGGAAATATTTTGATAATGTAAGTGGTGTGGGTTTTTTCTTTTTGTAGTAAAGACATTTAGATTTTAAGTAAGTTTTAGTTTGTCTGTCTTTTTCTTAAAAGGTCAGTTTTAGCATGCTGTTATAGCATCAGTTTGGGATAAATGCTTTCAAAGAAAAAAGAACAAGCTTAAATGGGCTGGGGAGGGGGAGGCAGCAGTGAAACATATCCCATCTGGAGCATTTGGCTTGGAACAGGATGTTGCATGACTCCATGTGAAGTCTGCTCTCACGAACAGTATCCTAAGCAATGTAGGAGATTCAGCTGCTTAGTGGTGGGAGTTTAGCATGAAACGAGGTCTGTTTTCTCAAACTCCAACGGTTAGAACTACAGGAAAGAGGTGGGACTTAATAAGAGATTTATGTGTTGAGTAACTCAACAACACCAGCAGTTGCCAGATTAAACCCTTTCCTGCAGGTGCTGGCTTTCCTCAGACCTCTACAATTGTTTTTCAGTGTGATGCATGTGGAAAGAATAATTATTTAAAGGCTTAGAGGTTTAAAATGAGAACAATACAATTACTAAGTTGTCTATTTCTGGTTCTAAATTTAAAAATCAATTAATTGCAAGAGAATTGATCTTGTCTTGGCATTAGATATCCTGTATACATGTGTGCTTTGGGGAAAAAAAAGACTGGGTGGAGTTTTATAGTCTTTTATTATCATTTTGGGTTCAGAAAACATGTTAAGGAAATAGGCTGTATTGAGAGCAAGGGGTAGTCTTGACAACCAGTCCTGCTATTGTGGACTCTTGGGCAAAGTGTATCCAATGTATCCTGTGAAAAATTTTTGTTGTTGTTCTTGGGGGTTTTTTTGTATGTGTGTGTGTGTGTTTGTTTGTTTGTTTGTTTTCGTTTTTTTAACATGGATATTAGGAGGGAAGGGATGTGATGGCAAGAGAAGCCATACACATCACAAAGCCTGGAAATCTTTGCCCTTTGCTCTCAGTGCTCAAGAACACTTAATTTTTTCAGTGCTATGGAACTTGTCAGGTATGTCTCTTTATTTTATGATTCCCATGAACTTGTGCCAAAATTCCTTGGCAGCCCATTTTGTTATCTAATAATCTATGTACCAAATCAGATGAAGTTTTTTTGGGATATAACTAATATTCTGATTCCTTTTTATAAGCAAAACTAGCAAGGCTGTCCCTGCTTGTATGCAGCACATTTAATGTTGCTTCTGAGTCTTGTTTATTCAGCCTTCGTTTCCTGATCTAAACATGAGGTAGTGGGAGATGGTAGAACTGAACTGATTCCCTGAGTGGGTGAAATATTTGTTTGTCTGGTTCATCAGTGGTGATCTCCTTCCCACCCTGAGAGGGAGACTTAAGAAAATAGATTTTAGCTGTGGCATTCCACCCTTCCTTTTTTTTTTTTTTTTTTTAATGCAATGACTGGGAAGTAAAGGCTCTTGATCTTACTGGTTTTGTGGGAAGTGAAATGCATGGGAGAAAAACATGGCTTTTTCCCCCTCTTGGCCCGCTCCATGCAGTTATTTTCATAAATGCACTGAATAAAAATATTGGTGTATGTACTTGACTGAAATGCTGGCAACTGTTGTCTACTCAAAGTGTATCAAATTTGCAAGATTGCAGGTCTTGGCTGTGCTTAAAACTCTCCATAATTACAATACGTGCGTTATTTGTATCACAGTGACACAACTGAACCAAAAAGCTGTAAGGGATCCAATAATGGACATTGCTTTCAAAAGCATTTATTGCATACTCCTTTAATTTATTGCAGTATTAATGTTTGTTGACTGTAGGAGACAGACTTCTTTGTCTTGCATTTTTGTCTTGAATGCTAAATGGACTTTTTCACATAAGTAATTGTTCCTTTGTTATGCACAGTAAGTCGATTGCAGCAGAAGGTATATTTTGCATACAATTCACAAGGAAATGAGACTGAGTGTTAGAAATAACATCCAGATTTTAAACAGTTTATAGAGAGAAGCGCAAGGCATTTTGTAAAGCAAGGTAGAAACCTCAGTTGTCATTCCCTGATATGTTTTGAAAACAGATTCACTTCTTTATCACTATCAATGAAAACTGCAGTTATCTGATACCACAAATAGTTGTGCAGCTGATGACTGTAGTTGAAAATATCATCTTACAGTGTGTTCATTTTCCTGAAGGGAACACTTGTGTCCCTTAACTTGAACAGTAATTTTATTGCTCATTCCCTAAAGGAATGGGAACAAATGTGATGTGACTGTGCTCTATCTTCTCTTGCACTGATTTATCATAATACAGTGAAATTGTCAAATTCTTCACTGCAGGAAGGCTGGGGTTGCTTGAGTTACCTTTGGAGGTCATGAAGGCCTTACCTAATTTCCTGATATCCTTCCAAAAGTCTTGTCTGTATTCCCTGTAACTGTAGGTACAGAATCAATTGCAGTTTGTGGGATGGTTTTGTTTGTTTTCAAGATATTTTCTGATTCAGAGAGCTTGGAGTAGATAAGGTTGTGCTATCATTTGTTATAAAGAAAGGACTTGGTTACATTCATACTTTTTTTTAAAGATTCTGAGTGCAAGTGATTATTGGAATTCAAGGAGCTCCTCAGAAAATAAACTTTGCAAATACATTTGGTATAAGTAAACAAATTGCAAATACAGATGGGTGCTGAAAACTTGGGGGAAGTTGTCCTGCATTTTTTGTGTATAGAAATTGTTGATTCAGGGGACACAAAAAACTGTATCTTAATTTTAAGTAGGCAAGATGATGGTGGGAAATAAAGGGAAGAAAAGAAGAAGTAAAGAGTACCAGCCCGCATTTTGTGGTACATTTATTGTATGTATCATTTCCAGCATTAAAAGCTGTCTTGGACATACAGTAAACCTTGTTTTGCTCCAGAAACTTGAACAGATGGTGAGAAAATTATGTACAGTTCTGAATTAATGATTTTTTATTCTCTTCTCTGCAGCATTTTCAGTAGCAGGGAGGACTTTATTTTAAATCCCAGTCACAGCCCTTATAGTCACAGTCTGTAAAACCATTGTGCATAAACAAACTTCTTTTTTTAATTTATCATCACAATCATCTTTAAAATGCCATCTATTCAAAAATATTATCCTTGCTGTTGTGACAAGGAGTGTCTGACTTTTTCACTAGTAAGTTACCCAGAGATGGCTAATGCAGTAATTAAGGTGATTAATTGGGTTCATTAGGCAGCTTTTGATGTATACTCATTGGCAATATTTTGTTCTTATGTCTTTACTTCTGCCCTTAAGCACTAAAGGTTTGATTGTGTTATCTGTTGGATCTGTTGTTCTATTGGTCTTATCAATGGATCTATTGTTCCTCCTTTGAAAAGATCTTTGAAAGGAATTACTAGGAGAGTTGAAAAATGCATAATATTTCATTGCCTTCACTTTTTTGAGTTGAAGTACATTGGATATTTCTAGGATGTTCTTGTCAATTTCCAATTAACAAAAGATATGGTGTAAGCTTTAAAACAATCATGCAATTAAGGTAAAAAATCAAACATTTCCCTATAGTTTGAACAATTGTAATACTGAAATAAGTTAGCTAATGCTGAAGATGTAACAGGTTAAATGATCTCACATTTTTGAGAAATTTTGTTGAAGGCCTAAAAGTGATGTTAGATGACAGCAAAAGTATCTCTTCTGAAAAACACTGGTAGACAAACACATTGGAAGAGAATTTTCATGTGTGTATCATGAGTGATTTCTGTAATGTTAAGTGCTTTTCAGCCCTGTTTTCCTGAAGCTTTTCTGCATCAGTAATTCTGTTTATTTGAAGCCATTCCTCCTGTGCTGTAGCCTTAGCAGCTGCAACAACAAAGTGGGCAATTGTTCAGAGGAGCTGGCTGTCTGTGTAGTTCTATGATCCAGTTCCATCTGTCTTTTAACACCTCAGTTGCACCTAAAAACCCATGGCCATTCAATCTGCAATACATCCAGTGTCATGTAAACATAATCTCAGTTCCCAAGGAATTTGTGGTCAGAGGAGGCAACACTGGGCTGAAGTGATTGTACTCTTGGTCTAGGGGATGTACCATGAAGCACAGACATGGGGACTTGCTGTCATGGAGTGAGGGGAGAACCTCCCAACTCAGTATCAGTGACTGAAGTTTTTGGTTTGGGTTTTTGTTGGGTGGGGGGTTGTTTGTTTGTTTGTTTGTTTTAATAAAAAAGCCAAACACAAGCAAATTACTATTAAAAGACTTCTGAAATACATTGACAAAAGATAAGTGCTCTATTAAGTTGGGACCACACTGTCCACATTGCTAATGTCTTCATTCTGATGTAAACCATCTCAAGATTGTGAAATGGAAAAGATGATTTCCTAAATTACTTATCACGCTGCTGTATTTCTGTATAGTGCACCTATTACCTATAGAGGTGTAATTTTTTTTTGCTCAGACATTTACATATCTGTGACTCAGGAGTGGTCATTATGGCCAAGAGGAGATAGAGAATGTGGATTAGACAGTCCAAAACCCCAGGAAGCAGTGGTTACATTTTCTTTCCTGCTCCCAAAATGTTGCTTAACTTTGGCAGGCTGTTTCCTGATGACATGTTTGCTCACATGTGCCACCAGCCCCGCTCTTAATCTCTGGCCTTTTAGTAACAGTTGGAGATATCTCAGTTCAGACTTGAATGAACTTTGATCCCAGTTTGTGGACATTCATGCACTGGTGAACTATGAACTGTAATGACCCAGTTCTTCTCTGTAAAGTCTAGCCTTGCAGTTTGATATCAGATGGAAAAATAAAGGAAGATCATAAAGACCTTAAAAGTCTATATGTTAATCCTTTGAAGCTTCAACCTCTTAAGTACAGATCTTACTTCTCTATCTAATGCTGCACTTAACCTATAGGGAAGAAGTAGACCTGGGTAAGTTTTGTTTATGTATCTTTTGTTAGCAGGTGTCTGAAGTTTTTAGTTACATCAGAAAAATTATATGGGAGTCTTTTTGAGTGAGTGATGACTCTCCAGTGTGTAGACAAGTGTGTAGTATTGAAAGATGACTTGTAGAGGAGGTTGAAACTCAAAAGTTGGAGTAGTAACATGAAGTTGACTCTTGAACAATGAAACAGCAATTCAGCTTGTGAGATAGCACTGAATACAATCACAACACTACAAGAGAAGACTTTAAGATTTCCAAAAAAAATAGAACTTGAATAAAACAGCCAAAGTCAAATATCTCTGCATCTTAGCTAGGAAGAACTTAGAAACTGTTTGTTGTTATTGTTCTGCTGAGAAGTGGCTTCTTCAGGACCAGGAGAAACAGTTTGCAGTGTGGTTATAGATAGCATGTGAAGTGGAGGAAAGAGGACAGCAGATTACTGTTAAAACTGTAATATGTTTTTCTCTTATTAGAGATAAAGTTTTAAAGTAATTGATTCAGTACACTAACTTCCATACTCAAATATTCTAGTCCTCTTCTAATGGAAAAAAGGCCTGGAAGATATCTCGAGAAAGATTTTAGCAGATGATACAATGAAGTAGATAAGTATTTCACTAATATTTTGTCTTGCTTCAGAAGATTATGATTATTGTTACTATTACTGCTATTTTCTCATCTGCTTGCTGAGATTTGTTTGGTTGGCTTTTGCCTAAGGTTAACAGTCTTGGGTACAAGAGGGAATACTGTGTTGTTGTCAGAATACAAAAAATTACCATTTTGTAATTGACAATAATTTATAAAAATTCTAATATACTGTCTCTTTTGGTTACTGAATTTTTCTCTTGGTTTCCTGGTTACTCTTGGAATAGGCCTCCATAGTTCTCCTTATTCCTGTAAGATGACCAAAGAAAGCAATGAATTGAGTGAGTTTGTCTGCTGGAATTTTTGCTGTTGATATGAGCTAGGCCTTGAGAAAATGTCTCCAGTACAAACAAAATCTACCAGCCAGCTTCCTCTGGTGATTTGTCACTATGCTAGGGATTTGCTTGTCTTTTTGATATCTTTGTCTTTGTCTTTTTGATATCTTTGGCTTTATCTGACAACAAGGAAATTGTTTGTGAGCCCACTCCTGGTTTGTTTGGCTTGTTGTCTGGAGAATGATGTGGGCACTTGGTCTTTCCTAGCCTGGATTCCAAAGTATGAGTATCAAAAGTTCATCTCAAAACCTTGCTTTTCTTTTACAGTCTCTTCTGTTTCGCTTCAAATAGAGATTTGCTGTTCCAAAGTACAGTGCTTAGTCAATGTCTGCACTGCAGATTTGAGAGGACACCACTTTTTCTAGCAGCATATAAATCAGGTTGAACCTCTGTCTGGGTAGATACTGGTAAGTACTTTTAGGTCCTTAGTCAGGGCCAGTCCTTTGAATCTTGGGAAGTTTTGGACCTCACCTATTCAAGATGGATGATTGGATTGTCTTGGTAGAAATAGGGAAAGTCCTGTGCTTTTAGCCCTTCTCTTGATTCCCTCTAGCAGTGCTTTCTTTAGGTTTGGACTATTCAGGTGGAGTGAGACATCAGAAAAGCTCAAGTCACTGTAGCTCCCTGCTCAGGTCCTGATCATCTCCCAAGTGCCAGCTTTGTGCATTTGGACTCTCAGGAGGACTGAAGTTGAGTTGTTTCCCCATGGATGGCTTTGCAGACATACCTTGCTAGCTAAAGCAGCAGCCAGGTTGTTTGGTTAAGTTTCCTGCCTCAGGAGAGGCAGATTTCTGTTTCTATTTCAGACTGGGGATGAGGAACAATAGCAATTGATGAATTCTGACTAGGATGTGACCTATTCCTTTCACCATTCACTTTAATTTAGCCTCCTGTAGTGCACTGTGATTGCTGATGGCCTGGTGGAGAAGATTTGCTTGTATTAATAAGCCATTACATTGTAAAAACTGACTTAAATCCGTTAATATTTAGTCTTTTAAATAGTCTGATAGTTATTTTTTGTTGGTTTTAGTCACATCTTAAAATGACAGATAGACATAGCATAATAATTTAAAATTGAAACTTAGCAATAATGGTTCCTTATTAAGTGACAGGTGTTGGTCTTTTTAGTGTGACGTTATAAATGTAAGTATAAGCACAGATTAATTGCTTTTAACAAGTAATCTAAATCACTGAAGTTTCTTAATTGGCTTTAGTTTACCTTAATTAAAATCACATCTGATTTGAAAACAAAAATCTATTTTTAAATTGAATGTGTAGGCTTTCTATAGTATGCGTGCTTCTTAACTACTATTTTGAGACATGATCATTTGGAAATCAAGGTATAGTAAAAGTTTCCTGTATTGTGTAATAGTGAAAAGAATTTGAAAGATTTTTTTCAAGCTTGAAGAGTCAGGAGGTTTTTGTGTGGTGTGCATATTTTACCTAGTTATGATTCAATAGGCTATGATTTTTTAAAATAGTAAGTCACTTCTATTTCTCATTTGGGATAAGTAATTCAGTAAATTTCTGGAATGTAAAATGTCTTTCGAATGGGGCTACTTGACTTTGGTTTCTCTGTAAGTCCAGTAGAGTCATGATTTAATTTCTGGTTTGTGTGTCACTTCACTTTGCTTGGTAAGATCTGAATTTGGAAAAAGATTTGCAAAATATGTTTGCCAAATAATTTAAACACTTACAGTGGTTTAAATAGCTTGTAAAGTAAAACTTGGCACTCCTGTAGATTATCTTTTTATCAGAGAGAAGTCTTTCACAAATTAATTTAAAACTCACATACAAGAAGTATGGGGTTGTTTTTTATTCCTTTCACTTCAATGTAGATCATATTTTCTCCCTTCAGCTTTCTGTTCAGGATACACATTTTAAATTGTGGATGAAAGTCACATACTTGTGTTAGATGGTTTTCTTTATTTTCAAGGATGGTATTGGGGCATGCAAGTAGGATGCTTTTTTTATTCTGTCATCTTCTCTGCAATCTCTACTTCGTGCTCTACGTGATGTGCTGGTTGCTTAGCAATCCAAGCTACAGACTGCAGCAGGCTGTTGCAATAGTACTGGTATTTTTTCTTTGGTTTTGAACCATTTTTTTCTGCATTTTTCTTCTGCAGAGGCTACTTTATTGCCAGTGTTCAAGCATGCATTTTGGGGAATTAGAATTAAGGTTTGAAAATTAACCATAAACTGTGCATGCTGATCGCTTCTTACCCTGTAATGGACCTTGAGACAACTGTTTTCTGGAAATAAATATTTGGTTTTATTTCAAGGCCTCTCTGTATTTGTAGGATATTTATGTTTTAAAGCTTAATATAAAGAAGCTACCTGGAAAATCCGTGTTTATTGGAGCCTGTATTTGCTACATCTGTCCCTGTTCCCTTCTGCACATGGCATATATTTGATATGTCTTCCAGTGAGCGTGCACCTCTGCTTTATTCAGAAGCCTGTGGAGAGAGCAGGGTTGTCTTCCTTATTCTGCCACCTCTGAAGTGTATTGAGCAATGTTGCCAGTAAAAGTGTGGCCTCAGCTTGAGTGTGTCTGTCACTGTGTGACTCAAGCAATGATACAGGCTCCTCTATGGTTTTATAAATTTTGAGCAGATGTTCCTGCGGCTGCAGATTTTCTTCTTCCCTCAGTAATGAAAATAGTGTTTTTGGAGGGATTGTCTCCTTGCATTTCAGAGGAGCTGTAGCTGGATGATGTTACGTGTAGTCTTTCAGTAGGAGGAAGTAAATCTTGGTGCTTTCCTGCTGGACAGATCTAGAATCATTTTTATACCACAAAAAAAAAGAAAGGAAAAAAAAAAGAAAAAACCGTTTCCAAGCAGTAAGTCATGAAGCAACAGACATAATACTCTGCAGATAATGAACCAGCTTCTCTTTGTACACTTCAACTTCCCAGCTTATAACTGGGGACTGCTGCTGGCATACTACACCTATTCCGTTTTCTTTTGAATAAACAGGGAATTTAAGCCTTCAGAATTATCAGTATGATGTTTCATGGTAGTAGGGCATATCAAACAGGATTTAATTTTGAGGAATCGTCCCTTTCATTTCCACAGCTCATCTGAAAGTAGCAGGACTTCTCATTTAATAGAAAATTAAATCTTCTGCCCTTAAATTTGTTACTTCTTGCAAATTCCACAAATAATCAAAACAGATGTGCAGATTTGAATATTTGTTTAAACAGTTTCATGTTTTAAGAGCCAAAATAGCATAAAATAATGCACACTACTAATTTGTCCCATCTTCTAAGGAGCTTTCAGTGTTCATGTTGTAAAACATCTATCTGATTCTACAGCTTTTTTTTCTAGTGCTTGAGAGTTAGAGGCAGGGTATTTGCATTTTACACACAAGCTATTATGTTCCTTAAATTGTGGAATACCAGTTTCCAAATGTCAACAACATTTTCAGGTCTTCTAGAGACTTTCTGTAGTATTGTGGGTATCTACTCACCCTGGCTAAAAAATACATGGTACATTTAGTACTTTTTGTCAAAACTAGGTACTTTCTTGACTGCAGATATAAGTGAATGAACACATCTGATCTGCAGTAAAAAAGCTGTCAATTTTAAAGAATGCATGGGCTCAGTAAGGCCCATCTTTGATACTAAAGTATTTGCTAGTTAAAGACCAATCTATTGCCATTATTTCAGCAGTTTCAGTTGCTTTTAGGCTATATGGGCAATGCCAGTGTGTTCTAAAATGCTTTTTTGATGAGCTCTTTTTATTGTACAGCGACTGTGAAATGCTAATGTGAAAGACAGGAAATTTTGGTAAGAAAAAGCAACATTGCAAGCCCTTTATTAAAGAAAACTCCCGACTGCTGCCTTTGATTGCTATTTCACCACTTTTCCATGTGGAAATGGGTAGCACTTGCATGACAAAGTAATAATTTTCCTGTGTTAAGCTGTTTTGCTTTATGGTAACTTCTGCTTTGATTGCATTTGATTAGGTTAAGATATATTTAGAAAGACTTGACTGCTGGGTAATGCAGTCCCTGAAAGAAACAGTTTGTAAAAACCTGAGAAGTCAAGGATCTTGCAAACAGGGTGGGAAGATTAAGTTTCATAAAAGCAGCCTTACTGTCTCCATTCCCTATGCACTTACAACTAGCCTTAGTTTATACCAGCTAGATGTTTGGCAATCACATCCATCTCAGTCAGGAGATGGACAAGATTTTCAGAGTCTAGTGTAGTTTGTTTTAATTTTCAGCTGTGTACTATGCTGAGAAAGCACACCAGAGCTGAGCAAGGTGTCAGAGTTGTCCAGGGTTCAGAACTCCAGACACATTCCTGCCAGTTCCAAACCCCCATCACTGCTATGGGTGGTTCAGTGTGGGATCCCTGGATCCCCCTCTGTGGGCAGAGCAGGAGGTACTGCTCCCTTGGCTGCCTGGGTTTTCTTTCCTGTAGGTACATTTTCTTTCAAAAACAGGAAACTCCCAGAACCCTTGATACTGGGCCAAGAATAAACCTTTCTTAAACATCCCATAGAATGCTTGTTCCCCAGAATTAAAATTTGCAGGTTGCAATTAACATTGAGGAATATGGAAAGGGAAGAACTAATTTGGACTTGTATTTTGAATTTTGCTGTGACATCTTGTCATGCCATTTCTGATTCTTTTCGTTACTCTGTATAACTTGGAGGTGTCAAAAAGAAAATTTTTGTTTTCCTTTGATGATGGTACCATGGATTGTAAAAGCAAAACAACCCCTCCTGTTGCAAAAATAGCCACTGAAACATGCTTTTCTACAGTTGTGTGTTTTAAAGTAAATTTCTGTTAAATTATGTACAAAGTTTACGCTTGTGTATTCACTTGACCATACATCACAAGGCTGGAAAATTCAGAACTAGTTTTTGAATCTTGATTATGTGCTAAGAGGTCTTGGTCTATCTTAAGTTGCATAACTAAGAAGTTTGAATTGCACAGATAATTTTTAGCATCTGAGTCTGGAGTTCTCAACACTTATAATTTGCTTATAAGGTATGTATGTGTAATAATTAACCTAGACATATTCTATCTGTTTTAATTATAGAAGTGTTAGGAGTAAAACCCAGTGGGATGCACTCTTAGGCTCACCTTGAAGTCAGTAGCCAAACTGGCTGATGAAAGACTTTAATATTGTACAGATGTAGTGTTTTCTTGGCTCTATTGAAAACATCTTCAGAAAGGTTGCTTGGAATTTTCTTCCTAGAAGTAAACATTTTGCTAATTATTATTAGGTGATAAAGGGGAAACTGTACCCTCTTCCCTTAGGAGAGCAAACAGAACTTGGATAACAATGCACTTGAGTAGTTTTAAGAAAGTGGATGATGCATGGATTATGCTTTTTAACATTTTAAGTCACGTTTTTTGGAAGTCAGCATTGCTTTTGTGACAGTTCTAAAGGGTTTCAGAATTTGTTTGGTCAGGTGTATTTATTTGGAGCAGAAGTGACTGGAAAACTCTGGATCACAGAGCTGCATGTAGAGAATTTCACCGTGATGGTTGTGTTTGGGCTTTGAAATAACAATATGTTGTTGCAATTGCTTGGCTGACTCTATTGGAAATAAATTTGTTGTCTTGCTTTACTTGGAAAAGCTTGCTAAAAGCTTATGCTGCTTCCTGTTGGAAAATAGCAGTGAGTTACAAAATTAGCACATTAATGCCAATTATAAATATAATATCATCCCAGTGGGAATTTCTCCTTTTTATTCAAGAGAATGCATATGTGGTGAGAAGACTTCAGCTACTCTGGGAACATGAACATATAATATCTATTCACAAATAGCTGACAAGGCAAGGAAGCAAAATTTGGCTGAAAAATCTCAAAATCAACATTCATTCTTAGGGAGGCAAATGTCATAGAGTTTCTTGCTGTATAGAGTTCTGTCAGTGGAGCAAAAAGATTAAATATTTTTAGGCTTTGCACTCCTTAGAGGGTCTAACTTAGACTCTATGTTTTATTTTGTTGGCGTAGGTTGCTGGATTGCTTCCTTTCCTCATCTTTTTCGCTTTTTACTCCCTTTCAGAAATGGTGCTGTTTGAGATAGTGCTCGTCTCTGTGTGGGAGGTCAGCGTGCAGAAAAAGGGGAAACCTCTATTCTTCAGAGGCTTTGCTTTTGCCTTAGAAAAATTAATTTCTCAGCCAAACAGAGACTGGGCAATGACTGGGTGCTGCATTTTGTCTCTCTTGCCTCTGCTTTTCAAAAATAAACTTTCAAAAGGCAGTAGATAGTTAATAGTCTTGGCATGGAAAGCTGAAAGTGGTGGAAGCTGGCAGAAGTGATTCCCAAGCATTGTGTGTGTATGGTACTAGAGGCGGAATGTGGTGCCCTGAGCCATGGCAGACTGGCGCTGTGCCATGCTCCATTCTCCACTTTTCTTGGAACTGCTCCTTTGAAGATCTAATTATATGGTGCCAGGAGAGTCTGCAGATAGCTCAGCAAGAACTCCCACTGTCGCTGCACCGCATTTTTATTTGGGGTTTATTTGGGGTGCAAAACTTGCACACAAACACTAGATTGTATCACAGCTATCCATGAGTTTTGGCCAGTGTCCAGAAGATACAGTATGTTTTAGTGTGGTTGTTTCTAAACTGCTAACTCGTCTTTAGACTTATCTGTGTTTTTCAAAAATATTTATTCACTTGATTCCCCTTGCCTCCTATTTTTTTTTAAATCTGCTGCTGTGTGAGGTCTGGTGCTTAACCTCTTAACAGCTTGCTACAGACTACCCAAGTGAAGTGGCTTTCCAGATACTAAACCAAAATTATTTGACCAGTCTGAAATAATTGAGTGGAATTTGCAGGAGGAGAGGCCAGGAGGAAGGTGAATGTAGAGAATGATTTTTAACCGTACTGTCACTGAAGGTTGTCTTTACAATTGATCAAATGACAAAATTTACAAATAAATGTTTCTCCAGAAGGGTTCAAAGTAGCTGCAAATACGAGATAATGAATGCTGCTAGAATGATTGGGGATATGATGTGCTTTCCTGCCAGTGTTTTAAAGTTTTACTCTATTTACTGTTAACTTTTCCTGTTACCTCTTGATTAAGGAATGAATATTTTGCAACTTTATTACGTATTTTAGAATTAGTAATATGGGTTTAAAGTATCTGTGGGGGGAAACTGGTATGATGAACTTGGGAACAGGAGTGAGAAGTGGCTTGGTGGAAATTTGTGTTCTCAGAAGGGAGAAGGACAAGATGAGAAGGAGCACAGTGTAGTACACGTTTGGAAGTGTGAGACAGAAAGTCTAGACAAGAAAGTATGTTGAAAGCCTAAAATTAACCAGAGTTAAAAGAGAAGAATATTTCTGTGACAGTGATTTTAAGTTCTCAGAAGGAGATAGAGGAAGAAACTCCAGTTTTGGAAATTGCCTTGGGTGTGGCTGAGGGCTGAAGTTCAGAAGGGTAGGAAAGCATCTTCTCTCCTTCTCCACTTAGAGTAACAAGCAGTGACTTATTTTGCATTTTGCCAGCTGATTTTTCTTATGAAATTTCTCATAATTGGGTAAAGAGAACAACTTATCATCACAAATTCTTTTAATTTAAAATGAATTCTGTAATTTTGAAAGTAATGGGTTGAGCAGAGTTGTTTGGTAATGCAGATAGTTTTTGGATAGCTTTGAGATCCCGCTGCCCTGCACAAGAGGAGACAAAAGGTTGGGCATATTCAACAGTAGTTTAGTGAATGCAGCTGAGGAGAGAAGGTACAGCTGTTCTGTGCTGGGGAGGGACAGGGATAGCACAAGATCAAATAGTCACAAACTGGCTCCACATTAATCTAGCTGGAAATAAAATGTGGTGATATTGTTTCTGGTTTGGTTTTTGAGCTGGATTGCAGGAGTACAGAAACAGCAAGAAACTGAGCTGCTTCTGTGAGCTGCTGTGTGTTGGACTTGCTTGTAGCAAGGTCTGCAGGCTCAGGATGTCCTTTCTGGTGCTGTTCCCACTGACTTCTCTTTTCCTTAAAACCATTGCGTTGGGTGGTTTGTATGACATGACATGTATTTGAACTGAAAATGAGAAGTATTCTTAAAGCTTACTGATGATGTAGGGAGCTGTATGTATTACTTGACTGCTACTATTAATACTCGGTGTAATGCTTTTTGTTCATGAGATAAGACACCTGATGTTAGTGGTAATGTTTAGTAAATGTAACTCTCTTCAGCACAAATGCACTACCGAGAAAACTGTCTTCTGTGGTGCAGGAACCGATTACATAATTTCAAAACTGTAGCATTAAAATGGGTAATTAAAAAAAATCTGGCATTAAATTTTTTAATGTATGCATTGAAAAGTGCGTATAGATGAACATATGCTGTGTATATGCAATAATGTATGTCCTTTCCTTTCTTAAATTTCCCCAGGTATATGTGGAATTTGATGACCTTGAATGGGAAAAGCGAGAATGGGTTAAAGTTTATGAAGATTTTGCAACCTTCTTGGTGGAGTACCAGCTGGTCTGGGCGAAAAGAAAGGACCCAAGCCAGACTCAGGGATCAAAGATCAAACAAATTCAATGGCCTGCATTGGTAAGACACTTTAACAATTGCATTTACTAAAGCATTAAAGTCTCTTTAATTCTGTCCTTAAGAAACTGTCTAGGTTACTTCAGTGATAGTGGGAAGTGGTGAGCATGGAGGGGGAGAAGAGTAAGAAAAGGATAAGAAAAAAAGTAGTAAATAATGTTTGTGTTGGAGGAGTGAAGTGATGTGATAATAGTCACTCATCTTCCTTTTTGAATCAACCTAAAGCACTGCAAAAGTGGTCTCTGAGCGACATAATAGGATAAATGTCACTTTACATAGTCAAAGTGTCTTACAAATATAAACTTACCAGTAACACATCTTACTGCTCTGGGGAGGATTGAAGTTAAGGTGAAAAATAAACCCTTAAGCTTGTGATACCCTCAGGTTCCACAAAGAAGGTATCTGAAATTCAGGTCAGAGTTCAGAAAGATGAGAAAAGATTAATCAAGTAAGTGGTAATTGTTTGCCTGGTTTATGAGGTGATACTTGTGACTCGATTCTTTTTGGATTGGTGCCCAAGCATTTAAAGCTGTTGAGATAACTGTTAGGAGGCTGTGTGCATTTGTGACATGCCTTTAGATATATCTGATGAGATAATCTAAAAAGCATTAAACATGTATGCCTTTTTCTCCAAAGAAACTAGCAGTGCTATCAAAGTCTTCAGAAGAGCCAAATAAGTGTGAGATTTTGGGAACCTCCTGGTTTTGCTTTGTATGCAGTTGGAGAAGATTCCTCACAGACTGAGGGGTAAAAGGGGGCTCCAACAAATTTGTGAAAATGGTGAAGGGAAGTCTTAGATATATTTGATAATAAGCTTAATATCTGTAACTTTACTCTTGTTTTTTAGATATTTACAGTCAAATGGATTTAGATGATGATATTTTTTTCCTCTGGCTTTTGCTGTATCTGTTTCCTTTCAATATACTCTTCATATTCTTGTCTCTGAGCACCTGATGGATTTCCTGGAATGCTGTTGCGGGATATTGTTTTTGAAGCTGGGGTGGGAACAGTCACTCTGAAGGTCATGAAGCAGTCTGGTCAAAAAAGCCATAGATGATTTGGGATTGACTTACTCCTCTTCAGTTAATATTCCTACTTGACTCAGTTTGTATGTTTGTGCTAATGTACTTGAGTAAATTACATTTCTGGCTGTACAGGCTGAGTCATGTATTTGCTTGTACAGGCAAGTTAGTATATCCTTCAGCAAGAATTTTTAGTTTTAGGGAGCCATGTCATTTGCTCTTTGAAGCCACCCATCTCTCTTTGATTGAGATGGGTATTTTAAAATTTTTTAAAAACTTAGCTTAGTATCTAAGTAGTCTGCTATTTTACATGCTTTTAATCTCACCCTCTAGGACAGAGATCCTTCTTGGGTTTAGAAGGCGTGTATTTCTATCAAGTATTCTAGTCTGGCTGCTGATCCTGTCCACAAGTTGAAAGTATGCATTTGCTAATGTGTGAAAGTGTTTAGGTTGAACCTTTCTCGTAGCAGACACTTTGATCAAACTTGTGCTGATCCAGCAAAAGGCAAAAACTTTTTTTCTTCCATCTCTATCTTATCAATTCCTTTATTTTTTTAATGTTTACATTCTTGAGGCAGCTGATAGGCATGAGAAGGAAGGTTTTTAAAAGATCTGCCTCCTGCTTTTACAGTTAAAAAATAGAAATTGTATAGTCTGAAGTGAGGCTCAAATAGCTTGTCAGGTCACAGTTTTCAGATGCTAAGGATAACAAGTTCTCAGCATTTGTACTTGGCCTGCCTACAGACGTTCTGGCAATTGTTTCCTGGGTCAAACCCTCCAGTCATCCATTCCAGAAAAATCATATTTGAGGGAAAGTACAGATACAGGATATTAGCTATAGTTAGAACAGATTCCTTCCACAGAGACCTCCCAAGGTTTTGCTCTGTATCAGCAACAACTCTGAGTACACCATGGTGTGGGGAACAGTGAGGGTGCGCAAACTGGCATGGAGCTTTTGGGTTTTGTCACCAGACTGTCAAAACACTGTGGTGGATTAGAGTGGATGAGCTCCGTGAAGGTTTGTGTGGTATGTTTTGGTTGTGGGGATGGTTTTTTGTTTGTTTATTTCCAAAACAAGACTTACTAAAAATAAGAAAACATGAAAAAGGTGGTAAAAAAATTGATTTGCCAAACAGCAGTAGGAATATTTGCACTTTTATGTGAAATCCGAAATGTGGATGTGTTAATACACACATTTTGAAAAAGCTGAATCTTGATGTAGCCTTTAAAGGAAAAGTCTCAAGCATTCCCATGCATGTGAATGGTATTGAAAAAAAACATACCAAAATAAAAGGTTTTGGTACAGCTTTATTTTGGATGCTAACGTAAATGCAGCAAAGCAATATCTTTGCCTTCAGTGGAATGAATGAAAACTGCTTGTTTATTTAGGTGGTTCTTATCACCTTCTCCTCTTCTGTGATTAATACACCCTGTGTGGTATTTACTGTATGGTGTTCAAACCTGATCAGAAGACCAGGTCTGCAGTTGCTGTGGGGCTTTCTGTGGGTAGTTATCAGTCTAGTGTCTGAGTACTTCACAATTACTGATTGTTTTCATCAGTCAGTTGTGTGATATGTTGTAATCTCCACTTTATAGATGAAATTTCGAGAATGCAAGTTGTTCACAAATGTTGCTATTTTAAAATGCCTGAGTACCTGAGGTGTAGCTATTCCTGAAAGCACAGCATCCATTGACCTTGTGTAACTGCTTTAAGATTTTAGGCTCTATAGTTAGGCTGAGAAAGGGATGGGATGGGAAATACCGTCTCTTTGTCCTTGTTTAGAAACTCAGTAACAGGAAAGGGGTAGACTATCACCTGAATTCAGTTTCTCTTATGATAAGATTATATTTTTTTAAGTGAAGTTCCTGCCTCAGGTGAAGAGTTGGCTGTAAATGAACCTGGAGCCCTATAACAAGCTTCATTGTGATGACTTCATGTGACTGGATACCTCTGCCACTGTGCAAGGCTGAGAAGGAGGCAGGGACTGTAGTGCCTCAGGCTGTTCACGCTGTAATCAAATGCTTTTTTCTCTTGTGAGATGATTTCCTGGGAGCACTGGAGGACTTGGCTGCCTAGCTGGTATAATTGGAAATCACCCTGCATGTGAGGTGTTTGCAATCATAGAAGAAAAGACTGTCAAGAAGCCTAAAGAAATGGCAATAGTGATAAGCAATGTCAGTGTGTGTGTAGCCTGGATATTGGGGTAGATGATATTTGGTAAACAGTGCTTGTTGTTTACCTTGAAGTAACAGAGATGCTTTGCAGATGTCAATGCAGGAGAAAACTTCTTGGCCAAAGTGTTAGCATAGGAAAAAATAAAAGTATGGATTTTGAAAAAAGTGTAGGTAAGTGGAAGTAGTGGTGTGCCTTCCCACATTAAGGGATTTAAAAAAGTAGCCAAGATAAGGTGTTGAAATTGAAGACATCAGATTGGATTGGTAAATAAGGGGGGGTGCATGTCACAAAGATACAAAAAGAAGGGAGTGATAGGCTCAAAGTGATGGTTAGGGGAATCACTAGTACTTCAAAAATAAGGCAGAATTTGGTTTTGAATTTCTCAGAAACAACTTTGCAGCAATTGACATGATGAATAAACTTTTTTGACCTGTATGTAGATAAAGAATAGTTGTATTTTAGGGAGAGTAAATTCATTTAGCCATGTAGAAATAGTTTGGGTACTGTGATGTTAGAGATCAGGGATAAAATCATGTGTATGATATAATTCAGTCTGAAGCCACAGGAATATGTTGGTATCCCCTCAGCAGCCAAGAGGGGAGTTGGAAGTACGTGTGTGGGCAGGGTGACAAATTGGAGCCAAGGTTTTAATGTGGACTGAACAGAATGCTTCTGTGAGCTGTCAGTTTGAATTTAATTACTGCCTCTCTAATTGCACATTGAAATATCTAGAAATAAAGCGTAGAGGGAGAAAAAGACATGACAAAGGACAGAAGCAGCTAGAGACATTTTAGAGAATAATAGAATAATGTGCAGGAAAAGTTTTAAGGTGATAGACTTACTAGCAGAGGGCACTATGGTAGAAACATAGATAACAGTTCACTTTTTTTTACAGCATCAACTGTACGTGTTTTAGGCATAGGAAGGTGTGGGCCGAGTGTCTTTTCCTTCATAATTTTGTTTTGGAAACCTGCATGATGCTGAAACAAAGAATTATTATTGAACATCTACAGATAGAAATTAAAGAAAGACAGTTCAGATGGGCGTTTTAAGAAGCATGTTCCATCATCTTGGAAAGAAAATAAGGAAAGAAGAATAATAGAAAATGCATTTATGATTAAATGAGTTTAAGGTTGGTGGATTATGGCAAGTTTGTACTTTTAGGTAAAGGAGAACACAAGACACTAGCAAGAAAAGGATTGAAATTGGATATAGAGAAAAGTGAATGCATTGAATGGGAGCACACATGAGAAACTTCTGCAACAAGAAACAGAGAGGCTGTTGTAGAAGAGAAAAGGGAAAGTATTATCTTACTTTGGCCTTTTCCTTTTGGAAGAAGCTGGTGGTCTTGTGCAGGGTAGATATCAAAGGAGTAAACAGTTTACTCAGTATACTGTGATGAAAAACAGGACTGGGGAATGGTACGTTCAGCTGGCAGGGCAGAGCTGGGTGCCTGGGATGATGATGAGTCAGGCTGCTTCATGTGTTCTGCTGGATATGCCTTGTTTTGTGAAGTATGTGTTGCCCTTTTTTATACCTGTAAACCAACCTTTTTTTATACTTGCTTGTGAATTCAGTACCATATATAATAAAGCATAGTTTTTTGCTCTGAGTATGAAGACAATGCTTTATTGGCTTTACAGTACTTGCAAAAGCCTGCAGTAACTATCACTCCCAGTTTTGGGGCTGGTGTACAGCAAGAACTGGTTCTCCTGCAATTCTGTGTTCCTGAGGAATATATAGATAAAAGCTAAAATACATTTTCATGAGGAGATCCTGCATATGCATATCTCCTAAGGTAGGGAGGCTGGAAGAACAACTCAACCTCCCCCCTGCCCCAGTAAAAAAAGGAACACATCTGTTTGCCTGTCTCTCTTTCTTGGAACAAGTGAAATCATTGCTAAACCAGTGGCTTGAGAACAGTCTTTCCTGGGATTCTGTGCAGGGCTGGAAGAATACAGAGCTTTAGCCAGACTTCTAGCAAAAACAGGGACAAAGAGTGAATCTTCACTGGCAGTGACAAACCCCTTTTCCATTGTGAGAGTCTGGAGCTGATTTACAATGGCCAGTGGCACATGTGGAACTGTGGGCCTTCAGTCTGACTGTCATGCTAATGAGGAGGTCGCCTTGCAGAAGAACGAGATGAGGTTTGTTTTGGGTGGTAGTGGCTGTGTTTGTTCTGGTTAGATGTGAATGAGCCCAGTAGTTCATGTGCTGGCTGCATGTTAGGGCACTTGGTGGTGAAGTATATGATGAGTGGCATTCCTGGACACATGGAAGAGAAGGCTTGTCCTCTGACCTTATGTAGCCTTTTCCTTCCTCCCTCTCTGCCCCTCTGTCCCAGCTGTCAATTGCAGAATCCCTTTGCTTCACTGCATTCTGCTTCAGCTGGTGGATTTTGAAGCAAATACTTTTAAAGTGCCAGTTTATTGGCATTTGTGTCATGATTAAAGAAGAAAGTGTACAGTTTCTACAGCAAGCTTCTACAGGGCGTCCAGAGGTTCTTGAGACAAATCAAATTCTTTATTTTTGGCACGATAATGGAAAGTAGAACAGGTTCCTTGTTCATTTCTGTTTATATTGTGACACACTACCACTTTTTCACTCTCCCAAGGATTTGTTTTCTTCTTTGTCTTGATGATCTAATTTTAGCATTTCTGAGTAAGTTTCTCTTTTATATGTTGATCCCATGGCTCAGATTGATCCCTGTCAAAATAAGGAGCTTCTATAGATATTGCTGATGTTTCCCCTGCATATTCAGTTACTTCACTGCAGCCTGTTCTCTCTCTGCACAATGAAAAATAGAGGTATACACTGCCAGATACGATGATTAAATCCTCAGTGGACACTCAAAATACTCCAGCAGTAAAAAGAAATTAATTCACAGAGGATTACTGTGTATATGGAAAGTAAGGCAGAGAGAAGACTTGGGTCTTCTGAGTCCTAAAAATAAGTAAAAACTTTGAGGATATTTGAAATTGGAGGGGAGGAAGTGCTGTAGCTTCCAGAGAAAACAATCAAAAACTAATAGTGGTTTTTTCACGTACTTCATTCTCTGCATCAAAATTCTAGTGCTTGTATCCCTTGGTAATCTGGGGTAAAGATAAGATATATGCAGTAGAGGAGAAAATGCTTGGAAGCCGTCAGCTTCTTGGAAAACTTTAGAGCTTGGGGAAGAGAAAATTTAAGTAACTGACTCAGCAGAGCATAAATGACCTGATTTTTGCTGCATTGTGAAAGACAGTAACATGCAGAAACAGCACTTGGAGATGGTTCAAAGATTACTTTGTTGGAGAGTACATTACTGTAATATTCCCACAGAACATAAACGTCTCAAGCAGTACCACATCCCGCCTGTGTACTTTGGCACTTGCTTCTTTTAAACTGCTGCTTACTGGGAGTCACTGCTCTCCACGCAACCTTCCAGGGAGAGGCCATTACCTTCCCAGGACATGCTCCAAATGAAGAGCAATAAACTGGAATCTGCCTCCCCAGATGCTTTGTTATGAAATATGGGTGTTGCCCTGTGGCTTCCCGCTCTGGAAATGAGTGATGGGGTGGAAAGCCTCACTGCAGTGCTGTTTTCTATGTGGCCCTGCTTTCTGTGCACTTTACACTACTGCACTGGTTGTTTCAACGTTTTTTCTCTTGAGATGTTGGCTAATAGTAGGCTTCCTTTTTACTTTCTTGTTAAACTTGCACTTGTAAGCAATGGGGATGCTTTTTGTATGAAGGGATTTAGTTTTGTCAAAGCATGTTTACATATATAAAATAAATGAAATATTTTTTTGTAGTTAAGTGCTGTGCTAAAAATAGTTCTTAATGTTAATTTCATTTATAGAAGTTACAGAATTCCAAACAAAATGGAGTATTTTCTAGACTTCAACAGTAACCACAACTCATGTTGAGCATACTGGCCTGGGAGTTGCCATTTTGGCAGCTCATCTAGAGAAATCTGCTTTAGTATGTCACAGCATCCTGGATGTCTTTGTACCTCAGGTTCTTTCCTGTTAGTAAAGCACTTCTTGTTTTCCAAGGGTTGTGCCAGTTAAAAACCCTTAGATGAAGTTTAGCATCCTCTGCTGTAGCTGAGATGCTCCCAGTTGAGTGTCCCAGCCTCTGTCTCTTGCACCTGTTCCAAAGTCAGACAGCAGTGAAATGCTGGTGATGATTTACATGTCCTTCTGTAAAGGAAAGACATAAAGCATCTTGAAGTTCCACATTCAAGCTTGGCACTTGAAGCAGAGCAGTTGAAGCCACAGCTGCAGGGAGCTCAGTGCAGGGTGACTGCTTGCATATTGATATTTATAACTGTTGCTGAAACCTAGCCTGGTTTGGGATATGGTTATACTCCTGTCAATAGCCAGCCAGGCTGGAGTTAGTGTATCTGAACTGTGTTCACACTTTGGCTTCAGTGCTGACCTGCTGCACAGCTTCTTTGTGTAGAAGAGCCATGAGGTATGCTAGAGTCTTTGGAATTCACTGGAAAGTCTTAAGTATTTGATTTCTTTTTTTTTTTTTTTTATTTATGAGAACAAAATTTTCACTTGTGCTGAAGAAAACAAATTGCTTTGTAGCTGTCTAGATTATGTGCACTTTTTCAGTGAATTAGAAAGATCAGCTCTACCTTGGAGATACCACAGTGAGCAGGATAGAGGCTGGTGGATGCAGGTGGTTATTTCAGCACAGTATTGTGGAAATTCAGCTCCCAGAGCTTGAGCTTTGGAAGATGACTGTGTATCTCCATCAGACTCATCACTCTCAGTCTTACTTATTCTGTTTGTGTGTATGTCTCTATACACAGGATCTATAAATACACACTCACACATACATATATAATGTAGAGATTTGTATTATAAGTCATAATTTATACAAAGAGCAACATTTTTCTCTATATGTTAAAAACATTTTTAAAAGCCTTTAAAAATCTTTTGAGCTATACCTGTTGAGAGTTTGTACAATGAGGAAGAGATGTCAGCATCGTACTTGTCCTCCAACCCAACAGTGGCTGTCCAGAGTAAGGAAAGCTGTGCCAGAAGATCTCCATCCCCACATACTGCTCAGTGTTTCAGTTGTGATGGCTGAAGGAGCAGCTGGGCTTTACACCTGTCAAATCCACTTAGCAGCTAATTTCAAAAGCCACCCACTCTTCAAAT
The DNA here is from genome assembly GCA_017589585.1 of Phylloscopus whistleri. NCBI lineage: Eukaryota > Metazoa > Chordata > Aves > Passeriformes > Phylloscopidae > Phylloscopus > Phylloscopus whistleri. The sequence continues at coordinate 292,749 of JADMLD010001292.1, forward strand.
CTCCACTGCTGTTTCTGTGCATTAATAACTTGTCAGATGTGCAATACTGAAGCACTACTCTCATCATGCTTACTTGAGTAAGATAAGTTATGGAAAGCATAATTAGAATTTTATGAGTTTCATGTTCTTCTTTCCCAGAATTCCAGCAGTTTCTTCTGTGCTTAACAGTGAATTCCATGATGTGTTGTATAAAGTCTCAATATCCAACTTACATATATAGCAGTGTGGAAAATCCATCCAAAATGTGAAGGACTTTTTCTGTAAAAGGTACTTCAGTAGGTTACACAACTCTGTGGATGCACCTACACAGGGCCTGGTGCATTCCTCTTCCTCCCATTCTCATAGAGCTGAGGTATTAGAACTTCAGGTGAAATTCATGTCTCAATAAAGTAAAAATGTTACAGTCAGGACCAGACATTGTGTTTTCCTAGTTTGGGTAAAAAATGTATTTTTTTCTGTACTTCTCAAATGAAGGAGGCTTTTTTGGTATGCCTAAGAAAGTGAATCCTTCAGCTTCCCCTGAATTTGGGTTGTTGATATACAAGCAAGGCAACTGTTGCTGCTTAGGCCTCTCACTGATGCTGAAAGGGACCTGCTGCTGCCTCCCCTTTTTGGTACTGTGGCTTAAACCTACCTCGGTCTCAGATCCAGAATCTCTGTCCCCTCCATCACACAAATTATTCTTTTAGTTTGCACTAAGCCCTTGTGAACTGAGCAGACATATATGTGAGAATGGAGGGCTGTTGTTTATTTCTATTGTCTGTACTTGAATTGTATTGATCACTTCTTATATATTATATTTTTTTTGTTTCATTTTGTCATTCTCAGGGCTCTGTATTTGAAAAAGATTTTGGAATGAGATGTTGGTAGTTACCTGCCATTAACAGGAATTTCTTTTGCTGGCAGATGTTGCAGGCCTTCAGTTAACCTAAAGCAGGCTGAATCAAACACTTGGAGAAAAAGGGTGCTAAAAAGCATTACAAATGGGCTGTCCGTGATATATTTATCATGAGCCATCTTTTTCATACATGGCAGTTTCTTGAAGACAGGAAAAGTCAAATTTCCACAATAACCTCATACACTGCTGAAATTGTTCTTCAATTTCAACAATTTGATGAATTTGTAATGTTGATGAAGCAACAATTTGATATTTTACATCTTGTATGTTTGCTTTTTAAATTTATCTTAACTGCTAAGGAGAAAACTGAACATAGGAAAGTTCAGAAACAGACTGTCAGCTTGAGGTATTTAACTTGCATGAGGAGAATAGCTGAGTGGAATTTGTATTTTGTATTTTTAGCATCCTAAGCTTTCTGCTAACGTCATTTTGTAGTAAAGTGACTATCGTGCATTTTTTTGAAAAACAAACCCTGAAGTAGTAAACGCCCTGTGTCCTGTATTCCTGACTTCACTGTCACAAGAGCAGTCTCCTGAAGTACTTGCCAGTTCTTTCCAGGTGCATTTTTGTATTGGAACACATGTTGCTTTCTGAACTTCGTGTGGCACCATTTATGTTGGCATGGATATGATCAGTGCTCCTGAAGCCCTTCTTGGATTTGGTGGCTCTGCATTTGCCCCAGCTGGGCAGGAGGAATGGAAATGTTGGTTGGCTGCAGGTCATACCACTCGTGATGACAACTAAGATGTAGTTACTGCCTAATCACAGATTACCTGGAATTGTGAGAGAATACTGGTGGGGAGAGAAGGATAGAAGAGAAGGCTGCTGAAGGCACAGGTTGGTTTCTTCTGCTGAGCAATTTTCCTGTCCTCACTTAATACAGGTTTTATTTATATGCTGTGAGTTCAAAATCCATTTGCTGTGCACATGCAGAGCCCAGGGCTGAGAACACGTCGTTTTGCCACTTCCTTTCTCATACTCTTGGGTTAACATCCTTCCAGCTGCTGGCCAAATCACAAAGTTGAGTCAAGGGCCAGAAATGGCAAGGACATGTCCAATGACTTCTTGAAAGAAAAAGCAGAAAAACTTAAACTGAAGACACTTGTCTTTCTCTTTGCAAAGTCTGTCCTCTTAAGATGATGTCAGTCCTAAACAAATGATGAAACAACACTGAAACCATTTAATTTTTTGAAATTCACCAGGTAACAACAAACCACTTTATGTTCTCTGTAGATTTAGAACACTTCTGGTTTTCTGGCATCTGTTGCATGGTATATTCACGTAAATGAGGGAAGGACATACAGTGAAACTTGGCTTTGGGATTGGTTGTTATCCCCCAACTTATCTGCACTTCCTTGCAGTAAAGCCTGAGGTTACTTCAGGAATAGTTATTGTTAAGTCTTGGAGGTATTGTATCTTATTTAATGTGCATTGCACATTTAAAGCATTGTTATGTACAGTATCTTTAATACCAGAAGGTGAATCAATGTTAAGAACTATAAATGTAGGGCTATATAAAGTCTTGGGGAGCCAAAACAATTTCAGACAAGTATTCATTAGGCTGATTTTGTAAGCAATCAAAATAGACTCCTATTGATTAGGGAATTGATCTTTGTTTGAAAGTAATATCCTTTTGTGGTAATTAATACTTTACTAGAAGAATATAGCAGACCTCATCTAACCTTGAGGAAGTCTGACTTCTTATTTACAGACAGGTGAATTATTAACACAATTAATGATACAGTGTTTATTTTTCATCTACCAACTCTCAGAGGGTCCACCAGTCATGGGAAAAAAGAGTATTCAGGTTTTTTGTCTTTTATTAGCTGCTATTGTGTTCCATTTTGACAGCTTTATGGAAAAGCCTCGGTCTATTAGTTAGCCAATTTTTGAATAGATCTGTAGAAGAAAAAGTTAATTATTTTTACATATAATTCATAATATAATTTCATCATTCTGAAAAAATCCTGACAGAGTATTTTAATTTGAACTTTCTCATCAATTTCAAGTCTAGGACATTGGGTAAGTACCTCATTTCTTTTAATAAATGATGCAAAGTTATATTTCTGTTCTTGGTTCTAGTTTCAGATGGCTTTGAAAAATTCTTAAATATTTAATTTGAAGGGCTTTACTGAGATTTTAAATGCTGAATTGCTGCAAACTATATTAGTACCATCACAATAGGAACAAACTACTGATTAGTAGGGCTGATTGTGAGTGGATAGATGATGTTGGAATCACTGAAACATTTAGCTGCATCCTGAAATGAGCTAAATGATACTTCTTACCACTGGCTGTTATATTTAGTTATTCTGAAGGTATAATAATAAAACTTTATATTAATATAAATACAGCTAAAATCTCTTTACGTGTTCTACAGAATTTTTTGCATTTGAGTGTAACCGGCTTTATAGGGAGCGATGTCCCTGTGTTTTGGTGTATTTGCTGGAATAGGATGATCTCTGTAGGTCCCTTCCAACTCAGCATATTCTGTGATCCTATGATTCAGTGTTCTGTAAGGCTGTTACCAAGCTAAACCCCGTTGGTTTTGGTTCCAGAATTTCTATTTGTCCACATATGCTCTTGCTTGTAGTAGTACTTTTACTATTCTAAATTACACTACTTCTAGTACCTGTAGTACTTAAGTTCAAATTATTCATTAAACTTTTTTATTGTTTCTAAATCTAAAATCAACTATTTTTTTCACATCATGATTACATAAAGTGCTACAGAAATGACAGGTTATGTCTTTGTAGCTTAGAGAAAGGAGAGTTTGAAGATGCACCATAAGACATTCCTCTCAGGAATCTTGTTAGTAATGAATTGTACATGATTGCAGAGTACATGAAGAAGCATCAACACCTCTGTAAAGTGCTTCTATGATGTTGCTGCGATCAGATGCTTTACTGGAGTTGGAGGCAAGATGCTAATCCTTTTAATCCTGAAGAATGGACATCCCCATTCTTCAAAACCACCCCCCAACCCCCCCTTTTGAACTATCTCCTTCTGTTAGATTACTTAAGACATACCTAATCGATTCTGTTTTACTTCCTGGGTAAGACACATTTACAAGGTAGTTGGAGAGGTGGTAATGGATTGATTGTTTATTGGCAAGTAGAGTGATAGGTACTTGTGTGCAGTCATCTTCTAAGATTCCTGGTCCGGTTTATTCAGGAGCAGTACCTGGGGTAGTTATGGACAATTGTGGAGGAATTACATTAAGTCAGAGATGTCTTTGAGAACTCTGTCATCTTGAAAATAACATAAAACTAAAATAGAATCATTGTGTGTGTTTATTTATTGATGTTTTTCTACTGTCTAGTAAGACGCTGTCCTGTGGAAAAAAGCAGTTATGGGTTTGAAATTGCATCAGAACTTTGATTGAACTTCTTGTCAAACTGATGTCAGGCTGTCACCTGGACAGGCAGAATTGTACAAACCTCCAGCAAACGCCATCAGCTGTGCTGGTGAAGGGAGCTGCAGGCAGCAGCAGTATCTGAGCAGTCAGGACTCTGGTGCACTTGCAGCACAGGAATGTGTATGGCTGGATTTGCAGGTGGAGGGATCATGCATGGTTTTTATAAGCCTGACTAATACATGCAATGTACAGAGAACTTGCTGTGATTCTGCTGTTTTTCCTCCACCAAAATGTGGCCAGGCAGAAATGCAGCTCTGATATATGTCTGAATATGCAGCAATTTGTGTTTCCTTTAAACTTGGATAATCTCAGGTGAGCTTTTATTAGGGAAGAATTTATACAGTTTTCATACAATCTCTTATTAGTAGTTTTGATTTTTCTGTCCTTTATATATACGAAACCTGTATCTTGGAAGTTAATCAACCTATGTAACTGCTGTGTATACATACTGCTAGAAGGTTATGCTTCAGGGGGGCTTGATGGCATTCTGAATTGATCATATGGTTTTTCTATGCCCAGCTCTTTTCCTGTGTTACTGTCAAAATACCCAGTGAGCTGTAATTAATCACATTTTTGCACACAGCTCTGAAATTACTACCACTGCTATAGAATGCAGTTTTCAACATCTTGGCTGCTGCAATTGCACAATCATTTAATGACAGATGTACTTGGAGTTCCTTCAATACAAATGACACTATTGGCACACGTAGGATTGTATGCTAGATTGTTTATTAGAATAACCAGTGCACTTTTTATTGTGCCTTTTAAACTCTCCTCTGAATATCTAACCTAAGCTTCCTCTCACAGTGACAAAATGACCAGTGTCATGTCCTTAGATGCTACAAATGCGCATACAATGTACAAATGAAAGCAGGAAGGGCAACCATTCCACACATCCAGGCAGGGAAAGTTGGTGCTATTGGGTGTCATTTGACTGCTCTGTATTTGCCTGCTTTTGGGGATAGTGTGGATGACATCTCACCTGCCCAGAACACCGGAAAGCTGTAGGCCGTTTTGTCTTTCTGTTAGTGTTATTTTAATCAAATTTTGGGTACTAGGGAAGATAGACTGGCTTTTTCCCTGGTTTTACAGGATTCTAACCGACCCCTTTTTTATGTTAATGGTATTGTAGCATATGTTTTAGTATATGTGTTTACAGTGAAACACAGACAGGTTTGTTTTTTAATCTATGTGATTTAATTGTATAAAGCAAGTACAGGTCTGTTACTTGGCCATAGATATTTCTGGCACAGTGACACTGTGGAAGGTAGTTGTTTTCTATCAGGGAACTGATATATGTATGTTTTTCACTGGTGTTAACCAGGGTCTTAGCATCTCTATTGTGAGTTTAGAACTCCAGCTGCAGTTTGCTTTCTGGAATTTCAGTACAGATTTTTCAACTAATTTTTGTTGGTTGCCTTTAGAGTTTGTCTTTGAAATGAACTAAAAGATCTGTTTATCTTCATAAATGAGATATGAAGATGGGAGATAACAGGAAAGTCATTGCAAGATTTATAAAACACAACAAATCATGAATACTGTTGTTATGTTGGCCAGCAATAACATTTTGACTATAAAAAGTAAATGGAGAAAACCCAGTAACTGTTTATATCAAATTTCTTAGGGAAAATAAGTCATTAGGCCAAAGCAGATACTTGCTTCTCCCTTGAAATTCTGTTTTCAACCATGATGCAAAATTGTGAGAAGCGAAAGAATATTGGTAACCATGTATGCATGTAAACACAGTAATTTTTATTTATCAGAAATTGAGCCTTATTTTCCATTTCCAAGGCAGGCAGGAGAAGGTGGGTATGAATTACCCACAAATTAACTGTAATAAATAAGGCTAGTAAGATTGGAATTGCTTTTTAAAGCAATGTTGTGTTCAAACAGCCTTCCCATTAGAGTAGTGAAAATAAGTAAAAAAAATAATCTGTATGTAAAGTGATATTCAATCCTGTATGTTTTCAACTGTTGTAATTCTTAGCCATTGCTTTTATCATGCTCTTCAAGTCATTTGTTGTGCACAGAGTTTGTTTGGGTTTTCTTAATGCAAAGGTTTGGGTGTCCTGTGTCAGAGACTGTAGCTTGGATCCACCTTCACTGAGTCTCCTGATGCCTTCCCCCATCCTCATTGACTTTGATGAGTTCACCAGACCATATTTCTGTCTCTTCTGCCTTGCAGACAAAGCCTGTGCTCTCTTTGTTCTTTACATTTTACTGCTCATTGAACTGTCCTGCACATTAGTCACCCTCTGAGGGAATGAGTTTGCAAGTAGGAGCAGTTGTGGAGTGGGGGAAATAATGTAGTTCCTGTCTGAGAACAAGTGATGAAATTCATTAGCCAAAATTTTTTTCATACTGTATGTTGAGAAAGGCCAGAGTTCTACCTCATGGACATTGACTCAGTAGTGATTGGCTTTGAGATTAACAAGGCAGTTTACAGATCTGATTCATTTTTCCAGATTCATGAAGCAATGATTTGCAGCCTGTTCATAGTTCTAGGCTTAGCTTTCAACCATGAAGTCTGGAATTACAATTTTATTATTGAGAAGTCATTCTCTTGAGTAGTTTTGTGAGAAGAGTTCAGTTGTGATTTCTTATGATTCAGAGGCACAGAAATAGTAAAGAAGACTTATTTTCCCCACAATTTGTCTGATTTCCAATTTTGGTGAGATTTTAGCAGTCATGCAAAAAAGTTGGCTATATGTTCTATAATTCCTTCATTTGTCTGCTGGGATTGCTGCTCAGCTGAGAAAGGATTCACTACTTCCTTTGCCTTTAGGATGTGCTGCATGTTTTGAGATAGGCAGTTGTATGTCACTGTTTGAAAGGAGATCCCAGCAGTAACAGGATAGGTGTGAAAGCAATGGAGTTGTCTACTTAAACTGCTTGTCTTTGGTTCCAAGCTGTGACTGGGGCCTGCTTTAGTTCTCTGCTGCTTTTGCAAGCTGTGTTGGTTGTTGTAGAGCTGTCTGAGGGGCTTGGGCTGGGATGGAGGCTGCTGACAGAGGAAAAAAGGGATTGTGGAATTAATCATCAAAGAACAAAAAAAAACATGGGCGTGAGGGGAACTGGGGAAGGATGCTCTGTACTTGTGCCATTCACCACTTCTTCAGGTTGTTATGACCTTTTTCTTCTGTTTCAGCATCAGGTTTTGTCTATATTGAATCTGTTAAAAAAAAGGACTCAGTCTCCAGCCCTTGCTGGTTTTCTCTTTTCCCACAGTAGCCAGAAGGAGGTAAACTAAAACAGCTTCCTCAGGTAAGTGACTGCCAGAATACAAGGCCATCATCTTCCAAATTCAGAAAACTGTTGCAGGAGCTCACTGGTGTCAAAAGGGGGAGTCTTTGTTCTCCCTGTTCTTTTCTCTGAAGGTGGTTTAAATGATTATGCTCTTTCATTAGCACACATAGAGCCAACTTGCTGAGATAAATAGAATTATACAATATCCGGTGGTAGTGGCTGTCTCAATTTTCTCTTTGAAAGAATTACTGCTGCCACAGAAGACTTCAGAGCAGGATGAAGTCCAGTAAGTTTTTCCTTTTGCTTCCTTGTAGTGATGTTTTCATGTTGTATTTTTTGCCATTTTTGGAGGGAAGAACAGGAGAGAATCCCTTGCCTTGATTCTGGGGGGTGGGTTGAGTAGAGGAGTGGATACTGAAAGAAGTACGTATGTTTGTTTGTGCAGAGCCCCAGATTACCAGTGATGTACTTGTACAGCTTTCATCAGAGCTCTGGGAAGAAAAACTGAAAGCAGGAAACCTTCCCCACCACTTCTGCATAACAGAGACTGGGGTGATGGTCACAGGCAGAGCAATGTTATCATTTCACAAATGCATCACGATATAATCCAGGTCTGAGGAATCACTGATCCCTTTTCTGTGATGCCTACAAATTCCTCAGTTTGGACACATGATCAGCTCCATTCTCCTCTTTGTCCTCTGTTTTCTTCCTCATTTTGCCAGGTCTTGTGCAAGGATCTGTTTAACAAGATTGATGACTGTAGGGACGTCATCTCAGCCAGACTCGAGCTGATTCTTCATGTAACACAGAGAAAGCTTTTCATTCCCAGCCACACAACCTCTCCTGAACTGGTTTTAGAAGAGGCTAAAGAGATTTCTGAGGAAATGCAGAGATGTATTTAACAGCCTTGTGATGAGTTTTTTCCTGTGGCCATAACAGATAGAAGGTTCTTTGGACTGCATTTTTGAATCCTGTGCCCATAGTTTGCTTTTCCAGGGCAGTGTACAGAACATGCTCCTTGAGGTCAGGTACAAGGCTCACAGTTACAGGCACCTTGTCCTGTGCCACATCCTGGTTGCTACAGCTTTGTCGTAAAAACAGTTCTTAGTTCTTTCTTTCCTTAAAGATTTCTCACTAGTTTCAAAACTTTCCTTCTAAAAGTGCTCCCTTTGTGGAATCTCTGGTTCAGCAGTTTGCTAACAATTCATCTTCAGTAGCCTTAATTTTGTAAAGAAATTTGAAGCCATAATAGTCTAGACAAAAAAAACCACGTTGACATACAAATGCAGACACAACATGTGTCAATGTGCCATTTGTTCTTTTTTTCTTACTCCCTTTACCACGTCTGAGAGCCATTTGGTATTTCTTCACTGTCCTGGATCCTCGATGCTTGTGCTCCTCGGGTGTGTTTTCATGGAGCTGGTGCCTGTCGCCTGCATAGGGTGCATGTCCCTCTTAGAGCTGTGCTTTCTATGCGACTCAGTCCAAGGACAGTGGAATGAGAGCTTTGCATTTTCTGTGGAGTACAGGATTATTAATGAGAATCACCTTTATGTAGTCTTTGTTTTTCTCAGAGGACAGGATGTTTGATTTGTTCAGTTCCTCTCTACAGCTCCCTTCTGGAGCTTGAATGCCACGTTCCAGTATTGTCTGTACATGGTCAGTCACAGCAGTTCACAGGGACACACAGGATGCAGCTGCCTCCAGGAAATGTTTCTCTGGAGTGATGAAGGGCACATTTGCATGAGACAACTCGTGTTCAGTCACCTGACAAGGGTGCAGTCACCATGGCTAAAATGCAGGCTTTTCCCACGTCTGCTCATGTGCCTCTGCTGCTTTGTCTGGCTGGTAAGGAAGGTGGTAAGGAGGGCCTTCAGTGAAAGGAAGTGGGTTGTGGCTGGTTGAACAACTCTCCTGTGGATCTTGTCCCTGCAGCTGGAGAGGCTGGCAGAGACTCCCACTTCAGGTGAGTCACAGGTGGCTGTGCTTCCCGGGTATGGCCAGGATGGGAGCTGACTCCTCACAAAATCCCATTGGGGCTGGTGCTGCAACCCCCAACATGCTGTGCTGACATGTCACAGGAATGAATAACATCTCCAAGAGGAGCATTCCCGGGAACTTCTAAGAACTTGAGTTCTACCACAAAGCCTGTTATGCCCCTAGGATGCTGAACACGATGTTTGAGCCTCTTGTTTGAGAGATAAAATATGATTTGCATGGGAGGGGAATAAGTTACTTGATAAGTATAAGCAACTCTCACAAATACATTATAAAGGTGAAATATTGGCAGTTTGTGTTTTTAGTGGCAAAACCATTGTAAATTGATCTTTATTACAGTATGCAGGCTGTCTTAATTTGCAAAGTTGTCATTAATTGTAAAAACAGATAGAAGCATGAAAAGGCTCTTTGAACTAAATGCCAAAACCACACGATGACTTAACGCATCTTGAATTTATGGAGCCCAAACTGGGGAAAGGGATCAAAAAACTAGAAGGATACAGATATGTAAATAAATGGGTATTTCTGTTTATCGAGTCATGGAGTACAAAAAAAGCTGGTATGTTTTGGTGATACAGTTGGCATGATCCTTTAATAATGACTGTGAAAAAAAGAATAGATCTAAATTTGTATTCATGGATTATGCATAGTCTTCAAGTATCACTGGACAAAACTGTTGTAGCCATGTAAAATGTACACACAATTAATTGCTGATCTCCATATTAAGATTAATCTCAACATTTTTTTTCCTGACCCAGTTATCTATTGCTTTATAGAACCCTCCCTCAACTTACATCACTGTAAATTGCAAGTTAAACTCCTAGTTAGTGAAACCTCTTAAATCTCAGCAGCAAGATCAATTCTTCTGGTTTGAGAGTCTGCATTATACCATAGGAAGGGACTAATTCATCATAAAAATATCAGCAGATGAAAACACTTGGTTTAACATACAGGTTTGTTCTTTCTTAAAGGAAAAAAAACCCACTGAGTTAGGAAATCCTGCTCTCCCTGGATTACAGTATTTTCTTGAAAAATAGTGCAAGTGATAGGTAAGCCTGTAGCAGCTATTTTGGGGGTGGTAATGAGCAGTGGAAATTAATGCATGTTTCATGATTTATTTCCAGCACTGTAAGTTAATGGAGTCAATAGTGTCTCTTTTATTGTAGAACCACATCCTGTCTGGTTGAAAAGGATGGGAATATTAGCCAAGTCTGTCTCTCTCTGTGACTTTTTTGTCAAGACAGGAACTGCTTCATGTCATGCTGTCTGACAGCATTGCTCAAAAGCTCTTCTGTCACATGTCCTCCTTTCTTCCAAAGGCACTGGCTCCTTTTCTGAGGGGTAGAGAGGAATGTTAGATTCTCTCAAATCTGAAGGTGTTTTTTGGATGTGGTTTTAATGGCTTTTAATGTCAGTGCTTTCACCACAGTCTGGTAATTAACAACCAACAATTATTATTATTTTGTAATACCAGTTGATGCAAAACTGGCATGTATTTACCTTACTTTGGTGTCAGGCATCTCTGATGTTTCTTTTTGGTTGCTTCCATGGTCAAACTGGCTGTGTGTCTGTACTAAAGGTGGTAAATTTGTAACGTCCTTACCGAGGTTGAAGGGCAGGTTGCTATACGCAGAATTATACCAGGTTATTTGCATGTAATATTCAAAGAAGAGCAGACTTGAGAATTTACTGTCTGCTAATTTTGATCTGTTCTTTTGATTTTGGCACTGTGCTGTGTATGAATCATATTTAATGGCACAGGGAAGGCACCGTGCTCAGTGAGGGAATGAGGCAGTATTGCATCTGTTTGAGTCAGCAGGCAGCGCGTTCTGCTGCAGCTCTGGTCGGAACAGTCTGGAGGTTATTTGAGGGGACAGTGAGTCACGGCGGTGCCTTCTTCACTCATCACCAGTCTGCAGGGTAACATACAGCTCTAGTGCAAACCTCTGGGTGATTGTAAAAAAGTGATTTAAAAATAAAAGAGAAAGTGTTATTACTTGAAAAGAAAAAGATTTCTGGTTATACAGAGGAAAAAAAAAGCCCTATAATCTAAGTCAGTCATATTTCTGGGTATTGAAGGTCTGCAGGTGGAAAGATTTCCTTAATGTGCTGAAGGTCTAACCACTCTATTTCTATAGAACTTGCATTTTCTTTATATAAAAAGAAATCTGGATGATAGATCCCTAAAACTGTATTACTGAACTTGCTGCTTGAGCTGACTAGATAGTTCGTTAAACATAAAGTCAGAATTTTGTAGAAAGCGTAAGTATGAAAATATGAAATAAATTCTGGTTGTGGCCACCTTTGCTGTAGAAATCTATGAAAAACCATGCAAGTATCAGTTCATCCCCATTTCACATAACCATTATGGGAAAACCTATGAGCAGCTGAACGAGAAGTACAGTAATTTCTCTTGCTAAAGTGGGAAGAACGGTGCAAGCAGAAAGAGGCCAACTGGGATTGACCATAAAAAGCATACTTCCTTTCAGAACTAAAAATAAAACCTGTGAATCCTGAGTACCAAAGCTTGTCTACCAGATAATTATGACACTCATTTACATAGTCTTTTATCTCCTTCTAGGGACTGGTCTGAACAGTCTTCTCTTAAAAACTCTTCCAGCTTCTGTGGTTGCCTTGCAGCATAGGTTTTCAGACTCCTCAGCTCAAAAGACATCTGACAACGTAGGCTGGTTTTAAGCAAGGTCTTGTGGGTTTGTGTTGTGTGGCACCCCGCCAGGGATTTCTGGAGCCTCAGTTACAGGGAGGAACAGAGCTCTGAGCAGAACAACACTTGGTATTAAGTTGTGGAAGCTGAAGAAGATCCCCATCTCAGGCTGTCATTTTGTTTTAGAAAAGAAAGTGTTTTAGAGTAGGCGAATACATGTAGTTCCAGACAGGGGCCCCCATGCCTGCTGTTCTTCCATTCACTTAATCTGGCTAGTAAATGAGATATGAAAGTTCAAATTAGCATTGTGAGCTTTGAGGGGTCACTATACTTACACATGATGGAGTTTCTTTAATACCAGTTTCCATTTTGAGTTTAGGAGATCACAGACCAAAAGACTTGTACTTTGAAAGCCATTGCTCAGGTTGCAAAGTTAGCCATTGAAAAACTGGAAGACACTGTTTTCCTATATGTGGATGAATCTGGAGGTGTAAATTGTCTGTGCAAACTTTCAATCCTCAGTTCCTGAACTTCAGAATTTCATTTAATTTTAGCTGAATAAAATTATAATTAAAGCTGAATACATAATGAAAGGATGACAGTATCTATGCTTAATGTTCTTTCTCAGTCATCTCAAAATCCACCAGTTAGTGGATAGATGATCCACCAGTTTTTTTGTCAATGGTGTAAGATGGTCCTTACCTGAGGCCTACTGATTCACCATGCATTTTCCATAATTTTCAAACTCTTGGGTATTTTTAAAATTTTACACAATGCAGATGATGTATTCTTCCTTCTGCCCATTACCCTGCACACAGTTATGGGAATTGCCCAGAATATTTTTATTCCTAAAAACTGAAAAGTTTACTTAATTGCTAGGTTGGGTAAAAGACAAATGAAAAAGTTACTTTTGCTGCAGTTCTACAGAATACCATGGTGGAATATATCAGAGAGCATTATATGAGTTGTAATTTAATAACTGTAGCTGAGACGTAGTTGGTCGAAGTATTTTACACATCATAGAATTTAGAGTGCCTCATAGTTGCTCTGCATAAAAGTACTTTAAAATATTCAGAGGATGGATTTTGACTATATCTTTGCTCAAAAAAAAAAAAAAAAGGCAAAAAGCCAGTTGAGCAGATAGCATCATAATACATGATATATTAAATGTTATTCAGGAATGGAATTCTTCTGTTCCATCACTGGTGCTATAAAAATAGAAGTGGTCAGTTATCTTTTTAATATAAGCATCACTTTTAAAATGTCTACTTTATGTCAAGAGTTATGTAAGGCTTATTCCTAGTACTCCTCAAATACAATTTCTGCTCTAATTTCCAATGCCAAAAATAGTTTTCCAGTTAAAAGGCATTAATTATGAAGATGACTATACCTTGTTGTCATCCTTTATAAAACTTCATATCAATAATGCTGTATTCAGATGAAATTGAAATCAGGGTAATTGAAATTATTTTTATGCCAGTATAGTAGAGTTCAAGCACATTTTTAAACTCTGAAAGGAAAAAATGTTCTTATTTATACTAAAAACCATTGTTGGAGAATCAGCTACAATATTGTCTTTGTTTGAGATAAATTGGGAGGAAACGTCCCAAAATGAATGTGTCCTCTAATAGAAGGCAGGTTTCAGCAACCCCTCCCGTACCCAGATTCGTAAAAGAATCTCTGGAGGAAAGTGAAAAAACCCTGTTTATTTAACATGCAGGGTGCTTGCAGGCATGAGAAAGAATGAGTAATGGTAAATAATAAAACCTCTCACTGCGGAGAAGAGCTTGTAGATTCAGAGTCCTTTTGTGTAGGTGTGGCTCAGCTCTTTCTGGGATCTGGAGCTCTGAGGGGCCCTTGGCCATGTTCTGGTGGTTCAGAGCAAGGAAAACCTGAATAGTTCCAGAAGAAGAAGAAGCCACAGTCCCAGGAAAAACTTCTTGCCTCAGCTAACTAAAAAACTAGCTAAAAAAAGCCAAGAAAAACTCTGTGTCTCTCCCCGGAGAAAAAAAGCCAAGAGCTGGAAAAGACGAGCGAGTTATCTGTGTTTTGAACGCAGCCGCCAAAAGGATTCCACCGCTTCCCCTCTTTCAGACTTAAAGCTACAGGACTCATGCCTGTGCACAAGGACAACCATAGGGGATAAAGAACCATACAGTCACCCCAGGACAAGTATGGATGATTCCCTTTCTGAGCCCAAAGGGCTTTGTTGATAGACAGTCAATGGGATGTGGTTGCCATTAAGAATGCACTCTTACAGCTGGAACCTTATAAATGGCTGTCTTTAAATGTTCAGGAAATATAAAGAAAACCTTTTTCTTCCTTGTCTGAAGTGTATAGGGGTCTTTTGTGCGATCTTGAAAATTATATCAGTATATCTTTCTTCTGCTCAGTCTGCATTTTTACAATCTGCTTTGTTGGCAAACATCCTTTTGAATAGCCTCAGGAAATATTTTCAAGTGAAGTTCACCCAAGGCAATGATTCAAAATGCTGTTTTGGTGTTTGTGCAGGACACCAAGGTGAGATTTATCAACCCACAAAGACTTTATGAAATAAAGTAACAGAAATGGAAAAAGTATGACTCTTTCTCTCATAAAAGGTATGGACTTCTGATGATCTAAAGGTACTATATTCTTGCAATTTCCTTGTTTTACCGTTTGATACTCTCACTATAAGCCTTGTCATGCTAAAGCGGCAGCTTTTTCCTGATACTTTGTCTGTAAGACTATGAAAATTTTACAGCAAATTTAAATATTTTGTATGGCAAAAACAGTTTTAGTATTTTTGAGATATATCAAATAAATACCTTTGTGTATTTAGTGTTTACCTCAGCCATCTTTTTCAATTATGACAGTAAGAAAGGAATCAAATCCGTTACTATAGCCTTCTTTCTCAAATATGGGTTTTTACAAATGCACGCTCATTTCAGTATCAATGAACTGGAGTATCAATGACAACTTAAAATGTTTTGTTATTTGGCTCATACCCACCTCCCAAGTGAAGCAGACATTTATTTGATACAGGTGTTGACAGTGTCAAGCACTAATGGAAATACATTATTCTGGTAGATCAGCTGTTAATCTAAAATAACATTACTTCTCATTTCAAATGTTTATGATCTTGAAACTCCATGAAATGAAGAAATTTCTTTGTCAAACTCTCCACCTTTATGTAAGCCTCTCTGTGAAGCACTTTGTCCTGGTTTAGGGCAAATTTGGGAGGAAACTCCAAAGGAGTCCCTCTAAAAAGCAAATTCAAGCGGCCCCTCCCCCTACTGGTTCAAGGAACATAAATCTCCCTTTAATGGGGGAAAAAACTGTTTATTTAACAAGCAAAGTATTCACCAACATGAGAAAATGAATAATATTAAACAATAAAACCTCTCACTGTTGTGAAGAGATGGCAAACTCAGAAAGTCCTTGCCCTGGGGTGTAGCTCAGCTCGCTCAGTCTCTCATCAGTCCCTCCTGCTCTGGAAAGCAGCGTCAGGGCCCCGGTGGGCCACAGGGGTGAGCTCCCGGTGCTTTTCTGGGTTTTCAGCCCAGAGCAGCCTGATCAGTTCCAAGAAAAAGAAAACCCACAGTCCAGGGAACTTCTCTGCCTCAGCTAGGTAGAAAAAAATTAAAAGCAAAGGTGAGGTCTCTCCCACTGTCTGTCCGTGCTGCAGACAACACACCAAGAGAAAAGGAATTCCAGGGGAGTGACAATGAAGCTTCTGCACACACAAACTACATGCCACAGCTTCCCCGTCTCTTCACTCTTGCATCTAGTTTTAAAGGTGCACAACTTATTTCTGGGCTAAACAGACAAATGGGGATGCAATTCAGCATCATAAAGTCACCCCAGGACACTCCTTCATTCAAAAAAAATTACTTAGAATATAACTAGCCCTCGAAAAGAGGTGTTATAATTCTCACTTGAAGTTTACCAAGTGTTTTAGCATCATTCTAAAGAGCAGGTAATGGCAACATGTCCTCAGTTGACCTTAACTATGGCTTGTCTTTTCCATACTGGTTTTAGCTCTAGTGATTTGCTAAATAGCAGCAAACAGTGGAGAAAGAGTAAGGACAAAGTAAAACCTAAAATCATGTTCCAGTAGGAACTAACAGTGCATGTCTGCCTGGATAGCAAACGCAGGTTATCTTAAGGCTTGCATAGTAAAACTGTAAAAGTAAAGAAGACAAGAAGAAAATATTCTTGTCTGGACTATTAAACAGGCTTGTGTTCTTTGGCTTGGAAGAGGGCTGGTGGTGGGGGCAGCCTTTTGTATGGCCATGAATGCTGGTGAGGGAGCACATCAGAAATTACTGCCTTGAAGGAGCAGTGTATGCCCAGTGAAACATGGGAGCAGCAGGTTCACAACAAGCAAAAGGAAGTTCTTTATCAGCAAAGGGAATGGTAGTTATTGCCATGGTGCCCTTGCTGCTAAATGCTGTGCTAGAGTGGTAAAAAATGTTCATGGATACGCTAAGTGGTTATGGTGACTCAGGGAGGGGATGATGAAATAGGATGCAGACTCCAGCTCAGGAAGTCAGTCCATAAACTGCTGTTTGCGAGGACCTGCTGCATTATTTTGGGTTCCCCTTTCCAGTTTCAAGGAGAGTGTGTGTGTGGGAATTGCTGAGACCAGACAGTGACCTGGTGTGACCTAGTATCACTGCTCATAGTCTTGGGAGATAAGAGATGGGAATAACAGCAGTTAGCAGTTTTGTCTGCTATGATACACCACTTGGACAAGATATTGTCAGTTTCTTTGGAAAGTATTTCTTTTTTTCCCTTTTAGGTTTTTGATTTCTTTTTCCTTTTAACATCCTTTGATGTGGTCTAGTGAGCTGTGTGTGTGGTCAGAGGGGGAATTATGCTGTTCCATTTTGATATGCCTTTTCCAAGTCTCTTTCTGCCCTCTTGGAAGTTTCTCTTTATGTCCTCTTGTGCCCCTGCATTAAAGTGAACAACTCTGAGTGATTTCATTCTCAATGAAGACAGGACAGATGATGCTAACAGCACAAATTAGTGAAGCTGTAAAGTAAAATTTCTCTGCCTTCCCAGTTTTCCTTCCTTCCCCTTAATAGCACGAAAAGTCAATTAGCATTGCTTCAGCAGCTGCCTGGGTTGTAAATTCCCAGTGCTCTTCCCAGCCCCCTCAGGACCATCCCAGCTTTAATTCCATAGCATTAGTTGCCATGCATGGCCATGGGTATTTGTCAGCCTAAAGTATTTCATACCTAAGACTTCAAAGCATGGCATGTATCTGAGAGTGGCTTTCTGATAAATAAAAGTCTCATGCAAATTTTCTGTGACCAGTTAGAAGTACACTTTACCAGGAAAAAATAACAAACCCATACGACAAGACAACATAATCCATAGTTTTCAGTTTGTGTTTTTCATGGTTTTTGCAGGAAATCCATGTAATCCATATGTTTGGATATGGTTTATTTTGGCCTTTGGAAATGTGAGGTAGCTTTTTTGGCCTGAATTAGTCTATGCAAAAGAAAATAAAATAAAACAACCACAAACCCCCAACAAACCCAAATAATAAAGCTATTAGTGAAGTTTAGCTTCAAAGTTGTCATTCTCAGCCAGTGCTGAGGGCTACCAGCACCTGTTGTGAGACACAGAGGTAAACCTGGTGTTTCACCAGCTCCCTGATGGCCTTGAACACACAGAGCCCCGTCAGCTCTGGGCACTGCTTATGAAAGAGTCTTTGGTTGGAACATACACTTATCCAGTGCTGCTCTGGAGCTACTTAAAGATAAGTTCCTGCCATCAGTTAACAGACATGTGCAATCATCTGTTCTGCAACCATCAGAAAAAGCAAAACAATTAGTGGAGCTTCCAGATGAAGGAGGTACCTGCTAATCTCATCACCACAGCAGCTGCAACAAAGCCTTTCCAAAAAGGTTTGAAATCTCAGTGCTGAGAGAATCAATACAAGAAAGCAATTTTTACTTCTGGAAAAAATGCAAAATTAAGGGTAGTAATGGTACTGCCACAATACTTTCGTGAGCTGTTGTTAAGCAATGGTAGCCCATGATCTCTCCGTGTACACCTGGCAGTTTTTTTCAGTCTCAGGTGGGTACAAGGGACAAATGCAGAGATGTTTATATGGAGCTCTTGAAGTGAGCCCCAAGCTGTCTCCTGTGCCAGAAGCTGGGCTGTACAATTCCTGTGTGAATCTGCAGGCTACTGCAGTGCGTGCACTGGGATCAGCACTGGATAAACTACATCAGACATCTAGAATTTCACATGTACAATAAGTAAGCATCCACCTGGCGTGCTTTGTGATTTCCAGCAGTAGTGTGGATGCTGTGATAGCAACTCTGCATGTTGAGACCTGTGATTAAATGCTGCTTTTTGTCAGCCCCACCTGGGCTGCTTTTGTCAGTCGGAGCAGTTCTCATGTTTGAGGTTTCTCAGCTGGGGTGATTATCTTTGTGTGATTGCAAGAGGTTACTCTGAATCTAGAGAAATGTGAAGGGCTGATGCAGGTAGTGTTTTGGCTTGCTATCTCACACCTGCAGTTTGGAGGAAGGCAGAATTTATCTTTTTTCTTAATTAATTCTGGAAAAAAACCCCCAAACCTCATATTTGGAAAGGAAGTCCTGAAATGTGGTGTGAATGTAACAAATACAGGGACATCTGCTTGCTGCTTTTGAGAAGCTATAAGAGGAACCATATACTGCCTTAAAGAGTAAATGCCAAAACATGTGACTTCTCAGTGAGACTTGCCAGCACCAGTCCAACAAAATACTTCTTGTAGGAAAAAGAAGGGTGCAGTTGGTTACCCAGGGCTTCTGGCCTTGCCATAAGGTTAAGATTTCCTCACATCAAAAGTGTGCTAGTAAAAAGGCTGTGAATTTTTGCTACCTGCAAACAAAGGAGGGATGCTGCTGTGTTTAACTAAGTGCCCCATGATGCCATCTCTGCTTCTGTAGGAGAGGAACACGCTTGCTAAGACAGTTTCAGGAACCTGGAGCAGCTTGTGACCTTACAGGGATAAGCAACAGCATGAGGCACCAGCTGTGACACAGACAATGCCTGCTGGAGCAGCACAGCGATGGCCTCAGTGCATGCTCTGGGCATTTTCTCTGGGCTGCTGTTGTCTCATCTTCCGGGCAGGAGCTCCCAGTGGCAGTGGGAGCTCCTCAGGAGCTTGGTGTGGATATTCTGTGGGTGCATGACTTGTGTTCTCAGGGTGAGGTGTGGAATTTTGTTCCTGACTATGCTCTGACATCAATCTAGCAAGCTCTCACAGACCTGACTGACTGCAGCTCCTCCAGTCTGACTTTAGGGGATTGTAAATCTGTTGGCTACACAGCTGATGACTGCAGGTAGTCTGTGAGTATCCTGTGAGTACTCAGGAAGGCATGCTGCAGTAGGGAGCCCTGGTGAAAGGAGTGCTGACACTCCACAGTTGCTGTGGTCTGACTGGCTTCTGCTTTCCACCACACTGCTACAAAGAGGCCTGTGGAAGAGTGGGTGTGCCTCTGCCCTCTGCTTCCTGCCACAAGTCAGGTTATGGTCTTCCTTCTGTGGCACAATACCTACCCCAGCAAAGTTTACATGGGGTGAAAAAAAAATATATGCACACATATTTTTCTCCATATATTTTTCTCATCTTCATCAAGCTACAAGCTACTGTAATCCTCAAAATGTAGTTTTTAGCCCAGTGCTAAGGGTTGTCTGATTGAAAAAGTAAGATTGTGCAGCAGACTGTCAATTACAATAAAGTATACATTTCATATTATAAAGACTATTATTATAAAGACTATTACAATCTAGAGTCCAGTGGGGTGTGTCTGTGCATCACAGAGAAAACACTTCTGAAAATAAATCCGAAGTTTTTGCATCTGAGAAGTAGGGCAGCAAGGTATTACCAGACCAGACAGCAGAACAGAGGGCTTTTCCTTTTTCTTGAAAATAATGAAAAATTTCTGTTGGAACGGTCATAAATCAAAAGCTGATAATGGAATTAATAGCTTTGTCCTTTTAATTTCTTTGAAGATCTAGAACTCAGCTAGTTAAACTTCACTCTCCAATTTCATACACCTCCCATCTTCTACAAATTAGTTTTAATGTTGATGTTATAATTACATTTGATACACATCATCATTACATATAAATTTCTTTGATTGCGCTCTTTTGCCACTCACTTGTGTTCAGGAGCTTCTGCACCAACTTCCTATGAGTTCTTTTGCCCTTCAACTGAAGCACATTACTATCCTCAAAAGAAAGGTGGTACTTCTAAATATAGAAACCTAATTTAGATTCAGCTGTGACAAGTAGGGGTCCATTTCTTTTTCAATACAATGATGAGGTATTTATTGCTGAAGTCCATTGATAATGTTACTGAGGTCATCGTTTAGCTTGAAGGCAGACAAAAAGTTGCCAGTATGGGGGTTTCTTCTATGGGATTTCTCTTTTTATTAGAGCCACTTGGTGCAAAGCCTCTTTACTTCTGCTGAAACAGACTCAAACCTGTGGATGTATTTTTCCTTACCCCCCTTTCTTTTCAGGACTAGTAATCCTACAGAGAAAGTCAGGTATAACTCAGTTTTAGAGAAACCTAGAGAGTTTCAGAGGCTGAATAATGACTGAGAAATGAAGCATTTCTCTGCAGGTATGCCAGAATGATTTTGTCATACAAGAAGGTAGTTCTAACAATAAAATAACAGTGCTTCTTTCTCAAAATGTTCTTAGCTTTTATATTCATTGGAAAACATCACACTTTCTTCATTTTTCTGTACCAGAACAAGTTGAGGGGTGGGGATGTGGGGTGGCAGGGTGCAGCAAAGGTTATGTTTTTTGCTTTTTATAGGCCAAATGCCTATGTGATTCACAGCTGGGATTTTTGACCAGAAATGGGTCATTTATTTTATAGATTCTCCTGAAGTAACTCAATGTGCAGTGTTATAGCACTATGCAGTTGTGGGGGGGAGGGAGGAAGTGTCCTAGAGATTTAGTGCTTCCTCTATTGTCTAGCTCTATTTGTGAGTCTTGGTCTGAAATAGCTCTCTTTCAGAGAAAAATAAAAACCTGTCAGTGAGAGTTACTCTTCTGTTCCCTCAGTACCTGGCTTATGTAAAGCTTGGGCTTGTTACTTTGGGGTTGAGGAAGAGAGTAAAGTTCTTAAAAATATTTTACAGGTATGAGACTCTAAAGACCAAAGGAAGGCTTTGTTTTTAAGCTTCCATCCATTGCTTATGTCTTTAAGCTCAACTTGAGGATATCTTAAATAGGAGTAACCCCCCCATCTTTTGAAAACTTCTAGATATGAAGCTGTTATCTGATTTATTGATAGTTTTGTGTCAGTTATGCCTGGCTAATTGGGCAAAAAAAGAGAGCAATTTAATTTAAATAGTAAATTGAAATACTGTTACAAAAAATTGAACATAAGCAGGAGAATTATTTAAAACAATAATTACTGCACGAAGTTGAAAGGCATATAGGACAATGTTCTCATCCTCAGATATGTAGTGTCTTGCAAGTGACAAAAAATACTCAGGAGTGACATAGGCCAGGAAAGACAGAAAGGTGTTGAGCAGAACAGTGTATGAGGAGAGTGCCTGGGTGATTTCTGCTTTGACACTGTTGTGAGCAGGTGGTATTTGTAGAAATAAAATGCCAGTCAGTTTGGTGTGGGGGGATCCCTGAAGGATGACTGTTTTAAATGATGGAGAGAAGGGAGTGAGGTAGAGAGAAGCTTAATCCCTCTTAGTACTCAAGCATTTTACAGAGCAAAATGCTTTTTTCCACATCAGTTGGCTGGCTGGTTTTACCAGGTACAAAAGAAGCAGTAAGTTGTCTTTGTGAAAAACCAGAGGAATGTTGCCTGGGGTTTCTAGGTGTGTTTCCAGCTTCCAAGGGGGTTGTGTGGTGGTAGTACACAGAGCTTTCTATTCTTGTTAATCCATTGCCAGCTGTTTTGTGTGTTCATTCCTTCTCACCCACCTGGGTGGTTCTTTCCCTGCCCCTGTGTCTTCTCCTCCGCTTTTGTCTCCCTTTTTCTTTAGTGCTGGGTGCCAGCAATGGGGAGCACCTTTTGTCCTGATCTCTAAGGCCACAACCCTCAGTAACTGGGAACAGTGATTGTCAGGAATGGAAACAGCACCTTGCTTGCAAGCATTTCTCAGTCAGACATCTCGAACTCTTGGGGTTTTTTTTAGGCCTCTAACTGTGCCAAATTCGGATAGACTTCCATGGGAATAACCAAAGCAGACATCTTTGACACATCCAGTTTGTTATAAAGCACTGAGCTTATAGCAGAGGTCAGCAAAGCCAGCACAGCACCGTCTCCTGAGGCACTGGAAAGCAAATCTTGTTTCTTGAGGACCAGTGACAAGTGTTTGGTTTGAATGTAATTTATGGGCAACATTTGAACTTGAGTATGAGACTGGTTCCTGCTGCTACCCACAGCTGATCTAAATGAAGGGCTGAAATGCCTTTAGACAAGAGTTTCAAAAGTCAAGCAGCTGGTAAGTAGTAGCTGTGAGTATATCAAGGGAGTTTAGTGTGTGTCCTTTTTAAAAGCAGGGACTCAAACCAAAGGAGAGTTAATAGTCAAGGGAACAGTGCAGGAAACCTGAAAAATGGCAGATTTAATAAAGATTACTAAATATAGTATGCATGAAATTACTAATACACTTCAAAACTGAAGAGGAAAAAAAGCCAGAAAAGCAGAGAGGCTCAAGATGCAATTGGCAATGAGGCTGGAACTTAAACCAGATCCAAGAATTAAGAGAAGCCTGAGGAACTGCAGATTTCTTGGTAGGACTTTTGATGTTGCTGAATGGGAAGATAAGGAGGATTGAGAAAGCTGAGAAAGATCCTGAAGGGATTTGAGTGGGAGTGGGAAGGAAAGACTCCATCATTAGCCTTCATGGTAGGGTAAACGACGCTAAATTTTCTCACTTGGTCGAATATAGATGTGCATATCATCCTGGAGAAGGCAGAGGAGATGCTCTGACAATCCTAAGTGGAAGTATGGTACCTGGTGGAGAGAGCACTGAGGAGATACCTCATAAAGAGTTTCTAATCCCAAGTATCTAGAAAAACTGCCTTTGGAGAAGGTGGCTAGTGCAATGACTGGGAACTCCAGTGTAAGGAAAAGCTCTGACCAGCAATGCAATCTCCATTCAGACCTCAGTTTTTAGGAGAGAGCTGTTGGGTAAATGTTGTTTCTTTCCTGACATATGGAAAAGTGCCAGTGGGTAGAAGACTAGTACCAACTGAGAAGGAAAAGAGTTCCAGGATTAAGGAAAATGACAGTCAGGCGTTGCAGCTAGGAAAAAGTTTCTACTGGACAATGGTATGTGATTACTAAGGAAGAACTGAAACGCTGAGAACCTGGACAACAAAATGGAGAAATCTTAGCTTCTCATAGAGGTCAGGATATAAAACATTCAAGTATCAGAAGGTTGGCGGAATGCTCTTACTAACTGGACTAGGTGTGTTTAAAAGGCTTTGTGCTGTTCAGAAATAACTGAACAAAAGCAAAAGTTGTGCAGTAGCAATTATATAGTGGACTAGAAAAAAGGCTTTGGTGTAAAAAGGTCAGACTGAAATCAGCTTGGATGAAAATCACTTTGGAAAAAGATGACAGAAGCAGCAAAGAATCTGTGTTAGCCTCAGGGTTAGACTCAAATAGGGGTAGGGATCTTTGTATGTAGTGTTGTTAGATAAATACTGCCTTATTATCGGGTGGTTTACTTTCCCAGGTGGAGATAAGAGAAGAAGTGATAGGGCCAAGGTAATCCTGGATTTGATTGCTGGCAAGTTTCTTCCTCAAACTAGTCACTGAACCAACAGGAAGAAAGTGTTGCTTTAGCCTTCACTGTGAAAAGCAATCAGGATATTCTAGAAAATAATTTTGGATTGAGTATTCAGTTTATGCTTTAGCATCTGCTGAAAGAGTTGGCTTCCCTCTCTCTGCCCCTGTCTAGCTCATCTGAGCAGTCACGCAGCCAAGGCATGAATTACATCAGCAAGGTGACTCCAGTGGGAATGAGTCAGTCAGATGGGGGCTGGGTTCTCATGGACCAGGACTCCAGAGAGCTGCAGCCACTGCTTGGGGCTGCTGAGGCAGTCGGGCATTCCCAGTCATTGGCAGCTTTCACTTCAGCAGATGAAGTGGAACGTAAAATTGCACCCTCAGTAATCATGGGCTGATTCAGTTTGAAATATGTGAAAAAAAAATACAGAGAAGTTGGTTTGGAAATCTAGGTTTTGAATCTTAGGAGCAAATTTAAATAAGCAAAACTGGTCACAGGTGTAAGGAGCCTCAGGACTCAATTTCTGGAATTTACAGATATATAAAGCTTGCCTGGAAACTGAATCCTCAGTAAAGAGTTATCCTGATCTGTAGTTCAAAATCAATGAATAGTCAGCCTGAGAATATATAGTACAACTAATGCAATCCTGCAAGCAATGGGGTGGGGGAAGAGGACAGGACAGCTTAATTCAGATTTGTTTCTAAAAATTAAACTTGACCTTGCAAATGATGTGAAAGCAAATGAAAGTAAGATTTTGTATGGTGAGAAGGATAAAGAATAACCATAATACAAAAATAAAACATTAAATATTTTGGCTTAATTTTCAGTAAGGATAATGATAAATAGAGGAAAATACTAGATGTATTAGAGTAAGAGAATGGAAATTGCTGCAAGCAGAGGGAACTTAAGGATTGTAAAATACTCAGAGACGAAGAGGAGTTTTCATCTCACAATTAGGGAAAAAATTAGTTTTGATTGTAACTATTTTAGCTAATTTTTCCTTCAGGGTGATGCCAATCATTGGAGAAAGCAGTGCCAACGTGAAGAGGGAGAAAGGAAGAATTAGGCAAGCAATTAAAAGCCTGTCAGTCTATCCTCGCAATATGTAACACTTTGGAAGGCATTGCAGTGTCTGGGTGAGGGGCAGTCAAGGATTTGGGAGATTAAAGAAAATAAACTACAATATATCTACTTCAGAGAGTGAATTTTATTGAGCCTATACTTGTCTTTGGGGAGAATTAATCTTCAAGACAAGGAAGGCGATTCTATGGCATTCAGGTCAGGCATGATCTGCCAGAACCTTTCTGCAGGTAAATCTTCTGTCCAGCTCCAGCAGTGGGAATGTGGAGGCTGGGATCAGTGCAGCCAGGAATGCTGGGACCTCCCAGCTCTCAAGGGTGCCAGAATGCTGCTGCCAGGGAGAGAGGTCTTGAGACTCTTTTTGCACTGCAGCCCTCCCAGGAACAATGGTTTGTTGCTGTGGAGAGAAGCCATGAAGTAGGTGATGTTGGGCAGAGAGGTGCACAGCATAATAAAAGCAGACTTAAATATATTATTGATTTGGCTATGTGCTCCTAAATGCTGTTTTATTTGGGAGAGGTGAGTGAGTCGGCAGATACTCTAGAGTCGTGTGACTGAAAAAGACTTTGAGATCATCTAATCTAAATTAAGGCAGTTAAAGCTTGTTGTGTCTGCTGTACAGATTAAGAAATTATTCCTTGCAGCATCCTGTTTTCATAACTGGAGGCACACCCAGCTGTTTTCCCCTCCCAGTCTCTTCAGTCTGTATTCATCTATGGTATTTTCCAAAACTGTGTTCATTTTATTGTACATACCTATCTTGAAGAGCAATATCCAGAACTCTGCTCACTTTATAGTACTATAACTGAGGCTTTATGAATGCTGAACACAGGTTGTACAAACATTCATATATCCCAGTATTGTGTTTATATTTTTACAGCATGATGCTGTTAGCTCAGTCCATAAATTGAACCTAACCTCTCTTTTTCTATGGAATTCTTCCGTAGCCACTCAGTAATTTTGCTGTTGATTCCTGCCTACATGCAGTGTTTTGCATGTCATCTTTTTTCTCAGACCACTTGTCCAGTTTTCCTTTTTGTCCACTAATATCATTTGCAGTCCCATCAAGTTGGTTGGTTGTCAATTTAATAAATGTAGTCTCTGTTCCATGATCTGGGTCACTAATAAATACAGTGAGTAAGACCAGACCCGGTGTAGGTGACTTTGGGAACTGCATTCTACATACATATTTTGCATATTTTGACAGATGGTTAGTGGTGATTTCTGAATGTTTGGAGGTTGGGTTTGTTTTGTTTTGAATTGAATTGTTTTGTTTATTCTTTTTCTTGATATGCATCTGCATTCGTTTCATTTGGGTCTAATGTGTTTAGCTTGCACACATGAGTATCATAGAAGGCAAAGTGTCAAGATATAGATCTGCTTCTCAAGCCTGCTCTTCTATTTGGCAAGGAAATTTGCTTTGACATTTTTGATTTAGTGCTGCCTTGTACTCATGGTCTTGTATTCTTTAAAGTCTTCACAAATACACTGATTATAGCTACTGTGTGTTTCCTCCTTCTGCCCTTAATCCTGGTCCACTTTTACCATCAGCACCTTGAAATGCTGTATCATGGACCCACCTGAATAAAAACTTTGGTTGGCTTTGTTGTGAGGCAAGAAAATGTAATTAAGATCATTCATCTAGACTTTTGTAATGCATTCCACTGTATGTCAAGCAATGAGCAATCAGAGGAAGACTGGGATTAGTAGTGTGAACAGTAAATTAGGTAGGAATCAGTTTATAACATGTTGGTTATGTGGTATTGAAACAGGTGGAGTGTTGTGGTGAAATAGTTTTGTCTGCCAATAGCTGTTAGCACATTTTGGGAATGACTTGCTTCATGTTTTTACTAAAATGTTTGGACTAATTGATTAAATTTTATTAAAGCACTAGATGGTACAGAATAGGAGAAGCCCTTAACACAGAGGATGAAGGGTTTTTATGCAACTAAAATTGAATATCCTTGAGAAGCAAAGTAATAAAAATGGAACAAAACGGCACTGCAGAAAACAGAAAGTGGTGGATTTAGGAGCAGATGGCAAATGTAGACGAGAGCTTATCCAGCAGAAGCACTGGCAAGGAGAAGCTTGGAGCCTTCTGGCCGGTCAGAGGAGGGCTGTGAACCGGCTGTGTGATGTCGCGCTGATCGCAGGCGTGACTCTGGGATGTGTGAGAACAGAGGCATGCTTGTGTCCCCCTGGAGCTGCTCCTGAGAGCCCTTTTACACTAACACACATAATGCTGCTCATCCATGCTGGAGAAAGAGAAGTTGAAGCCAAACAGGATGCATGGGAGGACGATGAGGATAACCAGAGCGTAGAATACAATCTAACATGAGAGACTACATGGACGCAGAAAATGTAGGTTAGTAACGCTGCCATGTATGCTAGTATGGGAGGAATGAGGGAATGTAATCACTGCTATTAATAGACCTTGGAGGTAAATACCATCTGATAAACTAATCAAACAGATCCAGAAGATCCCAAATTCACAGACTTGAGACATAACTGGGAAAAATGCAGAATACATTGCTTCTTTCTAAAATACCAGTAAGTTTGAACTTAGAAAAACATTTCACATTCAGTAGAAAACTTCTGAGTGAAACATGTCTGTGTGACCTTTCAGAGACCCTAGAGAAAGGAGATGAACAAGATCTGGATCATTTTGATTTTATCTTTAAACTCACAGCTGTCACGGTTCGAAGATAAGTGAATTTATAAAAAGCGGAAAACTTGTTATCTCGGAGAGAAATACTTTGAACACCATCTGTCCTGTGTTTTCCTGAACGGAATAAAAAGTGTTTGTCCATCAAGGTTGCTACTGGACAAGCATGTAGGGCAGATGTGAGAATCTAAAAATAACATTGAGCGGGGGGGGGGAAGAATCCATTATGATATCTAGGTTATTTTCTAATTTGTTTACTAGATAGACTGATGGTGTTTCAACATTATTTCAGCATTATCCTGATGCTGGGATATATTGACTAAAACCCTGTCTATTCCATCAGACTTTTTATTATCAAATGTAAACTTTTAACCTCACCTTCTTAGTAGCTTAGGCTTATAAGGGTTTGGGTTTTTTTATTTTTTTTATTTCAGAAGTTCTCCCAAGCCTTTAATGCTATATATTCAGGAATCAAACCAATGTATTAGCAAGTGTATCTGTGCAGGAGGTCTGACAGAGTTACAGTATGATTATAAAATAATCATAGCAGGAGAAAATACTGCTCAAGAAGGTTAAAATGCATTTCTGTGTAGCCTGACACTTGATTGTTTCTCTCCTTCCCTCACATAGGTAAGGTGAACAGTCTGGTGTTTTTATTTGAGGAGTATATATTAGTACGTTGTCTCAGTAACACGGAGCTTTTTTATAAAGATAATTAAAACACAATGCACCACTGTTGCTTAATACTTAAGTCTTAGTGTTTGGAAATATGAAAATACTACTTTTAATATACCCTTATGGGTAAAGTGTTTAGAATATAAAAAAGATGTATTGCAAAACACACACCAATGTTCCAGCCTGACCTAACTCCCAACAAGCTGGGACTAAGAGCAAAGAGGAGAGGCACTGAGTCCAAAATGAGTAATCCTCTCTCTGCATTAAAGGCCTTTCCCTATTATGGGAATCCATAGACAGCCAGACAGACTGAAGAAATGGCAAATGGGGTTCCTGCTTTTCTGGAGACAGTGGAAGTAGAAAAGCAGGAAGGAGTAGAAGTTGCAGTCTTTTAACTGTTCACCAACACCCTTGGACCACCCTTTTCCTCCTCAGTTCAGAGTATGTTGCAGATTGAATGTTCTTATTCTACAGCTCTTACTGTGTCTGACAGTGAAATGCACTGCTGTCAGTAAAAGGGAGTAAATGTAAACCTGGAGGAGTGGCCTTGAGGAGTCTTTTGCTTCTCAATTTGAATCCAAATTTATGTACAACTTTATTCACATGATAACATGAGTAGGTATTTCCCTCTTTCAGCTTCTACGATATGTGTTCTTTTAAAATACTGCTCTCTGTTCTTGATATTTTTTTCAGTATTTCTCTTATTCACCTTCTGTATGTTTTTGAGGCATTTGTTATAGCAAATAGCCAAACAGGAGCTCCTCTTTAACATATCCAGCTCTGTTTCAAGAGCCAGTTCCACTCCCCGTAGAGATTTAGGTGAGTTGTCCCAGCCTACTACTCAAGTGACCATTTTCTAGCATGGTGTCAAGAGTACGTTGCATGCCCTGGGTGTGATGTCAGGCATATAGGGAGCATTTGATGTTACAGGAGTCCTATAGGGCTATAGGAATGGAAAATAGCAGCATGGCTGCATGCTCACCCCTGCCCTAAGAGAGGAAGTGACGCCTGCAGTGAGACTCCCTCAGAACCACACCCTGACTGGCCTCCCATGAAGCCAGTGGCTTGTTTCCAGGAGGCGTCCCTGGACTAAAGGGCCTGCCAGCAGCCTGAGCAATCAGCTTCAGTGGGAAGCCTCAACTTTAGTGGGAAGCTGAGCTTTCTGTGGTGAGGATGCTCCCGAGTTGTTTTGGTGAAGAGCAAGTAGAAAAATGCAAAATAAGACACAGTCCATTTAAAAGACAGGAAGATGACTAAGCTGGTGAATAAGATGCTCTAGACAAAGGACAGGGAGTGGCAGGGCAGAGGAACTGAAAAAAACAGCAGAATTGGGAAAAAAACAGTGCTCTGGAAATCCAAGTTAACAAATATGTAGGGGATAAAATGGAAAAAGGTGATGCAGGTATTTAAGATCTGAGGAATAAGAACAGAAAGGGACCATATGAAAGCCAGATCTAGGTGACTCAGGAAAGAAGATGAGCTTCAGAGAGGCAGTTGGGAATGTAGTCTGAGAGGAACAGGAAATAGGAGGAGGATGAAAGGTAGACTCCTGATCTGTAATGGGCTTCAGTTAGTGGGAAGAATGAGAGGGACACAACAGTGCCTCTGAATCAGAAGGGCAGAAATTCAGTGGATGTTTAGAATCCTGAAGCTGATTTTCTTAATAACGTTTTTCTGGAGGTGAGGCTGGAAGGAGGCCAGGTAAATGAATGTTACATCCAGTAAGATATAGGGGAAAAGGATGTAAGAACATTGTGAATGTTGCTGATAGGGTTGGAAGAACAAAGTAAAGCCAAGAAATGAGCTGGATGAAGTTTGGCATCACTGTGATGGAAGCAAGAAGGCTGAAAAAGCATGAATATTGCAAAACATGGATGGCACCCAAGTTAAAAAGGTTTGATGAATATTGCAGACAGAGTGTGGGTAAGAACATTATGAATTTGAAGTTGTTGTGCTTGCTTTGTAGAAGACAGAATCTGTCCCAAGGTTAAAGAATATTATGGCACATTACCACAACACTTGAAAACTCACATAAGAGGCCAGAATTCCCTTGTCTGATGAGCTGTACAACAAGCAGAGAATGAAAAGGGTTCCTTTCTGCACAGAGTTAAAAATCTGAGTGAGTCAAGGGCAGATGACAGACAGAGACAGGAGGTGGGAAATAGAAAGCATTGCTTATGAGGGAAGATGAGGCTTCCATCAAGCAGTGCCCAAGCCATTGTCAAGGTTTCAGAGGTCAATACAGCAGGCAGAGTTTTAAGGAGAAAATGGAAAGATGTCAGTGAATCAGCTTTGCTAGTGTTGCCAGTAAATTGTTCCTGAAATTCGTAAATGAGTGATACCAGGATTGCAAGATGTTGTGTCGGAAAGTGCAGTGTGATGCGATGTGATGTGATGGGGCTGCTGGGGGAAGGAGTGCAAAGAGTGGCCTGGGAGTGTTTGTCACAGCAGTTTGCATGGTCTGAACATGTGTGCATTTATTAAGGCCAGAATGAAATGCAGAATGAATATAGGCTGGTGCTCTGAACTATGGGGATGGGTAGAAAAATGTGTTTTATAAGCTTTGTTAGAAAGACCTGCACCCAGAAGTGAGAGAGAGCAGGTCACACATAAGGGGACATGGATGTTACTCAGTGTGAGTAAGTGGCAAGGGTCCCAGCATTTTTGCTCAGTTAATGAGGGAAGGGGGCTTAGGAAAACACAAGTCTGTTACAGTGATGTTGGGCTTAAAATGAGACATCCACAAAGTGATGCCTGAGAGACTGCTCAATATTTTGTATTTGAACATATATCTGGACTTAGAGCACTGTCCAGCAAATAAGAAAACTCATACAATGCCATTGACTGCAGTGGTGATGATTTTTTTTTTTTTTAAGGCCATGCATCTGCTTTCTCTTTTACCACAATTATTGGTCTCCTGTTGCAGCAGGGACAGTGATTCAGCTACAGATATAGCACCAGATCACTAACAGGGCTTATTCCCAGAGTTGTGTTTACAGTACTGGTATGATGAAGTAGATGGGTATGAAGTAATGGGGAAAATTGCACAGTCATGTTGATGCATGCTGCATTAAACCCCATGATGCCTGCCCAGGGAAGGACAAAATTGGTTTTAAAGGTTGATTGAAAACATTAAAAAGATAGAAACCATATTTTAAATTGGATTAATTTGAAATATACTGTAAAATCAGTTAGCACTGACCTGGACTGTATTAACTGTACAGTTACACATGTTCCTTCACGTACACTCTTGTCCTCAGCTTCTCCATTTTGAAAAATTACTGAAGATAGTCTGGTGAAGTTTTTGCATGTCTGATTTGCCCACCTCAATAACCAAAAAAGGAGAATTAAATAAAGAATTTGCCAAATGAACTGGCACCTGAATGCCAGTTACTGCATCTCACGTGTTGCAGTTCCAGTAGTAATGATTGTTTCACACACATTAATTTCTCCTTTGGACTTTAGCTTCTGCACTTAAGTACAGGGTCTGAACTCGACGGGTTGCACAAATGCATAATGAGAAAGTTAATTTCTCCACTTATATGAGGCTGACCGTAGCTGTGCCCTTACACTGCATTATTTCTGCAGGAAATATCTGCAGGACTATCACTATGAAACAGTTCTGCTTGCTAAGCAAATGTGGAGCAGCACAGACAGGAAGAAGATAAGTAGAAAAAAATGCTAATTTAAATGCTGAAGACTGATTTAACTAACCTTCATTTGTTTTAAAGTTTAAATATTTACTCATTTGCAATATTTGCATGCGCTCTTTCCTGGCCCGCAGCACTGCACACGTGGGTTTCTCTGGCGCGGTGTGAAGGAGCTCGGTTTGCAGTTCAAGGGGTTCGCTGCCTGCAAGAAACGAAAGGAGGTCACAGCAGAATGCCCGATCCATGTGTGCTGTCGCTCCCCCAGTGCCGGTGCGGCATTCCCGGTGGCCGTAGCTCCCACCAGGGCGGTGGCAGCGGGCCCGGGTGCTGGCTGCCGGCCAGCCCGCAAGTGCAAGGGCTGCAGCTGCCACCGGCCCCTGCCTGCTCCGCCAGCGCCGCTCCACTGAAAAACCTGCCAGGCTCCTAAAGGGGAAAAATAGCAGGGGGAAAAAAAAGAGCAGCTCTTGCACAACTGTGCCAGCACAACCCGGCGTGCCTTCCGCCTCAAAGCAAACAAAAAACAAACTGAAAAGCTCCAGCGGAGGACGGCAAAGCCATCCACCACCTGGAATTTTTCATGCAGTCACTGAAAATACAAAACCTGCAGTATTACTATGCTCACATTGCTATCCCTGAGCCTGGGCTGTGCTGCAGCACACCGGGGAAGTTACAACTGCGATTTTAGGAAGGGAATGTTTGCGTTTTTCCGTTGATTTTCATGATTATCTGTAGTTCTAGCGATTATCTGCAAAATAGGGCACGCTGTGTTACCAGTAATACATGTATCCTGTGGCAGTGAGCCAAGGCAGTAATTGAAGGTCAGGGATTGTTTGTCGAGTGCAGTTCAGTGTGCTGCCTGATTCCATAGGGGACTGGCAGTGCCAAAGAACAAAGGCAGCTCTGTTCTGCAAGCTTATAGTATGGCTTGTTTGACAGAGTTCAGGCCCAATTGTGAGAAGAAGCAAACAGTAGTGGAAAACAGTGCTAAAATAATGTGACTACAAAATAAGCCTTTTTAAAGTGTAGTATTTTGCAAATGTCAAAACCGGGCTTGGAGAGACACTAATTTTTAAAATTCTTATTTAAAAATTGGTTAGTACCTTTGCATGGTAAGTCTGTGTTTTGTTAAGAACATACACATATATATTGCAGTAAATTTTGTAAGTAGTAATGATGTAAATGTCATTTTATGTTGCCTTAGTCTATTTAACATTAACAATTGTACCAGTAGCAACTTCCTAGTTTGTTGTTGGGTTTTTTTTTTTACTTCCAAAAGGTGTTTTACCACTTAGTGGATTTTTCCTGAGGACGTCTTTAAATGAAACCCTTGGAAATAGAGTTGCTGAGTTAGTATTCCATGCATAGCTGGTGCAACTTGAGAATTTTTAACAAAATCCCTCTGTGGTAATGAGTTGGTGGTGCTGGACTGGGTATTAATATTCTTTGTTACTAAGTTGCAGTCTATTAATAAAGCTTTGTCCAAACGGGCAAACTTGCCTGTCCTCCAGACCATCTTGTGATTTGTATTTTAATAGTGTGTGTCTTGGATATTATTAAGGATTGCCTGTTTTGACAGTTGCACTACATTCCACACAGCTATCACAGCACCATTAGTTCAGGAGTAGCATGAACTATGTTGTGTTCTGTAATAGGCATTTTTCATTTGTTTGCTCTTCCTGAAATAGCTATTAAGTGTCTGGGCTCTTATGAGAAACGGTAAAACAAAACCTCTAACTGTATGAGAAAGGTGGGAATTTGGAGGTGAAAGTAGTATGTCTTTGGGATGCTCAGTACTTCTTGGAGGTAATCTAGGATGTGCTTTAAAAGTTAAATTGAAGATCATACAAGTACAGAATTAAGTTTGGAAAAAATACTTTGTTTATTGATTACTTGGCAAAGTCTGAGTTCCAAGATATTTGCTTGTGTCAGCTATTTCTGAGAGGTCAAGTTTCATTTTTTAGAGGTGATGAGGACCAAGGACCAAGTCTGTGAAAGACTGTCCTACGCACTTAACAAGCAGCTCTGTTGCTGTTGGGTGACAGATAACAAAGCACACTTCTGCTCTGAAGGGGGAAGAGCAGTGCAAACTGCAGCCCCAAACCTGGAATAAGCTTGCATTTTAATATTTGCTACTGTATGACCTCTCTCAGTGCTGGTGAAAATGACTGAGGTGTTATTCCCCCCTACCCAGTGAGAGGTGGTCTGGAGAAAAAGGAAGTGAAAGGAAATCAAGATGTTTAATTTTTTTTCTCTGGAGATATGGCAGTGCAGCTCTACCATGGCATGGATGGGGCAGGAGGTGTGTTTTGGGGAACCAAGGAGGTTAGTGAGCTTTCTTCAGCTGGTGGCGAGCTCCGAGTGGATCTGGTGAGGGGCTGTGGCCATGGGCGCCAGAAACCAGAGGAGCAACTGTCCAGTCTGGGTGGTCAGGAATAGATGGAGGCTACTCAAGGCACTCTGCCTCCCCGCAGCCTTGCTGCCATATAAGGCTGCTCAGCTGCCTTGAGCCAGCCAGGATGGAAGACCACTTAAAAGGAAAATCAATACAATAAAGTGCCTCTGCTAGTGTCCTTTCCAAGCAAAATCCAGGAGTTTTGCAGTTATGTGGTTTGAGCATAGGCCGGGTAACATACTAATGCCATGTACAAGTAGCCTGTTCCTGCCCTTGCTTGTGTGCATGCAGTGTCACAAACTGTTATGGAAGAAAACCAGTTTGCTGGAGAAAAGCCTGTGGTGGGTAGAGAGCCTTCCAGTTCAAATTTAATGTTTAGCTGTACCTACGTATTTTATTTCAGAGCTTAGTATGTTATAGCATTCCAGTACACCTTTAAGCTTACATCATTTGGAATAATTCAAGATGAGAACAGAGATGTAGTCATGCATTGATTTCCCATTATTCTCAGAACTTTGGCAAATGACACGCCTTGTATTTTTTCCATGAAGTGAAAAACGTACAGCTGTTTATGTTTAAAGAGTTTGGGGAAAACAAATGTCTCTATCGCAACCTCCCTTGTGATTATTTTTTCTTTTTTTTTTTTTTTTTTCTTACTAGCCATGTTTGTGTATGTGAGCTAAGCTCAAGAAGTACATTACAGGTGTTTTTGCTAAATTTCTCTCTGGAAACCATTTTCTCATTACAAAGTGTCCCCTGAACTTTTTCCCCCTGGACTATTCAGTTGAAGTTTCCATGTGAACTGTAAACAACTACTTAGTGGCATTAAGTTGTGTTGGAAAGTGGGACTTCCAGACGTACTTGTGCTTTTTGGGTTTTTTTTGTTGGGTTTTTTTTTGGGGGGGGGGTGTCAGGGAGAAAATAGGTTGCATATTAAAAATGAGAAAAATGTGCTTAAAAAGTGTTCCGCCAGTTCCCGGGCTGAGTCCCCGCTGAGCACTGTGTGCTGTTGGTGAATGCTTCGGGTCTGGCGGCGCAGGGGGGCGCGGAGCCGCCCACCGCCCTCAGCTCCTGGACCCAAACCAGGCCCTGAGCTCATGCCTGACCCGCCCTTCCTTTTTATTACTTTTTTTTTTTTTTTTCTTCCCTCGGTTGAATGTGGACGAGCTGCAGCCCTCGCTTGCTAACTTTCCAAAGCCCACCCGCGGGAGGGATAGAGAACAGCCTTCCAAGGCCGGGCTCGGCTTGGCAGGGGGAGGAAGTACTGAGGCTGTAAACGAAGTTGGAGGCAGCGGCAGCAGGAGGCTCCCGGCCCCCGGCTGCCTCGGCCGCGCTCCCCAGCACCGCCACACGTGTCCCGGGACTCCGCCCCCGCGGGACGTGGCCGCGGGCCGCGCCTGCCGAGCGCCACCTCTTCCCGCGGCGTGCTCGCCTCGCCCGACGCTCCCCTCGGTGCTTCGCCGCCCGGCTCCTCCCGCCCCGGCACCGCGCACTGCGCGTCCGCCCTTATGTAAGCGGCGGCATCGGCAGCGCGCCATGACCCAGCAGCGGGGACGCGCCGGGGCCTCCGCAGACCGCACAGCTGCGCGATAGTCCGCGCCGGCCCCACAAAGGGCGGGCGGTGAGTCCCCGTCGTCCTCCTCCTCTTCTCCCTCCCCGCCGCCTCCTCCTCCGGCCCCGCAGTCTCCGCCCCCGGCACGGCCGCCCGGCCCGACCCGGAAGCGGCGCGGCGAGAACCATTTTCCTTGTGAGTTCAAAGGCGGAGGCGGGCGCGGAGGTCCCCCGGGCTGGGCCTGCGGACGGGGTGCGTATCGGCCGACGGGGCGGGGGGAGGGGGACAATCCACCGCTGCGGTTCGGGGGGGCGGGGGGCGCCCTCGCGGGATGCGTACCCGCGCGGACACTTCAACTTTGCGACGGGCGCCTTTGTTTGCCCTCCGAGGCTGCTGAGGCGGAACGGGCCGCGCCCCCGGCCCGCGGGGCTGTGGCGGCCCCGAACCCCTCTCTGTCCTAGCCCCGCGGAGCGCGGAGCGGCGCACGTGACGAACGGGCTCCCGCGGGGGCGCGCGCGGGGCGGCACGCGGCCGGCGACGGCGGCTTTGTGCGCGGCCCGGCGGGGACGAGAGCGCGGCGACCCCGGGGCGACGTGAGTACCGGGCATCTCCTGCACCCGCGGAGGCGCGCAGGGCGGCCTGCGCCCCTCGGGAAACGGGAGAAAGCGAGTTCAGAAAAAAAAAATCGAGGTTTTGCGGGGTTTTGTTTCCTCTCTTCGGTTGAGTTTGTGCCGTTAAGGCGAGGTGCGGGAGCGGCAGGACTCGGTGCCGGCCGTTAACGGCACGGACCCCGCCGTTAGAACAGCCGTGGGCGCCGTTGGTGCGCCCCGCCGTGCGGCAGCTCCGGCGGGCAGCGGGCCCGGCTGGCGCTGCCTTCCCCCCCGCGTCCCGACGGGTACTTCCTTCTGCTCCCCCCCGGCGAAGGTCTGCGAGAGTTCCGCCCGGAATAACGCCTTGGCTGGAAACGGGCGCTTCCGTAGGGATTGCAGGCAGGGTAGTCCGCGAATGAGGAAACCCCGTGCTCGATTTTAACGTCAGATCTGCTTTACTGATTGTCCGCTCTTTTCCACTTGGTAATTCTGCCTTTGAGTACAAACCATGGCAACAAACAGGCGTTGGAACAGAGCTACAGCTATTTTGAATGATTAAGTGTCATAATGAAAAGGTGCCGGCGTTTGCGCTATTGCAGACTAAACAGCAAGGCTAGAGAACAATATGTGGAAAAGTTTACTGAATAGCACGTAAAAATTAGGTTTAAATGATCTTTTCAATTTTTGTGCTTTAAAGAGGAAGAAGTATAGAATGTAGATGCTTTAGTGTAAGAATAGCTTTCTAAATTACATTATTAACTCTTTAAAAGTCTGTTTGATTTACAGCATAAATTTCTCTAGAAAGATTTGGAAAAAAAAAAAGGGTCACTGTGGTACGTGTGTATAGTAGGATGTGCTTTTGTGGTGTGGGGAGCAGGCTTGAGGCACAGCGCCCAGCTAAGCAGGCTGTGAGCTCCAGCGAGGCAGCTGAGGCAGTGGTACGTGCGGGATGAGCCGGGCAGCAGCTGCGAGCTCAGCTGTAACCCGAGCATTTGCTGCATTGAGCCTTCTGGGTGTCACAGCCTGGCAGCGCCTGGGCTGCAGCAGTGGAGGTGCGGCGGCTCCTGGAGGCCTGGCCAGTGCCAGGGAACTGCCTGCTCGCATGCTGGAGGCAGATTACCACCACTCCAGCTGCTTAATTGCACTAGGCAGAGGTAAAAATGCCCTGTGTGCTTGCTCACTGCTGCTTCCCTGGGAAAGTGGGTCCTGTGATTGCTGTGGGGGTTTTGGAAGGATAAATAAATACATGGCTTGTGTTATTGGGCATTAGAAAAAGCAGTCACTGAGTAATCTGCTGTATTGGTATCTGGTGAATGCTGTTGAATTGTTTGCTGTGAAGTGATGATAATTTATGTCTTCTAAAAAATTACTTGAATTTCCAGAAAGTCCAGAATCCAATTCTCAGACTCAGTGCTGTGCCAGCTGCCTCTTGTAGGCAGGTTATTTCTGGCATGAGCTGGGGTAAATCATGGTGAGGGGGCAGAGTAAGAAGCATACTTTATTCAGCATCAGGGAACTTGTTAGTAAAGCAGCCAAAGAGAGATTGTGTGTGTGTGTTCATGGAGCTCCCTTTTGCTAAGCAGGGAAATCTCGGGGGCGGGGGGGCAATGGGATTTTTTTTTTTTTTTTCAAGCAGTCAGAATAGTGGTAAAGCCAGATGTCACTTAAAATTGAGTGCTTGAGTCCTTTGCTTAGTTGTGGTCTTTGGGGAATTGGGTTAACATATAAAGCTTCCTTTTACAAGCTACAGGTTTGAAAGGGAGAATTTAATTTACAGAGGTTCAGTTTTTCTCGGTTTCTGCCAGTATGCTTGGTTGTCCTTAAAGTTGTCCTCCACTTTGGGAATGGAAAGAGGGAGTATCTGCAAGGAACTTTTCCTCTGAAAATCTGCAAGGAGCTTGTTGGATCTTCTTATATCTGTTTTCATGTCATTACATGCCTCACATGCTTACCTCTAATTCCTGACTCTTGCCTGCTGTGCTCTTATTCTAGTTTTCTTTGTGCATGTGTGATATGTAGTGTGAAATTCAGTTATGTCTTCCCTTTAAAAATTTTCAAATCCCTAACCTGTCCCAGGTTGGGTATCTCCTTGGTGGCTTGCCTATCTCATGGAACTGATGGAGTCTGGACTTTGGTTTTCCAAGAAGGCGTTTACTTAAGGGTGGTGTTTTGTTGTTCTTTGATAGTGGGAATGTTTTTTAATAGTGTCTGAAAAATTCCAAGTTGTGTGCAGCTGAGCAGCTACCTGCATAGGAGGAGGTGTGTGACATGGCATGGTTTTGCTTTATTCATTTACATATTTTTCTTCCGTGCTTGTAGGATAGCCTGCATCCTCCACATGAGTGTTTTGGGGGCGTTGACCTGTCTAGAGGCATAGATCTATGAAAGTAAGGGAGAAGGCATTACGTTTCTCTTCTCAGAATAATCACGCTCACAGATCTATATTTGGAACTAGTTCTTTTAATACCAGTAGGAAGATAAACCAGTGGCTCACAAGTACCTTAATCTATAGTGTTGTCTGAATCCTGAATGATAACTGCAAGCCACATTCCACACAGTTTCGTTTCAGCTAATGATGTGGTATGTCCTGTTGTTTGTAGTCGGAAACTCATTTCTTGACCTAAATAATAGCTCCGAAAGTTAGAAGGAAGGCAGTGTGGAAAAGTAGAACGGTATGAGGGAAGACATGAGGGCAGATTAAGAGTTGAAAAACTGCAACATTGGCTTTTTCAAAGAAAAGTTTGTCTGCTTGTTGAGTTTATACACTCAACACTTTGCAATTTGATGATGTGAACTCCACCCTCTTAACCATTAGCAATACAAGATCCATTATAGGAAAGTGATGCAAGAGCAAAGGTCATTTCTTAGCTATTAGAGGTTAAATAATTATTTACTATTTGGACTCTGTAGTTGGAATACTACCATATATTCTTGCTCCTCCAGCCCTTTCATCTAGTTACTGTAGAGATGGCTGACTGGTGGAGAGGTTTGGCTTTTTTTTCTTCCTTGTTTGAGAAAGAGTAGCAGCTGAAGTGAAACCTTAAATTAAATGGAAACAAGAATGCTGTGCATTCAGTCGGAGCATTTGTGGAGTTTGATAGATTTATTAGAAAGTCTAATGTATCTCCCATGAAGTATTCTCTCATTTGTTTAGTAAGTGCCAAAGCTGAAGCTCCAGAGACACTTGGGCTATATTTAGCCTAATCGCGAGGCAACACCTTTGAAAGTAGGTAATGAAGCCTGATAAAACCTTGAGTGCTCTCTTACTGCCTGCCTGCAGACTGGCTGAGGGCAGGTCACTGGCTCTGCTGCTGCCCTGCTTAGTGGCTTTTGTCAAGTTATGGGATTGCTTTGTGCCTCGGTTTCCCCATTTGTAAATAGGTCACGGTGATCCTGCCTCCTTCCCCTTGTAAGTACTCGGGGTCTGTTGCTGCGGGGTGTTGCTGCAGGATGTTGCATGTGAGCTGTGATAGCAGCATTTTACAGATGTTGGTGTAGCATTTCCACAATGCTCCATGTGGTTTGACCTGCCCTTGTTTCTCCTCTTTGTCTTTTTCTCCTGCATTTTAAATTTAGAATTGGTCTCAAAGGGCTTTTTTCTTTTCCTGTTTTCCCTCATTACTTTTTTTTTTTGGTCCCGTAAAATAACTTTCCTCTTATTTTTTTCTGTCCCTCCATGTTTTTTCCCCTTGCATCCTGCATGTCCTTTCTGCCAGTCATTTCTTTTGTTCACCGGTGTCTTCCTCTTGCTGTTCCTGTCTGCCCTCAGAGCAACATTTCTCTCCCCTCCATCCGCTGGGATTTCCTTTTCACCTGACTCATCCCCAGTAGGTACATCCCCGCTCAGTCACGCTCTCCTTGTGCTTCTGTTCCAGGAAAGCCAGCCAGCAGGGAAGGGGACTGCCTGCTTGTCCCCTCTCAGGGGAGATCCACTGGGGTCATGGCGCCCTCCCTGCTCGCCTGCTGCATCCTGCTGTGCCTGGATGAGGGCAGGGGGTTTGGGCAAAGACTGTTACCAGGGTGTCGAGGAGCCTCTGACTCCCTGCTCCCCTTTCTCTGTGCCTGCCTTTTGCAGCAGAGCTGGCAGATTTCTTGCTTCCTCCAGCAGGGAGGGTCGTCAGCACCTTGTTGCTTTCCCAGCACACGGGGTGAATCAGGAAAGCTCCCGGCCCTGCTGCGAAATGCCCGTGCCTGGTGCTGGGAGCTGGGAAGGCGTTGTGCTGGAGCAGCCGGTTGCTGCAGGGAGGAGCGGCTGCGGGGGCGGCAGGAGCAGAGTCAGAACAGTTCAGAGATGGGCAGGGAAATGAGCTGGTTGACTTGAGGCAAGGTGAACGATTTCAGAACAGGAAGGGGGGGAGGGATTTCTCTGCAGTCTGATTCCACTTGAGCTGTCCTTAGTATAATCACTGCTGTGCTAGCTGGTCCTGCAGGCAGGGAGAGAGGATCTGCGGGCTGAGCTGTGTGTTTAGGATGGAATGGTGCTCCTGTACTTTGAGCTTCTGTGGTAAACAATCTTGCTCAATCATAGTGAAGGAAATAGTTCTCTTTTCTAGCTGGTTTTCCACCAGTGGCACAAAGGAAAAAAATGACAGAACACAAAATCCTCCTTTCTTGTATGACTAGTAGCTGTTATTCTGTTTCAGCTTATTTTGATGGAAGAATACATCAGTATTTATACTGTTTTGAGGGTTTGATGTGCTGAAGGGTTTTTTCAGTTGCCTAATTTTCTCTTTTTTCCTTGATAGACATTCAAGCCCTTGGTTGGAAAAAGTATATACAATTCAATTACTGCAGTAGAATTCCTTGTGGACAAACAGCTGGATTTCATAACTGAAGATAGTGCCTTTCAGCCCTATCAGGTAAGAAATTTGACTAATGTATAAGTACTATCCATTGAACTTATTTCAAAGCCATGATTTTACTATTGTTCCAGTGCATTTTATTCAAATTCTGTGTTACAGGAACAATTTCCTATTGGTTATTGGCAGAGATTGTTCCTTGATTTGTGAAAGATTTTATTGGGTACTGTATATGATTCTAGTTAATCTGATCATGTCAAGGAGTACTGTGCCACAAATATTACTGTAGCACCTTCAGTTAAAATACCTGACCCATTTAAAGGTTAACCAGTACCATTAATTGTAGAGCAGATAGAAGATAGTATCCCTTCTTCTGAAGCTTTCATTTCCAGGTCGTTGCATGATTACGGTGGTATTCCACTTACTGATTTTCAGTTCACTTGGAAAATGAACAGCAGAAAATGTTAGTTTCTTAAAAAATCAACACTTTTCTTACTGTTGTTTTTAAGCCTGCTAAAATTTCCGGTATCCTTGATTTTAATGCCTCTCCATTAATTAGAAACTTATTAATATATTAATGTGTGCATATTTAAAGAACATCAGAATTAGTGATTCCCCCCCTTGCTGCTTCAGAAGAAGGTCTAAAAATCTCTTCTATGACAAATAGAAAAATACTTGATGCTTCAATACTTGTGCTGAACTGATTGCAATTACAATACCAAAAAATTCTTCCTTATGGCTTGGATGGTACACTGTAGTGATAAAATATATCTTATTTTATCTTATTTTATAAGAAATAGTACTTAGAGGTTTGGAATAACAGATGGCCCTGAATAAACGCTATGTAATTTTGTCCTGACACCCCTTCTTCCCTCCTGCTTCACCAAGATGTTTTTTTCCCCAGTGCCAAATACAGAACTAGAAGAAGAGAGTCGCTGAGAGAGAATCCTAGGGAAAGGAGAGGGAGGTTCAGTTCATGGAGGGGCTGGTGCTTTTGTGTGTCTGTGGTAGGGAAGCCAAAGGAGTTGAACATTTCTCATCAGGGTGAGGTTACATGTTATGACTCGAGCTGCTAGAACAGCTTGGCTTTGCCGCAGACAGCAGTTCCCACTATCAGACCCCACGCCAGTGCCTTCAGTCCTCTAAACCAGCACAGCCTTGATTTTCAAACACGGGAGGGGGAGACACGGTGCGGGGGAAAAGCCTGTGATGGTGATGAGCTGAGCTGGATTAGCCCAGGGTGCATCCAGTGCTGTGGCTTCCTCCACGGAGGGGGTCAGGATGACGCAACACAGAGTGGGATATCCTCCTTTGGCAGCAGCGACCTCTTAAATCAGCTGAGCCATGAAGTGTAAATTCGCCCTCAGAGTCCAGCCGCAATCTTCCAGCTTCATTTTACAAAGCAAATACCAGTGCTAGTGTCTGTCCTTTGCCTGAAATCTGTCAAGATCATGTGTCTGATAATGCTCGTTCCGGTAACAGTGATCAATCTCCTTTTGGCAGTGGATCATTTCTGATCTGAACAAAGCTAACAACGTAGGAGGACTGCCTTTTGTTAAACAGTGCTATTGCCAGGCAGTGACATAGTAATGTTCTATGCATTTTAGGCCCTTCAAAGAACGTTAACTGATAGAGCATTAGACTTGGAAGCACCTTAATTTGGGAAGGTGCATTCAGGTTGAAGGTGTCATTTTTTAAAATATGTCATGTGAACAGGTGGCTCCATACTATCTTGATCGGTAGGACTGAAATTAGCAACGTTCGCGACTTCACTCTTCAAGGAGATATTCACCAAAAACTGCTACAAAGCAGTAGCTTGTCAAAAATAGTTCCAGAGATAAGCTTGCTCTCCCTAACTGTTGGCCTCTCTTTTTGACACATAGAGGGCAATTCTGTATTAGATCAGGCTGTTTCCTCCTCTCATGGAGCAAAAGCTTACCTATTGAAACCTGAGATGGAGGCTGTTCATCTGTATCCATCATGAGTAGTTTGGTGACAAGATACTTAAATTGTTTATTTCAACATTACAAGAAGTTCACTGACAGAGATTCCTCTGAGTACTAAGGCATCCAGAATTTGCATTTTAGCTGGATATTGCTTGGATATTGAGTATAGTAGCATAAAACAGCATTGTGCTCACTGATGAATAGTGCAAAGATTTCTTTATTTGAATGATTATAAAAAGCTTGAGAAATGTTTTTCATAGGAATGTCTCTTTGCAGGGCTAGCAATATCTTGGTGCCAAGTTTTACAAGTTAATTGTACAGATAAGAGCTTTACTGAATGATGATGTCTTCAAGAGAACAGAAACTATATATACTAACAGTATGTTAGGCAGAAATGTTAGCTTTATTATTGAGACTTATTTTCTGCTCAAAGATACCTGAAGTGGGAGGATTGTTTCTATTCCTTTTGCATGCTGTTTTTTGTTAATGCTGGAAATCACATTCCTAGCCATTAGTCACTTTATGTAAGATAGTTTGTACTTGTGTGTTTTTTCTGAAAGACCTCCGTTTTCTTTGGCCTCCCTTTTCTTTGCCATAATACCAGGTCCCAGATAAATCTTCAGTAAACTTCTTGTTACTGTCTACTTTGCAAAAAAATGGCATTTTTGCTCCCTTGTTTAGTCTGGAATAGCATTGATCTGCTTCTGAGCAGAATACAGAACTGAGGAATGATTCTTTGCTAGGATGAGTTAACTTTAAGTCTTCTGAAACGTTTAGTTTTTTGTTTAAGCTCTCATGGCTGCACATTTTCAATATGAAGTCCTTAGAGACCATGGTGACCTAAACACTTTTTTATTGCATTTTGCTGTTACTGCCTAAAATTCCAGTGTCTTTCTGCCAAAACAAACAAGGTTTGAATTTGTGTGGGAAGACTCCATTTCACTTCAGATACAATTCTTAACTACTGACTAATTTTTCCCATCGTTACATAGACTCATAATACTGGTAATGAGCAGCAGACAAGTATTTGGTACAAATTCTGCTCACATCAGTTCTGATCAAGGAACAGTGGTGTTTCACATCACTATTGGGCCAAAAGGCTTCATGAGTAAGGTGCTGCTGTCCAGTGTAAAGGTGACAACTGCTCAAAGCAAAGAA
Source organism: Phylloscopus whistleri (assembly GCA_017589585.1). NCBI lineage: Eukaryota > Metazoa > Chordata > Aves > Passeriformes > Phylloscopidae > Phylloscopus > Phylloscopus whistleri. The sequence continues at coordinate 337,252 of JADMLD010001292.1, forward strand.
AACAGCACACTTGGCATCCTTTCAGACTTGGCAGGAAAAACAAAGTTTGAGTAGGCAAAGAACTAAATTACTGTCGTTACCAGAAGTGGTTCTTCCAGAACAAGATTAAAGAGACTTTGGCAGGACTTCTGGGGAATTGTGACCCATGCATTCCCATGCCATGTCTGCTCTTTGCATAAATAAACATGTTTCAGTTGTGAAGAGATGCAGTGACCTTGCTAAGGGCTAGATGAATATCGTTATTAAGAGTAGGGTATGCAGCTGCATTATATGAGCCCACTTCCATGTCTTCACAGGGTTTGCTATACCAACTATGACACTTGCCAGTGAATTTGTTCTTTACTGCGAAACGTGCATGTGATTCTTCTTTTCCCTTATGTGTATACTGCTTAGGATCCTGCCCTTCTCTTTAGAAAGTGCTTGGATTCTGTATGTGTGGTGCCTTAAACACCAACCTACAACTTGTTTCCGGTGGCTTTTATCTCTGTTGCTTCATGAAGGATGTAAACTGTATTATTCTCTATGTGAAACTTGTGTGTGACTGAGTGACTCATTCATTAATCTGGAATGGTCAGACCATTTAGTCATGTAGTTCTTTTTATGGTGGTGATGAGGGGATCTTGAGGATAAAGCAGATGTGAACATTTGCTGTGGTACTTTGCTTAGCGATGGAATGAAAATTCTGTCCTTCATAGGAAATAATAGACATAAAGTTTACAATATGCGTTTTTAATGTCAAGTTAGTATCTGTAGGAAGTGTAGTCTTGAAATGGACATGTAGGTTAGGTCCTTAATGTGAATTCCACTTTGCATTCGTAAGGTATCATGTATGTTCTGTGTTTAAAAATTCACACGTGTAGTGGGTTTAATAAAGGCTCTTGCTATAGTCTGAAAATGAATACTTCTTCCAAAAAGCTGTTTTAAGGAAAAATTACATACTAGTGTGACCTAAATGAAATACTTTGAGCTGAAGTGGTTTTCTGTAATAAGTTATTTGTACTGTTCTTTGACATTTATGTGTGTCTGTTTTGTGATACACATACTAAGTTAGGCAGCAGCAAAGCTAATCATGCCTTAATTTGTTTAAGCACTGTCGTTTACTTGAAGGACTATAGATGGGGATGTGAAGCATTAAAGCCCAGCATATGGTATGCGTGACCTCATCAGAGTGGTGTTTTTGTCTGGGTGGTGTTTGGCAGTGCCCATCAAGGACATTGTTGGGCTGAAGTGTGTGGTTCTGCTGTTGCTGGCTGAAGCAGCTGGAGTCAACTGCATTCTAATTCGGACAAGCAAATGAAGAATAACAAAAAGTGTTTTATATTGTGTATTTTCATAGTATAATACGCTTGTGGAAAGATCTGGAAAGACTGCCTGAAGCACTGAGTGCATTTCAGCTGTGTGTCTGGATCAGGCAGAGCAAGGGTGCATGATTGATTATATACTTCCAAATATGTACATACTGTGTGTGATAATGTATTTTCAAAGGATTTCTGAGCACACGGCACTGGAGCAAATGTGCACAATGGTGGCAGGACAGAATTCCAATGAAGTTTCTTCACAATCATTAAACTTCCTACAAAGGGTATATTACCACTCAGGGAGGAAAGTGGAAGGAAGGGTGCACAGTCTTTAAAAATTCATCTTGCTTTTGGTTTGAAAAAAAAATCTTGCTAAGAATGAATGTTTATGGTGAAATCTCTCTTCAGGCCTTACACTCTCCTCCAAAACTTGTTTCTGGAAGACGAGCCTGGTTGCTTTAGTGTTTCAAAATGGTACAGTCTGCCTGTCTACCACCTCTGTGTTGAAGGTTGCAGATGTAAAGATAGGGCAATGAGAAATCCCCTGTGGGAGGTGTTGCATGAACAGTGATAGGCACCTGTACTTTGCTCTTTTTCTAAATGTGTGTGGCACATCTGAATGCTGGCAGGTCAAATGTCTAACACGCCTTAAAGATTGTTGAAATAATAAACATTCTCACTAGTCATGAAGTAGATATATCAGATACAGGACCTAATATACGCTTATCTCGATCTGTTACAAATTCGAGTCATATCTGCCTTTAAGAAAGATTTGGGTAAAGGGCCATGGGCAATTCCACTGCTCTGCTTTTCTGTTCATTTATGGGCAGACATTGCATATTTCAGACCTGCATGCCTTTGGGTTCCATGACTTGTTTGCTTGTTAAGAGCAAGTAAGCTGGACTTGTGTAGTAATGACATGTGCACATAAAAAATCCTTTAAACATCTTGAAACAGGGATAAAATAGTATTTTTCTGTCTGTATTTTAAGCACTCCATAATTATATGTGCACTCATTTTTCAGACTTCTTTTACTTTAAGCTTCAGGCTTAAAAATAACTACTGCAGCTGAAAATTGCTTTTCCCATAAACTTGTACCTCCACTGACAAGGCAGGCAGGAGCTTTTGGGGTTGGTCCCACCCTTTGAGGTTGCCAGAAGCAGCTCGGCAGCTCCGGGTGCTGGCCACAGAACCTATGTGCTCCCTTCCTTCTTTTGGTTCCTCCACGGGCAGCCCAGGCACACACAGCTTTCTGCATCTTTAACTCCTCTCAGTGTTGTGCTGAAGAACTGTCTCAATTCTTTCCCATGTCTCTGGGACCACCCATAAGGAGTCCAGCTGGCTTCCCTGGCAGCCTTGTAAAGAGCGATGGTCTAAACAGCTTGTTACCGACACATCTGAGTTTGAGTGTACGGCTCCAACGTGGGGAAGCAAAAAGCTGCATCCAGCTAGAAGTGGGTCAGATGAGTCATACCAGTCCTCACTCCCAGTAACACGTGCAGGACACAAGAGTTTCATCAGAGTGCTCACAAAAGGAAAGGAATGAGGGAGGAGGGATTGGCACCCTCCATTTGTAGAGTCAGAGGGACACGTACATCATCTCCCCTAAGCCTGTATTTGTGCTTCTCTTTGAAAAAGAGCTTCTTGTTTGAGAGCTTCCTCTGTTTTCTCAAAAGAGGTGGAATAAATGACACCTTTCTGTTTTACCTTGATCTGTTAAGAAGTAAGGGCTTCAGTCACTTCTTTTATCTCTCTCAGCAAGGTTTGACGCAGGAGTGGAGTTCTTCAAGTCTGACAAGCCTTAGGGAAGTGAGCACTGTGGATGGGAGGCCGTCAGTCAGCAGGAAGGTGACGTAGCTGCCACAAATAGTGTGGCTCCTGCAGGTGGGAGGGAGTTCAGGTGGAACTGCTGAAGCTGTGGGAAGGTACACAAGGAGGAAGGGGGAAAGAGTTGCGAGGTCCTTGGGATAAGCTGAGGTTGCTACAATGCAGATGACACTCAAATCCATAGGAAAACAGTTTTCCTTCCTCTGTCACATTCTTCCTACAATTTCTAAAAAACTAGTCAGTTCAATGATTTGATTTCATTAATCCTACTCTAGGAGGTAGTATGTAAGTAATTAAAATTTGGATTTCAGAACGGAAGATGTGGTACAAAACCTGCTTCTGTTTTGAAGGGGAATATCAAATCCTTTTACCAAAGTATTTTGGTACTTCTGAAAAGCCATGCTTGGGGTTACTGGGTTTAAAAATCCTTCCAGTGTTTCTGGGTAAAAATTTCCTGTGTTTGATCACAAGTGATTACTCTTTCACAAATCCATGGGAAGTATCACTCAGTAGTAAGTGAAGGAAGCCTTATTCTTCATTCTGTGTCCTTAAAATTTCCATTTCATCTATTAAAAATGAAAGTTCAAAGTATTTTTCTGACGTGGTGGTCTTGACCAACCCTTCTTCTGTAATCCAGACTCCAAGTCTGGTCCTACAAGTCTGTTTCACATTATAGCCAGTTGCTGCTTTGTCCCTGTGTTCTTGGTTTCCCAAGTTGCTCTTTGTTGGGATTGGGAATCCTTGGTGCTTTAGGGATCTCAGAAGTGTGAAGGCAAGTAAACTCTGCAGTGTTGCACGGGAATTTGTATCCAGAGCAGGAAGAGAGTAAGCATTCCTGCCTTTCAGGTAGGAGGAAACTTGAGTTTCTTGGAAATGTGTTCTTACCCAAATGAAGCCTTATCTTGACATGATAAGCACAATAACTCATTGGCTGAAGTGCTCATGGGTTTGTTTGCTTTTGTTCCTCCCTTGGATACAATGTCCCTTTGTTCTAGCTGCCACTCTAGACCTTTTTCTTACAGAATGTATTTTTGAAATTACACTAATAGAAGTAATAATTTGTAGTCTGGGGTTACTGCTTCATGGGAACTACTCCACAGCCTTCAGCAAGCTACAGTTAGTAGAGGCTGAGAGCTATGGCAGTTCCAAGTCTGTGTATCTAATACTTTGTCCAGGCCAGACATCTGGGGAGAAACTCAAGTAATTTTATACAAACTTGAATTTTTAAAATTAAAACCAGGTATGAATCTTGCTAATTTCTTAGACATTGGAATAACTTTACTAAGGGCTTGTGGAGGGCTTGATGTACAGATTATTTTTTTAACAATATACTGGGAAGTACAGTTATAAAGTCTTTTTACTACTATTATTTATAAATACTGACACCCCCCTTCAATCTAGCAAACATTTTTTGTCTTTTGAATGGAATTAAAATGCACTATTCCCATTCTTCCCCTGGAACCTCTTCTACTTGAGTGTATCTGCTAGTATTATTGAGGGTAGTATTTTAGTGCTTTTGCTGAGCAAGTGAGTTTGAATCATAGTAATTTCTGTACATCTCACTAATGATTACTTTTTTGTGATTTTAATTGTAAATTTTAAGCATGCAGTTTACAAATTATATTTTAAACATAGAGGCAGGGGGTTTACCCCATTTGAATGTTTTCTTTGCTTTTGTTGTCTTTTTATCACCAAGTCGCACCATTTTGGTATACAGCAGATAAAATCAGGTTAAAACAGGTTTCAGAATGCATAAGACTTGGTGGCTAAATTACTGTGCTTGACAGGCTTGAGCTTTTTTCTTCTTTTTTTTTTCTTCCCCAAGTGATGTAGCTCAGTTTTGAATTATGTCTCCAATAGGAATTTTTTGGTTCTGCATGCTAGGAGATTTATCTATGAAAAAATATTGTGAAATACAAGATCATTGTATCAATTTTAAACTCTGAATGACTTTCCTAAGTTTACCCTAGGGAATTTATTGCAGCAATAACTGAAACGTCCCTGTTTTCTGATTAGCAATTTAATCTTTCCTCTTTGCAAAACCGTTATTCATCAGTTCTATAAAAGGCATATCCATGGCTTTCTCCAGAGTTGCAGAGAGCTGTAGTGTTAATCCAGCTGTGATATATGTTCCATCTGGTCAGATCTGTTATTTATAGGGAAAATGTCTAAAATGACTCCAGCAGGTCATAACGGAGCTTTCTACAGGAACAAAAGGCAGTCCTGCCTTAAATCCTATTCGAAATTAACTTTGAAAAGTTCTCTGCAAATACAGTGGTACTTGTAAAATGTGAGAAAAATGAGTTTTATTTTTATCTACTTTCATAATATCAGCATGTGGGCCAAAATGTATGTATTTGTATTGCAAGAAACACATTATCAGATAAGTCCCTGAAAGCCACTTGAAAATAAAGCATTAATGTAATTCAGTAGACTAAAACACGCTGGGTTTCAAGAACGTTTGGATGGTATCTGATGTATTCTTCCTGCCTTAAAAAAAAAAAAAGTTAAAATATTTTTATTATTTGTAGGGATTTGTTTTTTGCCCATAATGCTCATAAGTTATAGAGAAAAGATCTGCAGAGGAGACTAGGTAGCTGTGTGATTACTGTTGGCAATCTAAGCTGGTGGTAGTTCAAATTCCAGAGCAGGGAGTCATTCACAAGAGTGATACACTGATGGATATCTCTAGAAGGTGGTGCTGATTCTAGGATCTGTCATCATAGTGACACTATTTGGGCAGTTTTCTGCGGTTTTCTTCTGCAGAGCTGAATTGAGAGGCCTTTGTTCTTCACTTCAGTAAGCTCTCAGTTACCTGTAGTCAAGGAATATTGTATTGCTGTGTAATGCAGCTGCTGAAAGATGGAGGTGACTGCTGTGAGCCAAGAGATGACCTGTCCTGTCAGTCATTTTCTATGGTGGTGAGACACAGCCTTCCAGCTGCCACTGCCAGCTGCCACAGATAACCTCTGCTGTCCCTCGTGATGGGAGATGTGGCTGTTGTCTGAGCAGGCCTCATGTCTTGGCTTGATTTCTGCTTGCATTAGACTGCCTTTCTAGCAGCCCACTAGTCCAGTCAACCAGTGATCAACAGAATGTACTTTGATTTTTGCTTAAAGACACTTTCATCCATACAGCTTCTCCTTCAGATGTGATTTGGGTCTTGTTGAATACCTTCTGAAAGCTGTTCACAATTCACAGGGTGTCTGGTTCTCACTTTAAATTTTAGTAACAATGTACAAAACAGATTTCTTCAATCTACTTACTTAGCAGGTCTCCTTGTTAGCATCAACTTCATTCTGCAAATTACTTGCTTCAGAGAAATGTCTGTCTGCACTTTGAGGTTTCTTTTCCCATAGTGGCAGTGAGTTGCTTAGTGACTCAGAGGCTTGTTCCAGTATCACCACATGACTGAGTGGCTTAGGACCTGTAGTCCCTCCCTGTTTCTCTTACAATGAGAAAAAAAATAGTACAACTTACATATTGCTGAGATGGTGGTGATAAATATGTGGAGCCTGCAGTAAGGAAGCGGAAGGAAATGTGATTCAGTGGAAAATGAAAGAAAAGCAAATGTGTGGCTGTGTCATCAAAATGAGAGAGAAGGTGGACATGGAGTAGTGTAGATCGTTTGACCTTTATTTGTCTGTATGTTGAGAATGTAAGTAGTACAACCACATGGTCACCACAGTGTTCTAGGTGGAAGCTGAAAGCCCTCTGTTTTGTGGATAGAAGCCACTTTTTTGGGGAAGTCTTACATGCTAAAAAAATATCTAACTTTGGGGAAGAGTTTGCTGTTCTGACCCAGATTGTTCTAGCTGTTCAGAGAGAGACATAATTTGTGAGCATAAGGGTAATCTATTTTTTAAATCTCTATTTTCAAAAATGCAAGACTATTGCAGATGTCACTAGAACAGTTTTTAGGCCGGTTATTGACAATATTTGTCTAGCCCAGGTTTGATTTTGCTTATCCATTGGTTGTTGCTTACTTTCCTGCTGGGTGTTCATGTTCATACTGTTCTGATTTCCCCTCTGCCTTCCCATACCAGATTGTCATCTACAGATAGAAGAATAATAAACAGACTTGTAAAAAAATGTAAGTTTTACACCATGGCCCTTTCACCTGAGGTATTGATAGTTTTATAGGAAGGTGAATACCTCTGTTGATTTTTGTGGTAGTAAGTTAAAATCATGGAGAACATTTTCAAGTCAGATATTTTTTTTTCTCCCTGTATATGTATGTTGGTAATGTTGGTATATCAGTTACACTTCCAGAACTGAACAAATGAGTGTAATGATGCATCTTCAAGCCTGAAATCAGAACTTGGAGAAGTGTATGTAGCCTGGATCCCCTGATTCTCAAACCTGATAATTAAAATTTTAAAATCAGTTTCAACTCTTGAGGTAAAATGAGGAAGGGAGTAGGAGTGTGTGGGGAGAGAAGTATTATGCATAGGGAAGAGGGGGGAGCAGCAGAAAAATCGTTGATAGCTTCTCCTGAGAAACGTTAACTTTACTGACAGTTGGAAAATCACTAAATTTGTATTCCTCATCTTTTTTTCCCCTTGTAATTTTAACTTCCTACTCACAGAAACGTAGTCGTTGCTGTTACACACTGAAAATAACCCCTAATCTTTAAATGTTTGTGGTCTGAAATATCTATAAACATTTGTCCTTGGAACAGTGCATCCAGAGCCCCTTGCTGGGTGGGGATTATTTCTCCCAGTTGTCTGTCCTGCTCCTGCACGCAGGGCTAGCGTCACTGCCCGTCCCTGCTTTCCCCATGTGGCCGTGCCTCTGTGCACGTGTAAGTAGGGCTGACCTCGGCTCGACTTTGTTTCTGGTTTAGGGGTCAGGGTTGTGCCTTCAAGCTTGACTTAACTGGTTCAGATGTAGCCCAGCAGCTGCCGGGTTTGAATGAGGTAAATTGTGACTGTGCGCTCAGAGCAGCAGAAAATAGGTCAAGTGTGGGTTGGGTTTACATAGAAAGCGCTAGCGTCGCCTGGTAAGCCTAAGCTTCTTCTCTCAGCTCAGACAAAGCCGTTTAAGGTAAACTGGGAAGTTACAATCTCCCCCAAAAACTTTCTAGCCTTTCTAGCTTTCCAGCCGTGGTGTTTGTAGGCGGTGTTGTCCTTGATGAACGAGAAGCGTGGAGGGGAGGGAGGTTGCCCTGCTCTGGTCGATGTGTTCCCTGAGCAGCCGCCGCTGGAGAGGCGTTGCTGCTCTGGCTGTGTGCTGCAGCGCAGCCCTACAGCCCTGTGCTGCCTCTCTGACCTCCTGCCCACCAGCTGCAGTGCCATGGCAGCTGGGGTAGCCTTTCACTTGCCAGAGAGAAATCAAGAATATACTGTTTACCAGTGGTTTATGCATGCTCTGTGTCTAGAAAGAAGCTGCAGGAGATCTGTATTTAGACTCATTTAAATTTGGTTCTTTCCCTCCTAAGTTCTGGTGTGGTCTGTGTGGCAGCCGCAGTGCCTGTCTGGTAATGCCCTCAGGGGTGTCAGTCGCTGCCAGTTCTTTGTGTTTTAGTTAGATGCTTATCTTTTGCCACTGGAAAAAAAGTCTGGTAGCAGGGCAGAGGGATACTACCAGTTCATAGGTGATGTTATGATCTTTGGTATTCTGCCTGTCTGCATTTTGTATGTTTTTTCTCACTCTGATGTCAGGCAGGACAATGTTAAGATTGAAGGTTTGTTAAAAATTGCAGTCAGTGAAGGAGATTACAGATGAGTGATAAAATCACATATGTCAGGTGACACAATCAGTGAAAGATGAAAGAAAAAGAAAAGGATTTTGCTGGTTATCAAGAAATTAAGGAGAGAGATGTACAGGCCCGCTTTCAAGTGAGGGGTAGAAATTGGCATGAATGTGTTTGAGGTTGGGTGCAGATACAATATTTAATCTTTTTTTTAATGGGAGAAAATAATCTAAAAATGGCATTAGAGGAGCAGTATGAATTCTCAGCAGTTTAGATTTTAAGAAGTGCTTTTTGCTGCCTCTGTTCTGCTCTCTAAAGACTTGTGGCAATCAGTAGGGAAGTGTTGGCTTGTTTTCACACTGCAGTTCTCGTACCTAATTTCTATGCAGCTGAAGTTCAGTGCAGTTGTACAAACGACTTGCTGCAAAAGGAAAAAAAAGGGTTGGGGGGGCTCATTTTATAGAAGCTAATATTCACTTACGAAATAGGAACAAAACTGAAGGTTCAGGACACTTTGCTCTCTGAGGTTTTCTTTTGCACTGTTTGAATTTAAATGTGATCCCTCTACCATTAAAACTCCTGACAAAATGCTTATTTCAATGTGCAGTGCACACTGTGTAAACATTGTAAACAGGGCTGTCAAGTTGGTTATGTACTAGTTTTCATCTAATTCGTGTCCCAAATTATCAGAAAACCTCTAAGCAGCCAGAGGAAGCTATAGTTAATTAAGCCACAGATGGTGAGGACTAATGTGGCGTTGACCTTTGCGAGGACTGCAAAATCTACTTAGTCTTTCTCTGGAAAACACTAGCTGAAATGAGTTCCTACTGATATTAGAAAGATGTCCTTGATGCATGAAGCCAAATGCAGAGACACCATGACCAAGAAAGGAGCTTTCTCAAATGAAGGTTTGCAGGTTCCTCATGTGTGGTGTGTGTTTAGATATAGTCTTCAGGGCTCTGATTCAAGCCTTTTTCATGTCAAAAGCCACTGTTTTTGTAGGACTGGCTTACCTGGAGTGCATATTGTCAGTTCTTGTGTTCTTCTGACAGTGGAAAGTTGACAGCTGACTGTGTGTGTACCCTCCTGTGAGTAGCATGCAGGCTGTGTGACTGGGGGTAGGGGCAGCTACTGGAATCCACTTTTTAGTTCCTCTTTGCTCCAGGGTTTCATCTCTAGATGAACTCATTTCTTCCCCTCAAGTTTCTGAATGATTATTTAGAAGAATATTTTAAAATGGTGAGGAAATGTGTTGCTTCAGTAGTTCAGGTCATGTGGAGGAGGTAGCTGTGGAAATATGTAGGCCTTCCTACCACAGTCATACCTGGCTGCTCAAAATGCAAAATGAACTTGTGGTCATCTGAGCCTTTCAGAGCACTTTGTATGGTCTTGGGCACTGGGTGGGTTCAGCACATCTGGGGATAGCTCTCAGTGTCTTGGACAATATTTTTTTGTGGATAGAGAGTGAGTAGGAGAATTCTCATTGAGATTTTGATTTGTTTTCCTGTGGGTACTATCTTGAAATCCCTGTTTGATCTCAAAGGCATTTTGACACATGACAAGTGATCTAAGTGCTTGTTCACCTGTGACTCTGAATGATAAATTATTTTTGTCTGAATAAAATCTCTAAAAATGCTTCTTTGAAAAAAAATTTCTCCTTCCCGGTTAGACCAGTGTGATATCTTGATGGTATGATCTGTGGTTTCAACCTGCTGGTATTGTTTTGCACATAAAAGAACAGATATACTCAGAAAGGCACAGCATCTTTTTGATACTTGGGGCAAATTTCATTCTCTGTTCTCAGGACTTCCTTGAAGACATCCCCAGCAGATGGGAAGGATCACCTAGAGAGACATGCAGCTGACTCAGTTCTTTGGATAATTAAGCGTAAAGTCCAGTCCACTGGATGTGAATTCCTCTTTGATCTAGAAAGAAGGAGAATATCAGCAAAGATGTAAAAAACTTGTCATAGATTGGCAAGCTTCTGGTAGTCACATTGCCTCATGTGACTGTTCTCCAGAAGGGCAGGAGGTGTTATCTCAGCCATATTTTTCTAACCCATAGGCCCTTTGTCTTCTTCCCAGAGTTCCACATAGTCATCTGTGGAGCAAGGGGCACTGCCACTTGAAGTACATAAAGAGCTTCCTACAGGAGATTTGAAGAAGAATATAACAGTCCCCTTTATTTGATTTGCATCCTGATTTGCATAAAGATTTCAAACCAGTATTCACATCCTTCTGGAGGAGGTATTCCAGGACTTGTGGAAAAACTAGTCTAGGAGAGGGTACCATACTTACTTTTGTTTGTAAGTCTACTTTCAAATGAGGAAAAGTCTGGAGGAAAATCTTGTAGGACATTTAAATCTTCTGGAGGTTAGTCTGTCAATCATGCTACATCAACCAAGAAAAAAACTGAGCGTTACAATTGTCAAGGTTCAAATCTGTAGACAGTAATTGTTCTTTGAGCAATATAAACACAGGGTAAGGAAAAGAGCTGGGAACTGCAGAGTCGTCTGCTTGTCTTCAGTGCTGAACTATGGAGGAGACTGTAAATCATCAGCCTTGCCTGTTGTCTTCTCTCTGCTTTTGCCAGAGTTTGTGATGTGTGCTCAAATTGTGGTTAAGGCCACTCCTTTATAGTTTAACACATTATGCAATTAATTTCCTGGGTTTTAGATATTCAGATTTGACTAAAGATGGAAAAAGGTAACACATGGCACACACATTTTTTGTAGATACATGTACACAGCATAATTTTTGAGATTACAGAAACTTGCTCTATTAGTATCTTCCCCCTACCATGTGATTGATATGTTAAATGTGTATTGTGTGTGTATTTAGAGACTCTGGGTTCTCTTTGGTATCCTCCACATAATCCCAGTCACACCTGCATGCAGTTTGTGTATTGGATCTTTGACCTAAGTTGTGCTTTTTGTAGCTCATCTTTGAGCTCATCTTTCTCCAAGGGTGAGGAGATAAATACAAAATGGACTTTGCAGTCTCCTTTTCTAAGTGTTCATGTGGAGCATTCTCAGCCAAAGATGCTGATGTCATGCATCTGAATAGGAGATAGAGGTTCCAATGTACTATGTGTAGGATGGACATATCTTCAGTGTCAAGTTCAAAGAAGGCCAAGATGCTTAGGAAGGATGTGAAATCTGAAAAAAAGCACCAGTGTTTGTGTTGCCTGCACAAAACAAATCATAAGTGGCTTAAGATGACATAGAGACTCAAAAACTTTGTGTAAAGAACTCATGAAAATAATATAATGTTAAGAGTAACAGGTTTGATTTCATGATACTTAATCAATGTGTATAATCTCAAAACGAAGGTACTAATTTTCTTAGATGTGACTGAAGAGATTATTCAAAATGTACAAGATCTGCACATTAACTATATTTGCCAAACTCAGTATTGCAGTTCTTGGTCTGTTGCTTAGATCCAGTGCATGTGGATCTGAGTGGGGAAATTTTTGGTACAGGGGTTTCTTGCAACTGCTGTGAAAGAGAGTGCCTGGGAGGAGGGCAGATGATGGATCATCACACAGCTCCAGTTCCAGGATCCGTTGTGTTCCTCTGGCAAATTCCCCCTTTCTGGTGGTGGTGGTGGTATTTATGTAGGATCATTGCACAAATGGATTTGGACATGTAGGCAAAATAGCTAATACTCTTTTAAAAACTGCTTTGGGAGAGGCCATCCTGGAATAAATTTCCGTTATGACCCTCTTGTGCCTCTGATAATGCTAGCAGCATACTTATCTGGTTGGTATTTTGAACCTTGTGGTAGAGGTCTTGTTGATCTCTCTTCACTTTCACTTTGTTCCAATTTACATGTATTAAAATGGTCATCTTGACCATTTCTTCGATCCAAGGTCGTGTCCTTTGTGAAAGCATAAAGATAGAGTAATTTTCTCTAATAACTAAAGCATTGATACATTCTCCATAGTGGAGCACAGCAAATCTCCAAGTGTCAGGAAGTGAATTTTGAATTGAAAATAGATATCCTGTCATCAGTGGGTTAGCAGGAATAATCTCATCCAGATGAATAGAGAGAAATCGCTTGTGTCACTGGAGGGCCTGGCAGCAATGCACAATTCACTGGGTGTTACTTGTATCTTTGTGTTCTGTGGCTGGAGCTCTTCATAATAAATTGTGAAACATCAAGGAACTTGTTGGAGATCAAGGAAAGAAATTGCTTGATCTCAGCTGCAGTACTGATAAAACATTCTACATTTTGTATGTGGAGAATTACACTCATTATTTTAGCTGTCTGAAGTTCTCTTGGTATAAATGAATGTTGCTGCTGCTCACAGATTTCAAGGCCATCTTCTGCATGAGGAGCCACCAGGCTTTTCTTTCTTTGCCTCAAAGACAGGAATAGCAAGTTTATTTTGAAATAGAGAAATAGGTGTTCCAGGAGTCCAGGGATGAATGGTGATTCTTAAGCCATGCTTGCAAGGACACGAACCAGATTCTGTGCCGATTTTTTTTCCTGTTAGAAGGACAGAGCCACTGAATATATCTTTATTTCCCAGATGACATCCTACCAAATACTGGAAAATAATCTTTTCCAGGGGAACTGATTGTAATAAAAATTTAAACATGTCTTATTTGAAACTACCTAATTAACAAAGGCCAATGTATATGAAAATCAGCAACGGTGTTTCTCTCAGAATGCTTGTTTCTCTTAAAATACTGCTTATGTGTCACATTTGTAGGTTTGATATCTGTGTTTATGCTCAACATGTCCATATTACATTTTAGAGATATGGAAAACAGGTTTTTTTTTTAAAAAAAATTAGTAGTTATTCAAACAATTCTTTGTGCATACCTGTGAACATTTAAGTCTTTAGAGGGCATTTTTAGCTTGTAGTAAGACACTATGAAAGTGTGATCCTATTAATAGCTTACAAGTCTGGCCACATGTGGGATCTGACATACTGTGTTCCCATGAAATAACTTCTAGCACTATGTTATGCTTTTAAGTTTTTTTCTAAAAATAGCACAGGGATTTGTAGGCAATCAGTCAAATTAGCATCTAACTACTTAATATTGTATTAAAAATACATCTAGGAAAATAAACAAAAATGTTACAAGTAAACATAACATATGGTTCTTTTTTTAATCTCTACTTTAGGACGACGTAGACAGTCTAAACCCAGTTCTCAGGGATAACCCGCAGTTACATGAGGAGGTAAAAGCCTGGGTAAAGGAACAAAAGGTTCAGGAGATTTTTATGCAAGGTAATTATATGGGAAATTGTGTTATTTCTATTCTGTGTTAGCTAGTTTAAGGCCATTACTTGTGTGGGACTCATCCCATAGCATTTGTGATATAATGGAGAATATATTTTTTAACTTGGAAGTTATTTTTTGGAAGTATTTGTTAATACAAGAAAACAAGACTGTAAGAAGCTGTTGATGATTGCTTCAGACTGTTCTTAACTTATTTGATGTTTTAGTGATTACAGCAAAAGCTGTATCATTAGTCTGTAGATATTTTATAAAACTTGTTGTGAAAATAAGTGTGTATGAATGGCATCCACACACATTTTGGCATGTTTAAAACTGTTCTGTGCTCTGTTAGTGTTACTGTTACATGTGATAACTTCTCAGATACCTGTCTGTGCTTGTAGTTCTTCACAGTTCTGTCACAGGTGAAGAATACTTTCAGATCCCCACCCTATGCTCTCTCCTCCTGACTGAAAAGTTCCTTTCAAATCAGTTCCAATTTGTAACTTGATTCTAATGCTGAGAGGTTGCAGAAAAAGCTGTGTACAATAATATTTATGCTGTAGATACAAGAAAACTAGTATGAATTTGAAGAAATTTATTTTGGTGCCATCTTGCTGATAGTAGAAATACTATTATATGCATTTGCAGTGTACTCATTAAGTTTCAGGAAGCTCTGCAGAGGGATTCCCATTACTAGGAGGCAGAAACCAACCTCTGCAGATCTGGGCTAAAATCCCCAGGAAAGCAGTTGCAGAACAAAAATGCTTAAGCAGTCATCATGTAAATGAAGATTAGGAGGGAAGCTGGAAATAATCAGATATTTTAAGGATGGCTCTGAGGTTTCCTTGCTGTCTAGTTTCTTTGATAAAACCAAGATCAGAAGACAAAAGGAATATGGTAAGTATAATACTGAACTTAGAGTAAAATACTTCTGTCCTTCCTTCTGTGGAGTTTCTCATTTGACTGGACGTGATTCTTATGGGCCACAGAAAAAGGATGCTGAAAAAATGAACTTGCAGAATTGTGTAGATAGTAAGTTGGTATGTTGGTGTTAGTAACTTTAGATTTAACTTTTGGTATATCAGATGCAATACAAGTTACTAGTCTGTTTATGAAATTTTCAGACAAAACTGGATTGAGAGGTGATGCAAAATCAAATCAGGGCTATATAACAAGGAAACTAAAATTGAGCTTGTTTATTGTTTTTCATTAGAGTAACAACAAAGTATTGTAAAAGCCTCTGTGTACACTGTACAGAATCAATAGTTGAGCAAAGCTCCAGCAGTATTGAAATGGTCATCTAAATGAGGCTGCCAGCCCATCACCCATGCAACTCCCTCCCATCATTCCAGGAACTGTATTTTTGTCTTTATAGATGTAAATTCTCAGAGGTTTCTGTGCTTAGAAGGGCATATAGAAGTAATATAAATGATAAGATGAATCTCCTGCCAATGTCCTTGAAGGCTAGCTGTCCTCATCTAAGGAGAAGCTTTAGATGCACTTGTTCCTCTGGTGCGATGTATGACCTGAGGAGACACATGCTTCCTCACGAGGGCCTTGGCAGTGCCCCCACCTCAGCCCCATGGGGATGGTGGTCAGCCAGCAGAGGCTGCTGTCACACTGCTGGTACATAATCTGCTCCTGGTCACGCAGACTTTACGTTGGCACGAACCTTCCAGTGGCTTAGGGAGAGCCCTCTGACAGTGCTAGCTAGCTGCTGTAATCTAGTCATGTTCTCTTCCTTTTCTCCTCCTCTCTCTTCTCTGGTTTGCTTCACCTTCTCCATTACCATTTTCTTGTTCCCTGCAATTTAAGCTACGTTTTCGGTTCTGCCTTGTCGAGATGCATCTGTTAAGGTTGTTACCACATTCTCTTACTTCATCCTCTACAACATCTTTAGTATCCAGGCTTTTCCTTGTTTTCTGTGATGCCAAGACCTTCATTTCATACCTGTAGTATTTTCTACTTTGACTCTTGCAGTTAAAACGTAGTTTATCTGAAGGAAGAGGAGTGTCGGATAGAAGCATTAAAATCTGCTTCCAAATATTTGGAAACAAACCTGCCAATTTGAGGAGTGAGAATTTTAGTCAAAACCAGTCCAATTATTTACAAGAATGAGACTAAAGAAAAAAAATTGGCTCATTTAACTTTTTCTTTGGGCGGCAGTCACAGCAGCATGCTTTGCAGTAGAGATTGTAGCTTTGGCAGGAAAGTAGTTTGTTCCTTGTTTAATAAAAAATGAAACTCCTCCCAAACTTGGCCAAGTTGAAAGCTTTTGGGACAAATAAAACCGGTTAAAGGAACATAGTGAAGTGTCTTTGATTTTTAACAATTAAAATATTTGATTTCTTCCTTCCGATTACGTTTTTTATCATTACAGTCTCAGACTGCATGTTTAATAATCCTCTTGAAACACTGAGTGTGCTTCAGTTCTGAACATATTTTCTCATAGTACTGCACAGGCTTTTTCAACAATGTGTAGCTGGCGTGATTCAGCCAGGGACTGGAGACAAAGCCAGGCTTTTCCTGTAATGCCTTGTGGCTGGGCTGGGCTGGAGCTGAGCTGGTCTGTGTCGTGTGATTGCAGTTTAATCTTTCTCCTTCTTCCTGTCACCCCATTAGCATGTAAGAAAAAACCCCAACCCACTCTTTTTAAAGGTAGATAAATTCTCTTTTAAGAATAGGTAGGGTAACAGCTGGGATGAAGGATGGACACAGATTAGAACAAGGAGTAAGAGGAAAGAAGTTGGCACTTGATCAATGTAGGAGAGTATTGGAGAAGCTGGAAGCTGTTGGAGAAGGAAGGATGGAGCTTGTAAGCTGAGAAGACTGGGGGAAAGGACTTAGAAGCTAGTGGCCTGTAGTCACAGTAATGCTAAAATGAGACAGGCTGGGGAGATGCTGGCTCTGCTTATGCAAGAGACTGAAAATCATTGTGCAGTTAGCAGCAGGATGCAAGAGAGGAGGAGCTTGGATAGGAAAGTAGGAATGGTAAATTTACACAGACACAGGCAGAATTTTACTGAGACTGTCTGAATAAGGCAGAGCTTTGGGACAGCCATTAAAAGTTCAAGATGTGGGGAATGTGGATGGGTCAGGCAGTCAGAAGTGTGGGAGCTGAGCTGGAGGTGTTTTGCAGGGGCATATGGAGTAAGGGTTGGAGAGAAGCCATCAGGAAGTGTGTCCCCGTGGGAACCCTGTCTGGTCCGAGACCAGAAATGTGAGACGTAAGCTTGTAGATTCTTCCTCTTTTTCTGCCCATATGTACCTGTGGTTGTCAGTGCCTGTGCTGGCACACTTCTGGCCCTTGTCTGTGCTGCTGGAAACATACTCCAGGCATGAGTTAAGGCTGGTGGCTCAGGGGGTTCAGGAGGTCTCAGGGTTTCAGTTGTGCCGTGAATGCTGTGGTGGGGGTAAGAAGGCTGCCGTGGTGTGGTGTTTCTCTTCCCAGCTGGTTTTGAAAATGAGATAGTCACATGCAAGAAGTATTTCAAGAGACCACTTGGAAATTACTAAATAATTACTGCCTTTGCACTTCTCTTGATCTCTCAAATGTTGACATTAAAAACAGTCCTTACAGTAGCACACTGTCACATGCAGAGGGTGTAATAGACCCAGCTGTGTGATCACGGATATTTTTTACTAGAAAAAGCTGTCACCTGTGAGGTCCCTGGCTTGTTTGCTGCAGATGTTTGAGCTTGCTTAATGTACTGGGCAGGGCTTGGAAAAACTGATCTTTAGGAAAGACAGGGGAATTCTGGCCTTGCCTGTGTGGCTCAGCAGCTGAGCAGTCTTAAATCACTTCAGTTAGGCTGTTTGTAGGTTGTCACTGGCTGGTTTTTCCTCCCTTCCTGTTTGTCTGACCTGGGACCTGGGGTTTGATTGTGGAAGTAGCAAAACCCACACAGTTGGAACTGAAATTGGTGGCAGTGTTGCTTGGTCATACAAAATGCTATATAAATACAAGTGCAATGAAACTTAAGAGTTCCAGTGATCAAGTGAAACACTGAATATGAATAAAACTGTTAACTTTTGATTTCTGGGTCTTGAAACAAGCTGTAAAATAGGTACTGTATCATAATAGCTCCCCATTCCCATGGACTTTTGGAGGTGAATTAAACTGAGCTTTGCAAAATGTGTGAGGTTTCTTTGGATTTGGTATGTCTGAAAACAGGAGCTGAAGACTTTATAGTGTGCGTGCTTGAGTGTTCTGTGTGGCCATAGGAGGCATGAGATCATTCCACTGCCTTTCTGCTTGTTGAAACAAACTGTAAAATAGGTACTGTATCATAATAGCTCCCCATCCCCATGGGCTTTTGGAGGTGAATTAAACCAAACTTTGCAAAAGCTGTGCGTTTTCTTTAGATTTGGTATGTCTGAAAACAGGAGCTGAAGTCTTCATAGTGTATGTGTGCTTGAGTGTTCTGTGGCCTTAGCAGGCACGGGATCATCCCACTGCCTTTGGGCTTGTTGTAATGGAGAGAAACTCTGTGGTCACCTATAGGAAAGACTTGGCAGATGCAGAGCCTAACCACCAAGATGTAAATCTTTCAGCTAGCAAAGCAGCTGGGCATGTGACTAGCCTGTTAAATGGCTTCTGTATAACCTGCTGCTGCCACTTTCAAGCCTTCCAGATTACTTTTCTGTGGTTGCTCTTTGTAGGCAGGAATTTTCCCATCGTGTCATCACAGTTGCAGAAAGATTTAGTCAGATAAGGAAATTGTATGTTGAAAATGTTAGCAGAATTAACCTTAAAGCATACTTATATGGACCATTTGCATTTCAAAATGTCTTCCTGAATCTGTGGTTAGCTGTCCATGCCATGTGTACTATAGATTTGCTGTGAAGCTTAAATAAAAGGCAGGAAAATCCATGTATGCCTTTTTTTTTTTTTTTTCTTTTTCTGCATTCCTCAATGGCTTTTTTATTTCTTCCCCTTCCAAAGGTCCGTACTCCTTAAATGGTTATAGGGTGAGAGTGTACAGACAGGATTCTGCCACCCAGTGGTTCACTGGCATCATCACTCACCATGATCTCTTCACCCGCACTATGGTGGTTATGAATGACCAGGTGAGTTGATGGATGATACTCAGAAACAAGCTGCAAGTGAGCTATGCCTTAGGAGGTTCTCATTTTTGTTGGTAGCACTCAGAAACACACCAAGTTGGTCCAGTTCCGGGAGGTTGAGGGAATCACTGCACTGGAACTACAGCACAGCTGTGTAGGGCTATGAGTTAAATCTTCCTGAAGCTGTGCATTTGTGCAGTGATATGATTAATACTAGTCCTACAGTTTCTTCTGCTGTTGCTATTTGACTAGTGAAATCTTTGAAGTGAAGCAATCCAG
Organism: Phylloscopus whistleri; assembly: GCA_017589585.1. Lineage (NCBI taxonomy): Eukaryota > Metazoa > Chordata > Aves > Passeriformes > Phylloscopidae > Phylloscopus > Phylloscopus whistleri. The sequence goes on from JADMLD010001292.1 coordinate 356,650, forward strand.
TTTGAAGAACTGGTCTTCCCTGTCTGCTCTGCTGAGAATTTCTTTTCACAAGAATGAAATCTGTCAGCACTGCAGTAATGGTTACTTTTTCCAAGCAATTGAAATAGTCACTTTCTACAATTTATTGAATTAAGCATTTACTGCAGCCCTAATTTATATTTGCTGTGGTGGGTTTTAGTTTTATTTTGGAATTTGAAGTTACAAAAGGAGTTAATACTGATACCTTTAACGGCAGTAATGAATTCTATTTCAGGAGAGTAATGACTCAACAGTAATAGAGTGAATGACCCATCTGCCTTGAAATGACTGACAAAACCATGTGTGACAATAAAAATTTAAGACTTCTCTGTTACTCAGATAAATTCTTTCCTTTAATTTGCTCAAATTAATATTCCCCAAATGTTACTTTTTTCACTTTGTGCCATATCCTTTGAAAATCTGTTTAGCATTTCCTACTTTATGAAGTATTTCTCACTAGTAACGCTCAACAGTTCTAGAGTTCTTCTTTCCAGTCGTTTCGGTTCTCGTCTTGTAATAGTTTTGCTTCTGTTGAAAGCAGTACTGTAATGTGCTTCTGCAGTATAATTTATAGTGTACTAAACAAATTTTATAAAATACTTGTATATTGTAATTACTGCTTAGGGATTATTCTGTGAAATAGCTTGTTAAATCTCAAATTTGGAGGTCAGTGGAAGGGGAAGGAATGGGTGGTGGGGTACTTTTTGCCTTTAAAAAAAATTATTTTTTCAGTGACATGTAAAGACACATTTGCTTTGGTTTGACACTGTTGCCAGCATTTGTTGTGTCATATGTCAGTTCTGCTTGTCAGGATTAAGTAGGCTTTTCTCTGATTAGTCTTTAGCACACAAAATAGACTGGTGAACACTGGTACAGAAAATACAGATTAGGCATTGTCTGAACATCTGTGGATTGTTATTTTCTCTCTTCTCTTTTTTCTCTCTTTTTTTTTTTTTTTCATAAACCAGGTGTTAGAACCTCAGAATGTTGATCCTTCTATGGTTCAGATGACCTTTCTAGATGATGTTGTTCACTCTTTGTTGAAAGGTGAAAATATTGGCATCACTTCACGCCGACGGTCTCGTTCCAACCAGAACAGCAACACAGTTCACGTAGATACATTTATCTTTTTACCTAAATATTTTTGTATATTGCAAATGTTAAAAATTCATGTTTAAAGACACTAATTAACGTTGATTTAAGTCCATTAATAACAAATTATTTTTAGGGTCATTATACACGTGCACAAGCAAATAGTCCCAGACCAGCAATGAATTCCCAAACTGCAGCACCGAGACAGAATTCTCACCAGCAACAGAGGAATACTCGGCCAAATAAGAGGAAAGGCTCTGATAGCAGCATGCCTGATGAGGAGAAGATGAAAGATGAAAGATACGATTATATAGGTCGAGGAGGTAAAAGTGGTTAATGGAAAGGGAGGGAGAGCTTCCTAAAACTGTATTAGACTGAGAATCTGATAGATGTGTTTTTATCTTTTGCAGAAAACCCCAAAACCAAAAATAAACACTTTCTTAGTAAAAGAAGAAAACCTGAAGAGGATGAAAAAAAATTAAATATGAAGAGACTGCGGACAGACAATATCTCAGATTATTCTGAGAGCAGTGACTCGGAGATTTCAAATAAAAGATTAACAGATTCATCCTCAGAGCAAAATTCAGAAAATGAGCTAAAAAGCAAGAACTCTTCAAAGATAAATGGAGAAGAAGGAAAATCCCAAACTACTGAGGAAGTAGAGCAGACACTAACAGATAGACAATCTCCATGGGATGAAGTACAGCAGGATAAAAACCATGAAGAGACAGAAAGACTGAAGTCATCAGTCTTGGATCATCAGGAAAAATTTTCGCTCCATGCAGCGGAGCAGCCATCACTTTATGAGCAGAATGCCAAGGATCCACCTGTTCAAGAATGTAATGCAGAAAAACATCATCCTGTGGAGTTAAAAAATGAGCAGTTTTTACCCAGACCTCCTACTCCTAAGTGTGTTGTTGACGTTACTAATAAAAACAACTCTGAAAAGGAGAACCAGGATAATGCTGCAAGTACCTTTGGTCTGCAAACAGTTCAGAAAATAGAATCTCACAGCAGTGATTTAAAGCAGCAATTTGCAAATGCAAATTTCCTTGAAGCAAGAAAACAGGAAGCTGATCAAAGTTGGGTTAGCAGTGTTGGTAAAACGGATTCGATACAACCTGGGGTTGTAAAAACATTACCAGTAAATGAACACTTAAATTCTGAAAAAGTGCAGTATGGCTCATTTATGTCTTCGTTAAATGTAGCTTCTCTAGCAGAAGAGAGTAAACTGCGTAAACAAAGTCCTGTCCCCGATTCTGTGAAGTCAAAATCTAGTGCTTCAGTTGATCATCCTAAAACAAAGTCACCTGATGTTAAGCCTAAATTCACCCAATCTTCCGATACTGTGAAGTCTAAGGTTAGTTCCCAAAACAGCCATGCTACTGGATTAACAAGGTCAGCCAGTAAAACTGATCATGATTTGCCTAGGTCTAGTTTTCATCCAGTTCCAGCTAGAGTTAGCGCTCTAGAAGCTACTAAGAGTCCTCTTATCATTGACAAGAATGAACATTTTACAGTATACAGGGACCCCACTCTGATTGGACAAGAAACAGGAACTAATCACATTTCACCTTACTTGCATCAGCATAATTATCCTCTGCATTCCTCATCCCACCGAACCTGTTTAAATCCAAACGCACATCATCCTGCATTAACTGGTTCATCCCATCTGCTCGCTGGGTCTTCAGCTCAGGCTCCCTTGTCCGCTATTAACACTCACCCCCTTAGTAGCGCATCTCACCATTCTGTTCATCACCCTCATCTACTTCCCACAGTGTTGCCGGGAGTGCCTGCTGCCTCCTTGCTGGGTGCCCACCCGCGACTAGAGACTGCTCATGCTAGCAGCTTAAGCCATTTGGCATTAGCACACCAGCAGCAGCAACAGATGTTACAACACCAGTCTCCACATCTTCTCGGACAAGCTCATCCTTCTGCTTCCTATAATCAGCTAGGGCTTTATCCAATTATTTGGCAGTATCCAAATGGAACACATGCTTACTCAGGACTCGGTCTGCCCTCCTCCAAATGGGTCCACCCAGAAACTCCTGTTAACGCGGAGGCTTCCTTGAGAAGGGTAAGTTAAAATCCTTTTTTTGTGACATATTTAGCTGGGCCTGGTGTCTCCCAGCAGTGATTTCCTAGGTACAGATGTGGTAGTTGGTGTCATACCGTGATGGTGGGGTTTTTGAGTAGGCAGACAACTAGGAATGGAACTACAGCAGTAACCGTTGTCTTATGGTGGATGTATGTATGGAGTTTTTCCAGACCATGATTTCCTAAGAATTCTGAGGAAAGATGAAATGTTTGATTTTAATTTATGACTAAAAGTGAGGTCAGCAAGCTTGTTTGGGAACTCAAGTTCACAGGGTAAATATTTGCTACCTCAAACTGTGTACCATTGTGTAAATGAAATATTAGGAGAGGTGGGACAGTCGTCTTCATAGTGAAATTACATGCATGTTCACTCAATAATGGTGAAAGATGAAGAAGGAAAGAGTACTAAATCCAGTGGGAAGTTTTGAAGAGAAATACTCTTGCATTTATAAATATTTCATGCACACTGTACACTCATTTCTCTTAACACCTATCTGTGTACCCTTTTCTTGGCGTGTCGTTTTCTCCCCTTCTGTTTCTGTTGACACACATCCCTGCCTTCCCATCTGCTTTCTGCTCTGTATTCAAGTCAGGGTGATTCCTCTGTCTGTTTGCTGAGTGTAACCACTGAAGTCCCAGAAGAAATGGTTAGTGTTTTTCAGCCTAGTGCCCAGTGCAGTGGTGGGGTTTGGCAGGCAGACGTGGCAATTACAGGAAAAGTTTTCTTAGCTCCTGAAGGCTTGGGATATGGCCTGCTCATTGCAGGCACCTCAGAGGAGTAGTGTGAGATGAAGTGTGTGTAGTGCAGACAGAAACTTTGGAGAGCTTTACTGCCAGCTTCAATTAAACCACCACTGAGTATGTGCATGCTGATCTTTACAGGCTTTCAACTTGGCCTAATTTGGGCAGATTTTCTCAGGGACCACAAAAAGCATGTCACTGGCAGTGGTCCTTCTGCCAAATTGTGAGCCTTTGTGTTGAAGTTTGGCATTCTAAATGATTAGAAAGATTTTTTTTTTTTTTTTTTTCATCGTGGAGAAGGCTGTTCCTCCCCAGATTCATTCTTAAAAAAGCCAAACATTGTGGCTGCGTCTTTCCCAAAACAGCCAGTTTGAGTTGGCATTGTAATATGAAGTGAGTTTGATCTAAAATGTGATAAAATCAAAACGAAGCAGTGAAGAAAAGCCTAAGAGAAGAAGATAGGTGGATTTATCTTTTCATGTTGCTGCCTGCTCCACCCCATCCAGAAGTCCATTTTAAAAGAACTTATGATAGACATTTTCACTTTGGCTGCCTGAAGAATGCAGCCCTGCATACTGAGGCACGTAACTTTTTAATTATGTTGATATGTGGCAATTGTCTTGTGGTGACTTGTCTTCTGGATCTTGCACTGGAGGCCTTTTTAAAATAGATCTTAGAAACCCGGAATGGGCGTTGCCAAGGTCGGTTTGCATGGATGCCACAATCACAGACAGGGATCTGTGTTTCAGCTGTAGCAGCAGCAGCAGCATCCACCCTTGGCTCAGGGTTGAGCCGTGTCTCTGAGCTGAGGGAAGCGTGCCCCAAGCCCACCTTTCCTGCTGTCCTTGGGTGGCTGTGGCAGCTCCCGTGTTTGGGCTGGGCAGTAGATAGTTGCAGGTGGAGTCACGAAGCTGTTTGAGCAATGCTTGGTGCTCAGGCAGATGTTCCCCAGCTCCTCTAGGGAGAAGGTGACGGGCCTTCTTTGCATAATACTTTAATACAGCTTACAGGCTGTTCGTGGGAACTCACCACAGCGTGGGAACTCCTGGCCTAGGAAACGTGCGCACTAAAACTGTGAGCACAAACCCAAGTGGCTGCTTTAAATATTCAAAAACACAGAAATCATAATAACTTCAAAGTTCTAGCACCTGCAGATCTATTCTGTGCTGCGTGCATGTGTCATGAGAGCTCTTGGCTCCCCTTCTGCTGCGGCAGTTCCCAACTGGAGTTGCCAAGTCTGGGGAGAAGGATAGGGATGGATGGGTGAGGAGTCTATGGAGGGGAAGAAGATGGGGATGAGCAAGCACCACGAGGCTTTGGGGTGTGCACAAAAGCTCGCTCTTGTCCCCAGTCCCTTCTTGGCCTGTCCCCAGCACTTGAGCCCCATTGAAAACAGGTGCCCTGCTTTTCCACTCTGCTGTGTGCATTTCTTGTATGCAGGTCTCCTAAGCAGAGTAGAGAGAGAGGGCAAGAGGAGAGAGAGCTGCTCCTGGTCTTTTCTGCAGGCTGTTACACAAGTTTCAGTAAAGATAAGAAAACAGAAACTTAACAAAGTAGTAGATTAAAAAGTAGTTTCACAGATTAAGATTTACCGGTGTGTCTAAATGAGGAGGCCCACCTCTGGAGTGTTTAGGTACACAGCATAAAATTGGGCTGTGTTTTTGCCATGCTGCACAGTATGGCAGGTGTGTACATTTATGGTTTCAATAGTGTGATGATGATGATCAAGCCAAATAAAAATGCCTGACTAAATAAAGCAGATTAATTAGGATTATCATACTTAACCATTTTGTTGGGGCAGGAGAGGAACAATCCAGGAAAGAGATACTTACATCCCGTGTTATTGGGATTTGTCATAAGGCTGGAGATAAAGTTGCTTCCAGAAATATCAAGCCATGTTTGTATTTTTAAGGAAGTACTTCTTGCAGTTCTTTGAAGAAATAATGGTCTTTTTACTAGTAATTGAATTTTAGAGTTGTCAAGTTGTCATTGGTTTGTTAATTTTGATGAGCTTGAGATGCTGTTCTAGAATTAATTGCTCATCCTGAGTACTTGAAAATTGAATGGTTCTAAGAATGCTTCTGAAATGTGTAAATGTTTTTTATGCTTGAAGTCCAGGGGAAGTACAGTCATGTTTTAGTTGGTCAAAAAAAAGTGACTCAGAATGTTAGATTTTGTTTACTATGATTTGATATTGAAATACATTACTTCACTTTGATCATTGGCAGGACTTGGTAGAGTTACCCCGATGGTCTCATGATTATTTTGAAATCTGATTTCATTTTTTGTTTTGGTTGGTGTCAGCAGAATACTCCCAGCCCTTGGTTACACCAGCCCACCCCAGTGACCTCAGCTGACAGCCTTGGCTTACGGAGTCACATTCCTGTGCGACCATCCAGCGCAGATCCCCTTCGGCCTCTCAAACTGACAACGCATTCCAGCCCGCCTTTGTCCAAGAGTATTGCAGAGCATCGCAAAGAGTGAGTTTGCTGTTGAACTCTGTGTGTGAAGGTACAGCTCAGAGAGTGGTGTTGCCTTTTAGCTTCCTTTTAGTTCATTTGTAGATGTGCATGCCTGTGTGGGACACAGGCTTGTCACTATGTTGCCTTGTTGACTTGGTGTGGTACTTGAGTTCATGAGTCATTTGAAGACTTCTGAAAATTGTACTTAATATAGAGAAAAGTTTATTTTGTGTTAATAGATAACTTTGTTCGGGGCATGGGAAGAAAGGTCTTCTGTCTAGCACATTGTACTACATTCAGGCTAACCCGTGTTTGCTTAACCTTTCTTCAAACAGAGAACTGGAGAGGAAAGCATTCGTTGAACCTTTGCGTTCTGTTACCACTGCACCAGTGAAGAGTGAACTAGAGCAGAGCAGAACGCAGGCAGCAAAGGAGAGCCACATGCACAGACATTATGCAGATCCAATGCTGAACCAGCTGCCAAGGCCACCACAGGAGACTGGGGAGCGACTGAGCAAATACAAAGAAGAACACAGACGGATACTCCAAGAAAGTATTGAAGTTGCTCCTTTTACAGCTAAAATAAAGGCACTGGAGGGAGAGAGAGAGAACTACTCCAGGGTGACATCCTTATCTTCAAGTCCCAAAAGCCATTCAGTAAAATACGACAAAGATGCTGAACGCTCTGTGTCAGAACTGTATAAAATGAAACATTCAGTTCCACAGAGTTTGCCACAGAGTAACTATTTCACTACCTTGTCTAACAGTGTAGTAAATGAGCCACCAAGATCATACCCATCAAAGGAAGCTTCAGGTGTATATGTTGATAAGCAAACTAATTGTCCTTCAACAGCAGCTAGTCCCCAGGCTCTCCCCTCCTACATTTCTTCCCTTTCAAAACCTCCACCTTTAATTAAGCACCAACCAGAGAGCGAAAGCTCTACAAGCAAGATACCCGAGCAGCTTTCACAGTCGGTGCAGTCTCACTCTGTAAATTCTTTCAGAAGTGACAGCAGGAGCCCCACTCAGTTGTCAGTCTCATCATCAAATACACTCCGGAGTATGCCTGCCTTGCATAGGGCCCCTGTGTTTCACCCTCCTGTGCACCAGAACCTGGAGAAGAAGGAGAGCAGCTATAGCAGCCTTTCACCTCCGACTCTAACCCCTGTTCAACCCGTTAATGCTGGTGGTGGCAAAATACAGGAGTTGCAGAAACCGCCAACTTTAGTACCTGAGCCCAAGGAAGCCCAAACTGTTTACAAGGGCACTTCTGAACAGAATTTATCAGAAATGTGGAAGTCTAACAATGCCCCAAACAACGAAAAAGCGGATTGGCACAGCGAAAGAACGAGTGGAAAGTCACAGTCCGCTACAGCGTCTGTTATTGTGCGTCCTCCTTCTAGCACAAAATACGAGAATGTACCAGTAATGCAGTCTGCTTCCAAAGATCGAGTCAGTGAGAGATCTTCAGCTGTGACAAATCCAGCAGATTGCCTGAAAACAGCGGAAGCCAGGGAGACTGGAAGAGTCGTACTGCCAAATATGAACTCAGACAGTGCTCGCACACAGTATGAAAAGAAATTTGCAGCTGTCTCGCAAGGCAGCATTCCTCGTGCTGTCACCCCTACCACAACTATCATCTGCAGCACCAAAACGGATGTCACCACCCCAGCAGCAATGACAACCAGCGTGTCGAGCCAAGGGAGCTCCGAAGTGACTTACTCGGTGTCGGGCTCCGTGTCCTGCGCGCTGCCCGAGTGCGCGGCCCCGAGAGCGGCTGGCCAGGCGGCGGCACAGCCCCAGGAGTGCAAGGTCAGCACCGCAGCTCCGGTTACATCCGCTGCTGGCAGCACAGGCAGCGCTGCTCAGCCCAGCTCGGGATTCTCCACCTCTACTGACTTTGTCCATTTGAAAAAGCACAAGGCGGCGTTGGCTGCAGCTCAGTTTAAAAGTAGTAACGCCACTGAGACCGAGTCCAGCTCTGTGAAAAATCAGACATTTTCAACCTCTCTCTCCCTAGACAGTGCTATCGTCTGTAATACAATAAACAAAGCGAACTCTGTAGGCAGTGGGCAGGCTTCCCAGACGAGTCAGCCAAACTACCACACTAAACTGAAAAAGGCTTGGCTAACAAGGCATTCAGAGGAAGATAAAAACACTAATAAAAAAGAGAATTCAGGGAACAGTGTTTCAGAAATTATTAAGCCGTGTACTGTCAATTTAATAGCTTCTACATCAAATGATTTGCAAAATAACATAGATAGCAAAATCTTGGCGGATAAGTTTGCAAAGGAAGATAAGCACCCAAGGAGAAAAGGAAAAAGAACTTACGAGTCTGGCTCTGAAAGTGGTGACTCTGATGAAAGCGAGAGCAAGTCAGAGCAAAGGACTAAACGGCAACCCAAGCCAACTTACAAAAAGAAACAAAATGATTTGCAGAAAAAAAAGGGTGATACCGAGGAAGACGTGAAACCAAATGGTGTTCTTAGCAGGAGCGCCAAAGAGAAAAGCAAGCTGAAGTTACAGAGCGGCAGTAACAGCAGTGAGTATATTAATCTGATTTGGAGGACACAGAAGCATGTCAAGTCCAGCACTGTTAATTGTGAAGGGTTTGTCATGCACGATAGCTGGGAAAAGAGCTAAAAAACATGCCCATGTAAATGAGTAGGTCCAGATTTATCTGTCTTGAGGCCATTTGAAATATCCTGGTGTGAGAAATAGAGTAGTTTGTTTGTCTGCGTTAACAAACTGGTTCTTGGCCTAAAAATAAGCAGTAAACCATCTCGTTTATGTTGTCCATCAGAATTGGGCAGGCTGGTGCATATAGTTGTACCACTTGTATTGAGCTATATATATATGTTGGGGTTTTTTTTATTTTAAGATCTAATGAATTTATTTTTAGAGCACTGCTGGAGGGAAAGATTCTCTGTTGTTGAACTCTAATTCATCCTTTGATCAGAAAGCCAGAGGCAGTTCCTTGAGAGTCTGATGCCACTCAGTTACGAGTTGGTTAATTTAATGAAAGGTTTAAGGGAGAATAATTTCACACTCCTAACTAGCATGTGTAGTACATGGTGTTAACATCCCTCTTGTTTAAGGAATAAAAAAAAATAATTTAGGGAAATACAAATTTCCATTTAAATGTAATACTATAACGTGTAGCAGATTGTAATTAGATTAATATGAAAAGTGAAACTGGTCTGCCAACATAAGGGATTTTATTTAAAAACTTGCCTTATTTTTTATCCCAATTTATTATTCTCCAAGGATTCTTCTTTGTCTTTGGTCTGGTTAAGTATGGGAGAATCTACCATTAAATTACTTCTTGTAAGATGTTTTAAGTACAGGTAGCAAGAAAATGAGCAATACTGCCTGTAATTACATTCTGTGGCTTTTCACTGTCTGCTGTCTAAAGTTACTCTTCTGGTATTTGACAGTACTTGATCCCTGAATTGTACTGGGTGATGAAAGTGTTGTAGTCTGTCTCAAATATTCTGGATATTTGGTCCAGTGGTAATAGTATTGCTTTTTCTTTCTGCTTACAAGTGAAGGGAAGATCAAGGCGAACATGCCTGTAAAATCTTTTTCAGCTTCCCTTCTTAAAGTAAGCTGTAAATACATACATTTAATGTGTTGAGTGTATATATTTATGACCCTTCTGTTGTTGCAAAAGATTTTTTCGTGGTAAATTTCTGCGAGAGCTGGTCAGAGATTTTTTTTCAAAAAGAACTTTCCATAAAGATTTACACAAAATCATGATCAACCTTGAGGAGCTTTCAGGAAAGATGATATTCCCTTGGAACAGCTGCCTGGGTTCTCTTTAGGTGGCTGGAGGTAGCTAACTGTGCTTCAGGGTCTGGGGCTCAGTGGCAGTTTGGCAGCATGGGTGGTATGTGGATTGTGCTTTGTCCTGATGCCACTTTGGAAAGCCCCCCGGGAGTTTGTGCTCTAGCCAGAGCGCTCAGAGCTCCAGGCTCTGAGGCTCCCTCCTGCGAAGCAAGGCATTTCACAGCCCTGCAAGTGTTGGGGGTCTTCCAAGGGCCTACTCACAGAGCTTGAAGTCTAGCAGCTCCCAGGTGACACCCAGGATCTCTGCTTCCAAGGCAGAAAACATTGTTTTGGACTAGTAAACCTGTACTTGGGCTTTTTTTACTCTTCAGGTTTTAATCCAGTTAGTGTCGTGCCTTGGGTGAATATGGAGTGTGGTTTCTAGGCCAAGAACTGAGGCACAGGCAGTCTGTCACTTGCAAAGTTTGTACAAGTCATCTCTGGCAAAATACCGATCTGAACCCAGGTACCAAGTCCAAAGTTAGCACCTGACCCGTTTATCATCCTACATCAGATCCCTGTTTACAGGACATGAACTTTCAAGAGCAGTGGTAGATGAAATGACAGATAATTCTCTCTGTCTGCTGATAAGAGTGGTGCCACTTTCAAGAGTCCTTAAAATGAAAGCTTGGTTAAATAACAACAGGGTTCAGTTTCAAAACCTGTATGTGAAAATTGCACTTATTACTCAATAGACTTGCTCCTCATGTTACTTGGTGTCAGATCTGCTGACTTCGGTATCGAAAATAGACTTATACTGCTTGGCCTTGCAAAGCCAACAAACCAGACAGAGTGTAAATGGATTCTGTGACCGTAGCTGCTGTTCTGTAGTCATATCTGTAACCTTAAAAAAAAAGTTTTGAAGGAGTTGGAATTTGGTTTTAGGTTGGGTTTTTTAAGCTCTGCTTTTATTCATTAAACTGTGGCCTTTTTTGCCTACATCTTCGCTTGAAGCAGAGTTCAAACCTAGCAGTCTTTCAGTATTGTATGTCTTTGCAGAATGAGATTCTGAAGGTGGTTTTAGTAGAATACCTGGTGAATGATACACCTAATATAGGGGGAAATGTAGTGTCTTGGGAGCTTAGCAGTTACTTAACTGTGCTCCTGCCTGTGTAAGTTTAATCATTTTGTTGGTTTGTTTTTTAACTTTTAAGAAAAAAACGTTGTCCGCTGACTGTCTTGACTGTGATCTGTGTGGAAGCAGTGCCAGTATCTCACCTGAAACTCTACTTACTTTTGCAGCTGGTATACCTCGCTCCGTGTTAAAGGATTGGCGCAAAGTGAAGAAGCTGAAGCAAACGGGAGAGTCCTTTTTGCAGGATGATTCTTGTTCTGAAATAGGACCAAATCTGCAAAAATGCAGAGAATGTAGGTTAATAAGAAGTAAGAAAGGAGAAGAACCAACTCACTCACCAGTATTTTGTAGATTTTACTACTTTCGGCGGTAAGTATGCCTAGTTTCCTGGTAATGTGGTGCTTCAGCCTTTAAAAATAATACTGACAAAGGACTGGCATACTTGAAAGCATGTCTGATTTTTCTGTCTCAGTCCACCCGATAAAAGACAGCATCTATTTTAACAGTATTTACATTTCTTTTGTGGATTGACTTCATCACTGTTTAAAGCATTTACAGCAAAGACATCAGAACATTTGCCTGGTGTACCTTAGGCAAGCAGAAAATACAGCACATTGCCATTACACAGGTGTCTGACATGTGAAGTGGGATTTTCATAAGGCAAGCTTCAGTTTTGCTGGACAAGTTGTACAACTCCAGAGTTGCACTTACTTGTAACTGTTCTTATGCCAGTATATGGTGGGAATGTTGCTTGTGGTTTTCTGGGAGTTTTCTGAGGACAGAGAGGAGTTGGGACCTCCTTTTTTGCAATTAATGGCCCATCAAGGGAAACTCGCAAGGAAGAAAATTTTCCTGGGGTGCAGGAAGCGCCAGGAAAGGGTAAAACAGCTTCAGTTTGTGTATGGATTGTGCTGTCAATATTAATCCAACTTGTTTTCAACAAGAAACTGTTCCCTAAATGAGGTTTAATTTTTTATAAGGAATCTTCAGTTACAAGACTTGGTAGATCCATAGGAATCGTTTCAAGGTTGGACTCTGAATACCTTCTCTGTAAGAGTATTTGCTTTCACATTTGGCAAAGTTGGAGTTTTGGTTGGTTTTCTTCCCCCTGTATAAAGGAGAGAACATAATGGTTTGCCAACATTTAAAAAAAACTAGTATGGAATTAAAAAACTTGAATCTTTTTATTATATTGTGGTAAATTTTACAGCACTTTAATTATTTTCATTGTGTTTGGGTAGTAGGGCTTGAATTTCAAAAGATGTTTACACTTCTTTTGGAAATTGTTTTGGAAGCTGAAAGTTGATAATTTCATCTCGTTCATTTGAATACATATCTAAATGTTACTTCTGGTACTTCTAAATTCAGGACTGTTTCACTGGCATAAATTCTTTAACTGTTATATCTGTGTAATGACTTACCCTGTTTTGGATAAGATGGAATAATTAATTGTTACTGCTTAAAAATAGGTTAAGTATAGCCAGGGTGAGTGGCACAGCCCTGGGTAGGGTAACAGGAAAGTCTTTTAAAGGTCAGAGTTTAGTGGACACAAGAACGTTAGCTTCTATTGGTGATTTGTTCTGCCTCTAAAAGTTTAAATGTAGTGTTTGAACTCAAGTTTTCTCAATATGAGAGCAGTAGGATACAAAAATCTATAAAATATAAGTCAAAGTGAGTGACTGCTGTCACAGACATTCCAGAAATTGGAAGTGAGGAAGGAAAGTAGGTGGAATCAAACTTGGACAAAAATAAAAAAGAAAAAAAAAGATCTTTTCTGTCTGCAATTTTAAAGGAGTAATAAATGCTAGAGAGAGAGAATGATGAGTGAACGGAATGCAAAAAAGTTCCTAAAAGGTTAGTTATAGCTTTCATGCTTCCTTATCAATTAAAAACTATTTTCTTCAGTAGGATTTATTTTAAAATTTAAAAAGTATGTAGGATGACAAGGTGAGAAGGAAACTTCGATGTTGTAAGATTAAGCAGCAAGGTGAAGTAGCAAGTAAATTGGAGGTCAGAGAGTATAATGATACGTGCAGTCAAACTATCTGTTTTCGTTTTTAGGTTGTCTTTTAGTAAGAATGGAGTGGTTAGGATAGATGGTTTCTCCTCTCCTGATCAATATGATGATGAAGCACTGAGTTTATGGACACATGAAAACTACGAAGATGATGAACTGGACCTAGAAACTTCTAAATACATTCTAGATATCATAGGGGATAAATTTTGTCAGTTGGTTACGTCTGAGAAAACAGCCATGTCCTGGGTGAAAAAAGACGGTAAGGAACCCTCAAAGCTCTCACATTCTGCAGTTTTTCTTGGATGGCCGTGGCTTCCTTTTGTATAGCTCTCCTCCCCTGGCTGTTGGATTTTCCTGGGCTGTTTGTTAAGAGGACATGCTGGGAAGGCTTCCTTCCTCAGTGGGCCAGCCCAGGCCCCTCCCTGTGCTGGTGGCTGTGCCGGGCCAGGGCCAGGCTCCTGTTGGGTTTGGAGGAGCCTCCATCCCCAGCTTGGCCTCCAGCTCTCCAGCCAGAGCAGCCAGCTCCCAGCCAAGGCCTGTGGAGAGCCAGGTGCTGACTGCTGCCAACAAATGGTGTGTTTCTGATGTGTCTCCTTCCCAAAACAAAGGAGAAGTGTGGAGCAGTGCAGGCCCCGCAGAGCATGTGCCAGCACTGTCACCTCCTCCCCACCAAAGCCACCGTCCATCCTTCTGCCCACAGCAGATGGGCACAGGCTGGTGGGTCTGCTGATTGCAGGCTGTATGAGGGGGAAGTGGAGCAGAAAGCACATACCAGCCAGGTCTCCTGAACAGGCACCTCCCTCCCCTCCTGCCAGCTGGCCTGCTCACTGGTTTGGCTGCCCTTTAGATCAAACATGTCCCGTGGGCAGTCAGATGAAAAACCCTCTTGAGTGCATGGGGTTAAAAGTGTATGCTAAAAAAGTTCTCCATGCTTGCAGCAATATCTTTACTCTATTGCTTAGCCTGTGTTTTCTGAATGCTTATTTCTTTATAATGTGTTGATAGTAGCATTGAAGGGGATGCTGTGTAATGGAACTGAGGGATAGCTCTTGCTGGCCTGTTCGTGAAGGATCACTTTCCTCCCCCAAAACCCAGTTGTGTCTGAGGGGAAACTTATGAATGCTTAATCTATAAAGACTATTCATTCTGTGCTTTTCATTTAAATTTCAGTCCTTTTATTCTGCTTATTTTGTATTTCAGCCAAAATTGCATGGAAGAGAGCAGTGAGAGGAGTCCGTGAGATGTGTGATGCATGTGAAGCCACATTATTTAACATTCACTGGGTCTGCCAAAAATGTGGATTTGTGGTCTGCCTAGATTGTTACAAAGCAAAGGAAAGAAAAAGTTCTAGAGGTCAGTTCTTTATGAACTAGAGTATTGTATAGGCTGTTTATTCTCATTTGTTGCAGAGCTGCTGATCCACTAAAACTGTCTTTCTGTAAAGTGTTAAATTACTTCTTGTGTGTATTGGTTCCTCTTACATCTTTTTTGCCTCCTTTTTTGTCAGTAGTTGTAGAATGAGTCATTCAGAAAGCAACTGCGGTGGGGGCTGTTTCAGCTCTTTGTCCACGTTTCAGTCTTTTTGTGTGGATTGTTGTGGATTGCTTGTGCCTTGTCCCTCAAGGTTAAATCTTGATCAGTTGTGAGACTGGTGCTCAGTCACACCTCTCTCTTTATGGTAACTCACTGCTGGTAAGACTTGCCTTGATTTGAATGCTTTCTGGAGTCCTCCCTTCAGAAGTGGCTTGTCACACTGATGTAATAACTATTTTATAGTTTTATCATAAAAAAGAAAGAGATGGAGAGAAATACTTTGGGTAGTATTTAAAATGAATGTTAATGGAAGTTTCACAATCCATAAGCCTGCCCATATACGTGGTTTATCCTGTGCTCAAATGGAAATGTCTGCTTTAGTCTGGAGAGAGAGAAATGTAACAGGACTAACTTGCAAACCTCTGATTTCTGTGTGACCCAGCTGGGTTGCAGTTGAAAGGAGGAATGACTTGGAGGATTGATTTGGGCTTGGAGCCCTCAGCTGTGACACTGGTGTGCAGGCTGCTCGGTGGAATGCATTGCCTTCCCTGGGAGGCAGGCATTGTGCCCTGGCACAGTTGTGTGCTCAGACACTGTGCCAGGAACTGATTCAAGGATAATGCTGTTTTGAAAAGCAGTTCCATGTTTGTCATAGCAGCGTAATGTCACAGATGTGTAAAGTTTAACTATTAGGTGGCAAAGCTTTGCCAAGTGGAGACTCTCACTCACTTTGTCCCAGGCTTGCAGTGACAAGCCTCCTGCACTGAAGTTTTTAGGGAGCTAATGTCAGTATTTTCCTGCACTGAGAACAGTTGTTAATGCTTTAACGCTGGAGGCTGCTCCAGCAGCTCTTCACTGCCTGAAGTCTGTGTGTGCTCATGTGTGTCTCTGACGTGGCTTGGGATATATGCCAAACATTATTTACTCTGGTGGGAACACACAGTCAGAGGCTTTTTATAGTATGTGTTAACCAGCCAGGAAAGTTTTAGTAAAATGTCTTAGAGGTTTGAACAAGCAGTATAAAGAAGGAGGCTTCTCTTCATTTTTCTTACAGGGAGGACTTTCTCCTTTCTGTTGATTGCAGTTTTACGTGTGAAAGCAGAAGTGTGGCAGCTTCCCTCACTGTGGCTTAATTTCTAATGATGCTGTAGGATTCATGTGAACTGTGTTGTTACTTTGGCACTCTCTTAAAAAACGTTCAGAACCACCCACCCATCTCTATATAATAGGACTTTATATTACACCATTTTTCCTGGAACCGGTAGTTGTTTTTACAGTTGCTGAATGTAACAGAGAATCCCCTGGTTTTTCCCTGCTTCAGCAGGAATGTTAGAGGTTTAACTATTCCAGATTCAGATACTTATCAATGACTTCTCTTATCACTTCACTACATGAGTGAATGAATATGCAACCATTGTTACTGTCAGACAGTTCATGGCACCATCAAGTGCCATGCCATGTTACAACATTTCCATGAGAAAATAGATGAAGGAGATACACTGTTTGGTTGTCTTGATGTATTTATGTTGGTGACCAGTTGGATATTTAGATGTTTTAGGTGCTGCAAAAACTACTGAATAGCTTACAAATTTAATATTTATCTGAAGGAACATTTGAAACATTGTTTACCTACTACAGTGTTAAAAAAATGCCTTAAATGTATTAAATGCTTCCTTTGGTGTGTTCCTTAGTTTAAATTGCTGGAGTGAGCAAACTGGTAAAAGGCTTGGGAAATGTCTTAAAATTAGCAGTTCAGTGGATAGGACACAAGACTAGGGATTAAGAGAGAAATCGCATTCTTTCTGCCCCAAAATCACATAGCAGATTGGTGACCAGTTGCTTGGCCAGACATTTTTTGCCCTTATTCTTCTTGTGTGTTTTCTTCACATGTATTTTGGGAGAGTCTTCCTTAAGCTTTTTTAGTTAAGGAAGTTTCATTTTAACCTACCGGTTAGGCCCTGTCTGCTGGGGCAAATGATTTTCAGCCAGTAAATAGAGACTTAAGGTTTCATGGTTACTTTAATGTGACATAGATCTGTGATTCAACTTCCTCTCCTTAGTGCCACCAGTACCACTGGTGTAGCTGCATGGTGAGCTGAATCAGAGAGATGACTTGGTTAGAAGTTCATCTTTTTGGCTTGTCTGGCAAACTCTGGTTGAAAACAGACCCCTCTAAGTTGGAGTGTGGATTGTGTCAAATTAGATGAGCCATACAGTCACAGCCTAATTATTGTCTCTTTTCTGTGGCAAGATTCATCAAGGGAGGCTCATGGCCATAAAAGCAACTGTAAAGGATTTCAGCCTGTGTTAAACAGGCAACTCACTAAATGTGATAAAGGGGAATACACTATGAAATTTGGAGGTAATTGGCAGGGGCCTGTTACAGATGCAGCTGTTTCAGATTTCAGTATTGTTAAAATTCTTTTAGTTAATGTGAAAAGTAACTGTTGCAAGCAAGTCCTTGTCACACCAGATACCCGGACAGAAGGCCTGGGTGTGTAGAGAAATGTTTGCAACCAAAACCAGTCTGAAAGGCCTTAGGTCTGTCTGTGTGCAATATAAGGGAAGTAAAACATTGGCAATACTGTTTTGCAGATAAGGAGTTGTATGCCTGGATGAAGTGTGTGAAGGGACAGCCTCATGATCACAAGCACCTGATGCCAACACAGATTATTCCAGGCTCTGGTAAGACCATATGCAAACAAGCAGAAGCTTTTTTTCCCTAGGTCTTTCTGTGAAGAGGGGCCAGAGTTGTTTCTTGAAACTTCTCATTTTCCTTTTAAAAACCTGGGAGTTGGGTTAAATTGTTGCAAGAAGGCAAGTGGTTCTGGGCAGTTGCCAGCGCAGGGCACAGATGATGATGGGAGTAAGAGGAGTGTTCTGACAGATGTGTAAAGGGGAGTTTTGGGGACAGGCAGTGAAGAAATTGAGGGCCTTCTTTGTGATGGATTTGTACCTTTTCAGAGCAGAATAAAACAATCAGAATGTATTTAATAAATCTGATCTTAGCTGTCAAAAGAAAATCTTTAAATAGTACCACCGAGACAACAGATTTTTGGGGATTTGTTTTTCACTGTTGTCTGTCCCATACACAGAAAAGCAAAGAAATGTTTTGGTTCAGATGATTGAGAAAGGTGCAGTGAATGAGCTTGTGATAATTGAAACTAAGCAGGAATCATAAACCCAGCTAGATTCAGAATTCTGCTTACAACCAAGGAAGTTCTTTGAAGTAATGCCATTAGGTGTGGTATGGTGGTTGTTAGCACAGAATTTGTCAGTATTGATACAGACCAGAAAATAGAAAACTGAAATGTGCCCTTAAACATACTAAGTAAATTCCCAGGTTATTTTAAGCTGAAAGTACAGAACCAGTCATTATTCTATGAGTTGCTGCATGTTAGTTCAGGTAGAAATGAAGGTTGGGTAAATTTTATAACAAATTCAAATTGTGACATTTCCCAGAGCAGGTTCTAGACTGACACTGGTTTTAATTTTAAATTGTGAAAGTGGGCTGCTCATCTGGAAACAGCACAATGAAGACTGCCTACTTAACCTCAGTTTTGTTCTTCTGTGCATGCCCATTACCAAAGAGCCTTCATTTATATCCTCACATACTGATTTTTTTTGTGAAGACATGGCTCACTTCAGTCTGTAGCTGATGGTTTCATTGAGTGAAGCAATGATACTCCCATTGAACAATGAGAAGTAAATAATTACTGGCTTGCCTGATGTGTGCCATGCAATGGGAATGCAGACTAAAGCTTACATTATTCAGAAGAGTAGTGTGCAATTATTTAATTGAATGTCTCTCTGCACAAGCTTAAAGATAAACTGGGCAGTCATTTTGGAGTAGTTTTGAGTAGTAAATTCAGCATTTTTAATAGTTTAAAACATCGCAGTGTGTGTGTTGTAAAGAGGGTCACAGAATGATTGACAGCTATTGATGTTTTTTTTCTCAATTGTCTTTAGTTTTGACAGATCTTTTAGATGCTATGCACAATATTAGAGAAAAATTTGAAATTAAATCCCACTGTCAGTGCACCATCAAGCAGAGCACACAGGCTGGCAAGCTCCCTGCAATGAATGGTGTGTCTCAGGTGAGTCTATAATGTGTGTGAATGTATTGTATCTTGTTCAAGTGTTCTGATCCTGGTGGATTTTTGTATTTAAGTAGTACCCAGTTGCATTTTAGTTTGCATATGTCGGGGTTAAATGCTGGCCATGTCTTTGAAATACCATAAAGTGAAGCTACGTAGTTAAAAATAAATTTGTTCTTTACAGGTTTTGCAGAATGTCCTTAACCACAGTAATAAAATTTCTCTGTGTATGCCTGAGTCTCAACAGCAGAATACTCCTCAAAAGTCTGAGACAAATGGCAACGCAAGTCCAAGGAGTGATGTGAGCACGGACAGCAAGTTAACACCGCCTGAATCCCAGTCCCCACTGCATTGGCTGGCTGATCTTGCAGAGCAAAAAGCCAGAGAAGAAAAAAAAGGTATATGTTTGAAATTGCCATAGCCTGTCCATGACTCTGGGGGTGCTACTGGTGTGTTGCAGATGACACTAAGCTGGGAGTGTGTGTCGATCTGATGGAGGGTAGGAGGGCTCTGCAGAGAGACCTGGAACAGTTGGATGGATGGGCAGAGTCCAGTAAGATGAAGTTTAATAAGTCAAAGTGCTGAGTCACTTCAGCCACAAGAACCCCCTGCAATGCTGGGGGCAGGGTGGCTGGGGACAGGGTGGCTGGACAGAGGCCAGGCAGAAAGGGACCGGGGGTGCTGGTGACAGCAGCTGAACACGAGCCAGCAGTGTGCCCTGGGGGCCAAGAAGGCCAAGGGCACCGTGCCTGGATCAGGAATGGTGTGGCCAGCAGGAGCAGGGAGGTCATTCTGCCCCTGTGCTGGGCACTGGTGAGGCCACACCAGGAGTGCTGTGTCCAGCTCTGGCCCCTCAGTTCAGGAGGGACGTTGAGACCCTGGAGCGCGGCCAGAGGAGGCAGCGAGGCTGGTGAGGGGCTTGGAG
Source organism: Phylloscopus whistleri (assembly GCA_017589585.1). NCBI lineage: Eukaryota > Metazoa > Chordata > Aves > Passeriformes > Phylloscopidae > Phylloscopus > Phylloscopus whistleri. Next base: position 376,535 of record JADMLD010001292.1, read on the forward strand.
CACAAACCCTGTGAGGAACGACTGAGGGAGCTGGGGGTGTTCAGCCTGGAGAAAAGGAGACTCAGGGGTGTCCTTATCACTCCCTACAACTGCCTGAAGGGTGGCTGTAGTAAGGTGGAGGGGTTAGTGTCTTTCTCCAGGCAGCAACTGACAGAACAGGAGGACAGAGCCTTAAGCTGCACCAAGGGAAGTATAGGTTGGATATTAGGAAAAAGGTTTTTTTACAGAAAGAGTGATAAAGGACTGGAATGGTCTACCCCAGGAGGTGGTGGTGTCACCATCCTTGGATGTGCTTAAAAAAAAGACTGGATGTGGCACTCAGTGCCATGGTTTAGTTGAGGTGTTAGGGCATGGGTTGGACTTGATCTTAAAGGTCTCTTCCAACTTCGTGATTCTGTGTGTTTCTGTAATTTAATTAATGAAAAAAACCCCTATCATTTGCTGTTCACAAAAAAGAAGAGACTGTTCTTTCTTTTCTCTACTGATTCCAACCTTGAAACTGCAATGCCTTTCCCTGGTGGTATCAGAATCCATCACCAGAAGATCCACTGGTGGAATGACTGGTGTGCTGTGCAAATATTTCCAGCTACAGCATCTCTCACTTGGGACAGGTACTCACTCAGCTGGGCATTGATGAGATGCTGAGGAGGGCCTTTGCTTGGTCACACTGTTTGACTGTGTTTTGAAGGATGTAGTTCATCTTTTGGTGTGTTTCCAGGTGAATAAAGCACCAGTGCTGCATAGTCTGTTACCCACCAGTAGGATATGCAGGATACTGGTGCTGTTCCTATGTGTGCACCACGATACAACAGTGTAAACTTGCAATGATTATTTTTGTTTTAGAGAACAAAGAATGTCCTGGAAAACATTCAAAGGAAGGGAAGGACCAGGATAATTTGGAGTCCCCAAACTGTAAAAGTTCCCCTCCTGCATCCCAGAACAACGAGCAGGGCTCAACCTTGCGAGATCTGTTAACTACAACAGCAGGCAAACTGCGCCTGGGTTCCACGGATGCTGGCATTGCTTTTGCTCCAGTTTACTCTACAGGAACAGCAGTAAGTGTTTACAGGATGCACATTTTTTCTCTTAGTCAGTCTATCAGTCTGTTCTGGCATGTTACAGTTAAAACAGTTTGATAGGTGGTGTATTGCTTTAAATATCATTCGTAATTAAAACTTCATACACACACACATTAACATTTTATTTGTTTTTATATTGTGATAATTGATACAGCATCAGAAATGTTACTCTCTTTCAAAAGGAATTGCATTAAGTTGCATTTACATTGTTCAAGCATACATTTGTTTTTTAACAGAGTGGCAAGAGTGGAAGGACTATGCCAAACATTCTTGATGACATAATTGCTTCAGTAGTAGAAAACAAGATCCCACCAAATAGAGCACCAAAGATAAATGTAAAATCTGAAATAAAAGAAGAGCTAAAGGATGATAAAAAATGTCTTCAGGATGACTGCAGTAAACGGTACAGTGATATCCAGTATTCGTGGATCTGTGATAAGCATGTTCTGTGGCTCAGAGACCACAAAAACAGCAACAACTGGAAGCTCTTCAAAGAGTGCTGGAAACAAGGAAGGGTAAGTATTGCGCAGGTTGGTTGGTAAAGTGACATCAGCATGAGCTCTGGGGAGTTGTGTATTAAAGGACAGAAATGCCTGAAACTGGGGTTTCGAACCGCCCCCCAAAAAAAGATTGTAAGGTACTGCCCACAGATGAACCTTATGTAGCTAAACCTGAGGTAACCAGTAATAATAAATCAGACATTTCTGTTGTGGAGTTTCAGATTGCAAAAGAGGTGACACCTTTGGATGTGGGTGCTGCTGGAGGAAGTGTTAACAGCTCACTAAGGCCAGGGTCTTCCATGTGTGTTCCAGACGCATTTATATTCCAGTTCAGTTAAAGAATTTGTCCGCTTGCAAAAGGATAAGTACTGATTTTTAACCATTATTTTATTTTACTCTTTACAGCCTGTTTTGGTGTCTGGAATGCATAAGAAAATGAATTTCAGCCTGTGGAAAGCTGATTCAATCAGTCTGGATTTTGGAAACCAGCAAGCCGATATCTTGAATTGCAAGGACAGTATCATTTCAAACACCAATGTCAAGGAGTTCTGGGATGGTTTTGAAGATGTTTCGAGTATGTTCCTTAAAATGTATTATGGTATTGATTCAGTGTTATGCATGATCAGTGTTAGATACTGCAGTTAAAAATTATCATTATGGATCTTGAGGCTTTCAGGAAACTTTAAAAAGAAAGGTCTTGGTAATCTGTTTCCAGAGATTTTGGTGGAAACCTGCATTTTGTGTCTCTGCAGAATTAAGGATGCACTATTATACTAGCCAGGTCTGACTAAGAAACCAGACAAATGTCCTTCTTACTTAACGAGCTGAGTTTGGTTTGTATCGTTCTTGAGTCTTGAAATCAGCTATCCCCTGTTTATGCAAGAAACTTTGATTCTCGGCAGGTTTAGTGTTTATATTTTAGTTGAATAAAATGCCTACAGTAGTTTATGTTTTAGTTATTTCTTTGTTACTTACAGAACGGCAGAAAGTAAAAAATGGAGAAACAGCTCTACTAAAACTGAAGGACTGGCCCTCTGGTGAAGAATTCAAGGCCATGATGCCAGCAAGGTATTTTGAGTTTAATATTTGATGTTCTTAAGTCAATCTTAATATTATTCTATTTTCTCTCTCTACATAATGGCACAGATTCAATTATAGTCTTTTTTTCTTTCCTCCTTCAGATATGAGGACTTACTGAAAAGTTTACCCTTGCCTGAATATTGTAGTCCAGAAGGAAAACTAAACTTGGCTTCTCATCTGCCAGGATTTTTTGTCCGTCCGGATTTGGGACCCAGACTGTGCAGTGCATATGGTGAGATGCCCTGGGAGTGCAGCAGTTACCTCTTCCCTTAAACTTGGAGAAGATCACACATGACAGTGCTTGATAGGAAGCTGAGCTTTCTTGAGGGATAATTGTTCACTGAATGTAGGGGAAATACTGACTTGGGTATCTAACAGTACATGCACCTGGGCCATGAGAGTCTCTTTGCTTCTCCATTGCTTTCCATCTTTTCTTATGCTCTTACAGTCTTCTGAAGCATATAAATGGTTAGCTGCTTCTACACAGCAATAGAACCTGTCTTTAGGAATGCTGTGTGACAAAATATTTAATGAAATATCATTGTGTTCATAATTCTGGTCAGAAATTAATCTCATCATATTTCCCGTAATTTTTCGTGTGCTGTACACTCAAAAACCTGTTTAGAAAAGGTTGATTCCCTCAGACACGTTCTGTCTGCTCCTTCTTTTGCAAAGAATTTTGTTCAATTCTGTTTTACAAATTGTTGTAATAGGACAAGAAATGAGTAGTAATTTGTGACACAATGGCTTTGATTTTAAAAGTTCTCCAAATATTCTGTGAAACGTATTAACAGTAGTGATAATGGCATGGCTCTGCGAACTGCATCACTAATGCCACTCTGAGGTGATACTGCTTTAGGGCTTAGTGTTCCAGAATGTCCTTTTGACTTGAGAATGTTCATTTCCACTTCTTAAAACTAAAATTAATTTTCCTCTTTGGGCGTTATTTTGATTAAGAACTCTCTTACAGCCAGACATAAAAGTGACAGATTTGATAGCCTTGTGTATTCATTGTACTTATGTTCTGCCCTGAGCAACCTGAAGGGTTGAAGAGGAATGGAACATAGTGGTCAGGAAATGTCTCTGACACAAATGCTGTGTAGGGACAGGTACCTGGACTAAGGGAGAATCTCAAGGACTCTGTTTAAAAGTGATGTTTTCTTGTTTAGCAGGTGAACCAAAAACATGTTTTTAATTTGTCTATCTCAGTGGTGCCAAGTGCACCTCAGAAATTTCTCCTCTGTTGTTGCATGTTCCAATTTGAATATGCAATACAAACAAATCTGAATTTTATCTTGTAACATAGGTGTGGCTGCTACTAAAGACCATGACATAGGAACCACAAATCTCCATATTGAAGTCTCTGATGTCGTGAACATCCTTGTTTATGTTGGCATAGCCAGAGGAAATGGAGTACTTTCCAAATCAGGTAATGGGAAGCTCACTCACTGTAAGAGGTGTAGATGGACTGAATGTTCTGCCCCTTGTAAAATTGACACTGTTGTTCAGATGGCAATGAAAGAGATCCATAAGAACTTGATTACACCTGGGATGTTCTTTGTTTCAAGGGTTTGCACACACATTAGTTGTATATAAAATACACTGCAGTTCATGAATTATGAGATGTATTTCAGACTCTTTCCACTTTTTTTGCCATTACGTATAATTGATGCTCCATTCCTGTGCTGGGGCTGGCATAGCTAATGGAAGGGCAGGGTGAAGGGTTTTTTCTGGGAGCTGTGCTGGTTCTAACAATTATGTCAGGATGATGTATTTGCCAAACCTTCTGTTTGTCCTGCTTTTTTCTGCATGCATTGTGCTTACTCTATTGAATTTGGGCTGTAATGTAATTTTTCAGCACTGGAGAGCCTAAATTGGTGTATGTTAGCCATCTCTATGAGGTTTATTGCTTATTGGAAACAGTCTTTAAATCACTGAAATAGTTCTGTTTCTTTGCCCTTTTTCTTTTGTCCTCTTACTCCATAATCAGCACATGTAGATTTTGGGTGTGACTAATAGAGCTGCAGGAAGGTTTGTCTTCCATTGGCTTTGTTTTCACTTGTGTCTGCACTGAGTTAATAGCAGCAAACTTGAGCATCCTGGGAGAGCTCTGGCTGCAACAACAGCATGCTAAACACTGCTTGTGCTGACTGCAGGAAAACACCTTCTTTATCTTTTCATTTTTTGGTACCAGACCTGCTTGTTTATTTCAGGTAGGAGATTGTGTTCTGTTGCATTCAGGAAATGTGAAAAAGTTTAAAAATTCAACGTATTTTTAAGGTGTCCGTGTCATTCATGTTCTGGTAACACTGAACAGAAAGATCACCTGGTGGCTTCTGTTGTACTCAGCAAACTTTCATCTGCTCAGTCTCACACAAGAAATTTGAAAAGAAGCTATTTTGTTTCAATGTTTTTTTTCCTTCTCACATTGAAAGAATATTTTTTTTGAACCTTAGGAGTTTTGAAGAAGTTGGAAGAGGAAGATTTGGATGACCTCTTAAGGAAACGGTTGAAAGATTCAAGTGAATTACCTGGTGCTTTATGGCACATTTACGCTGGCAAAGATGCTGACAAGATAAGAGAGTTCCTGCAAAAGGTTAGATTTATTGCACATGATTTATAAATATAATCTAAGTAACTGGTAAATCAAAGAGGGCTGGCAAAAACCACAAACCCCACCTCGATGTTAGAGAAGGGAGGAAGGCAAAATTATTTCCTTTATAGCACATAAAATAAATTATACTTGACCTGCTACACCACCAACAAATAAAATCTGTAGCACATATATTCACTTCGTAAGAGTGACAGGTGGCCTGTAACTGAAGGCTCAGGAGGGGATGGAGATTTGCTCTAATACTAAAAATAGTTTGTGGGATTATGTTTTTCTGTCACTGATCCATTATTGTATTATTGCTGCTGAATTTTTGGTGGATTTCCCCATGGCAGATACCCTGACCTCACCACCCCGTGGCCACTGATCTTTGCCAGGACTCTGTCACATCAGTCAGCTCCAGGAGTGTGGCTGTGCTCTTGGTGAAGGTGGAGGCAGTGGGATAACATCCCCAAGGGCAGCAAACTTCCCTGGCTGTGCTGCAGATCATCCTTCAGCAGCATGTGATGAATAAATTAGAGCCACATCAGAACCTTTCAGGTTGTTACCTGGGATGAGTATCCATCAGTCCATTAAATGTAGGGATACCATCTTGGAAGCACTTCTCTGTGCCTTGTCCTTAGCACATTTTTGTGTTCTGGAAGGTGGCCTTGATAGATGACACAGAAATACCCAAGTATCACTGAAGTGATTGCTCAAGGAGATGTCTTTACTGTCTTCTGTGAGGAGAGATCAGATGAGTTTGGCTGCAGCAAAGGGCTCCATAAACAAACTTGAGGCCAAGGGCTCTGCTTTGAGCAGGGAAAGCTGAAGAAATTTAGCAGTGAAGATTCCCTTGGATAATAAAGCAGCGTTTCTGTACCAGGGCAGCTGTCCTCCAGTGACGTAAAGGCTGAACTGGAGGGAAAAATGAGCACTGGTAAATAAAACAAAGCTCGTTCCAGGAGATTCTGAATTATACAGCAAGAGCTTTTTGCTCACTCAGGATGCTCCTAAGTTACATGGTGTCTTTTCAGTTAAAACAGAGTTGTGAACGAAGTCAAGAATGCAAAGGAATAGGTGGACACAGAGAGTAGTCAGCATTTCCTCTCAGCACTTGTGAAACTGTTGTGAATAGCTGTGGAACTATTTGAGCAGCAGGTTTAAACCAGAAGCATTTAGGATGCTGTGTAAAGGAGTTTGTCATTTGCTACCACAGTTTGTACTGGTATCCCAGATTAATTGTGTACCACCATGTATTTTAGGAGAGGATATTTGGGAAATACTGGAGATTAATCAATGGGTAAGCATTGGGATTGCTTTGCTGCTGCTAAGATACTACATCTCAGTATCCAGTTGGAAGGGTGGTAATACTCAAGGAGAGTTTCAAGCTCTGCATCACATAATTACATTTATTTAATAAATAAAAGCAAAACTATGTTTTTAGTGAGATACTTGTTTCATGACTCATGACAGGTGGGTTAGGTCTGTGTTCTTTATATGTAATCACTTTTTTCTTTCAGTGACTAGGATTGATTTAGTAGCAGTTGATTAAGAGTAATATTTGTTCCCCTGTGGCTCACTTGATGAGAAATGGTTGTGCAATTCTGTTTACCAATGTCAGGAAGTATTTTTAAGTATTCATCATTTTTTCTGAATACCTTCATAGGATGGTAGGAAAGCAGCTTCTTATCCCATCATGGCTGAGGTTGGAAGGGGCCCCTTGGGGTGCCTCTGTCCAGCCCTGTGCTCAGGCAGAGTCACCTGGGGCAGGTTTCCCAGACTGCAACCCTTGGCTTTATTGGCTGCTTTTTTCCTGAGCTAAGGTAGTGATGTTGTGTGTCTGTGCAGAATTGAAGAAGGCTGCAAGCCTGAGGAGTTGGCAGCACAGGAACTCCTGAGCTCAGATTTTATTTTCTGGATGAAAGAAGTCACACAGAGAACGTGTTGCTTATTAATAGATTATTGTGCTGAGTTCTTTAAAGCTCTGCCTTTTGGAGTGGGGGTGCTGCAGATGTCCTCAGTTCAGTGAGACTTCCCAGATCCTTTGGAGTTGTTTTGAATCGCTAGCTGGAGTTCTTATTTGGGTGTTGGGAATTGAGTGATGTTGCTTGGCAAGGTGGGTATACATAAAATTTATCAGCAAAACGTTTGGTTCTTTTGGAAATGATTTGGGATCTTTTCTGTACTTAACAGATAGCAAAGGAGCAAGGCCTAGAAGTTTTACCAGAGCATGATCCAATCCGTGATCAGAGTTGGTATGTGAACAAAAAACTTCGCCAAAGACTTTTTGAAGAATATGGAGTGAAAACCTGCACGGTTATTCAGTTCCTTGGTGATGCTATTATTCTACCAGCAGGAGCACTTCATCAGGTAATGTACCTTAGGTTAAAGACATACAGGATTAAGTTGCACGTTTGCTGTAAAATAACTTTTTTCCAAAGACATGGATACATCTGGACTCAATTACATTTTATTTTTTTATTGGTATCTGTTAGCATGTAGGATGTAAAATAAGGTACATCTGCTGGTGTAGCTGCTAACGTACTGCAAATCGAATGCCTTAAGTATTAGTTCCTTTTTTGCTTTCCAATTACAAATGAACAGACTATTATTAACCATTGTTTTCTGCTTTCCATTTCTGTAGCAAATTTCTAAACAAACTGAGTCTAGTTATGGCAGAGTCAGGTTAGTAATTTTTTTCTTCTAAGCCAAAAGTTGACCTAATGGAGGAGGGGCAGGGAGAGCAACTTGAGCAGGTAAAAACACCTGGATGTCAGGTGTCAGTCTTTTTCTCTTTAGCCGTAAGAGGATTGTAGTGGGTGTTCTGGTGTTTCTGTGGGAGATAGTTGGTTGTTTTCCCATGCCACATTTAAGTTCCTTTTAACACAGAAGGTACATCAATCACCAGGAGTCATCTTTGTCTCTTCAGCAGCATTTCTTACTATGAGAAAGGGTGATACCACCCTTGCAGCGGCTGAGCTGATTTAATCTGTAGGTGGGTAAGAAAAGTACTGCCAGTGGGGCAGGATGAATTTATGTTATTCAGCCTCAGTTGCCCCCTGGAACAAAGGGTTTGTCACTGCCTCTAGACCTTTTCTTCTCCTCACAGTCTGTAGACTGCTGCTCCTCGGTGAAAAGAGGAAGAAAGCTCAATTGTTTAGATGAGATTTTTGGGCCATTCTAGATTGATTTCTTTCCTGCTTCAGCAGGAAATGGAGCCTGCTGGCTTGCTGTCTTGCCAGCTGTCAAGCACCACTAATGAGGTCGCTGACTGACAAGGAATGAGGAGCATCCCCACCCTGCAGTTGGTTGTAACCCATCATGATGTTGAAGTTCTACCATTGATCTCCCTGCAGGTTCAAGTGAGGCCAAGCCTTTCTGAAGAAGGTGCTGTTTGGTTTCCAATCTGCAGATCAGCTTCTAGCTGTGGCAGAGAGGAAGCAATGGCTCACCATGTCCCTGTGGCCAGGGCAGTGGGGTTTTCTCTGTGAAAAACTGACTGGGGTGTAGTGATGACAGGGGGATATGGCCCTGCTCTGTCTCTGGCTGTCTCTGTTGGTGGGACATTGAAAGCAACTGGTACCTTATCCAGACCAGGCTCCTCCTCATCCCACTGGGTTTCTGGGTGTACATGGTGGTACATAGCTCTGGATGGTCCATGTGGGTTTGTTTTCTGGCACAGGAAAGAAAGAACCCAGCCCCAAACAGACCTTGGTGACCCAAATCTAGGGGGGGTGGTGTAGGTTGCCTTCCCCTGTGCAGTGACTCAGGGCTTCATGTTGTTTCACAAATGTGGAGGAACATCTGACATTGCTGCTGTTCTTGGCTCCTGCCAGGCTAAAGAAGTTGGCACTCCCAGAGTCATGTATTGCATCCTCTGGCAGCCTTACTCTGATCTCATGAAACAAGAAAGATGTAGCCCAGATAGGAGAGTGGAAAGGGAACCCAGGGGAAGTAACAAATGTACTGGGAAATCTGTTCTATATAACATGTGCCATTATATAAAGGCATACAGAATGTAAAACATGAAGTAGTGGGACTGTTCCAGGCTTTTCCCTGTGCTTCATATGTTTAAGGACCAAAATAAGACCACTGTTATCTTTATCTCCTTGACTTTAAACTGCAGATTGTGTTTGAAGTGGTAATGTTCTAGCTTCTGGCACCAAGGAGTTAATAACATGGTGTTTTTAAACCTTAGTGGGTGAAGCTGAGAACCTTTTCATCTTCAGTAAGAAGTTCCTGTGAATCTGCCACGTAGGAGGAAATAAAAGCATCATGTTCTTTCATGTGTGTGCATAGCGCTCTCTGTAGAGATGCGTAAATACTGACCTTAGGGATCAGCACCAGCACTGCAGAGATACAAAGCACATTTAAGAACTGAAAAATAAGTCTGCACAAGAAAACATACCATCTTAAGTTTACACATTAAGTGTTTCAGATTTACATGCACATTATGAGCCTTTCAATTATTAAAACTGGGTGAGAGTTGATGCTAAATTAGGTGGTGAATTAACATTTTTATTTGCTCATGAGTAATGCTGTGGAGCAGAAGAAATCAGACTGAGGGCTGGAGCTGGGGAGCCTGGCTGCCTGTGGTCACTGTGTAAGTGGAGTTCTGGTACTTCCATTCTGGAGGCAGTTAGGATTGTTGGCACACTGCTGCTTCTGACCTGCTGGTCTAGAATTGACTGCCCAAACACGAAGGAAGTTGTGTGTATTTCTTCTGGATGTTGTTTTTCCACCCCTCCCCACGGTTCTATGGATTCGTGTTTGGCTTTTAAAGTAACTTAACATTTCATGGCAGCATATAGCATTCCTCTTGCTTCCCAGCTTTCTCCCCCTTCCTGTGTACTTGCAGACAGCAGTCACATCCTTCTTGTGATGACTGCAGCAGGCAAAGTCAGACTGTTCCCGGGTGGGATGGGAGGGACGGACTCTCCTGTGAGCTGTGACGGGCAGGGCAGCCTTGTCAGTTCCTCTTGGAGAGGGAATTGCTCTCTTGGGAGGAGAATCCAGAAATAGACACAGCCTTGGACCGGTCACCTCTGCAGATGCTTCCCTGAGTGCTCTGTGAGGGGCATCTCCTTTCTTCTTGGCTATACAGGTTGGGAGCTCAGCAGTGTCCCTGCCTTGGTAATGGCTGGGCCAGGGAGCCCCTGAGCTCTCCTTGGAACTTCCCCAGCTGAAAAAGGGTGTTGGTTCTGTTCTTTTGAAAGATTCACTCTTTCTGCTGCTCCAGTGTGGTTTATGCTGTATCACAGCCATCTCTAGGCATGGCCTCTCTGGTTTTAACTTGGTAGCTCCAAACTGGTAAAATATTCTAACTAAAAATTAAAATCTAGAAATACTGGAGTCAGTGATTGAAATGTGGTATTCAGGCACCCTACAAAACTTGTTCATAGTGGAACAAGTTATTACAGTGTTGTTTTTTATAGAGGCATTATCTTGATTTAACAGCAAGATTATATATTGTAAAATAACATACTTGGAGATAATGCGACGTGCTGGTGATGTTTGATAAGGATTGTAGGATAAAGGTCTGGGTGTGGCACATGCAGAGCTGAGCCTTGCAGGAAGTGGCTGATCCTGTGGCCACCAGGAAGGGTGGGTGGCCCTTTCTTCCCTGCCCACTCACCTTGTCCCGGCCCGGCCCAACTCGGGGGCTTTTCCAGCACTGCGGCCTCCGGGGCCCTGGCCCAGCAGGTCTGCTCTGCATGGGCTGGGTGTGAAGCTGTTCTTAGTTCAGCTGGAAGTGGCACAGGCGTGGGAGTGCTGCACTCCTCGCCCCACAAACCTCAGGGGAATGGTTGCTAAACGTTTCTATGTGTGTGTCACTGCATGGCTTGTGTTATACATATTATAAATAGAACTGCCTGGGGGCTGTCAGCGGGGCATTCCCATGCTAAGTACCAGACCAGCTGGGTAAAATCTGTCCCTGCAGACTTTCACACGGATAAGACAGGCCCTGGAAGGGAGGGAGAAGGCGGCTTAAGGCACAGCAGAATGAAAGGTCTGAGGGAAACAAATGTTTCTTATTCTGCCATGGTGGCATAGGGAGTCAGTAGAACCTTGTCTTAGTGAGGAGAAAGTGAGTGAGTGGTGTGGGATTTGCATGGGCTGGCAAGGAAAGCAAGGGCAGGTAGAGACTTGAAAGAAGTGTGAGAAGCCTGTGAGGGAGGGGAGGGGGCTGGAGCTGCCGGCTGCACTGTGCAGAGGCGCCTCACCCCAAGCTCTAGAAAATTCCCTGAGTGCTGGTGGGAGCCTCATGGTAGCACTTCTGCAGCTGCTGTCTCACCCCTGGATTTCTGCTGTTTGCAAATTGCGTGGCATCAACAAACCCTCCTCGTGTCCAAAACTACTTCTGTTTTGATTAATTCTTAGGAGGGACCAGCACTGCTCTGTCCTTGATGATGATGGGCCATCAAAAAGCCTGTGTGCTGAGCTGGGGGTTCCCTGCTGGGATTTCAGCTGTAGGGGGGGAGCTGCTGTGTAAAATCAGACTTGGACAGGGTTTTGAAGAAGAAAGTAATTTTTAAATGAAGTCTTGTGTCCTCAGCTGTGTAGACCCCAGTGGTTTATATGAATGTCAGGTACCATCATGGAGATTTTAGAGTATGCATTTAGAAATTCTGGATTTCTAGGTTTCACCTTAAAATACACAGATCTCTGTCAATCCTGAGCAGGGTGGGATGGGGGTGTTTACTGGGATGGCTGAGGCTCTGCCTCCCCACCCCCAGGTTTTGGGAATTCAAATTGATGTTACACAGCTTCTGTGGGGAGCTGTTGCAGTTTGGGGAAAAGACAGTTTTGACATGGTGAATTACAAATGGCAGTGTAGTTCGTAAGGGTTTAGGGGTGAAAATACAGTGTTTCTGAAGGAAATGAACTGGAGTTGGTGGTTGAATCACAACGAGGAAGCAATTTTCCTTTCCCCTGTCCTCCAGGTATGACCTGGGTGGCAGGAGATGGTGTCTGTTCCTCAGTAGTTATCTCATGCCAATAAGAAGAAATGTTCAGAGAAAGAAGAAAGTGCTCTTTTCTCCCTTTCTCTGTTCATGATTGTTTCTTTCAGGTCTTTCCACTGGCAGTTCCTTTTCCATGAGCATGCCAGCTTCCAGCGTGTATGTGCGTGGCCAGAGGAGGCAGGTCCTGCAGGGCAGGGCTGTGCCTGGGCTCAGCAGAGCAATGCCTGTGCAGTGCTGGGGAGGCTGTGGCAGCAGCAGCAGCACCCGTGCAGCTGCTAAAGGGCAGCACAGCACCTGAGTGTGGAATTAATGCCAGAGCCGACCGCAGGGAGCGCCGGCACACAGGCAGCTGTGCAGTGTTCAAAGTGCCCTTTGCCAGGAGCCAGCTTAGATAAGTCAAACACACCTAATTGCTCTCTACCTGTAAAGGTGCCCGTTAGTCTGATAAGGCTGTGGTTAAGGATCTCAAGACTCACTCTTTCCTCAGGTACCTCTGCCAGAGAATCATCCCAGGTACTAATTATCAGTCTCTTCTTGTTATTTTGGATAGGTGCAAAATTTTCACAGCTGCGTTCAAGTAACAGAAGACTTTGTGTCTCCAGAACATCTTGTACAGTCATTTCACTTAACGCAGGAGCTGAGGCTGTCAAAGGAAGAAATCAATTACGATGATAAACTGCAGGTAGGAAATGAATGCTGCTCTGGAAGCGGCTGGGAAGGCAGGGCGTGCTCAGGCTCATTGAAATGCCGAGCAGTGCGTGGAGCTACTTCCTTGCTGCTGTTCACACAGAATAACAATGAGCAGCAGCATGAATGCCAGGGCGGTAAATGACTCTCCCTTGAGCTGCTGGTTTTATTTCACATTACATTTGAAAATGTGTAAGAAGCTGTTCCTTTTGCACGGGCTTGATGTAGCCTTTTTTCCATCCACTAAGCTTAGGGCTCAGTCTAAACTTTGCAGAGATCCTCAGGTCGTAGGCCTCACTAAAATCTGTCCCATGTTCTTGCAGGTTAAAAATATCTTGTATCACGCAGTTAAAGAAATGGTGAGAGCTTTGAAGATTCATGAAGGTGAAATGGAAGATATGGATGAGAACTGAGCACACCCTGCTGCTTGGAGGTAGCATCACGCAGAGGTTCTTTCACCTGATCTATGAAGGCTATACACACTAATTTAAGCTTCACAAACCATCAGTGCCAAGGAAACACGGTCATCATATTTACTTGTTCATGACACTGCGACGGTAGAGCTTTGTATCACAGCCACTGTGATTCCATGTTCCACTTGCAAACAGTTGAGCAGCGTTCTGCTGTCTGTATTATAATGTACATGAAATTTGTGAAATGTCAAAAGATTTAAGATGATGTATTTATTTTTGGAAAAAACGACAAAATTCTATGCTATATTGTTGATCAAATGTAAATGTGACTTGTACAGTTTGCTAAAATAATTCAGATCTTTTTCACTACATTGAGACAGTTACTGTGAGAGTAGGACACAAACACCAGCTATTGCCTGCATTTGGGATCTTGCTGAGTCCGCACAGCAGTCATGTCATAATCTGAAAATTACTGCCAAATAATTGTAAACTTTGTAAAATATAAAGTATATAAAGTAGATATTAAATACAGACACTTCAGTATTTTATTGAAGCTATTCAGTGTACAATTAAACGTTTTCAAAAGGTGTAATTTATTTAAAAATTGTCTCATTTTGGTAAAATTTATGTGAACTTTTAAAGCTTAAATATTAAACTTAATATGCTATGTAAATATATACATATATACATTCAATGATGTATTTTTTTAAAACATTGGCTTGCTTTAATTTGTTAAAAGTGCAAGTGTTACACATGCTTTGTACATTGAAGTTGAAAGGGGTTTTACATTTTCCATTAAAATGACTTTGTCAGACGTGGCGGTGTGGGTTGGTTTGTTCCGCTGGTGCCGGTGCTGCCCTCTGCGGGCCGCCGCCGGGACTGCGGGCGCGGCTGGCAGGAGCCTCTGCCACTCCCCCCTCCCCTTCAGGAATCAGCACCAGAGCTGCGGGAAGGGGAAAGGCGTTCCTAGAGAATGCTGATTTTGTAACAGCTTGCCTTGGATAGTGCAAGTAATACTACAAAGTAATGGATGGGTTTTAAAATATATTTTTGGTTTTTTATTTAATGATAAATGTTAGCAGTTGAGAAGAATTCTAGGTTTTGGAGTGGGTTTGAAAAGCTTCACAAGAAGTGTGCTTTAAGTTATTAAAACTATTCAAATACTTTGATTGATTGTCAAATGTTAGGCAGAGCCAGTGGCAGTTTGGGCCCCACTGACAGCTGCCCCTGCCACCCTAGAGTGTTAAAAGAGACCTGGGCAGGGATCCCTGGCACCTGCTTGTCAGGCTGAAGATGGTCTTGCCTCCTTAGGGGGAACTGAAGGAGTGACTGAACAGTGCCAGAAGTTGTTAAAGTTCACAGGTACTCCAAATACTACTGAAAGACACCAAAAAAAATGTTTCAAGTACTTGGCATTGCACATTCTGCTTACTCAGTATCTTAAGGTTTCTGGCTCTGTCACAATGAAGCCAAGGTCCCTGCTCCCCTGCAGGAAATGGGAGCAGGAAGTGGAGCTGGCATTGTGCTTGTGTCTGTGAGCATGACCTGAGGTGTGCAGAGCTCATGTCTGACACCACACAGGGGTTTGTGGGAAGGTGGTTTTTTTCCAGGTTAGTTTTTCCCTCTTGACCATTTCCATGTTCCTTGAGGTGTTACTGGGCATGTTTTTCCTATCTTACTTTGCTAAAGACTCCTGGGGGGTGGTTCTGTTCTACAGTCTCAAGTATTTTAATACAGCCAGGAGGATTCAGTGAGATCAGCTGAAGCTGTTTTGAGTGCAGGAATGCTGTCAGCTGCTAGAACATGGATATGAAATAGTGTGTGTCATCTTTTGCCACGCTGAGCACAAACTTCGTCTGCTTTGTTCTCCATGAAACTCCTCCTTTTCCCTTCCTTTTCTTCAAAAGATCACAATTTGAGAGTCATCAAAACTGTGATCCCTGCTCCCCTCACCCCCTCTTTCCCTCCTTTCCAGCTCCTTATCATCATCCCATCCTCAGCACTCCTGTACAATACATGGCCATAGTGGTTTCTTTCCTGTTGTAACTGCAGAGGGACCTAATGAAGAGTAAGTTTTTAGCAAAGAATGAAGCAGGGCTGTGATGACCTCAAGTATTTCAGCACAGATGGCTGTGCTGCGTGTTTATGGTTTAGCAGAACAGAAATTGCTGGAATTGCTGGCAGGGAAATGGTGGTCCCTGTTATGGAGGTCAGACATAGGGGTTTAGAACAGTCTGATTTGCAAATCTATTTATTCTACTCCCCCAGCTTCATGCAAGTTGCTCAGATCTGTGTGTGTCAGACCCCCATCTGATCAGCACTACATTCTCATGCTCTCTGACCTTTTTGGTAGGTGGTAATTTTGTTTGTACCCTCTCCCGTGACATCCTGTCAAGCCCTCTCCTGCCCTCACAGCTGACAGCCTTCCCTGCCCTGTGCCTGTAACTGGGAATTTCCCTTCCTTCCTCCTTCCACAGCTACCTCTGCCCATTCTGCTGCTTTGCAGAGCAGGATGTTTGTGCTCTCCCTCACATCCGTGCTGGATGAGCCGCCTCACCCTGTTGAGATTCCTGGAGTGGGGCTTTGCTGTGCTTTCCCCTCCTAACCCCAGCATTGCCTCAAGCAATGTCAGCCCTGCACTGTGCTGCTCTCCAGGCTTTGCCCTGTGTTTTGTTGGCTGCCGTGGTGTTGCCATGGTCCGTGTGCCCCAGCTGGCAGCAGAGCCCACAGTGCTCTGGGGGGTCCTCAGATGCAGTGGCCACCACCACGTTCTTTTCTTCCCATCTCAGCAGGGTGGCCCAGGAAACTGCCCAAGGAGCAAAGGGCCTGTGGCGTCAGCAGCACACACAAACCAACCCCTGCACTTTTTTGCATTTGTTCTCATCGGTTTTGAAAAGGAAGTCACCATCTATAAATAGCTGGTAGGAAAATCTTGCCTCACAGCTAACTGAAGATGTGATTCACCTGATGTGTTGTGTGCAAATAGTTGCATTTTAAACATGGGCCTTTCTAAAGCTAAGTGGTAGACTGAGGGATTTTTGCTGTTACGTTTCAGAGTGAGCATTTCTGGTACCTTCCAACCATACCAAGGCTATATATTCTTGTCCCAGGTGCCTGTCTCTTTTTCCAGTCCCTGGTCTGTGCTACCTTTGTGAAAAGGACAGTAGGGTTTAGTAGCTCTGAGGCAGGAAATCCTGTCTTTTCACAGCTCTAAGGATTTCATATTGTTTGATCTCATTAATACCTTAAGTCCTGCAGCAAATGGGCCTGAGGGAACACTTCAGATGATTACAAGACAAAAACCCTGAGTAAGCTGAAGTTACTTCTGGTAAAACAAACATGAGAGAGAAAGGAGGTGGAGGAAAAGGCGGCCGTAGCTCTTGATTCTTTAGGGAACTGAATTTTTTATGCAGTTGGAACTTCACAGTTCTCACACTCAGGAGGGTGTGGCAAATGATATCCAGCCTGTTCCTGGCTTGTGGCAGCCACACCACTGTTCTGATTACTTTGGAATGGTTTGATTTTGTTTTCTACTCTCCTTTTAGCCCAGCTGTGTGTGCATTGCTCTCCATGAAACTCCTTTTTCCTTTCCTGTCCTTTGAAAGACCATACCTCAAGAGTCATGAGGTTATTAGCTGTTGTGGCTGTATTTGCTTTTCTCCATGTACAGAGTCAGGTTGGAAGGGGTCTCAAAAGATCCAACCTTTTGTGGGAAAGGGAGTCTAGATGAGGTGTAGCTCCTGTCACTAAGAGCAGGTCACCAGGAACTGCAGATGGCTGTAGAGCTGCTGCTGAGAGAGGACAGCAGGAAGGAGTTCACTTCCAGAGTTCCTGAACATGGAAATGCTCTCAGAGGAAGCAGTCACGAAATCCATTTTTCCCCTTTTAATAAAAACAAAATGTAAAACCAATACTTCTGTATTTTGGTTTTAGCCATCATTTTAAGTAGCAACTGGTAGTGGTGAAGTCTGCACATTTTATTCTCAAGAGATGGCACATTGCTTCCCAGTTGCCTTTCTTTGGTTTCTCTTTCTGTGGTGATACAGCCAGATTGGATAATTACAGTTTCTTTCGGCATAGCATATGTTGGCAATATTCAGCAGGGCCAGTATTTGTGTGCCAAGACAAGGGTGGTTTCTGTGGTTAAAGCAAAGTCTATGAATAGAAGTCAGTGTCTGGATGTGTATTTAAAATTGGTTCTTGGTGAGACACTTTGAAATAACGGACCACAGGATTCAGTTCTATCCATTATAAAACCCTGCAGCCTGCACTCACCACCCCGGGAATGTTTGTGTGCTGTGCCAGGCTTTGGTGACACACTGTGTGACAGCCAGTGACAGCCAGTGACTTACCGCTTCGTTGTTGCTGCTACAGCTCTCTGGACATCTCACCTTCCGCATTCCGCAGCACGCCTCTCCCTTACTCTCTCCAGGCCGGGCTCTGATCCCATCAGTTCGGCGGTGGAACCAGCGAGGCCGCGGCCGCAGAGGGCGGAGGCTCCCGCGGCCGGGCAGGGTCCGAGCGCCGCCGGGCTCCCAGCAGGTGGCGGCCAAAGGCTGCGGCGAGCGGAGCGGGAGCCGGCCGGACACCGGACACCGCTGGGGCACCGCTGGGGCACCGCCGAACCGCGCCCGGCCACACCCCGCTCACAAGTTCAATAGCTTCGAACAGTTTGAAATTGATATGACACAAATTAACTGCTGACAGCCATGGGAGGAGGATTTCCTTCAGTATCTTGCTATGAATCTGTAAAACCTGTCCTCTAGTGGTGAGTATTCTCGGTACAACCTACCTTTCTTCCAGTGCACTGAGTAATTGCTTAGCTCTGGATTCAGACTGAAGAATTCCTTACTTAAAAAAATTCAGCATCACTCACGAGAGTGGAACACGAGCTCAGCCTCAGTGTTGCCTGGAGTTGGGATTCGGCAGCAGTCATGTGTTGAGTAGGCAGACTGCAAGAACAAACAAACATTTGCATTGCAGGAGAGAGATGTTTTAACACCATTTTCAAAAGTGGCAGTATGGAGTTTTGCCCCTGCTTGGCCATCCTTCCCAAAGAGAAGCAGCTTCTTTCAGAGCTGGTGTTTTGTTTATGCAGCTACACGTGAAGGGACAGTTTAGTCTTAAAATCAAGAAGGTAGAGTTTGCAATTCCCATGCTCCCACCTCTGAAATCAGAATCCTGATTTCAACAGACCTAAAAATTACTTCCTCCTCCTATAGCTGCCATTTGCAGACACCACCATGTCTGTCTTGTAGCTAACAACCCTGAGCTACCACCCCAGCAGTGGCATGAGGTAAATATTTTTATTTCCATCTTGTGAGCACATGCTATTTTCTTTGCTTTACTTACATGACTAGAACACCATGCTCCTCTGCCTTGTTACCTGGAATAGTCAGCCAGGCAGGGGCCAGCAGGGACTGGGACTTGCCCTTTGGTGGGAGCAGTGAGCTGGGCCTGATTTGGAACAGGTCACCTCATCACAGCTGGATGGGGCTATACTGCTACATTGAAAAATAGATTTGTATATATAGTACATATAAAGTATATATTTGCTATACTGCTCCAACTGAAAAAGAACTTTATTTCCCCAGCAAGATTAGATTCCAGCTACAATTCAGCACAAGGCACCTCCTCTAATGAACTTGTTTTACCTCTGTTTCTACAGACTTTTCCTAGCCTCCAGTCCCTATGCTCCTTCAAGCACAGAAGACACCAGGAATACAGAGGTAAGGGGAGTAAGGTGTTCTTGCTGCCCTTCCAAGTCTATTCTGGAAGAAAAATGCACTCTTAGAAAGCAAGCTTACCTTTTAGCAGCACAAGAGTAACTTAAATGGCATAGCTTGCAATGCTGAACACTTCACTAATCAGTAACAACAGAAGGTGATTCATGCCTCCATTACACACTGGAGCATGCCTTGGGAAAGCCCCAAGGGCTGGGCTCCAGTGGGCCAGCAGGGGCTGAGCCATGCTGGAAGGGATGCTGTGAGGAGGCTGCACAGCCCTGCTCAGACCCAGCACTCTCAGCACTGTCCCTGCAGCCCCTGCTGGGCTGTGCCCCAGCACACCCAGGGAGCTGCTCCGCTGACGCTCGGGCGCTCGGCAGTGCTGGAACCCGCCTGTCAGCCAGGTCACTCCACAGCTGGGCAAGGCCCTCTGAATTCATCCCAGCTTGCTTGAGATTGCTGCATGATGAACATGGAAGTTCAGCTGTAGGTGTATCCTAGCACTTAGTACAAGTAGTAATTTGTTCTTTATACTCGGCAACATTGGTACAGATGTAACAGACAGTGTCAAAACACCTTGGTTTTTATTTTCCTATCCTTTTTGAATCAGGTTAAGCTGTAAACAATTTCTTTTTCAATCAAATACTGCCAGCTAGAATTACTTCCATTCATGCATCACTGAAAACAAAAAGGGTATTTTACCTTAAGTATAGATTTTTCATTTTAAACCATGTCACTTTATACAGAAACCAATAGCTAGATTCAATGCACCCTGATTAGTTATGTAAACAGATAACCCCCACAAAAAAACCCTCATCAACAGAACGAGTAAGTTGGTTCCTTCATAGAATGAAAATTAAAATCTCTCCTGACTTGAAGTTAACGTGGTCAGGAATACAGAGTGTGGCACATAAATCCATCTAGGAGGTGTATAAATTGCACTGTATCTGAATTAACGAAGTTATGCATAATGAAATGCACAGTTTAAATTCATGCTAGAAAGCATTTTTCAATATGGCGGCCGACTGGCAACCATAACAGTTAGGTTCTGCACCATCATTTATGGCATTATAGATAACTATTACATATAGCATACTTAAAAACCCTGAAGGATTGTGTTACTTGAAACATTCTCCAGGCAGTCGTTTGGTTTGAAACATTGGGCAAAAGACTAAAGAGCTCACTGTCTTATACCAACTATGGTACCTTTAACTTCCATGAAGTAAATCAGATATGATGTGGATTTCACAGTAACAAAGTTGCTTAATGCCTTTTCTCCAACAGTAGCGTTGTGGTAAATGTTTCTGCCCTCAGATCACCATTGTCTTGGTGGCTTTCCCTTTTCTCAAGTTTGGGTAACTACACTGAGCACTTTTCCTGGTTTTTAACTATTCATCAGTCCTTTCAGTATATCGTCGGAGAGTTCCAGCAGCGGCAGTTCAGGGGACGGGATGTCCAGGGGGGGAAGGTTGGGTATTGGAATGTCCTTTGCCTTCCCAGCAGTTGTTGCAAACTTCTGCCAAGTTGCAGCTGAAGAAGCAGATTCCGAGTGCTGCTGCAGACCCCACAACTCTGACTTCTCGACAAAGTCAGTGTCTACATCCAACTCCTTGTCTACTGGAGATTTTTGGAGTCTAGCTCTTTCTGCTTTTAACTGCTTATTCTCTCTCCTTAATCTCTCGTTTTCAGCTACAAGAGATTCTATGAGCTGCTTCAAATCTGCAATTTTGGTTGCCTGCTCTTCTATTATTGTTTTGTCATCTTTTGGCGCTTTACTCCCAATACATGCTTCCACTGGCTCCTTTTTTTTTTGAAGCAGAAATAAAAGTGTATCTGGGTCCCTGTCAAAGACACCCCGAATATCCTGTGAATGTTTCTCTGTGGAAGAGCTGTATTTCTGAGCAACGGGAACCAGTACATTTTGATCATCAGAGTCTTCAGCAGATGGCTTGTAAGAAGTCTGAAGATGTGCGGCTGCTTCCTTGTCAGCACTCTGCTGGGCTTTCAGCTTTTCCTCCCTCTTTGCCCTTTTCCACCTCTCCTGGATGAGCAGTAACTGTTTCATATGACTATCCCTTTGTAATTCCAGTGACAGCTGAGCCTGAGTAAGAACAAGATTAAACAATTTAGTTGGTGAACCCTGATCCCACCCAAATATTCACACATGCTGAATTACATGTGTGTAAATATTTACATAAACAGCATCACTGCATGCCCGAGGGGAGGAGCTTTTGTTATTCAGACATTCAATCCAACAGGAAGAGCTCTGCTTGTACAGTGCAACAGATTCAGATATGTTCAATTTAGCATAACTACTGGTTTTTATGTTTGTAAGTCACTGACCAGGCTACAGTACCTCTGGGCAGAGGCACCTGGAGTTTAACTGACCTATGACCAATACCAAGAAAGAAGAGATTCATTCACTTGGCATGCATGGCCACACTGGCTAAACAATGCAAACTTTTTGTATGCTTCTATGATGGTATCTGTGCAGACATATCAATAACACCCAAAATGAAGCAGCAAATTGCTCCAAGGCCAGGAATGGTCCCACATGATTCAGCCATATTTAATGAAGGAAGTGGCACGGCAGTTATTAACTCACCTGGGTGAAAGACCATTTTTTTGTAAGAGTGACCCGTTGGAGCAAAGACAGATGTCTGATCTCCAAGGGTTATTTGATTTCATAACGTTGGCTAAATTCAAAGCCTGCTGGTACAAAAGTGCTGAGCAGACTACATGACCACAGATATTATTCACAGATAAACTTGTGCCATGAATAAGAAAAAGTGTCAGGGCTTTTCTGGAGATCCCCCAGTCAAGATGCATAAAACCAAAATGACACACTGTAGATAAGATGTTTGGCTTTTTGTCTCAGCAAAATACTAAGTGCCTCACAGATAAAGTTACACATGACAGTAGTTTTGTCACCTATTTGAAGATGTCTGGCATACTAGAAAGTTGGAGACCCCTTGGATGGGTTAATATTTCTCTTGTCCTTGCTGCATATAAACTTGGAAAAACTCCCTAGGAAGATCAGTATTACCACACTTGTGAAACTCCTGGTGCAGTTGCCAAAGGTTCAGCAAATTTTGCAGAGGCTAATGCCCTGGAGGGTGTGATCAGACACAGTGGGACACATGGGCACACCACGGGGCTGTGGCTGGCTCTGGCATCTGCTGGTTCTGGTCTCACCTGCTCCGACTGGGTCAGCTTCATGGCGTCTGTGAGGTACCCTGCAGGACAGAACATCCATCAGCGCTTACGGCACAGCGGCACAGCCTGAACGCTTCCAGAAAAGCTAAGAGAAGCCTTCAGACCTGTGTGCTCAATCCCCACATAAAGGCAACAGTCTAGAGGCAAAATATTTCCCAAGTTACAGTGGCTGGAAACACCTGCTGTTTCTCAGAAGTCTGAAAAAATTACTCTGAGACCTTGTAATACACACTACACCCTTCCCATGGTATCCTGTTGGCTTGGGTCACTCCAGTTTGATTTTAGAACAGCAGCCATTTCCAGAACGACTTTGAGCATATCTTGCTAGTGCTGAAAATGACAACCTATGAGAAATTCTCAACCATATTTGGAATTATGCAAGACAATGGCACAGAACCAACAGACAAAGAAAAGCAAGAAACATTCAGTGTGTTTTTGGGTTTTGTCTTGGTATATGTGGTGAAAGAAAACAGAAAGTATGTGTTTTAGAATGTAAGTGCAATCCCTCATCACTCTGAGAGGTCATAAATACCAAAGAAACTATTAGTTTCTCACTTTATGGGGTTTTCTAGTATTTATAAATGGAGCAAGAACGCCTGGTATCTAGGTTACCATGTTCAGAGCAGCCACTTTGTCTCCACACAAGCCCTGTCACTGCAAATGTCCTACTTGTTGCACCAGTTAAGACCTCCTTTCTTCTTCTGCCAAGTAGCTGCACACTGTCAGAGAGCTGAGGGACTCCAACACAAAAAATGAAGCAGGACTATTTCAGTGGACAGGTAAATGCACAGAGGAGAGGCTGCCCCTGCAGTGTCAAGGTCTGTGATGAAATCTGCTGTTTTGCTCCAGTTCTGGGGAGCTCATCACCTTTCTTAGCTGCCTTGATGCAGACATTAGGAAAGGGAAGTTTCATAAGCAAACATTTATCCTTTACCAATAGAGAACACTGTGACCTCGCCTATGAAAGCAGTAAAAAAATGCAAAGTATAAAGTGAAACTGGCTTAGAGCATGTACACAACTTCAGTCTGTGCACACCACAAGGTGTTGGTTTCATCTTCAGTCAAGAACTGCCTTCACAGTGATACCCACCCCCAGTCTAAACACTTTGGAAATGTCTGACTTTAGCTGCTTGTATGAGGAAAAAAGTTTTCAAAAGGGTTCTTGATCTGGATTAAAAACAAACTCACATTTTAAAAATAAAAAATTTTGCAAGACATTCTACTTACACAGAACCATAGAATGTGCTGAGTTGGAAGGCACCCAGAAGGACCATGGAGGCTGACTCCTGGCCCTGTGCAGGACACCCCAAGAATCCCAGGTGCCTGAGAGCGCTGTCGAAACACTTCTTGAACTCAAGACAGGCTTGGTGCATGCAAATCTAGAAACTGATTTTAAGAGCTGAAATGTGAGAAATAACCTACTCACCAGCAGCCTTTTTGTGACAAGAAATTGCTTCTTCATATTTCCCTGCTGCCAACAAGCGGTCTGCCTTCCTGCTTTGCTGGTGAGCCTTAAAATTAAAAAAAGAACATTACATCAATGAGGGTCAATGGACAAATACTTACACATGTCTTGAAAGTAACCAGTACATCTGAAAAACCTGTAGTGATTCCAATTCTCAGGCTTTTAGGCTCAGATCTTCACTCCCTTCCAAGCTTTGTAACTGGACTTAATACTACCTTGCAAGAGTTTGTACTGGTAGGAACTGAAGTTTGTTAATGCAGCAAACTGGTGTGTACACAACGAAATACTTCTGAAGCTGTTCCTCAAGAAAGAACATCTTCTTTCTAGGCAGGCACTTACCATAGTCATGTAAAAGAGGCCAAAAGAAGTTATGAGAAGTTTTAAGTATTTTGGACCAATTTACCTGGCAGAATGCAAGATATCTGAATTGTGTTACACCTTACAACTGATTTGACATTTTCTGCTGCCCCATGCCCAAGACATTTTGCCTCTTGGGTGAGAAACTTGATTTTTTTTTGTCTGCAGCTTACACCAGTTCATAGCAGCACAGCCATAGTTAAAAGCATCCAAG
Organism: Phylloscopus whistleri; assembly: GCA_017589585.1. NCBI lineage: Eukaryota > Metazoa > Chordata > Aves > Passeriformes > Phylloscopidae > Phylloscopus > Phylloscopus whistleri. The sequence continues at coordinate 400,830 of JADMLD010001292.1, forward strand.
TCATGTTGTAGCTGTACAACAGTTACATCTGTACTAGTATTTGTAAACCACTAATGTAAACCACCAACACAGACTAAGGCTGTTGCTGAAAGCAAGCATTTGATGCAAATATTTGCATACGCTCAGTGAGAAATTATTGCATAACCAGCACTGCAACGTTCATGAAAGCAAGTCTATTACTACAAGACATGGATTTTATGGCCCTTCCTCCAAGACAAACTGTGTAATGTGAAAGGCTACAAGCACTAGCTGGTGAAACTGTCAGTCACACTGTTCAGGACTGCTTTACTACATGTTGAGCTCGAAGTAAACAGACTGTCACTTTGCTCTTTTAAAGTTCTTCTAAGCTTTTTGATGTTTACATTTTTGCAATGGAGTTTTTTACGTGTTTTTTATGTAAATAATGATTGTTTTGCATTTTTCTTTAAAGGAATAAAAAATTGATAGTCTGTTGGTTTAACCAATGTAGTTAGAGAAGACAATTTCATCCTCCAATCCATGGTCACTGTTAAAATTCTATAAATGTTGAGGTCTGTAAATAAACCTGTTCTTTTTTGCCTTGGACATCTCAGCATGTGAGTGTCGTTCATTTGTGTCATATTGAGACAACAGACAGCAGGTACTGATCCTTGCATGGTACTGATGTTAACATCCATTTAAGACACAAGTCCCAAAAGGCAGGTCAGTTTGTCGTTTTTGTCTGCCAAGTGGAGTTATGCCCTACAGTACTACAGTAAGTTCAGTTTTCTACCAGAATCTTAGCAGCCCTGACACCACAGAAGAGAATGACTTGTACAGGAAACACCTGTTTGGGCAACAGCTGTTCTTAAGCAATCCCTGGCAGTTACTTCACTCCAGGAAGACATTTGGCTTTCCTAACACTGATTTCATATGCTAATATGGTGTGTTCTTAAAAAACCTAAAACACAACTCCTTGTTTCTTCACAAGAAATATTCTTTGTTATATTCTTCTTCCTCACCTTCACTGACTCCTCAGAGCATTGAAAGCATTTCCCACTTCTTCTACCCTGAGGTTCTCAAAAGAGGAAGTATTTTTCTATTGGAAAATCACCTGGTTTATGGCCTTTTTCTCTGCACTCCTACAAATGATGCCAGAAATGGCAAATATGCCAGAAATACAATTATTTCCCATTGATATGAACAATCAGTATCAGCACAGATAGAGCAATCTCCTTGGTTATTCCTGGCAGCTTGTCCCATTACAAATTAGCTCTGTCATAGACATAAAACCACCTCAGCTAGTTCTTTGCAAAACAATTTTTCAGTAAATTAGTATTGATACAGCTGCTTCTGCAAACTGCATGGGCAGGTCTAAAAAAAACAGGGTAAGAGGAAACAGCACAGCCAGAGACAGAAGAGCTAAGAAAGCAATTCAGCAAACCAGAGGACAAGTTCCATTTACTAGTTTCCACATATAAGAATTTGAGTCCCACTGTTTTCAAAGATTATTCATGTATGTTTTAAACTGCTGGAGTATGATCTTACTCAAATCATTTAAGCACATGCAGAACATCTGAGGACATTCAGTTCTTATTTGATTGAGCAATTAAATTATTTCCATTCTCAGTTAACTTCCAGTGAAGCTGAAGGGAGTCTGAAGAAGTTGGGCTGAACTGTGAATAAAATTAGGAAAACAACAGTCCCTAGATGTGGGCAAAAATAAAACCTAGGATCCTCTGATGACAAGGTCACAATGCCTTTCTTGCTCTTACATCAAAATATACATATCAGGCCATCTTACTCTGATGCAACAGACTTCCCAACGGAAATAACAGGAGCCACACCAGAAAAAATCAGTTTTAAGCACAGCTCTGTGTGAGAAAATTAGCTGGTTTGCAGTCAGTCATGGGCAAGGAATTCCTCTTTTCCTATCTTTTCCTGACAGGTTGACAAGAAAATACTTGCTCATTTATTCTAACCTGTGTTTGATCCAATTTGCTGATTGTGGAAGGACCAAGGAATTTCTCCCACTTTCACAGTAGTTTATTTATCAACAAGCAATTTGAAGAAATTAGTGGTGCTGTTTCCTAGCAGCAAGTGATGAAGCTGCACCAGAAGTATTTGGATGTTTACTAGCCATTATCATGGATGAGCTTCTACATCTTGTCTACTCTGATGGTTTATTCTTAGTGCTCAGTTACACTCAGCCATGCAGCTCCCAACCATTGCTAGCATATCTATTTTGAACTCAGAGTGTATGGGGGCCTGTATCCCATCATAAAACTGGCAATGGAAGAACTGGTCCTCTGACATAAAGAGAAGAAGATTACTCTCAAGTTTGTCCTTGGTCTGATGTCATGCTAGAGGAAGGTATTTACACAACAGCTCTGGAGCTGCAGTGCTGGTTCCCAGCAGATTCAGGCAGGATTGCTTTGACTTTGGTCTTGCTGCTGTGATTACACAAACACCTGCTGCTTGACTGTGCTGGGTTTATAGATCTGATTTCTCTTTCCTCTTCCACTTGCAGTGCTGGAAATTAATGTAGGATGGGGGGTAAGAATAATTATAATTTATTAACAAGCTATGGAATTTAAAAGGGGAAGCAGGTTGACAACTACTTGGAGATGTCCCTCCCAATCCTGATGAGCAGGAATTCCCAGTAGGCAAATGGACAGGTGTAACAACTTGACTCTTGTAAAAGGAAGCAGGTGTGAGTGAAGGATGGCCAAGCTAAAGTTTCCTCACCTTGCTCCAATATATTTGGCACTTAAGAGATTGGTGTAAGCCTTACTGTGTGACTTGAAGCACCCTGGACTAACTGCAGAAGGTAAGGCAAACATTTCTCCACACGCTTTCTGAACATAGTTGAGATGCTGAGGGATGACACTTGTTTTAGGAAGTTTGTACTGCTCTTCTAGGGAACTGTTCCTATTTGATCATTCCACCTGGCTAGCCCAAATCATTGCCTATGTCACCTCTGAACAGCAGAATAAACCCCAATCAAGCAATCCTCTAGAACAGCAATGACAGTCTCTTCTTCACCTATACCATTCTTTAACCAAAATTTAATGCTCCACTTCTTTGCTGATTTTTTTGGTTTTTGCCCACTATAGACTAGATAATGATGTGACTGCAGGCTGTGAGAAATGAAGCCATAAGGCTCACTTGCCAGATCTATTACTGTTCCCTCAAAGGAAAAAATAACAATGTTTTCTTTCTAGACACAGCATTCTGTTACAACTTAAAGGACTGCCACAGTATGAGCCTGGCTTAGCTTGTGGGGATAAGGATGGAAAGCTCCTACTCTTCCCATAAAATTCTAGCTGATGGCTAGCTATTGTGGAAAGGAGGATAACAGGAAAAAACCTGTTTGATTCAACAGTATTTTAAAAGGCAGATGTAGTACTACTCACTTTCAAACAGAGTAGGCCTACTACCCTCTCCTAGGAGCAGTCATTTGCAGCAGTGCTCCTGTAGCTGAGACAGGTTTGCTTCGTTTTTCTCTGTTCCACTAGTGAGAACAGAGACTTCACTGGACAAAGCCTTGCACGAGATGTTCAGCTTACAGCCTTCTTTGTATGTTACAAAGGACTCACCAGAAAATGATGTATTTTAATGTGATTATGGAGCACAGATTACAGAGCTTTACTTGAAATGACAAAGGCAAGAAAAACCCAGCTGCTAAAACGATGGGGCCTGATGAAAGCTTAACTGCAAAGAAGTTTATGTTTGTAAATGTTTTATGTGAAAACATTGTTTGATGCTGCTATCATTTATTTTATGTTATGGACTGTGCATACCAGTTATTCTTGCCAGAAAAGATTAATACCTGCGTTCTCTGACTGCTGAAAACAAGAAGGATTTTTTTGAGAGACACAATAGGATCTATTTTAGGATTTGTTTCCTTAAGGATACAGGTCTGATTCCTATTTTGAACAGCCAAAGTGCACACTGCATTGCCTCTCTATTATCCAGAAGAGTGCTAAGTGTTTTCCATGTGGGCGTTTACAGCAGCAGGCTACAAAGGGTGGGATGAGGTGGTGCACCATGGTTCTCCCCACCCCCCACACACACTCTGTGGGAGGCTACACCTACAGAAGCCTCTTTCAAACCCAGTCTTACCAGGAAATAGTGAATTTAGAAAGGTTTGAATGTGTATGTCCTCATATGTAGTGAAAAAATGTAATGAAGAGAGAATACAAGTGCAAAACTTGATCTGAGAGGTCCAAGAATAAACTGTGGCCATACATTTATTTTAAGAAGTGCAACCTTAATCAGGGTGGCTATGGAAAATGCTTGTATTTACTGGCAGCTGCACTAAAAGTAAAAAATAATAGAGTTGTACCATAACTTTGCTAAATAATGAGAATATATTTGCAGTAAAACTAAAGAAATTGCAATGGTGTGGCTTTACCAAGAGAAGCAAGTCCCCACTTTTAAATACTTGTATTCTGTAGAGAAAGATGATGAAAGATCAACCAAAAATGGCAGAACCCATTGTGGCTGTTCAACCAAGACCACTAGTCACATGTTAGCTCAATTTTCTGCTTTTGAAAGCCTGTATTTAGCAAGGCTGACAGAACAATGACTCAACTATGTAAATTATAGGTTTGTGTTCCTATAGAGAAAAACAAGTATGTGACACTATCATGAGAAAGTTAATGTTGAGAATACAGACTCCTCACTCACTTTGTATTGAATTGTAAAGATGTTGAAGTTCAACTTGCACGTAAGCAATAGTATTAGACTTTAAATATATGGGCAGACAAGCAACCAGTTGTTTAGGCAACCCCCATTAATTGACTGAATAGCTCTAATTGACTACATGTGTGTTCCCAACCTGTTCCAAGTTTCAGATAAAATGGTTAGTCTGAGTTCCTCACCATGCAAATGCAATTAAAAGATCTGGAATGAACCCAACCTGCATTCATACTGCTCAGGTTAGGTGGAGTCTTCAAAACCCCTCACAGGCAGAGCTGCAGACCTTTCCCTGATCACCTGCACCTTCATTAAGGTGTGGTATCCTTTTACCTACTGCATAGTCAAATCAACCTCATTCGGTTCCTTTTCATCCATTTAGTATGATAAATGCACTAAATGCTTCAACTTGTTTTTCAGAGCCATTTTCAGACTCACAGAATCAATTAGCTTGGAAAAGACAGTGAGATGGAGTTCAGCCTGTGACTGAACACCACTGTGTCAACTAGACCATAGCACTGAGGGTCATGTCTAGCCTTTCCTTATCCAGGGATGGTGACTCCACCACCTCCCCAGGGCATTTTGTGTGCCTACAGTTCTCAGCTGCTTTGGCAATGTTCTTCTTGTCCCCAAATATAATGTGTCACAGCTGGTACACGTCTTGCTAACTGAAGGGTACAAGCTATGTGAGAACTGTTCCATTGCCCTGATAAACAAAACCAGTCTGGGCTTCTGTATGTAGCCCTAAACCACAAGGCTCAAGTTGTCACAGCAAATGAGCTGCCTCTCAATAGGAGCATCTGAACCATTACAACAAATTGTCCAGTAAACAAGCTTCCAAGAGCAACAATTTCAAAACAAGTGAGGCAGAAAGGCTTCAGCTGTGCCTTCAGTCTGTCTCACCAGGCTTCTCTGAGATGGCTTCATTTGGGTCTTTGAACTGCTGGTCATGCTTACTCAGAGCTGAACTCCGTGGCTTGATGACAGGCATGTAATGGCAGGGTGACACAGCAGAGAGGCACTGCTGGTAGGTACCCAAACAGCACAGGTACAGTGAGGAAATACCTGTCAACCACCCATCACTTAGCTAATTATGTTCTTGACTGGGAGCTGCTGCAAGTTGTTTTATGTGCCACAAGGAACAGTTTTGTGTTGTGCTTTTACAGCAAGTACATGCCTGCACACAACATTGTTGAGCTTTTGCAAGGTGGCTGTTACTGATCTGGCTGTTCAGCTGAGTATCTGATGCACCTCCAGCCACTTTACTCACGTATGCTGCTGCCTCTGTGGATTCACACCTTTTGGTGCTCCCACCACTGTGCTAAAAACAGACTTTGTGTAAGGCATGTGTATCTAGTGATACTTCCCCCTTTTGTTACCTTACAAGCTTGTTCTCTCTAATTTGAGTTCAGAATTGAGTGCATCTGCCTTTTTTTGGTTTCATTTTCCACTGGAAGATCAAGTATACCAGCTGTCAGGTTAAGACTGTCTTCTTTGATTTTTTTTTTTTAGGGTTCTGTGGATTAACATAATATTCCTGGTTTTCCAATGAAAATAACGGAAGTGCAGGCTGGCATTAAGCCTCAAACACATTTGCAGGTGTGGCTTAAATTCTCTGGTCTCTAGTGAAATTTCATAGATGTTTTCTATTTTCTGCTCCTACACTTCCATATTGCATATCTATTCTGCTTGTTATTTTGCCTTTGTGTGGATGCAGTATTACCTCACTTTGAAATAATTCATTAAAGTAAACCACTGATTGCCTTGCACTGGAATGGCTGTTACCAACAGCTGGCAGCATCAATATAAAAGCTTTCATTAGATGAGATTCTTGGAATACACACTTTGTGCTATTCTCACTCCAGCTACTGGTCTGTGCTTTCTGGTTTTCACTAAAACAGCAGCTCTCCAAGCTGGGTCCTTTATGCTTCAGGAAACTTAGAGGTGATAGATATTCACCAGGTTTTGGACTGTATTGTATTATAAACCATGCAAACACTACTACCTTGCAAGAAGAATACATGCTAGAGGTGGTATGGCTCCTTAGCTACAGGACAATACTGAGCTGCTAAAGTAGAATTTGCAGAATTATGAAGTCCGGGGTGTCAAACTGTTTAAGGAGCATTTTCTAGTCTCTTCCTGAGGTTAATAATATTTGCCTCACTTTTACTGTGTTATTTCCACGCTTCTGATGGTCAGCAGTGTGTGGCTGTGCTTCCTATATTGTAATTTTTGTTCCTACACCTAAGGGTAAAATTATGGCTGGATGTGAGATCAAAATTCTTTGCCTAAATCAGGTGGCAGTAGAAACTGCCCCTACAGCAAGAAGCAGAGAAGCTCTCAAGATGCTCTGTAAAAACATGCAGTGTCCATAGAAGACTTATCTTCACGCTTTTACAGTGTAAGTTTTCATTTGTAAAAAGAATGTTGAGGTTTTTTGGGTCTGGATTATGTGTGAAATAAGTAATCACCTGGGCTAGGTACCTGCTATATGGCTGCCTGCTGGTGCAGGGACTACATTTAGTTTATGCTGGTTTTAAGTTCCATGGCATAACCTAAAAATTTTATTTGTGAGGCTGAAGAAGACTCCATTCTGCAAAGATACTATTTTAAGGAACTGTATCTTTCAGAAGTTTCAGAAAAAGAGCATAATTGAAGCCAGGAGAATATAAGATCAGGCATTAAAGTGTAAGGGGTGGGGTGTGGTTTTTTGTTTGGTTGTTGTTGTTGGGTTTTTTTGTGGTCAGATCAACTGGCCAGCAAGATCAGGACAGTATCCATGCTTTCCAGTATCTAAGACTAGATGCTCCAATCTGCAATTAATGGACAAGTTTTACAAGACAAAGCAAGATTCAAGTACTGCGGTAAATTCTAACAAAAAGCCTTAACTGATGAAAAATCAGTTTTGTGAAAATTGGCAAGCTGTGATATATTGGAAGAGGGAAAATATCTTGTATTTAAGCCACTGATAGCAGTTGAAAAAGACTAATGATTACTGTCTCCAAAATCACTTCGTAGTTTAGGTGTTGGGTGATGTGATGGCTTTGGTTCGTTTTCCTTTTTTTTTGGTAGCTTTATTTTCCTCATTGGCATCTTTGGAAAAAGTTGTACTTTTCCAATTCACAGGACCTAGATTTAGGTAAGAGAAGAAATTAATGGGAAACGAGAATGCAACAGGTAACACTGGATAGTATCAAAAACTTAAATGAACATTCTTATTTTGGAGGTTGGCACATTCCCTGCATGTTGCTGTCAATCTGAAGCTCCACAGCAGAGAGGGGCTGTGAGCAGAAGAGCTCTGCAGAACAGTAGTTACTCCTTCCTGTTCATGTCCTTGTAAAAATGCAGGCATGTTCTAACCATGGTGCCATACCATTCAACCCTCTTATCTTGAGGAGTTTCCATGGTGCTTGGCACAACCTGAATGGATGTGTCACTTTTCTGAATATGATGACCCATGACTATATTGCACAGCAGTCATGAGAAGTTTTTGTATTTCAGGACACTCTCAGGCAGTAGCAACATTTTCACAGGCAAATTCATGATTGTGTGTATGAAAGTGTGTAAAGCAACTCTTTTTCCTGTATTATCCATAACACAGGAGTGTCCTGACCTCATTGTCAGCCTGGAGCTAGACAGGCACAGTAACTGCACATTCCTATTGTGGTCACAAGGTCATAAACCAGGCTTTAGTCACAGCTGTGTCACTCCTACAACCCTTCCAAGTGGTCTCAGTAAGAAACACGACTGACTGGCGATATTGCCAAAAAAGTTGCTACTTCCAGACATTTACTAGTGAGTATACAATTGTAATTTTCTCTTTAGAATCCTATGCACTAGTGTCCTAGGGTGACTTTTTGACGCCTGTATCCCCAATAATCTGTTCTGTTTATGCTGGATATGAAGTTCTGCACCTTTAAGACCAGTTCTGAGAGCAGAGGTGGGGAAAGAAGCGTGGAGTTTGTTTTCAGACACTGCACTTGCTCCCATGCACTCCTTCTCATGGACTCTGCTGTCTGCAGCATGGACAGACAGCAGGCGAGAGCTCTCCTTTGCTTTTAGTTGGTTTTGTAGCTGGCTGAGGCAGAGAAGTTCCCCGAAGCACCGGGAGCTCACCCCTGTGGCCCACCGGGCCCAGACGCTGCTTTCCAGCCCAGGAGGGACTGATGAGAGACTGAGCGAGCTGAGCTACACCCCAGGGCAAGGACTTTCTGAATTTGCCATCTCTTCACAACAGTGAGAGGCTTTATTGTTTAATATTATTCATTTATTATGCTTGTGAATACTTTGCTTGTTAAATAAACTAGGGTTTTCCACTTTTTTCCAAGGAAATCTTTTCCCAAAGTAGGATGAGGGACCACTTAAATCTGCTTTTTAGAGGGACCCCTTTGGGGGTTCCCTCCCAACTTTGCCCTACACCAGAAAAACTAGGTCTACTTTTTAAAAAGGTTTTTACAATGTCTGTGAAATAGCTATAGTATAGCCCTCCTGTATTACCATGTTGTAAGTTTGCCTCACTTTAACCCCATGATATCAACAGGTTACAAGAGCTTTCCTATTTCCTGCTGTTCTTTATTTCAATTAGTCTTTCAGTTGACAGAGTAAAAAGTGAGACAGCATGATGCTGATGTACCCAGAATGGTTCTGCACCATTGCAGAACCTACAGACATTAATAGACCATCTTCCCACTATGGTGCCAGCCCCAATTCCATAGGTGGTCTGCAATAACAGTTGTACAAATCTTTCTCAAACTAGAGAGAGAAATCCAGAAATACCTGAGTGACCCTGTGGGCAAGGATTTGTCAGGGCTGACACCAACCTGGCATAAATAAGCTTTGATTAAAACCTAAACTGACACAAGTCTAAGGTTTGCATGGCAATGTCTAAACAATTCCTGGATCAAACTCATTCCTGGAAGCAATACAGCTGGATTCCCAGTGTGCAGCCTTTGGCTAACTGGACTGCTGGACCAAAGCTTGTTTTCTAAGGGAATGCTCTTGTGTATCACCACATAGCCAAGATACCACTTTGGTAAAACCCACAAGGCAGCAAAGAATTAACTCTTCTTGACCTTAATCTTGTCTATGGGACAGAGACTTGCCAATTTAGACTCTCTAGCATCTGATCAGCTTTTGTGAAGAAGCATTTTTAGACCATCTGTGTTTCAGTTCAGGTTCCTTAGAAATTTAGTTTAAGCAGAGCAATTACTGATTTAAGGTTTTAAAGCATTTCACCTTCTGAAATTAAAGGAAGCACTGTGCCAGTGCTAGGCCCTGACAAGCCTCTAAAACTCTTGAAACTCTCATGGACATGGCCTGTGCCACCTAGACGTTTCCTCTAGACGCTTCCTTCCTGAACTTCTGTCCCTCGCTTTTGCAACGCGATGTTCCCACACACCCCTCCGGTCTGAACATGCCAGGACAAGCACCCGCGGCCGGTTCCGCTCCCGCCGCGCTCCCGGGCACGGAGCAGCGCTGTCCCCGGCGGGGCCGGGCCGAGCGCACCCGCTCCCTCCCCGGAGCCGCCTCCGGCCCGGGACGGCCGCTGGGCCCCGCTCCCGTCCGGGCAGGGCCTGACACGAAACCTGAACAGGTGTCTGGGGGGGAAAAAGGGCGACAAGAGCCCCTTTTTCTCTTCAGGTCGCGCCTCTCCGACCGGTTACCCGGGGGTAGGAGCCGAGGGGTGTCACCCTCTCCCCGCTGTCTGAGCGGCGGGAGCAGCGGCGGCACCGGCTGACCCGACGCGCCCCCCACCCTCTTTCCCCTCCACTCCCCGCGCTCACCAGGTTGAGGGGCCCCTCCATCACTTCCATGGGCGGCGGGGGCTGCGGGCACATGGGCGAGGGGCGCTGGCCGGTGCCCCCGGCCCGGCCCGGCGCGTCCCGGCCCCAGCGCGGGTTGTAAACACGGCGGCCGCTTCCGCCCTGCCCGCGAGAGCCGCGCGCCGCCTCGCGAGACTACGGGGCCGCGTCGCCGGGGCAACGGGCGCCGCGCGCGCCTCCCGCCCTGAGGGCAGAACGGGGGGGGGGGGGGCGGTCTGTGGGGAAAGTAGGGATTTGAGAGGGGTTTGTTCACCGTTCCCGTAAGGGTGTGCCAGTCGGCGAGAGGGAAGAAAAATATGGAAAAAACGTCACCTTCCTTGCTTCTTGGAGAAGTTGGTGAATGAAAATGGTAAAGGAAAAAAAAAAAAAAAAAAGAAGAAGAGAAAAGGAAATCTCAGAATCATAGGATATGCTGAGTTGGAAGGGACCCGTCAGGATCATCGAGTCCAATTTCTGGCCCTGCACAGGACAGCCCAGAAATCACACCATGTTGTCTAAATGCTCCTTGAGCTCTGTCACGCCTGGGGCCGTGACCACTGCCCTGGGGAGCCTGTTCCAGTGCCTGACCATCCCCTGGGGGAAGAACCTTTTCCTGACATCCAACCTAACTCATCTCCATGCCATTTTCTCGAGTCCTATCAGTGGTCATGAGGGTGAAGAGATGAATGCCTGCTCCTCTGTTTCCTCTCACAAGGATGTTACCGACCGCAGTGAGGGCTCCCCTCAGTCTCCTCCGGGCTAAACAAACCAAGTGACCTCTGCCACTCCTTGGGCACTGCTGCTTATGATCTTGATTTCAAGTATTTCAGCACTAATGGTTGTTCTGTAAGGATGATTAGTCTCAGCGAGAGATTTCTAATCCGAGTTTCTGGCCATATATGCACTTTATCTCAACTTTAGTATGGCTTTTGATGATCTCCTGTAACATCACTGTATAGGAAGTGATGAAGTATGACCTGGATAAACAGACATAGAGATGGACTGAAAACTGGCTGAGCTGCCAGGCTCAGAGGGCTTCCTTTCATTATGATTAATGGCAGAGTTCCACTGGTGTCCAGTGACTAGTGACATACCCCAAGATATGATACTGGGTCCATTATTACTTAGTGCCTTTATTATCACTATTATTTAATGTCTTGCACCACCCTCCTGTGTGGAAGACATTAAGTGACAATGAGCCTGTTGGGGCTTGCAGAGGGGAAGAACAGTGTCTGTGGGGAAAAGTGCCTCCAGCCTGGGCCATAGAGGTTCTCAGTGCAACACCAGTTAAATAAGTGCCTTTTACAACCCAGCACGGAGAGGATGTACATAAACACACATGAAAATATGAATGTCTGGCCAAAACCTTGCCTAGGAAAAAGTGACGTGGCTCTGAAAGAGTAAGAAATGGTTGTGGTTTGGGTTGCATCATATTCTGTGCAGTATCAAGTCAGCATCCCCAGGCCTTCAATAAATGTCAGGAGGATATAATTCAAAATATGTAAGCCAATATAAGGCTGAAACTGGCACATAAAATTTGTGTACAGCTGTACGTGGACACCAGAAGCTAGCTGCTGTACTGTCAGTCTGAGACCTCTAAAGCTCTGCACCAGTCACTGCCACACAGAAGCTTTAAAACTAGCATGAAGACCAGCACTGGGTGAGTTTAATTGAAATGCTTTAAAAAGAGAACTGTCTTGCTCACCTTTTGACTGTATTCTTTCTATTTTTCTCTGAGTTCAAGTTACAGGCATTTGGTACAAGCTGCCCAGGGCAGTGATGGAATAGCAGTCCCTGGAATTATTCAAAAATCTGGTAGATGTGGTACTTGGGGTTTAATGGTGGACCTGGCAGTTTTAAGTTAATGCTTGGACTTGACCTTTTCCAATCTCAATGATTCTGTGATTATTCAAAATACACTGTCTTGAGAGAGAGCAGTGAAGCAGGGCACTGAACATGGTCCACACAACCACAGTCGTGGTCCACACAACTTTGTGTTTTTTTGAACACCAGGAAGAAAAGTGTGACAGAGGGATTGTGTGTAACTTTGTCAGGTGGAACGAAGGGTGGCATGAGTTCATAAATAGTCTGAAAGGGGAAAGAAGGCAAGAAAAAAAAAAAGAGAGAGAGAAAAGAGGGTAGGGCTGAAGGTGAGACATCCAGAAGGTAAGATGTGAAAAAGCTAATTAGCAGCAAGTAAATAAAGTCCAGAGTTCCCTTTGTGTCCTTTGTAGCTGCAATCCTCAGACACCAGTGGCGTCTGTGGGTCTCTGAGGGAGCCCTCATGGTCTGATATGCCATAGCTCTCACCTATGCCTGTGCTGTAGGGACTAGCTCTGCAACATGGCAGTGCTGGTGGGAATTTTCCCTCTAGCATATGTGGTTAGACAAGATAGTCTCTTCTGGCAAGGAGCTTCCCAAAGACACCTTGCTAGTTCCCATTTCCATTTGCAAGGATTTATCTATCACTTGGTTTCATTATGTATCAGCAAGTCAGATCCCATGTAGTCCAGAGGGGTTTTGATCTAGAGCCCATTGATGGAACAGGAGATAGGTGAAGTTGTCCTGTAGCAGTTGTTAAAGGCATAGGATGGCCTGGGTGAGGGAGGAAGGGTGGTTGGCACCTCACTGTCAGCACTTACACTCAGACATGAGATGATAAAATTGAATTGTTTCATTGTACCCAACCATTGTGTTTCCCTTCCTTTTGGCTCGTGGACACACACTCATGTAAAGGTAATATTTAGCTGTTATCTGTAGGAGTACAGTACCCATTTTGAGCATCACACTTGGTCACTGTACCTCTTCACAGTGACAAGCCCTTCTCTAATCTTTAGCCCTCTGCAGCCTGGCCTTTTCCTCTCTCTTCTGGTAGTGCTACAAAGGAAGAAGTTTGCCAAAGGTCTTGATATTTGAGCACAAAACTTGGTTGCTGCGTTGTTAATGAAGTTATACTGAATTAAATGTGTCACAATTTACTGATTTTCTTGCATCTAAACATCAGTTCGTACACTTAGCTAGCTGATTATCCTTTTCCGTACTGCATTAATCCAGAGGCAGATGTTGATGATCTTGTTAAATACTATGTAGGATGAGATTTTCGATACCCTGGCAGTTAAATTGCATACTGTCAAGCTGTTATTTCTAGCCTCTTTACTAACTTTTTTTTTCATCTTTTGCGATGAAACTGGAGATTTTAATTTATTTATTTATTCAAACTGTATTCCTGCTCTGTTTGTGTATCATTTTGAATTTTGCATAAAGTATTTGACTTGTGACAGGTAATTGCATAGCTGGTTTTTGCTGTGTGCTTATCAGTTATCCATGTCATACCAATTTGCTAAAACAGATCATTAGGTCAAACACTTTTGTGGAAATCAAACAAACTTGTTCTGAGAAATGTTTTCCATTACTCCTGCTGCTGGCTGAGGGAAGACAATTTAATTTATTATTGGATTTTAAGAGACAGTCAATGTTCATTTTAAGGCACATTATCTTCAGTGGAAAAAGGAGTAAGACCCTGGGCCAATTTACCACTTGTGGAATGGGAGCTAAAGAATTAAGGGATATTGTATCAACAGAATAAAGATTTTAGGGGCTGTGTTGTTGAGTTAAGCCAGTGTGTGGATAGGTGGTACTTTTTGGCTTTAGCAAAATAAAAATATCCTTGTCCCCTGGTCCTTCAAGGAGCATCGTATTGCAATGTCCTGAAGTGGCTGTAGAAGCAAGTAAAACCTGTAAGCTCATCTTTGTAAAATTAGCTTTAATGTGATATAATGGCGTTACTGCTACTTCAAAAAAATCTAAATTTATATGGAAGCTTTTCTTTACTTAGAAAATAGTCTTGGGCATTTTGTGGATTTCTGTCCAAAATACCAAGATCCCGGAGTGCTGAATGTCACACATTCATTCCAGATGGCATGCCAACCTCTGCTGCACTGGACTGAAGATGGCTACTGTTTTCTGTCAGTCTACACAGTTGATCCAAAAGATAAAAAGTTGCCCTCTGGAGAAAACAGAACCATAGAGTAAATACTCTACTACATTATCTACGAATTTATCAGTGAATGCAGATTGATTATTTCTTTTCATTACCACCCTTTCTGTGTTTTGCATGTTTTGCTCCTCCTGAGGGACTGCATGGGAATAGCATGTTGACTCTAAGTATAAATTAAATGTTTGTCTAAAAGAGGAACTATTAAAATGTAATCCTGGGCAGGATGTGCCTGTCAGCAGGAAGCTTCCTAAAATACCCTGTGTTTTAAGGGTGGAATTTGAGAGTAGGAGGGAAGTGTAGAATTGCTATTTACCTGTCTGATGCTGCTTTTGACACACATGATGAGCCAGCTTCATTTGACTGTCACCTCCTTAGGAGGCAGAATTCCTCGGCCCACACTTTGCTTAGCATTGACTACTTCTTTATTTACTCTTTGTGTCTTTGCATTTTATCTGGACTGTGCATTTTCAGTGAAGCTCCAGTTAAAGACAGGCTTCTCAGTCATGGCATTGTAGGAGGGCCCACAGAGCCTCCCACACAGTGCCTTCCTCAAAGAGAGACAGGGATGTCTGTTTCTTTGAAGAAGCACTTTTGAAACAAAACGGATTCCCCTATGCCTCTGACAGTTTTTTTCCCACCATACATGTACAGAGCCATGAAACTGATGGGCCTCCTTCCGTTTGTCAGGTTTTTCAGAATAACCAGATTTTAGGATTTCCCCCTGGACTGGGTTGCCTCTGGGGAATGCCTGAGAGGGGCTGTGGGCAAGGCAGTGGGTAAGGAGGGCTTTGACAACTGGGGCTGAAGGAACCTCACTCATTCAGAGGACTGGGAGGTTCAGGACAGTGAAATCTTGGAGAAGGTGTAAACTAAATCAAAACCTTTTCCAGTAGCCTTTACCCCTTTTATGTCTATTTGGATTTTGCCTTCTCAAGGTCCTCAGAGACCTCTTCCTTTATAAATAAATACATGTGGTCAGTAATAAAAACCAAAAGAGCAAGTCATTAAAATGGGCCGAAAACTTGCAATTACAATGCCTTGGCATGAGAATTTTGTCTCTGAAAGAACATGAGCACAGCTCAGAAATCAGCAACGACAGTTTGGCACTTTTCTTAGCTACCAGAGCAACTGACAGAATTTGAAATCAGTCAGATTTGCAGGGAGGAAAAAAACTGGTGAGTTAAAAAACAAGAACACAACAAGACCATGTCTGAATACATTTCCAGTCATCTGTACATAGACCATTTATTGAGAAAGATAAGAAAAACTAAATTTTCATAATCCTGATTACATGCAGAGGATTGACCCAGATGCATGATTTTAGCTGTATTTATTATATTTAAACACAATGTATGCCTTCACATGTGTTTACTGAAAGGAGGATCCACAACCACTTAAATTAAATGCCTCTTAAATATTCCTGTTTAAAAAAGAAACTATTGGATTCATGCATACTAAGAAGTAATGTATATGGCTGTGGTGCTCTAGAATTAATTAGGTCTCTTATTTTAGTTTTAGAATCAAGAAGATATTTTCTCATTGCTTGCAGAATAAAATAGTTAAATCCTCTGCTTAGATCTGAAAGTAGTTTTGCCCACAGCAATCAAACTAATATTTTCTTTATAGCTCATTCTCTCTGGAAGCCTTATGCTGATTTCATTAGGCTTTAGATCAGGTTCCAAGTAACTAATTATATTTATAGTGTGATTTCTTTGCTCAGAATAACTAATTTAGTTAAAGGAGTTGGTGGGAATGGTGAAAGGTTAAGTAGTATTCCTTTGCATTGCTTTGTCCGGGTGCAAGATACGAGGAAAACTGTTTGTTCATAAGCCCTCAGTATTAAGCTGAGCAGTTTTCAGTATTTTGTGAGAGCATAGTGATGAGTAGTTGATACACTGACTTTTTCTTTTATATTGAGTAGGGCTGATATATTTTTGGCATCAAAAATGGGGTCAAAAAGAACTGGCCATCTGAAAGTGATGAGAAGTCAAAACGTGAGGATTTCCATGTTTTTCATGCATGCTTCATTGCTGCAAGTCTCTTCCTAACATTTCCTAATATATTTCCTCTCATATAGCTCCATTGTAAAGCCACCACCCTCCCTTTCATCACTTTCCCACCCTTGCCAGAAATCCCCTCTCACCTATAACCCACAGTCCTGCCCCTATTTCCTCAACTCAGGCCTTCTGCTCCACTCATGCTCACCTTTGAAAGGGCCTGCACTGCATCCGTGCTCCTGGTACTGGCTTCCTAAATGCTGCCACAGGCAGCTGAATAAGGCTTCCCTCAGCTGGCCCTATCCACAAATAGAAAAGCCCCTTTCAGCTTTGGGTTCTGGGATTTCAAACTTGGAAAAAAGTAGGTTTGTTTAGCATCTTTGCTTTGCTAAAGGATATGAAAGTTGCATTACTAGCACCGATTCTGTTTCTCTTTCTAACTGGCTCTCTTATCCTAACTCCACAGCTGTGTTTCCCTGCACAGAACATTATTGCTTTCCTTGCCCTCAGAAATCGACACATTTTCAACACACAGTGAATGTCACATATCCAGAGTGCTCAGTCAGAAATTTTCTGGATTCTTTTGCTGTTCCCCTCTGAAACTGTAATGCAAAGAAGTAGGCCCATTTCAAGTTGACTTTCCGACAAAAGGTCTGGTATTTGACACAACCCTGTAGACTACAGAGACTAGTCTGTTGGGTCTTTAAATGCTGGATCTTGCTGACATTCTAGTGGAACCTGCAGGATTCTGAAGGCCTGAGCCATAACATCATGCTCTGATCTAAAATTTACTGAGAACCTTGAGATACCTCTTTTTTTTTTTTTTTCTGGTATGTTTCCATTCCTGAGAAAAGCAAGAGCTGCAAGACTGACTTTATATATATCTCATTCAATTAATCAAGTGAGAGTGAATCAAACCTTTCCAGGCAATTTTGTTTGAAGTGTCTGCACTCTTCTCTGTATCACATGAGGTGCCAACACCAGTGGGAGTTTGCCTGAGGTAAGAGCTGTGGGTTTGGATGTATTCTTCCATTTTTATTAGGCCTTACACTCACAGGAATTTTGTGCTTTTTAATCTTGTATCTGTACAGAACTTATCTGGGTATGGAGGAAGATAACTTCGTGAATTACTTTAATTATTCTCATAACTGTTCACATTAGGTTTTATGAACTAGTCATACTTAAAAAAATCCCAAACTCACTTTTATAACAAGAAGGTGTTTAACTGAAATCCTTGTGCCATGCATCTAACCAGTAATAAACCAGTAGCTCAGCTGAGCTACCAAGATTCATCAGTACTGTGTGCTTCTTCCCAGTTGGTCCTTAATTTCATTGTGTCCATTTAAGCATTTTAAATTTCCTTTTCTGCCTTTATTATCTGTATACTTTTCTTCGAAATCCTTTATATGGAATGACTTCTAGCAAAAAGCAAGTTGTCAAAAAAAAAAAAAAATCCAGCTAAGCACGTTAAATATTTATTGCTCTTAATATTCAGACTATAGCTGCAGAATTGAGTAGTATTTATTTGCAATGCAGTAGCACTGAGATTTCCCATGCTGGTAAACATAATACAAGGCAAACTTACACCCCTCATAATCTTTGAGAACAAGAAAAGGGGTTGAAAGTGAGACCAGGACATGAAGAAGCAAACAGCATTTTGGAAGGGTCTTTGGCAAGTACTATGCAATGCATTAATTTCTGAATACAATTAATTATGCAGTTAAGAAGAGCTTGTATGCTACTTCACATATTAAAATTAGATCCAATAACATCTGATATCTTAGCATAAGAGTCTACCAAAAAGATGATAATATGACAAAACCGTCTCCCTTTTATCTTTATATATAAGGTGCAAACAAATGAAAGAAGAGACCTGAAATTCTACACAAGAATAGTCAACTGAAAGTTCTGAATTAGCACCTCAGATTATCTGTTTCTAGGAGCTCTAAATTCTTTGGAATAAGTTTTTTGTCAGGACAGGTTAATACTTGAAATGCTTTGTTGCAATCTTTTAGCCAGTACTCCCTCTGGTACTGGTTTTTAGGATTCATCATTTAGCTTCTAAAGGGTCCTCTAACTCTCATGAGATGGAATTTTACCCTGGGTGAATAACTTGTTTGTTATAAAGAGTAATGCTCAAAATCACAAATTGAATGTTTCAGTTTTGGGAGTGGGGAGTTGGATGTTCAAGGCAGACATAGGACAACATAGGCAGATCCCATCTGAAATTTTACTAGAGTGGGAAATGTAAGTGGATGAATACAATTAGGTCTCTTGCAGCTTCAAACACAGCAGTGAAAAGACAGTTCAGTGTTTTATTTCCTGTCTGTCAGTTAAAAGTGCAATACAGAATATTTGTACCAAATATGAGTACCAAAATTCCATGTGAACATGTTAACTACTGGTGTAAAGCTGAAAAGAATGCTGCTGTCTGCAGCAGTAGAGGCACATCCTCTGGTGCTCCAGAGTGAAACCATCTTACATTTGTAGACCTAGGCTGTGAACATGAACCCCCATCTGTCTCTCTACGCATCTCCTGCAAAACCACAGAAGTGTAATTTAGGTAAAACTGAACAAACCAAGTGCGTTCCATGTGCCTGACACCCTGCTGCTCGAGTCAGAGCAAGGTTTTAAATAAACTGGGCTAATTTTTCCCAACTGCAGTGGGGAATAATGTTTCTTTTCCCTACACAGGCCATCTTCTTTTGGTAAAGGCCCTTGTGCAGAGTATATGTTAATCCATGCTTTTTAAAGAATGAGACAACTTGCGGTATAAAAACCCAAAGCATTCATATCAGTTACAGATACTGGAATACTTTTGATGGATCTAATATTCAGCCTTTGGCTGGAAGGCAATTTTAAAAGAACCAACTAGTTAAACTTGAGATACTTCTATTTCCTCATAAGATTTACTTCTCCTCCTTAATCTGCAACTCCATAGTGAGTTTCTCTAACCATCAATACGACAGTACAGCAATATTGCCTCATCAGTCATGATTTACTTAATGTTTTCTGAATTTAGTAATATTTGATTAAAATTTAATGTGAACATATCATATCATGCCACATATATTATTGCATCCATTAATCAGGTAACCATAATAATGAAATGTCGGAAGATTGGATGAAAAAGGAGCTGAAGTCTTTGATATATGTTTGGCATGGGTTTGTGAGTGATTAATGAAAAGATACCCAGTCAATTGTGTAAAGCTTCATTAATATACATTTACAATCATCTATGTACTGTATCATCAGATATTTTTAACCTTAGTTAAACTTGATTTTTTAATTTACTGAATGACACTAAATATTAATAATCCTGAAAAATATATAGTATTCTATTAACTCTCATAATGCCAGAATGATTCATAATGTGTCCTAATGCTTTTGTAGCAAACTATGTAGTAAAAATATGGTCAGAGTTAATGGATCGATTTTGTTAAAGGTGGAATAACAAATGCTTTATGCATGGCTCTATAAACCTCAAATTACACAATTGTATTAAAATAAATGTAACTTGGTATTTCCATCTACTTTTTTAATATGCAAAGTTATATATGATCTAATCTAGCAAAGCATCTACTCCGGTTTGGTAGAGGAGATACTGATAACAGTATCATAACACCTGAATTCATACTCACAAGTATTTTGTGAAACATATGAAGACTTTCTAGATTAAAAAAACCAAAATCCAAAGCAATGTTGAAATCCTTAGGCTTCAGCTCATGAAGCAGGATTAGGACATGTTCTCCAGGTAAATTTTGAGGAAAGTGTTATTGTTTTCTTGGTGTTTGTGAAAAGAAACAATTAAAGCAATAATCCTACAGCCTGGATCCGTGTAGGAAGTGCTTTATTGTGTGATGGATCTTACTGGGGCTGTTTGTCATGGCAGCAGTGCACACAGGGCTCTGGAGCTCAGGGCTGGACACAGGACAGATCAGAGCACATGTGCTTCCTTGGTGACAAGGCTGAATGCTCCCAGTGACTGGCAGTAGTGTCCCTCGTTGTGTACCACATGGAGCACGCCTGCAGGGGCTCCTGCAGGTACCTGTTGAAAAGCTGCAGCTGTTGGACATCTGATATTTGTCTCATATCTTCTCTCGCTTTTGGTGAGAATTCAATTTATTTCGTTTTCATATATTGATTACTGTGAATCATAGAGAACCCAATCATTTTTTTTTCACTGCAGCTGCAGGTAGCTAAGTCCATGTTTACACTACAACACGTTCAGAAAACAGATCTCTTCAGAATAGTTTCAAAACAGTGTTGCCATTCGTCTTTTAACATGGCCTGTGATTTTGAAGTATGTTTGCTTAGAAGCTGGATGCTGATCTCTAAACTGAAATATTACCTCTTTGGAAGGCTGCTTGGAGATCACTGTTGTGTCATGTTGATCTGTATAAGATCCAGTTTATATTTTTATCCCACAATGTCTTCTCTTCAGCTGATTTAAGGATGCTTTCTTCAGTAGTGTCTAGTGGGCAAAAGCTGATAGCAGCATTTGGATACTTGGGTAACAGCTTAGTTCTGAGCAAGGCAGATGAGCTTGCCCATCAATCTACTGATAAAGGGCATTAAAACAGTCAGGCCAGGATCTATGGCTCTTCTAAACTAAATTCAGCCAAAATAAACCTATGTAGCTGCATCTGGTACTGTTCTGCTAAGAAATGTGAAACTATGAATTGAAAGAAAAATTGAGGTTGGTTACTACCAATTTAGTACAAATCTATTTGTAAACAGTCTCACTGAGCCTGCTTACTTGGTGATTGACAGAGACATACGTAAAATAATTATTATTCCACCTAAATATAAAATGATCCACCTGTGCTGGCAATATTTTTAATACTTCATTAAAAAAAAAATGATGTGAGTGCACAGGCTCTGTATCGTGTTGCATTACTTATTTTACACCACCTAGTTCACATACTGCCTTTGACACCAACAGGTCTCAGCATATATCTTGAGTGTGCAGACTGGTGATGAAGAAAAACACATTGTGTACTTTCATTACGTATCTGTGAAGAAGAATTAAGAAGACACAGGGTGCAGAATTCTTTCTTGGGCTTAGGTGGACTTTTGAAAATGAATTTGCTTCTGAGCTCCTGTCAGTGAGAGTAACCATAACTCATTTTCTGTGGCTGTTAATCCTGCCTGTGAGGGGGTAGGGATAGTCATTTTCTTTGTAGTTGAAGGCAGGAACAGCATCATAACAAATAATGACTTCAGGATAAGCCTAAATGGATGGAATTCAATTGCAGTTGTCCTTCAAAATTAAAAACGGTAGGACAAAAAAATGCAGAAAATATGATCTAAACTAATATTACTTTCAGCTTTTGTTGAGGGCTCTCTAGCCTAAGACCTGTCAAGGATTGCAAAATTGCAAATGCTAAGGCAATGGATGTTGAAACATCTGTGTTAAACAGTTATGTATTCACTTTGTTACAGGTGGGGAAATCAGAAATACAGGATACAAGTGTCCCTTGTACAGGGAGCAGTAACAGAACAGGGGTTGTACCCAGAGACCTGTGCTTGACTTTTAGACACTGCAGTTCATCACTGAAACAGCACATTGAATATAACATACATTCCCAATCTTTTCAGTAAAGCAGGCTCTTTTCCTACACATGCACAGATTTCATATAGGAGAAAACCCATCAGAGATTGGGTGGTTTTAAACAGTGTTCCTCTTTTCATCTTTAGTTATAGCTGGGCAAATGGTGTCAAGTGTGGGTATCGAAAGCCATGGATAGGAACTCCTAAGAGTCTGTAGAAAGATTCTATTTCAGTAATTCTTTTTCATGAAAGGCATGAGAAGAAGTTGTCTTTGGGAATGTGACAATTGCTGCAGAGCACAAAGTTATTTCCTCCTAGTGGCATCTGTTTTTCAGGAGAGAAAAATGCTGAGATTATGCTACAGCCTGAAGCTCTAGCATGTTGATGAGGTAGAAGGAGTCCAAATAAATTAACTGTTGTCAGACTCTGATTCCAGTCACTGGGATTTTATGTGGTTGGGGAAAAAATGGTCTTACATATTTGGAAAATTGTAGTCTGCTTTGGCAAGAAGGAAAGTGAGCAGATCAGAGCCTGTTTCTCATGTCATTGAAGTGTTTGAGGACTTGCCTTCTGCTGAGATGGGAGAGAACTTTCTGCAAAATTAAAAGTGTTTGTTACATCTATCTAAAATGTGCAGCCCTGTTCTTGATGTAAGAAGATTTGCATGGCTTCAATCTGCTCTTCTGGCCTAGGGAGGTCTGCCTCTAGCAGTCAAAGGAGGTTTTTTCAGGAATGAACTCTGACAGTTCCTTGAGTTTATGTTGCTGAATTATGCAAATATTGATGTGGGACTTGAGGAAAAAGAGCAATGTGAATTTGCCAGTGCTAATGGCCTTGCCCTGTCTTTTGCAGCTGTCTCTGATATGATGACTGAAGTATTGCAAATAGTTTTAGTTACTTCTTAATATTATGGATGCAAAAAAGGGAGGGGGGATTGTTTGCAGCTGACTGCATCTTGGAAATTGAGAATTATTTGCTCATGTTCATGCTTCTGTATTTTTATATTCATATCCAGTGTCTCTCTGATGGGCTTACAAGAACAATGGGGAAATGCCTCCTATGCTAAGATTTGGATATGAAACTTTGAGTTTGGAATTTCCATTTTTATGGACTTGCACCTTTTCAGCATGGTATTTGGAGAACCTAGTGGTGCTTTAAGCACAGGTTCTCCACATCCTTGCGCCTAACTGGGAGAGGAACTGCATGCATCACAAATCCTTATGCACAGCCTAGGTAGTAGGGCTTTGGGTAGGTGCTGTGGAGTTTCAGTTTGTTTATGTGGAAATGGGGGTGGTGCTGTGTGTAAATCAGGGAGACCAAGGAGATGGAAGGTTTCTTAGCAGAGAGTGATTTAGTTGGGATAACTGGGAGATAACAATTCATGCTGCACACTGAGAGCCAGCCATTGAGAAATTTCTCTCTTTTGTAGAAACACACAGCCACTCAGTAGAGATTCATTTGTGCAGCACTGAGCTGAGTTACAGTACCTGGGATTTCAAATGACAAAAGAATCTTGCTGTCAGACTCTCTCTGCTGAGCTGCTGATACAAAGGGCTGTGGGAGGCGAGTAGGAACACCAAAGCGTCTCCAATTGTTCTCAGATAGCTCTTCACAGAAGGGTCTTCCCAGAGTTTGCTGCATAGAAAGCACAACCCACACATCATTGTTACTCATTCGTTCAGTTTAAGAGGCTTGTTTTTCACAGATGTGCTCTTCCTGTTTGGCATTTGTAACTGAGGATTGTTGTTAGTTGTAGAAAAGTGTCATCCAACTACAAACTGAGATTTTCAGCTGATTCATGAACACCTTTGTTCACTACAGCATAAAAAGGAATATGGTTGAGTGTGGAATGTAGATTAAGCTGTATTTCTACCCCAGTATATTATACTACTTGGGAAGAGTGGAAAGGAAATCTTAATTAAAAGCGATGCAAAAATTCCCTCCTCACTTTATATCAAATAAAATTAGTAAAGCAATTAGAAGATAGAGTTAATTTCTATATGCTAGCCTGTATTATTCATGTGGAGCCTATATATAGAGATGTACATGTATGGATTTAAAAATAATTAACCAAAATTGCTGTACATGGTAAGTAAAGTAAACAATCAGTATGTTTGAGTAAGGCTTTCATGCCAGAAAGTTGGCCAGACATGCTGAGAAAGGGCAGTAAAACTTGGGAGAAGAGGGAGAGATTAATTCTCTCAGAATAATGGGACCAGAACCATTTTTGTCTGTATAAGAGATAATTTGTGGAGCTTATAGTAATGTGATCTTGAAAGTTTTTATTTCTATGTTAATGCTACAGTCAAGTAGGATAATCACAGATAAGCAGCTGTTTATTGTTGTTCCAGGGAATAATGACCAGAATGTGAGTTATTTCTGCCCAAGTTTTCTTCAGTATATACTTATCATCTCATGTCTAGCTTTAGAAAAAACCTCTAGATAAAAATAATAGTAAAAATGCTTTTGAAAGTGAGTTAAAAATAGTTCTTTGTACCAAAGTACAACTGTGAAAACACTTCTGAATTGAAAAAGCAGCTTCCTTTTGGCATATGGATTAACTGTGCTCTCTGATGGTCACATCTGTATCTGGCTGGCTGCTCCATCTCTAGGAATTTGTGCTCCTCAGAAACAACATTAGATGTGAATCTGGCTGCTTGTCAGAAGGCTATCCTTGCTTACGCTTCCTTAGATCACAGTGAATTTTTCAAAAGTGAGGATTTTTTTTAACACCTAAGTATTCTCCTAAAATTGATAAGCACATAGAAAATGTTAACTATTAAAACAAAAAGGCTAAATAACAGCATTTGCCAGTACATTTGCAGCAGAGTGAGAACCCAACACATACCCCTTGAAAGTTGGTTCACTAAATTAAGTGTAAAACAGCTATTCTGAATGATCTAATTGTCTTTTCATTCTCAAGGTTTTATTTTATTGTTGCAAGATTCCTTTTAAACCTACAATCAAGGATCTAATTCCTGGTACCTGAGCATTGGCAACACATTGCAGAGAAACATCCAAAGGGGAATCAAATTTATTCACTCCCTAAATTACAGCTGCATTTAACATTGAGTGTTCTGGTATTCCTGGAAGTCTTCTCTTTCAGTGAAGTTAGGACTAAAATGCCAGCAAATCAGTTTTAGTGGTATTGATATGATATGAGTTCTGTTGGAAAGGATGAGTGAAAGAGGGAGGAGACATCTGGATGGTGTTACTTCTGCAAAGAAAATATGTACCCTCCATCATAAGGCAGAATGAGGCACCAGAGTGACTTTTCTGATGCTATGCAAATTGTGGTTGTCCTCAGCACATTCAGCTTCTGTTCTGAGATGTGATATTTAAGATCTCTTCACTACTAGATCCAGACATTCCACACGAGGTTGCTCTCCTTCAAGATTCTGAAGATGACTTGGCTTATTTAGGCTGAGATTTACAGGGTGGGGGCTGTAATCTTCCTGGCAGCTGCCCCCAGCTGGTGACCCCCTGTCTGTCCTGGGGAAGAAGGGCACTACCAGTGTGCCTTTCCAGTCAGCCCTCCCATTACCCAGAGTGAGGTACAGTTGTTATGCTTCCTTCCCAAATGTCCACAATGTGTGTCTGTGTCTCGTACCAGTGCAGTGTAAGGAAATAGCCCAGGTGTGCTCTTGTGCCTTCAGCCCACAAACAGGATGGCTGTGGGACTCCTCACTCTCAGATCAAAACATGAGAACTCTCTTTACATTAGCTTTTCTCACAACGACTTTCCCAAATGTGCAGAGCAACAGGGAGCCCTGAAGCAGCCTGTCTCCTCATCCCTCTCCAAAGCCACCTCCTTAAAGGATCACCCCATAATGGGGACTGATTGCCTGTTTGATCTTGGTGAGCCCCAGTTTCACACTAAACCACGCAGATGCCTCAGGGGCCACCACAGAAGCACTAGTGATGAGGGGATATTAGTGCATACCTGGATTCCTGCACAGTATCTGCTCTGTAGTTAAACACCTTAAATAACCCTTGGAAATTATTCTGATTGTATTCAAAAGTGGTAGCTTAGCAACTGTAGGGATTTTTTTTGTTTGGTTGGGTTTTTGTTTATTTTTTTTTTAACCAAACAGTAAAGGAAGTGAGTTCTAATCCTCTTGAGGGTGCTGTTTATTAAAATTTCCAGCATGGAAATTAGACAGTGTCTTCCTCTTTCCCAAAACAATTCTGAACTAATTGCAACAGAAACATTTCTTTTAGCTGAGGTGACAGAAATAGATGTTAGAGACAGTAAGCAAAGTTGGTTTTTTTCCACAGAAAACTGGAAAATAGATGAGATTTGTTAGTGCATCTGTTAAATAATGGCTTTGTGAGGTCAGATAAGAGAGGATGCAGGCTGTTTCAGTGCTCTATATAATGGGTCAAGAACCCATAATGAGAATTAGGGTGCCTTGATAATGTGTGGCAGTCACAGCATCAAGATTAAATGGGGTTGCCCAATCAGCCGTGTGGTAACAGGGAGTTGATGTTCTTAAGCCCATTCTGGACTTTGCTTTGCTATGGTTGGTAAGGGTTGAATACCATGGGAAGTGATCTGCTTGTAGGCCATGTTACTGGAGTAGGGGAACTAGGTGAACGTGAATTGACATTTGGGGTTTGACCATCTTAGGTGCCCATCTTAGAGAAAGAAAGTGATAAGGTTTGTTGTTTTGTTTTTGTGGTTTTTTTCCTCCTGTTCTTTTTTGCTCTTTTTAATATTAAATGTCTTAATATAAAGCACTTCTACAGAGTGTAGGCATCTAAGTGTCAATCCACTGAGGAGCTTCATCCTGACATAATATCCTTGACTTCAAAAATGCTTCTGGCTTTGGGGGAAATACACAAAAAGCTACAAATAAAGCTGTCTGTGCTTTACTGTACTGCACCTTGAGATGTTTCCTGTGCAGAAAAATTTGTACTTGGCTATGTATCTTGAAATTTGTAATTTCACACTAAATTTATGATATTGAGTCATTTCGCTATATGTGCAAGGTATTTAGAAATGTATTCTGTTAAATAATCCTTTCACATTTGAGACGTTGAAGCCAATTAGAAGTCCTTGTGTGTTTTTTGTCTGTTTGAGATGTCACTGATCCTGGAATGGCACCATTTGGTCAGTTAATCACTGGTTTTTATATCATCCTTCTTTTTTATAGTGTTTTATTGGTGTTCTGTGGGGAGAGATAGGACAGAATTGAGCCACAGGCTGTGGGAAGTGCCTGCAGAACACCATGGCAGCACAGGGAAGCACATGGCAGCACAGGGAAGCACATGGCAGCACAGAGAAGCTTGTCTCCACCCCAGTTTGGGGAGAGGAGGTGCCACGTGGCAGACTCCTGTGGAGAGGAGCCTGCTGGAAGCTGAGAGACCCCTGAATAGTGGGTGATCACCCCATATAGGGACATTAAGGAAGAGTGTTGCTGACATGGACTCACCATCCTACAATCATTGCTTCTTCACACGTGTTTTGCTCCCATTGGTGTTAGGTTATTTGGAGAATGCTTTAGGGAAGGAAATGCCAGAATAAAAGAAGAGGGAGAAAGATCAATGCTCAGTAATCCCTCTTGACAACTTTAAATAGAGATAATTGCAATAATCGTATCTATAGTAAATATGCTAAATATCAATAATAAGTTAAAACTGTAAAATTGCTATAACTGCCTGTTCATAGCTGAGCTGTGTCCAAATGTATAGCAATAACCTTGTTCTTTTGAAAGCTTCTTTTGTACCTAGGGTGCCCCTTTTGCCTCCACAATGTTAACAGTGTGAACCCAATGTCAATCCAGACAGATTTTTGGACAAGAGGTAAAATAAGGGCAGCTGTGGTACTGAAATAGATGTGTAGGTGCACACAGAAATGCAGCTGTAACACAGGACATGGTAGCACACTCGGCTGGCTAACCATTGGTCCCTGGACAGTGGCAGACCCTACCCATCTACTTGTGCCACAAAAAAAACTGTGTCCTTGAGAGGACTTGACAGTCTCTGGACTGGGAGGTGAGGAAGGGCACCGGAGGTTCCTGGAGAGCTTCTCCCAGCTCTTGCCAAATTGTTGAGTTGTGGTGCCACACTTGCACATACGGCAGGCACTGTGTGCCATAAACATTACAGGGTGTAAAGCATTGAAGGCTCAGGCAAAATACCTGTGCTAGTCTTGCTGTCTGTCATGCTCCGAGGCCAAGACCTCACAGGGGACTTGTGTCTCCAACTCACCACATGAAGGGCTGCAGTTCATAGTGCATAAATTCCTGGAGTGTTTTCATCTTGCAGCTGTGCAGATAGAGCAGGAGACTATGCTATGGCAGGGTGCAATATCCAGAGGATATTGCATATTGTATATTGTATAAGGGAACACACTTCCCAGCTCCAGTGCAACAGGGCAGTCCCTTTTACATGACCTGGCAAATGACCCACTGCAGGTCAAAACAGAGGGTCTGCATTTGCTGATGCTTAACCTTAAGTGCTTACATAGATACTAATGTTGCTTTGAATACTCCAAAATAGCATTGAAACTTCTTAGTGTTTCAAGCTCACATTGCTTAACTAGCCCCTTGCAAACCCATGCCCAGGGAAAAATTATTCTAAATCTCCCATGTCCAAATTCCAGATTTGAGTGGAAAGAATTACAAAATTGCATGCAAATGTTTTGGATTAAAATGGATTTTTACAGTGAAGCTTTACAATTATTACATAGTAACTGCTATAAACTAATACATTATTTTAAACTAGTTTTATAGTGTATGCAAACAGAAGTAATGCATTAGCTCTTGGTTCAGAATCAGAAAATGAATCAGAGATTGTGGTTTCTGAAGGGCTTTGCTCTTAAAGCTCAAGGACCATGTTCCATTTGAATTGGGAAGATGCTGGTATCAGGTACTCTCACTTGAAAAGACGGTCATTGAACCTCCCCCCACTCAGCAGGACAAGGATGCCTGGCTGTGTATTGCCGAGATGGAAGAAGAGAAATCTCTTCTCTCTCCCGTGGCAATGGTTTATGGTGCTTACCTGAAACAGGCTCTTCCATTTGAACATCTCCATAGCCACACGCTAAATGAGAGCACAAGATTAAAGCAGAAATCTTGTTCTTCCCTCTCAAGAGACAATCTGTCATCTGCACAGCTTGTTTTCATAATACAAGCATAAGTGAAATTTTGTAAATGCTTTTCATTTCAATAATTAAAAGTTTATGTAGGTGAAGGAAGACATTTTTAATAATTTTACTTTTTAAGGCTGGGAAGGGGAAGAGGGGAATATGCCAGAGGCCAAATGGGTGGAATTTTTGTGTGAGTAAAAGAGACGTGAAGGATATGATGGTTCAGTCTTATCGATGTTACAGAACGTGGGGCAGGTGCTCGTAGTTGATGCAAACAGCATTAGCTCAGTAAAGATCAAGTAATTTTTTAAGAGGACAGAAGTAGTGTAAATGTGACAGAGAACCACGTACTCCTCTCAAACATGTGAACTTCAGAAGACTGCATTAAATTGTATTACACACAGTTACAGGGCAAAGTGAACTTCATTACTGAAAAGTATCTTGGCCGTCTGTCTCAGCAATGATGTAAGTCAGCCTTGGATTTATCTTACATATACTGCTTTAGAAAACCACGTGCAATGTAATAAAATGTTCTATCTAAAACCACACACTGAATTAAAAACAAAAAGGTTGTGTCCTTGAAGAGGCTGTGAAGAACAGAAAACTTCACAAATTCCTGTGTTTAACATTACTTTTTAATATCCTTGCATTAAAAATGAATGATTACTTTTTAATATTACTTGTAGCCAACTATCCCCTACCGTATAGATAAATTTCTTGTATGATTTTATTATATGCTCAATAATAGTACCTATAAGCTCAGATTTCTTTTGAATATAAATGATTGGAAACAATATCTACCCTAAAGCATCTTTAATGTCATTATAGATGGGTAGGAGTAAATTAAGCGGTATTTAGCCACCAAAGTCTTTAATTTCATTGCATTTGAGTAGGAGTTAGACATTATGAGGTCCAATTAAAAAAGTCACTAATGTTTTTACATCTGAGTAGGAGTAAATTAAACAAAATCACTCCTGAGCTGCTAATATAATTTTAATTGAATGTCATTCAGTTTCTAACTGCTGTTACAACACAGTAGATAATGAGTCAAGCTCAACAAATCATCTGAGCTACAGGTACCATGGCTACTAGGGGTGAGGACAGAGTTTAGGGATGGCGAGGGAAACTGTTGGAAGTTAGGAAGCTGACAGGAATGATAGCAGACCTGACATCTCTTGGTTGATGAGACCTATGTTCTTCTAAAAATATCACCCTAACAAGAGCTAATCTAGCAAGGCTGCAAGCCAGGTCATTATTTCTAGTGTTCAGACATAAAAAAAAAAAAAAAAAAAAAGGCAGAAAAAGGGCATTTATCCAGAAGATGTGATTTACAGAGTGAATGCTAGAAAGGCTAATTCCATTTATTCACACCTCATGAATAATTCATAGTTTGATTTAATGTTAATCTTGATGATGAGACAATGGTGAAACAATACTAGACAATATATAGATTTACATACGTGAAAATAAAAAATCCTATCACAAGCATTATTCTTTGGTATATAACAGATAATATTGCATTTTCCTCACACATGGAAATCTTTTCACTTTGATAAATAGCAGGTTTAAGACAAGCTGTGGCACTTCGTATAGAGACAGTTCAAGAGACTAGAGTGAAAAATACCCTTCATTGTAACTCAAATTACTATAAAACTGTAGATATTTTGCCCTAAAAGCAGTTCCAGCCATTACACAATGCTAGGCTTCCATCTGGAAAAACTGCAAGGTTTTCAACTCACTATTTGTTTGTGAGTATCAGATCTGTTCTGATGTTGCTCTGTGTATACGTTTGCTGAGAGCAAATACTCCTTTAAAGTGTGCATGTGAGACTGAGAGACCAGGGTCTCCTGGCTGAAGCTCAGTCCTTGATCCAAACTCAAGGCTAGGTGTTGGCTTCAGGTACAACCACACTCGTGTGTATAGTCACACATTTTCATGTGATCTCTGTGATATGTGTGGCTCTGGTCTCTTTGCAGAAAACAGTGAAGTCAAAGGGCCACTGTGGTCTGTGTGTTTACAAGTATCTGGTACTACTTCTTGCTCATGTTCAGAAAGTCCCGTCAAACTATCTCTTGGCTATGTACTCAAAATCATAGAGAGGGGAAACTTGCAGTTCTGACTCTTTCTTTCTTTTGTATGAGAAAACTGGAGGAAGATAGCAGATATCATAGACCTGCCTTTTTGCTTACCTCTTTGCAAGACAGGCCTCTTGAAAAGCTTTGATCCATACACCTTTTTATTCCTCCAAGGGTAGGGAGAAAGGAGGAAGTCAGTTGCTCCTGGAAAGCAACTGCAGAACTACAAAATGTCTTTCCTCAGGCCTCTGAGGATACCCTGTTATAAAAGAATAGGTTGCATGTAGCCACAGCAGCACCCTTTTCCTCAGGGCTTCTCCTGCAGCTTCTGTCTCTAGATAACAGAATGTACCAAGGCAGCACAGTGTTGCCACAGGAGAGATATCTTGTCCCTTTCCAGGATGGACTTCCCTATATTCTCCATCCTAAAGGTTAGTTACTTGGCCCAGGCATTGCTGGGTAGATTTGAGGTATATTTCTACAATGTCCTTTTGGCCATATATCATTCCCCAGTTTTCGCAGAGAGTGGCATGGGTCTGAGGAGGTAACTGTAGAACTTCAGTGGTGGGATAGGAAAGTTACAATTCCTTCTTGACTGGAAGGACAGATTTCCCATTGGCAAGGACACTGTCTTTTCAAATATGATGGTTTGACAAAAATGACAGTTGTCAAATTCTGCTTCTTTCTAAGTATTTCTCAAATTTAATTGTGAGATTCTCCATATACTCCCTCAGCTACAGCATGCTATGTGTCACTGTGTAGTTCTGCTTTTACTTTTCTTGCAATAAATTGATGTCTGATAAGACATTCTGGACAACTCGAAATAAGTGAGTGAACTAAAAGAAACTGTCAGTGGCTGTAAAGAGGGAGGCAATCTCCTAGACTCTGGTGAACTTCTCAAATAAAAGGCTGGAGTTTGGGTCAGATAGAGAAAGAGGATGGGAGGTAAAATTGTTCATTAAGTAGGTTTTGCTTTTAGAGCTGATTTTCAAATGAGCAAATATGAGCAGAAATTCCTGCTTAGGATTCAAGTCTGGCTACTTTTTGCATTCACCTTCCGTGATGTGGAACACCAAAGAGCCCCAGTGCTGAATTTTGGCTCAGTATTTCCAGCAGGCAAGAGAGTGAGCTCTGTGAATTAAGACTTAAAGCTTTCATGCAGGGTGTGTGAAGAAAAGTTTGAGATTGAGCGTGGGCTAAACTCTCTGTGTAGATGTATTGTTGCAAACATGCTCTGGGACATATGGAATTATATTGTTACTTGGGGGAACAATGATGAAATGTTTTGACACAGCCTTTTGTCTTTTCTGTGTAGATTGCACTGGAACATGTTACAGCTTGTTTTAACTAATGTGCTACATAGGTTGGTTGTGTCTTGTGTCTGTGAAATTCCAGTGGTAGCACTGCAAAAATAATTACTAACAAAACTCTTACAGCGTTTACTTGGGGAACTCCAAAGAAACTTAATGACTTCTGTCATGTTAAGATACTTAAATAGGTAGGGTTTTACTTATTGAAAGGCAAGGATATAGACTTCACTTTGGAATATCTGCTTAATGCCCTGCCTCTGCCTAAGTGGCAATTTGTGAAACATTTGTGAAACTTCACATGAAGTTTTTCCACTTGATCTCTGTGTCTGTCAATCACAGAACAACAAAACTTCTTCAAGAGGTCTGAAGATGACTAATTCAGTATTAAAATATTAGACCTGGATCTTATTTCCTGAAAAAAAAAAGTCATTGCGGACTCATATTGCCATTTTTCTCATTCTTCCACTGCACTTTCAACCTCCCAGAGTCCGAGGGCTTTGTGAATTCCACTTAGAAGTACTATGGGACTAGGATGCATTCCTAAGTACGCAACAAGTCTGTCACCCGCAGAAGTATTGCTGGGCTAGAAGTCTGCATGGCTGATACTTCCGCTTGCAAAGAGAGCAGTTTGCTTCAGTAAAGAAAGTTGTCACAGTGTAGTAGAAGATAAAGTAATAAATGTTATTTTTTTTCTCTTGGCAATCCTAATTTGAGCACTTGCTTCCTTGAATTGCTTTTGCTGGTCAGGCAAAGTTCCTTAGCTGTTCAATTCTCTACTCTCTCTGGTTTAGTAGTCATGTTGGAGGTTTTTATCCTTAGCTTAAAAGAGGTTGGTCAAAACCATCTTTCTTTTCAAATGGGCCAATTTAAATCAAAATGGATATGTTTTTCCAAAATTTTCTAGTTGTAGATGGAGTTAGGCATGTCTAATGTAAATTTAGATTACTAATGAGTCTGCCTTTGCCTCCCATTGCTCTTGTAGTCAAGCACTTACTTTACTGACTCAGAAATATTTATGTCCTTCGTAGCTGAAAAATCAAGTTTAGCTTGGTGTCTGTTAGTTCAGAGACCAGTTACTCTTTTCCCTGTGACTGGAGCATGTGAGCTGTTCTGGTGTAACACAGAAATACCTCTGAAGTCTGTGGGCACAAAATCAGGTAGAAGAGCTCTTGAAAATGCATCTGTCTCAAATGAGGAACTTTAATTCTTTTCTGTAATCATAAGTATGGAATTAGTTTGATGGTAAGAGTTATGTTTACAGTGTGTCCTTACTTCTTGCCTTGAAATATGTCAGTAAATATAAAAATCAAACTACTCATTGTATTAATCGCAGGTGAATCAAGTTTGACCTTTTGCAAATGGAAGTACATTCAGTACTAGCTGAAGATAGGAATGGTGATCTTGAGAGAGCTATTTGTTCACAAAAATCATAGGACTGGCTCTTTATGCCCTCTGCCCAGCCATGGCTACAGAAAGCTAAACTGGGGGCTCTGTGCTTGAATCACCTCCCCTGTAAACTAAGTTGATGAAGTTATACTCTGCAGGTTTTGCATGGTTCTGACAGGTGAAAAAAGCATTGCAGGTTGTGATCCATGTCATCTGCTGCAGGCATTCACTTCATGTGTCTTTCAGAACACTTGTAGTTGCAGCCACATGAGGCCAGCCTGGGTTTTCTCTGGGCAGTCTGGGTATCTGTGAGCTTTTGAAGTACTTGGGTTAGAGAGAAACCTGGACCATTAAAGGTCTCTATATAAAGGACTCAGAGCCGGTCCTTCGAAGGAGGAAGAAAGACTGCTAACCCCCTTCCCCCATGCTTGGGCATGGCAGTGCTTCCTGTGGCCCATTGTCCTAGCTGAGTCTCAAGGAAGAAGAGATGTGCCTTTGCCTATTCAAGCAGCTAACAGTTCTAGGTGGGACTTTGTCTTGCTTTCAGGGTACTTGGCAGAACTTGCACACGCCACTTCCATCCTAGATTTGAGCCCAGACAGGCAAATTCTCTGCATATGCAGCTGGAGAAAGATGCCCTCAGAGTACCATTTATGGCATTTAATTCAGATTAAATTAGACAGTCTGTATGCATCCTCTGTATTTTGTATACTAATCTGAAAACCTGGATGCTAGGAATCTAATGCTTCCTAAGCCTGTGTTCCTCAGACTGCCTAGATGATCCACTGTGTGGATACTCACACACAAATACACCGTGTTGTCTTTTATCAGCTCTGCCAGGGAACAATAGGACTGAGACTTGTGAAGTTTGCTGTCCCCGCATCTCTGTCTTTCCCAGGTATGCAGTCATCAGAACTGCTGCCCAAACAGGACTGTTTTGCTTACCATCTTAGAGGATGCAGAAAAGCAAAATTTTGCCTATAATTAGTTACACAGTGTTTCCCATAGCAGATAGGAGTTTTTGATCAGCTTAGAGAGTTTTGTATGACTTAGTGCTGACTTTGGTTTGAATATCTAATTCTGTGTAAAAGGAATAGAAGTGTTTTGTGCTTTTGGTGCATTTTAAAATGTTGCTTCTTTGTACCCCTTAAGATAGAACTGCAAAATGACCTTTTAAACTTGAACAAAGCAGAGTAAGGTATGGAGTAGTGCATTCTGAGTACAAGTTAATCTAAAATTCTTTAATCAAAGTCCACAGTGTATCACAGACTTAAATAGCACTCTTTGGAAAACAAGTCACGAGCTAGACTTTCAGATTATTTTAATGACTTGCATAGGAAAGTACCTACCTATACTTGTAGTTATTTTCTCTGATAGCATCTCAACTTTCACAGCCTGTGTACCTGTGTGATGAACATGAATAGATGCTGGCAAAGGGACATCGCAGCACAAATACCCTTTTCCTTTTTATTAGATTTAGATAGACTCATTCTATCCAAACCATTAAAAGCTGAGTTCAGGCAGTCAACAACTTAAAAGAAATGTAGCTGCCAGAATGGATTTCAAAATATAGTCTTCCCATGTACAACACATGAGACTTAACTGTTCTGTCATCCAGGTGGAATGTGTCTGTGGTTCCCTGGTGGAAACCAAGCACAATGCATTGCTTTTAACATCTTGTTCTGAGTATCCTGGGTATGTTTAGAAAACGTTGGTGCCAGCTGGCAGATTGTTGGTGAGGCTGAGTACATGAGGCTGCTGCTCTTGCAGTGTCATTGCAGCTTCAAAATTCCTTCATCCATTTTTCTAATTTCTGTAATTCAAGAGAGTTGCTTTGCATGCACCTTCACTTGAGTTTGCCACGCGTGCTTTTCTTTATTAAACCTCACCTTTGCTGCAAATTTTTATTGAAGAATTTAAAAAAAAATCATATGAAATCAAATTCATGCAACTAGTTTCTTTTTTTCCCCCCTCACTAATTGCTTTTACGTTAGTCTCACTAATCCATAAGTGCCAGTAGTCTCTGAGATACTGGATCTCATTTAATTTCCAAAGAAGCAGAAGAGAGCTAAAACAAGAAAATGTCACAGCATAAACAGACAACAGAAGGGAAGAAAAAACTAGATAAAACAGTTTCTTATCCTCCTACTTTACATTCATTCACTCAGCCATATCACATGTAGCATCAGAGCATTCCCATCTTTTGAAACTTACTTATCACTCAAGAAGAGTGACAAGTTGATCTCCCTTCATATACACAATTGTGCAAACGTCACAGAGCCTGAGGAGAGAGGATTGTCATCCTGCCCACTAACCATTACAGGTTTAAAGGTTAGTAGAGGCAGGCAACATTATTTCAACATTTTTCCCCAGAAATGAGAGTATAAATCAAAGATGGTTTATTTGGGTTTTGGTTTGGGGTTTGTTTTTGTTTTAAGGATGATTTTTAGCACAGTATTTATTTTAAAAAATACAGAATAAAAGCCTTGGAACTATGGAAATATTTCTCTGGAATTAATTTTTTTTTAAAGTTACATTTTTAGTCCAAGTGACTTTTCATTTAGGAATTTAAATTGATTTTTAAAAATCTAAGTGAAATGTTTAAAACATCTTGAAGGATTTTGATTGACTTAATCACTGTTGTATCTGGGTCTCCATTTGTGGAAAGTTTCATCTTTTTATTCTGATTCCATTATTTTCTAAAAATAGAGGGCATATTGAAGAAACTCGAGTATTATAATTTAAGCCATTGAGAGGACTTGAATTTCTGACTTGAAATTATATTACCCCATTTACTTGAACAGGTAGCAAAGAAATTTAAGATTTTGCACAAGTTCTATCTAGTTCATAGGAGTACTTGGTTAAAAAACCCTTAGGTTATGTATATGGGGAATTTCACTGAGGAAAGAGGAGATCAAAGAATCAGAAGATAATTTCCTTGCTTAGTCACAAGCTCCTTTCAGCCAGTGCTACCTCAAAATTTTTATCTTTTAGAAAGGTTCTCCCATTAGCTTCCAGGTTAGCAGATTTGGATTTGCTCTTAAGAAGTGGGATAAGCTTTGTTGTGTCCTACTGGCTAAGTTAAACACTAATCTATTTTATCCATCCCAATCATAGTTAGCCTAACCCCAAAGTTATGTGATAGCCTAGGTTAAAAAAATGTAGCTAGGGATCAACATTTTGAAGTATAATATTTATTTAACTTTGACAAACGCCCTAGAACTTCCAATTTCAATCCTTGCCTTTTATAAATCAGTATTAGTAGCAATCTTTTTACAGTTAAAAACTGTGCTGGTCAAAGCAAAAAGATTCCATTGAAAACCAAATGTGAAGTAAAAAATGTAAGATGTCCATTTTAGAAATTAAGTAATGCAAATTTAATTACTGAAATTTTGTGTTGCTTTCATTAAAAAAAAAAAAAAAGGTCAAGATTTTGGCATTTTGCTTACATTTGAGACAGAAACTGTTTTAAAATCTTATATTCTCACAAAATGGAGAGAACATTTTATTCTGGGTAGAAATTATAAAGGTAGTGAGTGTAGCTCTGTGATTTATCCTTCCCAGAGGCATTGACTTAGTGGATGAGTCTAAGAGTGAAAACTTAAGAAATATTAGAGACAACAAACATAAAGACAATTCTTTGTCTGGACATTCTTCTCTGAACAATTGTGTCATGGAGAAACTATTTGGCTTGCACCTGCTTAAGGCTTACCATATCCACTGCTGCTCTTCATGCTTTCCAAGCTGTTTTTCCAAATAATGTTTGCTTAGAGAAGTATTCTATTGCCTGAAACAATCATATGAGACTGAGAGAAATGGCAAAATTTCAGAAGTGAAAACTGAGCACAGTTGCTGATAAAGCCAGAGGTAAATACCAGAGTGTAACTGATAGTATAATTTTGAAGGTAGTCTAAGTGGATCTATAGATTGAAGGCATTTTTGCATGCTGTTGATATACATTCATTGTAGCAGAAAATAATTTTGTAGTCAAACTGTTAACACAATACAAAACTGCTTGAAGAATTATAATTCAGAGGAGAATTGCTAAGCACATACATAAGGGAAGATACTTCTGTTCACAAGCCTTTGTTCTCATGGAGACAAGCCAGCTGTAGTGTAGTGCTAATGATTAGTATGGAACGGCTTACTTTTCTCATATCAATACAAATAATACCCATGAGAAGTACTCTGCCTTTTAATTTCTTTTGATGATTGCCTACATGATGGGTAGCAGTGCCAGCCCTCTTTCCTCCAACCCCCAAAAGGATGGTCCCCACACAGCTCTGTTATGTAACAGTCTGTCATGGACAGGATTAGGCCATCTCAGCAGAGCAGAGACTTTTGTTTATCTTCACCAGCAAGATGTTTAAAAGCCCCTCAGCCCACGGGCTGTCATACCAACAGTCAACCTCATCCTCGCCTTGCCACTCTGACTGGAGTGTTGGGCTTGTGGTCATCCTACAGCAGCTTCAAAACAGCATTTGGACATGGCATGGACATCTTTATTGCTAGAGGAAAAAAGACCGTTCCTCCAAAAAGCTGAATATTTACCTTATACCTGGGAGCTATTCGGGGCATTTAGCCCCTCACAGGAACATTGCAAATCCAGCCAGCTAGTTAATATTACCAATATTTTTGAGCAGATCTGCTGAAAATGGTGATTATTTGTACAGTAAATGAATAACTGAGAGGCTTGCTGTTTTAAGTTTAGAGCATATTTTATGGTGTAATGGTTTCTGACAAGCAATGTGAAAAAATGCTAAATTGAAAAAGGCAATAATATATGGAAGCTCACAAATGTGAGTGTCAGTGGCAGCAATTTGTTCTTTCTTGTTTGCTACCCAGCCACCTCTCATTATGTTATTCTTCATGTCTTAAAGTCGACCAATTCCAGGAACAAATCAATACCAGGGAAATCCTTTTGTCTTCTTCTAAGGCATAACATGTAAAGAAAGCTCAGTCAATATGTCTTTTAATAACATCTAATGGAAATGCCTGGATTTCCCTTCATGTTCTATAATTAATTGAGCTCCTTGCCACCCACAATGTATAGTTGTTCCCCTCTATATTCTCTTTTGGCCTAATTGTCATTTGTTTTTCTGTTCAATTTGTCTTTAGCTTTTTCTCTTTTTTTTTTTTTCTTTTTTTTTTTTTTAATGGTGTTGGATGTGCTTTGTACTTAGTTTTATCTTCCTGTGCTTTTGCTTCTAAATGTCAGCATAATTTTTCTGCCTTATAATATCGGAGAAGTTATAACCATCAATCAGTCCAATAGAAAAGCAGAAAAGATTAGATACCATTTATCTGTATTGGTTGCCCATTGTAATGACCCAGTGGACAACATGAACAGATAATCTGTTGCTTTGATGGAAACTAATTATTCTTAAGAGTGACAGCGTCGAAATAGCTTTTGTGACATTGTTTTTAAAAATGATGACTACCTAGTCGTTGCTAGTGTAAGGCTGCAATTTCTGTGCTGTTTTCCCTATATAAGCAGCAGGAAACTTCGAAATTTTTTTCTCTTTTTTTTTTTTTTTAAAGGAAAGAACCCTATTTGCAGAGACAAAAATATCTGACATCCCATGTAAAATGCCTATTAAATTTAATACAGAAAACACTGCTCTAGCTGCTGAAAAGTAAAAGTGCACTGCCATCTTATTTCTGTCGCTGTAGTTGATCTTGTTGTTCTGTGAATATGAAGCCTTTTTTATTTTGACAGCTAATGGTTCTGCTAGTGTACTGTGCTGGCATTCCACCTCTTGAAAAGAAAGTTTCCTGAAACTAAAAATATATGCCTAATTGAATGATGGAATTAAAAGCAAGTGATGCAGTTAAAAATAGCTGCCTCCATCCTTTCCAGGCACATGTAAATCTCACAACTTTTACTCTGTGTCAATTAAAGGACTGGGGGGCAAAAAGGCAAAAAAGCAAAAACTTTGAATAACTTCCTTAAAACTTGCCTGGATGAGGACTTGGTAAATGGCAGGATTCTTCAGTATGTCCTGGAATTCAGCACATGCAAGCCATTGCTGACTAGGGAAGCATGAGGAAAGAGCATGGAGAATGGGGAATGGGAAATGGGGTCTCCTCACTCCTACAGAGTCTGTGACCTCAGATTCTTGTGCAGTTCCAGGGCTGTGTGTGCCATGTGTATGGTGGGCAGTGTTTGCATGGCAGGTGCCACGTGCCTTGGCCAGACAGGAGCTTTTTGAGTCTCCTACAGCTGCTGCTAAGCTTGTGAAGCTGCTGGTCTTTGGGGCAAAGTGAGCAGGTGAGGTGCTGTTTGGTAGGATTGCTTCCAGTGCGCTTCAGCTGTGAGCTGGGCAGCCAGAGGGCTGGTGCTGTCCCCGCTCCCAGAGGTGTGCGATGGGCAGCTGGAGATGGCAGTGTTTTTCTCTCTGCTGTCTGACAAACTGACATGTCTGAGAGGAAGCAGAGCAATATCCTTGTCTTCCCAAAGAAATGGAGGGGTATACTAAGTCAAGAAAGTTCAGTTGACTCCCCCTAGGTAGATGAGCGTATTTTCAGTGCTGTCATTTTATTTCTTTGCTCTGTGGGATGTCTGGACACACCACCTGGCATGGTCAAAATGTCACCTTGGCCACTTGGTCAGCTCTGATGTGACTTAATCTCACTTGGGCTGTTGTAAATCCAGATGTCAGTTCCACCATTCTGCAAACCCATGCAACTGGGATCTTTGCCCAGCACTACGTGCAGATCACCACCCAAGGTCTGTGCTCTTCTGTGGTCTTGGGTGGTCCAACCACAATTTGAGGAAATTTGAAGGCTTTGAGGCAGTATCAAGCCTTGGTTGCTGTGCCCTTCTCTGCACTGCTTTCTTGGAGGGATGGGAAAAGGAAGCTCAGAACTGGCTGACTAATTTGAACAATTAAAACTGATGCATACTGTGACTAATGTAATATCCAGCACTAGAGTAGATTTGTTTTCATGGGCACTAATGAAAATTTCTCACTTATTTGGTTGTTTGGGAGCAAGCAGTAAGTATATAGACTGCTAATGAACTATTAACCTAAAATAACTTAAATGCATAAAATATTCCATAGCAGAGCACCTAGAAATCCATCTGAAGCGTCTGAGAATTAAATTGTGATGGTATTTCAGGATGGAAAGAGTCAATGGTAAAGAAGATTTCACGTGGTTCTGCAGTGAACACAGCACATTGAAAATGCATATTTTAAGCAGCACACTTAGTTCAGTGTGGCTTCTGCAGACAGTTCTCTGCTATTCAGTCCATTCCATCTCTACCTTTTCTTCCACAAGTCTCTTCTTCTCTCTGCAAAAGCAACATAAACCTATGGACTTGAGAATTTTGCTGATTGCTAGAAACTGGTTTTACATGAATTCTCAGCAAGGTTTGCTTTAATCCTGCATTTGTATTTTATTAGAAACACACTCAGTAGAGGCATCTCTACACACATCTCAAGTGTGCTTGTGTGCGTGTATGCATTTTTAAAAAATTCTCATAGAAATTCCACCATCTCTTCCTATGCTTTTCTTATTCTTAAATTGCTCTGGTGGTAGAGCCTGTGTAATCAGCCCTTTTTAAAATACACAAAGCAATCTGTCATCTTCTACATGGCATTTCAGATCTTTCCAAAGTGTCTATCTTAGCATCACTGAAAGAAAAAAACCCCTGATGTTAAGAACTGCCAAGTTAATGGTTAATCAGTGGTGTCTGGTCCCCATCCATGGGACATCTTGTAGAACAATCAAGCCTTGCTCCGTCATAGTCCCAAGCAGTGATTGCTTCTGCGTCCTATGAGACATGAGGCACTAGGGATGAAGATGGAATACCTCAGTAGCTAATTAAACAAGGCAACTTACAACTAAAGTACATGCCTGCCTAAATAGGCTGGAGTACAGAATCTGTCAAGCTGATCTGTCTTTAAGTGCTTTGCACCCTTCACTGTACCTGGTTGAACATTAACACCCCGAATTTGCTGATTTTCACCAATATCCTGCCACATGCAGAGAACTTGCTGAAAGGAAGCTGGTATTTTTTTGTAAAGTAGCTCCTTGAAGCATTATCCTAAAAAGACATCAATCTTCACTGTTGCAAAGAAAGAGCACAAGATGTTTTAAGCATTTTGAAGGCAAAATGCACTGTCTGTACTTTCTTATTTCTCTTCTACTACTTCCTTGCCCACTGGGATGTATGTTTTTATAAGAATTCAGAAAAGGAGTACCATAAAGAAAATGAAGGGACAGTAACAAAGCAAATTCTCTGCTCTTCCCTACTTGTTCACAGATTTTCTAACCTTGTCTATGACTGAACCTTATAAAATTATCTTTTCCATGCATTTCAAGGGTCACCAGGACTTCTTTCCAAAGAGTCAGTGAAGAGAGTCATGCAAAATAAAAGCAGGAATAAATACAAGAGAAAAGCTTTTCCTCAAA
Source organism: Phylloscopus whistleri (assembly GCA_017589585.1). Classification (NCBI taxonomy): domain Eukaryota; kingdom Metazoa; phylum Chordata; class Aves; order Passeriformes; family Phylloscopidae; genus Phylloscopus; species Phylloscopus whistleri. The sequence continues at coordinate 443,119 of JADMLD010001292.1, forward strand.
GCATTTTATCTTCTTCTCCTCATCCTGTCTGGATCAAAAGAAACACATATGCAAAATCTAAAGGAAATAAGCAAAATATTTGTTGGAAATATGCATTAAAAAGGATGAGGAGAGTTGATAAACAATGCAGATGTGGAAGCAGGAATGTGAGGAAAAACGGCACCAAGAAGCTACTGCTACTGAGGTTGTGAATAATCTTCTCTGAGTGAGGACAGCAGAGATCAGAGTGGTATTCCAAAAATCTGTGGAAAAGTCTGTGCTGTAACAGAAAGATGTCAGTGCAGAGAAAAAATATTTAGCAAATTTGGTAATAGTTACTGAAATAGACCTGCAAATGAAATTTTCCTTTCTCTAGAAAAGGTTGTACCTTTAGAATAAATTATCTCCTTAAACATATGCATTGACCCTCGTCAAAGAACTGTGCAAAGCAATTGGAATATACAATACTGGGGCTCAAGACTCTCAGATGATTTTGATAGGAAACTCAATTCTTGTTAAGAGTTAGGAGTCCTCAGAATAACTGAGGGTTTTGGAAGGTTTGGGATGAGCACCCAATTGACACGGGCAAACTTTGTTGAGAATTAGTATTGACTGTACCAGTGAAAGAGAAGGAAGGAATGGTTTTGAGTGGAAGATTTTGACCATCTGTTGTGAGTGATGAATTTTAAGGGATAAAAACAGCATAAAACTTGTGCAGATTGCTGGTGACAGTGTACAGGTAGCTGTCACAAGGAACTGTTTGACGTGGTGGAGGAATGGAACAAATATGGCAGGATAGAAGTATAAAATTTGTAACTGTGCACACTTTTGTGCCAGTGCTCCTAGGAAACACCAGCAGTCCGGGCAGGTAAAAGTTCTGAAAGTTTATGAGTGAGACAGGGAACCAAATTCTGTCTTCAAAAAGGGTTTATGCCACACAAGGATCTGCGCTGACTGAGCTGAAATCAGGATGTCATGTAGAGAGTACACAACTAGTTCTGGAGCAGGGGCTGGGCTCCAAGCCTTGCTGTAGGTGTTGTACTATAGCTCAGATGTGCACTCTGTCCCCTTTTGCAAAGCAGCTGAAATGGGAAAGCTGGAAATTGCCTTTACTGGTGAGGAGGTGGGGTGATGGAGGCTTCTCAGGTGCAGCTGAACACATTTCAACCATTTGGCAATTGCAATCATAGACGTGCACGTTATTATGCCAAAATCACCAAATCCACCTCAGGTGCTGAGCAGGAGTGTACAGAAGGAACAGGCTCTGCATTGTTTGTTGCTGAAAGACGCTCTGAGCAAGTCATTCTCTGGGCACTTTGACAAGATCTTGGTTCTATAATGACAGAAGTTCCTGGATGTTTCTGTCCCCAAGAAATTACTTTGGATTTGTTTAAATGTCTTAATCCTCAAATGTCTATTTCTATTTAGTTTTTTTTTCAAAGCTAAGATATTTCTAAAGCTACATTTGAGACCTTTTATAGAAAATGGTAGGAAAATGGAAAGCTAAATTTTACTAAACCATGGGCCAAGGAAGTACAATATAAAATTACTGACATAGGCTGAAGTCTGGAAGTGCAGATGCATCCTTGCAATAACTTTCATCTTAATTGTCTGTTTTCTGTTAAATCAGAGAGAAAATGCAAATTGCCATGAGATTGGACTTAATTTATATTCTGTGTAGCTGAAGTGTTTTATGAATGTTTTCCCCTACAAAAAAAATGCCTTGTGAGATACAGAAAATATTCACAGCCATTTTCAGATACAAGGAGATATTACTGCTTTCAGTACATTAATTCAAAATGGAAAAAGTTCTAAATGAATCTGAAGCTAAAATAAAAGCATCTGGGATTTGGTTTACCCCAGTAATTCCCCTTCTCCTCTCTTTTCACTAATGGAAGGGGGGGGAGGGGAGTACCAAAAGCAGAAAACCAAACCATCAAAACGCTTTTAAAATTTCGTTTGTTTCAAATCCTCTTTTGTACCTGTGCTAGACTCCTAAAATTAAAATTACTCACAAATTAAGAGGAAAAGGTTTTACTCCTACTGACATTTGAACTTTGCTACTTGTTTCTTCCAAAAAAAAAAAAAAAACAAACAAAATTTGCAGAAGACTGAGCCAGACCATCTCTGTTCAGTAAAAAGCACCTTTCAAATCAGGTGGCATATCAGCCATGGTTTCAAAGGCAGTAAGGTGCTTAATGCCCCTGTATCTCCTGGCAGGTGTGAAGATTCACCTAATCATTCTGCATTACTGTAAATAACTGCCCAAACCATGATTAATAGAGAATTTGTCCTTAAGGCTTAATCTTAAAGCACTTGCAATACAAGTGCTGTAAGGAAAAGTGATGTCCCAGTTGTACACTGGAGCTCAGTCCTGGTCTGAATACTGAATGTGCAGAGTTTGGCTAATAGCAGTCAAAGTTTTCTCGTTATGTGGATACTCACTGAAACACCTAACGTAACCCTGGACTAATAAAATTAGAAGTGGAATCAGCAGAACGCTGCAAGACAATATTTCATTTCCTGAAAATGTTTTTCCAGCTAATAAACATCTGCCAGAAAGGACTCCGTGGGGGCAAGAGCATCTAAAAATATGGAAAATTCAAAGAAGTATTCTTCCATGTTGCTAATGACTTGGTCAACTGAGAGTGTGAAACACAGCTCATTTTTGTTTGTTGTTAGGCAAAACATGCTTGATTCCCAAGTACAGAAAATATGAGCTTTTGATATCACTAGTTAGTCTAATTGACTCATCTGAGTCCTGTTTGAGCCCTATGATTCATCATTTTTCAAATTAGTAGGGACATAGGTAGGATAATATGTGGGTATAATCAGTAAAACATTTACAATGCCTTCCGCTGTAATGGATTATCCTGTCATTTACAGTATCTCTTATTTCTGCTGTTATCAGGGCTTCATCTCCCAATTAAAAGCTTCATTAGTTCATTCTTGAGGAAGCTGCCCCTCTGCATTGCTGCTGACAACTGAAGGAAGTGTGTCAGCTTGTTGTGCAGAGCATTATTTGCTTGAAGATGACAGCTCGCTTTAGCACAGACGTCCTCCTGCTACACAGGAGATACTTAAGTGTCAAGCGTTTTCAGGCCATCCATCTTCTTTGGCCATTCCACCCACCCATGCTCGAGCCACGTCCACCAGTGCTGCTGCCCCTCTCTGCCTTCCCTTTGTCATCATGTCATTGTCAGTTGTTCAGTTTATTCAGTGATTAATCATCATTTGGAAGGTTCTGCTGGGAGTAAACAGAAAAGGGGGTATTCCTGCAGGTGGTTTCTCTCTGATTAGTTAAAGCTACAATGGCTGGCTGCTGAGCCTTTGTTTCGGCTTCTTCTGAAGATTGCCTGGGGTTTTTCCTTACCAGAATCTAACTGGGCTGGTAGCTGTGGGCCTGCCTTGGGTGTCCTACTGGTGAATGCTGAGAAGTAGGCCTGTTAGGCTCAGTGGATTTGTGTCCCTCCAATAGAGGAATCAGCTCTTTTGCAGAGATTGCTGGAGGGTTTTTGTAAGGAGTCCCTTACTATATGTCCAGACTAACCCTGATACAGGTTTAGCTATTCATTCAGAAACACCTGCCTGGCTGCTTTGTGCATAAAGGATAAAATATCGTCTGGAAAGATGAGGGCAATTCAGCTTCTCATGCTTCCCTTGTATTTGCACCAACTATTTGATGAAATTAAGTAATAATAATTTTCAATAACTTTTGAGAAGTGAGAATGATAATATTCAAAACTGTGGAAAACAAGGGAGCTCTTTTTAAACTTTGCTTATGTCTTTTGCACAATGACCTAAATGCAACTCTTTCCCCATCTAATAAAGCACGGTTAATTATGCACCTCTTTGGGTCACATGAAAAATCATATAAATTCCATGTATTCTCTCTACTTCTGTATTCCTTGAAACTTATGCTCAGTCAGAATGGTTGATGACAGTAACAGCTCTGCCATGGTTCCAGATCTGTTAGCTTGCCTAAGTATTAAATTGCTCTTCATATTTCTCTTGCAGATTAATATTTCTTTTTATGCTGCAGCAGCTTTTAATGTCATCAAAAGGAGACAAGATGAATAAGATACGTGTGGGAGGATGAAGCAGTGGTCACTCAAAGTATCCTGCTGTTTACTCTGGCTGCAGAGTTTATAGTCCCTCCCACAAGGCAGCTGGCACTGGGCTATGATTTTAGTACTTGCATTATTTGTAATTCACAGCCTCCAGTCATGAAATAACAAACTGAGCATTCAGGTAAATGCAGCAGCTGTATTCTGACAGGCAGACTCGTGAATGTGATGGGGTAGCTCTGAGTGACATGGTGAAAGGAATCTGGGTTTGCATGTTTACTGTTTATTAGATGTGTAAAAAAGTGCATGAGTGGATAGCTGTAGGTGGAAAAGGCTTGAAGAGCTGTGCAGCTAGACCTACTGAAACCTGAAGAAGATGCAGTTGGCAGCTTAGGTGATTGTATGTTTAATTAAAATCATTCTCAATTTTTGTGCAAAGAAGAGGCCTTTTGGTGTGTTTGACCAAATCACTCTGTGATTCGCGAGGGCTCTGCTCCACCCCTTCTCCATATGTAGGAAGTGAGAAGCAAGAAATCCAAGGCAAGCAAATAGCAGTGGTGAATGGGATAGCTTTGAGAAGAGTTTTGTCATGCAGACCTGCTATTCTAGCTCTACTGGGTACGGCCATAGTGAGCATTCCTCTGCCTGGGAATGATTCTCCGGGGGTGTTTCAAAGAGTGAAAAAGCAGCCTGCATGCCCTTTATTGTCCCAAGGCCTGAGCTAGGACATTTCGGGGGAGGGAGGAGGGATAAGACAGGCCAGCAGCCGCATGTGTAAGTCTGTCCACGCTCCTGTGTCCACATCAAGTATGCGGGCATGGGTGGTAGGTAATGTGCCAACAACTGCTGCTCTAAGCTGCACCAGCAGCTCTTCAATTCTGCTGAAAGAGTAAGTCAAATGGAGGCGGGGAAAAAAGAAAAAGCAATCTTAAAAATCATTAAGATTTTGAAAACAAGTTGTTTGAGAGTTTATTTGCCCATACTTCTAAGAAGTGTCTGATATTTCTCACCAAGGCTAAATTTGCTACCTAGCAGCATAAAAAAAAAATGGGAATGGACTTTTCCAGAACCAAATGCCTCTAAGAGGGAGCAGCATCTTGTGGTAAAGCACCAAAATCCACATGGCTTCTAATATCAATACAAGACCTGATAATACCATTAGCTATTCCTAGGAGAGGGCTCACCCACCTGGTTGCATATGCAGAGCCTCTTAGAGTTTGTGTCTGTGAAGCACTCCCAGGGTACCCCCACAGATGGGGATTGTGCATATGCTAATGAGAACCCTTTGGATTTTGCAAACCCACATAATTGTTCAGCCCAAAACAGGAGCCTTGGACTAAACGTCAAGCAGCAGGAAGTCTTGAGAGTCAGGTCTTGACAATCAGTAATACTTTTCTTCCAGGAGTTGTCTGAGTCACATGCAGAAGGAGCTGCCTTTGGCAGTTCTAGTCTTGGGCCTTCTTTGCATTTTGCATTATCAGAAAAACCTGTCTATAAAACACTTGTCACTCATAGTATTCATATTTTTCCAGTTATTAATTGACTTGTGCTATACCCCAGTTGTTTTAGTCTTTTGCAACTGCTGTTTATTGTAGTACACAAATAAATAAAAAATCAATAAAGTAGACAGTAACAAAACTTCATAGAAACTTATTCAGAACAAAGTGCTGCAAGAAAGACTCAAATTGCGCTTTTAGTGCTCATGTGGGTCCTTCAGATAAAGTTCACAGAGCTGGCTGCAGTTTGTTTTTCATGAAACAGAAGGAAACAACAAAGATGGTGGCATAGGGTAGCTATCACAGGACCCCTCACCCTTCTGCTGCTTCTCCTTGTCATGCCAGGGCCAGCATGGAGGAGAAGCAGTCAGCAAAAGGCAGGAGCCAGGGACACTGGGACACAAGGGACCTTTCCTCTTTGGAGTAGCAGGCATCTTCTCTTTCTCTCCCAAGGCAACAGCCTCCATGAGGTGTAGCCAAAAGTCATCCTGGCTGTTGGGGTCACCATCAGGCTGTCAGCACGGGGTGCATCCACCTCTGCTGCACCCAGTTCTGTGCTTGGTGGGGCAGTGGGGACACCCCAGGGCCGGGAGCAGTGCCTCCACCCTGGGACCAGACGGTCCCTGCAGCCTCAGGAGCTGACACAAAAACAGTGGCTGATTAATGTTTTTGTGTTGGAGACTTTATAACATTAACATTTTCCTTTTATTATTATTTTTGTTTACTCAAATTCTAGTGCGTCATAGGGCAATGTGAATATACCTTCACCCTATTGTAATGATTATTGTCTTTTAACCAAGCTACACAATCAGGTGAACTTTGTATGCAAACAGAGGTTTTACATTTTTCAGTGAAAGGTAGGTTAATTTTAAAAACATGCCAGTTAAGTTGGTGTGTTGTCCATAAAGGGTATCTAATTTGCCAAGGTTTTATTTGAAAAATAACATTATGTTTCTGATTGAAGATGATACTGGGGAATTTTTTAAAGGCCTGATTTAAAAGAAAACCACTTAAAACCATAGAAATGAGTTGCCAGGGAAAGAGAGATCAGCAAAGCAAGCTGACTACGGCAGATACTACACTTTAAAAATAGACAATTATTATTACATTAAATACACAAAATAAAGTATTTACACTCTGGCTTCTGTCAGAGTACCTGACATACTGAGAGATTTCAAAAGTTTCTGGTTTTGTTTTTTGATGTTTTTGTGAATTGATTAATGCTGTTAATATGCCTGGTATTGTACAATGAGCTCTACCCTGCTGATAATAGCACATCCCCTCAATGTAAGGACTATCCTAAATTAACATATAGCTGCAGGTGACATGGCATCCTATTTTTACACAAATCAAAAATGCACTCTGATCTATCTATTAGATGCTTTTCCTCAGACCTCCTGTCACTGAAGCCATTTGGGGAATGGGGTTTGACGCTGTGATTAATTCTAGTTCAAGCAGCTATTTTTGGTGTTTGGATATTTCCTATAACGCAGAGCCCAAGACTTCACTCAGATGAAATCTGAACTGATCTGGTCACATGTGATTTGTATCTGAAGGATACTGGAATAGTAAAGGAGTATCATGCTTCAAAATGGAAGAAAAGCCATGGATCCCAGTCCCCTCAATTTTTAAACATGATTTAACCAAATTATTTTACACACACACAGGCATGCATCTATAATGTATAGAAAAATATTTTTATGTGTTTTTGTCGGTCTGGTGGGTGTTTTTTAGATATTGAGAGCAAAATAGTAACATCCAAATTATATCCTATCCTTCCCATAGTGGTGTGCTTTTTGAAAATAAGATCTTTTTGGAAAGAGAGTTTCACTGGTTTTGTCCAGATAGACCTCATGAGTTGATTTTTTGTGGCAGTGGTTCAACAGTGCAGCTACATTATGGAAGAGCTGAGGGTACTTAATCCTCTCACCTCTTACTCTCAACCAAATTATACATTGCAAATGGCGCTGAGTTTGTCACAAATGGAAACATCTCAATCAATATACTGAAAAAAATCATTTATTAATATTTTACTTCAAGGATAATTTCCCCCCCAGTTATTTTCATTGTTTCTAGCAATATCTTTTATGATCATAAACCCCCAAGAGAGCTCATTAATGTGTGTCATGTGCATCAGTATATAAATAGCTTCTACTGTGTGTAGTAGTCAGACCATGTTTGTGGGCTGGAGCAGGCAAATAATGTTGGTTGTCTTTATTCATTCTTACACTCTCACTGCTCTCAAAGTTTATACCTACGTGTTCTCCCTGTTGATGCCATTTTGACTCTGGTGATGATGGAAAGTACAACTTTGGTTTCTCAAATAAAATAGTGAAGGAAAACAATTGGTTCACTAAGTATTGTTAACTATATGTTACTGGAGTTTTTAATGGAAGTATGATATGGATAAAAGTACAAGGCTTGTTAATTAAGGGCAGTTATTTTCTGGGAACAGGAGAACAATGCAACATAAATGTGTGTACAAAAATGTGTCCCAGAAAAGACTTGCAAATGTGCCTATTTGTGAAGAAAAGGAAGTGTATTTAGCTGAGTCCATGGAAGACTTTGAACTGCATGAGGACTATTTCTATATAATAGAAGTACTTCTGTTATATAGAAATAGTCCTCATGCAGTCCAAGAAATACTTCTTCCTATAATGATGTAAAGGGAAACACACACAGTGACCGGCACCTCCTTTCTGGCCCAGTAAAACTGATGAAAGTTTTTCAGTCAAAATGATATCTAAATGGAAAATAGAATTTTGTTCACAATTATATTTTCCTTGTATAAAGGATGCAAATTTCGGTGGGAAATTTTAATTAAATGTAAGAATTTCAGCACCCTGGGTTTGTGTTTTTGTTTTGGGTTTTTTTAATCAGAACCCCTAATTACACATCTAAATCTTAATTTCACTGTTTCTTCCCCCTTCCCTCTATAATGACTTTTCAATGTACCTGTCTCCTCAGACGTCAGAAGAAAAGACAGAGAAAATGAAATTATTTCTCATTCTGCAAATCTTAGAAGTTGGTGGCAGTAAAAAAGTATTTTTGCCTCTCTAGGCTCAATGTCCAGCTTCTAGGCAAGATCCCTACCCAAACTGGACCGGCCTGCAATGGTTAAGAATCAAGAATAAATAAAATCTAATAAAATTGAGAAAATTACCCAGTTAACTAAGAATTATTCATATGAATATATATTGCATCTTGAAACACTGTTCCTCAGCTGATAAAATGTTTTACAGCAACGATCATAAAACCACATGTCATTTCCTTCCTTTATATTCTTTTTGAGCTTTGAGAACACACTCCGGCGATGTTGAATTGTGTCTCCTGAAATGACAAACCTACACAACCCAAGTGCTGTCACACGATAGGTGCACGAAGCAGCGGAAATCTCCCAGATCCTGCTGGCAGGCACCGATGCCAACGGCGTTGGCTGGAGGTGCGAATGTTCCTGCTGGAGCCGCAGCGCTGGAAATGTGCACCAGATGAACAGCTGCCCTGCTGAAAGAGCTGCCACAGAAAGCACCCAGAGAAAAGAGCACATAAGCACTATTTCAGCTGGAAAGAACAGGAAGATGCGTTTCCCATTGTAGCTATAAAGAAGTGTTTGAATATTTATGTAGGATTTATGCTCATCTCTATGAGTGGGGGATTTATATAGATTGTTTACTGTACATAAAGATAGGAAAATACCCCAAATATTCCATTATGTTAGTTATTCCTCCACAAACATCCATTACACAGTTCATTTTCCAATTAATCTTTACTGTCAAACAAATGTTATTCTCCTTCTCCATTCCCAGCAGTAACTTCCATCCTATGAAACAGTTTTGCAATGGGTGAATTAATGGAATTATGTTAGGTGATTTTGTTGACAATATATATTGTGTAACAGCCGCTGGGAATCTTGCTATTTAAGAATGACCATTTACAAAAGGACAAAATACAGCAGTCTTCAAAAAGATTGGTTTTGTGGCAGATTATTACTGAGATGGATGTCTGAAAGAGGGAAAATGGGAGATAAAGAAAGGGGTTTGTTATTTCTCCTTTCTTTTCTTCCCCACTTTTTGACTTTTAGTATGGCCACTCCCCAAAGCTTCCTAACGAAGCTGAACTGTAAAAGATGGAAGTTCTTCACATGGATAAAGGAGTTAATTAAAGGTAGAAAACAAGGAGCAAGAATAAATTATCAGGTTGCTCAATGAAGAGACATCACAGGAGAGTCCTTTGGGAATGAGAGCCAGTCCTGGGCTGTTCTGCACCTTCATAGATGTGGAACACCACTTGTAAGGTGGGTGGTGGTGTAGTGAGAGTATTCACTGATGTGACATTACTAGGACAGTTAACCAAAGATATTGAAAGAATAAAGGTTTTAAAAGATATATAGGACAGTTTCATCCCATAAAAGGTCTAGGAAATTAAAAAGGTGGATGACATTCAGTACAGATTAAATTAAATTAAGGTACATGGGGGAAACACCTGATACTGCATGCACAGTAATGGGCTCTGAACTACTTACTGTCATTTTGGCATTATCACAGCTCTTGAAAACATTTAATCAGTGCTCAGTAGCAGGCAAAACCCACACAAAATTAGGAAAAGAGAGGAAACCAGAAAGAGGAACAGTTTGATCATTGCAGTTAACCATGAGTGCAGTTGAACTGCTAGCACATCTCTGCACAGAAGAGAGGGGATTGAGGAAGGGATTATAGAAAACTGTAAAATCCATGAAAAAATTGAATTGGGAATTACTGTCCCTTGTCTCCTATACAACTCCCAGGAACTATTAAAAGACCCCTCAGGCTTTAGACTGAAAACAAGCAAAAGAAGTAACTTTTTCCCACAGTGTGCAATTAAACTCTGGAAGTCACCACCATGGGATGCTGTGGATTGTTACAGGCTTACATGTTCTAAAAGCAATTAGAAAAATCAATGGAAGAAAAATCCATCTACTAAGTGCAAAGGTACCTGGCCTGGTTTAGGAAGCTGCTATGTATACATCCATCTACCCTGTCTTACCTTCTTTCTTTCTGTGGCAAGGGCACAGGATTGTTAACACCTGACTCAGGGTGGTTGCTGCTGGCAGGTGGTGGGTACAGCCAGGAAGGTGAAAGAGCCAGGTTGCCTTTCCTCAGAGTTCTGGAGGTCCAATTACAACAGGTAGCAAGGAGCTAAAATGTAAGACAACTGCTTGATGCACTTTCAGAAATGAAGTGGTGATTCTCTTCTTTTGGGAGAAGAAATTGAAAATAGAGAATATTGAGAATCATCTTGACTACTGATGTTGGCTTTTTCAAGGAGGTGTGTGTCACTGCATTTTCATCGAGTTATGTGAGGCAGAGTTAGTTTGAGGCATGTGAAAATTGCTGCTGCAGAGCTGAGGTGGGTCATTACCTGCCATGGGGACCATGGCATGGCTTAGAGCCAGGAGTGCCTCACCTCCTATCCTGCACAGACAATCCTCAGCAAGAAGCTGACTACTCAGGGCTCTTTGCATGGAGGCAGGACTGGCTCCCATGAGTACAGTTTGTGTTTGCAGTCACATTGCCTGTGAAACCTCACGTGAGTGGAGGTTTGCAAGGCTGGATCCTCAAAGAGCCTGGTGGACTTTGGTTACATTCTTATCTGTTTAGGTAAGGATTACTTCATTTTAGTCAGTTTACTATTCAAGTTTATATTTGTCTTATGAAGAACAAGAGTTTTGCTTTCGTCTCTGAAAAAGGATGCAAATAGGTGGGGAGTGTGTTTTTTACATATTGAGTATCTGGTGACTTAAAGGTTGAGCTCAGTTGCATAACTTGAGGGCTGTATGTCTTGATGTACTGAACAGTTAAAAAGAAGTCATTGTTTCCTGATCTTCCCCTTTTTTTTTTTTTTTTAAGTAAAATTCAAATTTGAAATATCTTTTGAGCAATGCTTTGAAGTAGAGTGTAGCTCCCAGAGGTGGGTAATCTTCATGCTAATTTACTGTACAACAATGTGCATTATTAAAGCACATCTGAATGATTCATCCAGTGAATGAAGAAAAATTATTCCAAATTATTATTGATGAGTTAATCAAGATAGCCATGTCAACTTTCTTTTGTCCATTAGTGTGAACAGTATTTCACAATCATCATAATAAGAGCCAAATGTTAATGGCTGAGGTAATCAGACTCTAATGAAGAGCAGTGAAAAGTGCTCTCTTTAAATAGTTTACAGTTTTCCTAATCACTGGAGCGGTCAGTTGGTCCCATGATTCTTCATATTTCATAATGTACTTCACTATCAGCTTTTTGTTTTAATTTACTTTTTCTTTCTTCAGAAGGTGAGTGAAAAAAAAGGAAGAAACATAAAACTGTGTAATAGTAAAGCAAATAAAACTGTTTTTGTAATGTGAATACTTTCTAAAAGAAAATTATTTTACATCTAGAATTACAGGTATCTGGGAGCTTTCTTCTGCCTTTAATTTTTTCTTCTTCATATAATTCTTTTGTTGAAAATAATCACTGTAATTTTGAAGAGCTCAGTACAAGCTTAAACCTCATCCAGCAGACAAAGATCCTTGACCAGTTTTGGGGAAGAATATTTTAACTGCTATCTGTGTTTCCCAAGTATTATGCATGTGATCCAAAAATAGGCAGTTCAGGAACTGGTTTGTGTGAGTAAATTTACTCAAGTGGCTTTTCAGGTTCTATGTCTTCCTCCTTGCTTGTATACTTGTCTTTCTCTCCCTGTAGTACCTGAGACTGTTCTTTGAAAGTATATTTTCTCTTTGAATGTAACATTTTAAAAATTAAAAAAAAAAATGTAAGTATGTGTCATTTTAGGCCAACAAATTTGCCAAGTGCTCATAGTTCTGACTGGTCCATAAAATATCCATCTAGCTTCCTCCTTCCTTTCCCAAGGGATGAGACTTTCTAGCTTCATCTGAGAAAATGGAGACCATTAGTGTAAAAGATCAAAAGCCACTAAACTAGAGCCACAGGAATGTCCTAGGTCACTACAGTGGTAGTAGATAGCAATAAAAAAGGAAAAAGTAAGCTTGGTCTGGGGGCAAATGCCCTTCTGACTCCAGTGTTTCTTTCCAGTTCTCTTCCCTGGACAAAAACTTTACCATCCATAAGTTTCAGATTTGATGGATTGCTCTGAAGGCTAGAAGGAGTAACTGGAATGCTTCAGTTACTCACAGTTTGCAAGGTGGTACAAACACAGTGTTATTTTGCCGTGCCACATATCTGCACCAATCCTGAAGACATTTGGAGCAGGACATGGCATCATTGAGTCATTCCTCAGGGTGCCAGGGATCAAGCACCAGCCAGGGAACAACTTCCCCTCAGCAGGCCCAAGGGCAGATTTGCCAGGAGACATTGGCCCTGTGCTTGCACCAGGCTGAGGTGTCAGAGCAGAAAGTAGAAACCTTCTGCTTCTACTGTCACATACATGACCAAGCCACTTGCCTTTGAGGGGGACTGGTGGGCAGGAATACAAAAATCTCCAAGTGTTTAGAGCCTGCCCAGGCTACAAGGAGGCAACTAGCATTCTTCTTTTTGTTTAAAATATTTCATCTGTTTTTCTGACTGAACTCTTCAGGAACGTTCTTGGAAATCTGGGGGAGTAGTAGTTTCCTGGGGATGCATAAACATGTCAATAATTACAGGAGCTGTCTGCTGGGGCTCTTAGCCACTCCAACAGTAGTAGTAGTGATGGTGTCACATGAGAAGTGAGAAGGAAGATCTGACAAGGTGTGAGAAGCCCCTATGCAGATAGTAAATGTACAATGTATTTTGCATGTCTTGCTCTTCTCTCCCCAAAGAGAGAACCTCTTGGATTGTTCAAATTACCAGTCCTGTACTGTAGGTCACAAACATGCTAACAAATAAATAGTAGAGGCCAACATTTCTTTTTAAATTGTTCCAAACTCTCTTAGATATATGCCCATGTGTGTACACCAGCATGGCCTTAAGAAGACCAGGGGGAAGATGGTATTTTCCTGTTAGGTGCTTACCAGTAATAACTTTTCTTTTCATGTTTTGTTAGCTTCTATTGCTAAGCTGAATTTGCCATGGTGTGTATGCATTTAATGTGCTCTCAGGGGATGGAGGGAAAATGAAAGCACAGTTTTTGAAAGTGTGGCCTGTCTAAGATATAAGGCTACATGTGACATCAGGCACTGTCACACATACATCAGAAGGATCAGCTTGTCCTGGCCTGGCCTTCAAATTTTGAAGTCAAGCTTGCCTGACAAGCTGTAGAATAAAGGTAGTCTTGTAAGTTCAGAATTCCTCTTATGCTGGGTACTGCAGGTTTTGGGAAGTTAATTTCATAATTAGTTCTCATTTTATGTCCTGAAAAGACATGTTCAAAACAGGATGTGGCCTTTCCCAGAGTCTGGTGGGAGTGAAAATCAGATCTGGAGCCAAATCCAATGGTTTAACACATCTGTACTGGAAAGAAAATATTATACTTTTACGTTACAATCATTTGATATACTTGTATAGTGTATACTCTCTTATGCTGTTCTATACAACGATAAACTTGGGATAAACTGCCTTAATGGGAATTTCCTGAGTTTTAATCTTGATCCTGTCACACTACTTATCCTTTCTCACATACATACTGCTTATTTTTTTTTTTATAAACACCATTATGTTATATATGCTATTAGTAGGATACTCAAATTATTACCTTGGTAAGCTTTTGTATCCTTTTTATCTGTTCTTCTTTGCAGTATCTGACCTTTAGGAAAATACGATTAAAGTACATTTTAAGCTGTACATAAATGATTTTAAATTAATTGTTTACTAGATATATGACATTTACATGCAGTGTGAGTTACTTATGCATTTGAAAGAAGAGATTAAGAGAGTTTTTTTATATTAGGCATACAATATCACATTTATGTTAAGTGTCCACCTGCCATCAATGGCCTTGTAAGACCTTTGATGTGTGATTTACAGGTTGCAATCAAATTTCTTGCCCATTGCTGTGCTGTTGATGGTTTTACTTCCATAAATCCTTGTTATCTTGAGATACTTTTTGCTGAACTTAGTCAGAGATGCACCATGATGCTGAATTCTGTTGTATCTCTGTGAACCAGTAATTTCCACCTATCCATGGGCCCATCTGGTTCCTTTGGAGGCTGCTGCCTTTGGCTGAACCAAAGCTTTGGTTTCACACAGTATAGCATAGTTTGTGTAAACGTATATATTGTTCAGCTCTCATGCTCTTAGGAATCAGTTAGTAGCAGGAAAGTACCTCAGGAAAGGAGGTGGGGCAGCAATGGTCTTCTGGAATGGTGTTCAGCCTGAGAATGCTGATGGTTTAGAGCAGCAGCCTGATGCTGTATTCCTGCTGGAAGTTCAGCACCCTGAGCTGTAGGAATAAAAAGCAGGTCTCCAGCTTCTGAGGGAAAGTGCAGCCCAGGAGATAAGGCAAACCTGCACAAAGTATTTCATGCCCATTCCCTGCAACCCCCTTTTGTATCTTCATGCACATTCCTTCTCTGTTTGGAACGCTCCTGTGCTATTACGTATCTGTTCAAATGTGGCACATAAGCAGCTGTCTGTAAAGCAGCATGAGACTGAGGGTGTATGTGAGAAAGACAAGGGTAAAGTCAGGTAGGGGAAAGCCCTTCCCAAAGTTTTTGGACCACTCCAGTGTCTTCCAAAGGCATCAAAATCATGTTTACAAAGTGACACAGCTTCTTCCTGTCTTTGGGGCCTCTTTCATCAAGGTGCTCATAAAAAACACACAGAATACACTATTGGATTTTTACATTTTTCTGTTATTTTTGGGCTTGGCTTGGCAGATGTTCCTGTGTACCCATTCAGTCTGTTTCCATGCATCTTCTGCAGATATTAATATGCAGCATATAGTCCTTGTAAGCATGTTGGCTCCCATTTATAGTCTGCTCTCATTTCTTCTGCTCCCCTGCTTCAAAACCATTCACATATGGGGGTACAGTGATGCCCAGTATCTCAGAACTCACAGAATGGGAAACTTCAAACTTAGAAGAGTGTCTTTGCTACAGCCAAATCCTCTGCCAATTTTCTTTGGCTGTGATGACACTAGAGCTTGCTGTATTTGAGAAATTTGTTCTGTTAAATGATTCAGTGGTGGTTTGTTTTTTTTTCTCCAAAGGTTCCTCATTTTTTTTTCCAAAACAAGAAGGTGGTTGGTACAGGGAGTACCACTGACCATGAAAGTATTTGTACTTCATTGATTTACCTGATGGTTGATGTTCGTATGTCTTTGCTGCTTTGGTTCAAGCAAATACTAGGATTGAATTTGGCTAATTAACATGACAAATTCAATGTCAAGACCCACTGCAATGAAGAGAGAAAGAGAATTCTTATTTGCAGGGTAGTTTCTCAGCAGTCTGGGTGCAGAGAAACACTTTCCCTACTTGAATTGTGTGGGTCGTGTAGTCTCGAGGAAAATAGCTCACTGGTGATTACCACTCACTCTGGTGTGAGCACTTTTCCCACGGGCTGCAAGTGGATCTCTGCATCCTCCATGGACTTCATACATTGTAGGGGACAGTTTGTTTCACCATAGTCCTCACTGTGGCTTGCAGAGGAGTCTCTGATGCCTTGAGAGGCTAGTGGAACAGAGGTTGGACAATGTTAAAGAATAAAGTAGGTATTTATTAAAAAGGCTTCAAAGGATACACCTCAGGCAGTACAAGAGCCTGGCCGTGGCTCCACCCACGATGGATGCTGGGTCACAAGTTTTTACACTTTTATAAGTTTGGGTCCATTTACATATTGGGGTTAATTGTCCAATTACAGCTCCAGGTTATGAAATCCCATCCTCCCAGGTTGCTCTCCTCAATTCGCTGTTTACACTTTTTGGGCCTGAAGCTACAACGGTGTCCTTGGTTCTTGGGCTGGAAAAGGATTGTTTTGTCTAACTAAACTGAAGAGAACTTGCTAACACTTCGTTTGAGGTTCAGAGTTATGTACTAATGCAGTGCAGAGTCTGGAAAATATGAAAGCTAAAACATCATCTTGGCTCCAATGCTTGGAGCACCTCTTCCCCTTCTTTCTTTTCCACTGACCTTGGGGCCTCCATGTTGTTTTCTCTCATGTGTCCTCACTTCCTCCTCTTCTCTGACTAGAAGAAAAGCTGCTGCTTGTATGTACCTTTGCAACTAATTCAAAGATTCTTACAAGAAGTTGATCTCATCCATGTTCCGTGCTGGGGAAGTGCTCGCTGTGTTTCACTGCCCACCGTGGGCAGGTGGTGGCAGCTGCTGGGGCTGTTCAGCACCTCTGCCTGCGGGGCACCGGCAAGGGGAGGCCGCTGGCCCTGCCCCTCTGCCCGAGGCACAGCCGAGAGGGGTGGCTGGGCAGGAGAAGCTGCCAGCTCTGCCCCTCTGCCCGTGGCATGGCCAGGCAGGAGAAGTCCCCATCTCTGCCCCTCTGCCCGAGGCACAGCTGGGTAGGGAAGACCGGGCAGGAGAAGCTGCCAGCTCTGCCCCTCTGCCTGAGGCACAGCTGGGTAGGGGAGACCGGGCAGGAGAAGCTGCCAGCTCTGCCCCTCTGCCCGTGGCACAGCCAGGTAGGGGTGGCCAGGCAGGAGAAGCTGCCAGCTCTGCCCCTCTGCCCGAGGCACAGCTGGGTAGGGAAGACCGGGCAGGAGAAGCTGCCAGCTCTGCCCCTCTGCCCGAGGCACAGCTGGGTAGGGGTGGCCGGGCAGGCCGGGCTGGCCACCAGCCACACTGAGATGGCAGCTGCTGTGTCACCATTGTCACCATGGGCCACACCAGAATGGCAGTGGCCACGGTGGTGGTCACGGTGCCTCCCCACCCCTGGGGAAGAAACTGCACGTGCACTGTTTTGATTTTCTTGTTGAACATGCCATCACAGAGCCATTGCCAAGCTCTCTAACTGGGCCAGCAGTGTGTCTGTCTGCAGAGCCATCACGGGTTGGCTCTGTCAGACATGGTGGGACCTTCCAGCAGCTTCTCACAGCAGCTACCCCTGTGGGCCCCCCACTACCAAAAATCAGGCTGTGCCAAGCTAACACACATCTGTTGACTCCTGCAGTTTTTCATCTGGCAAATATCCTTGTACAATCAAAGGAGCAGTGCCTGTGTTTAAAGTAAGTGACCAAAGCAGGGCCCTTAGCATCCATACAGGTGACTTAGCAGGACAACTAACTGATGTCAGTACTCTTCTTACTATTCCTGGAAATATCGCATTTTGTGCTAATTGTGCATAGCTAAAGAGGTTTCTTGGTGTAATTGTTGTTGGAGTAACATCAAGAAGAAGTGCATTTAGGCAAAAGTTCCTAATCTGTGTCATTGAATCCACCCTGCCAGCACCCTGAGTTTATGGCAGGTGTGTGATACAGGACTGGACTGATTGCTGGTATGCTGTTTTACCATAAAGTTCTTGGCCTCCCTTTGCCTGGCAGAAGGATATTTTCCATTTTTTCAAGGTAAATGCAGGTGGTTGGCCTCACCAAGCCTGCTGCACAGGGACATCAGTGGAGAAGTTTGTCAGTGAATCCTGAGGCTGAGGATGAGCAGTGTTGGGAAACCTGAGCCATCAGCTGCCTCTGCATTTCAGAAAATTGTTCCAAGTTTGTTGTTCCCAACTGCAGAGAATTAATTAGTTATGAAATTAAATGCTTAAAAGGGTTATTTTGGAGCTTATAAAATCTGTATAGAACCAAATAGGAATGATTCAATTGTTTATATAAAGAACTTCTTCCAGGAATATTTGATCTCTTTACTACAGTCCTCAATATTTCCTACATCTCTGCTTAGAGAAAATAGACTCCTAAAATAATAGTTTTAAATCTTCTTCACTACCCCTTCCTTTTAATTTCTTTTTACTATGTGATTGTGTAGTTGCATGAACACAGCATATTAACAACATGACACTACCTTCCAAATGTAGCTTTGCTGAGGGACGTCTTTTCCTGACAGTTGATATTTGGGGTTGTTGCTCCTTTGGCCCCTCCCTTTGGAGCTGTGGGTCTTTTCTGCCAGCTTTGGGTAAAAGGAGTGTGTGTTTGTATGTGTGCATGAGTGTGCACACAGGAAGGGGGGGTTGTCCTCTTTGGTACTGCTGTGTCAGTATAATGGGGTTTTGTTATGGGTTTAATTGATAAAATAAATGTCTCCTATTTGATAACAAATACTGCAGTGTTTTTTAAACTTTATCTTGGAATTTACGACGCTATGTTTCATTAATGGAAAAAATAAGTATTTCCAGTGATAGCATTTTAATTCAATTCAGAGTGCTGTGGATTCCAATTCTATAGAGTTAGGTTTTAATAAGATGGTACAGCTTTTCTCTTCAATGACAACTACTCTATTTTATTGTTCAGTACTAATCTGCATTTTAAAACAAACTGAATACAAAGGTTTTGAACAAGAAAGAAATAGCAAGATAGCTACCAAAATATCTTTTATGACTACATTTTTTAATCAGGTAACTTTTTGAAAGGCTGTATTCTTGAGTCTCCAAAATATTTAAGTTGCTGTCATGTGAACTCCTGTGAGAGAAGGAAGACAGAGAACTCAAGTGCCTCATTCTTATAGTGTGAAATGAAGTTTGTGGGTGGACTTTTCACAGAGCTGCATTATGCTTTGTCTCCATGTGACATGCTGGTTAAATGGACAGGACAAGCCTTTGTAGTTTTGCAGTGTCCCAGTGTTCTTTAGCACATAAGGAGAGTGCAGTATTGGTGCAGCTGTTCATAAACTGGTGATTGAAAACCTTGTTCAGGGCAAGACAGAAAATGCTACATCATAATTCTGAATCTGAGTTTTGAAGATGCTTCTGGCAATGTGAAACACTCCCTTTCCTTAAAAACATGATTACCTCTAATCCTCGTTGTGCGATGCTGCAGATGGAGACAGTACTAAGCATCTATTAGCAATTCAGATACACAGGGCTGAGGTTGAAGTTTTGATCTTTTATGTTCTCTGAGGATCTCTGAAGAGTATTTTTGGCCTGGGGGTTTTACACAGCCCTATTTTGTGAGAAGTGCTGAGCTCCCATTTCTTTTCTTTCTGCTTTGCTGAGGGTGGGGCTCTGAAAGCCACTGCTGAAAACTTCAGTTGTAGCTTGTCTTTTTGAAGTAGTTGCATTTTAAATACTTAGAGGGCTTAAAGTATTCTAATTTCTCTGGTAATAATAAGTGCCTTCCTTGAACGGTAGCCAAGAGGAGACTCACTAACAACACTTTTCACACTCGCTCCCCAACTCATGTAAAATCTCATACCTCAGGGTACCAGAGCTGTTCCTCAGTGCTGACCTGGACACTAACCTCTTATTTTAGGAAGGAAGGAAGGGTTTGGCCAGAACTGAGACCTGGAGATGTTTGCTAGAAGTCTGGAGTGTATAAACCAATAACGGGATGTTATCTGTTGCAGCTGCCACCTTGCACCAGGTGCTCCTGTGAGTTTTTGCTGTTTGTAGAGTCCCAAAGAGCTGGTGCCGTGCAGGGAGAGCAAACTGAAGGGCCAAGAGAATGTCAATTATGTGCTCATCTGGGGGGTTTCAGATGTCCTGGAAAACCCATACAAAAATTCTAGGATTCATCTGATACCTTCCTTGCCCAGGCTGTGGAGTGGGACAACACCACTTTGTGGCATTTTAACCTTGATCTGATGAAGACCAGATGTTTGTCTGGTAGTTCTGTGCTGGTGATTTTGAAGTTTTCTGTGTACTGAGAGACTGATTTTCTGCATACTTGCAGGTTTTATCGTGATCATGGAAATTCAATATAAGAGGAGAAATCTGTCCTTGCTATTATTATTTTTTTTTTTTTTACTCATGGTTGGTTGGTTTAGAAAGCAGCTATCATGGAACAGGGTGAAAATATCAATTGGCATGTAGATCACATGTGAAGGCAGTATTTCATACATGTATTTTGTCTGCTGGATGTATACAATTATGGGACTCATGAGAGTTTCTGTTGCACTGCCTGCTATATAAAAGATTAAAGCTTGGAGCAGTTTGTTTAATTAATTCCACTGTAGCTGAGCCGGCTGCTAGTATGTGACCAAAGGCACAGAGACAAAGGAGGGTCTTCAGAACGTGTTAACTGCGGGGCAGCGGGGGCGGCTTCACAAAGGTCACAGCAGAGAGCCCATCCCAGCTCGGGGGGTAAGCGATCTCCCGGCAAGAGAGAGCAAACGCTGCTTTCACACACGTGAGGCTCTTATTTGCTCACGACGTGACAGTACAAAAGAGAATCTGAATTAGTTCATATAGGGATTCTTTTATTTTTTTCCTTTTCTTGATGACTTCCTGACATTACTGAAAACTAATATGTTTTTCAACATGAAAATATTGCAAGGGCCATCAATATTCTAGTATACTCTTTCATGTTCAGAATGTGGAAGGGGGTTGCTAGAAGAGAACTTCCTGTATTTAATTAAGTAGCTTATATATACATGGTAGTTTTCAGGAAAATGGACTGAATAATCTGAGTATATTTCAGGGTGCATAGTATGAAATGCAATATATTGCAATATTGCACCATCCTACCATATCAATATTTGTTATTAAAGGAAATCTTAAAAAACACCAACAACACCCCACCCCCCAAATCATGATTATTCAATAATTTTACCAGTTAATTTTCTCACATCTGTGTATTTTGGGTTTTTTTCTTACAATCAGAAAATAGTGCATACAAAAACTCCATTTGTCCTTTTATCTTTGCACAGGGTCACCTGAAGTGATCTCAGCATTTCCATACAAGCAGCAAAGAGCTGCTCATTTCAGTGTCAGATTTGCTTTCTGGCCCAACAGGTACTGGATTACACGCTGCGGTTCTGTTACCGTCAATTGTATATTTACGATCTTTAAAGCACCTCTTTTCAGAAGGAAATTAAACTCCTTGGACAGGATTTGTAAAGTTACTGAGGTTCCTGAAATGCAGATAATCTCTAGCTGGGACTTTTAAAATACGGATTTTGACTCCCATCTACTTCTGAGACTCCAGGGTAGTCCATTACTTGCATCTTTAAGCCAAATGCGGCTTCACTCCCTGAGGATGGCATTTAGGAAATGCTGTCATTTGGAGATGTGTCCAAAAGCATGCAAATATTTTGCTGAGTAAGACCAGCCTCTAAAATTTGTGTTTTAGTGTTTTGTGTCATTTGGCTGACAGACCATGCTTTCAGTTCTGGGGGATGTGTGTGCCTGGCTGAATTTCAGTTCCGTGTTTCCTGAATATGCAGGCTTTGTGCAGGAAATGGTGAACCTTACTGCTGGCACCAATGTATGAAAGGAACGTTTTATTACAAGCTGCCTGATGTGTCACCCAAAGTCCCTTAAGGTAACCACTCTGCTGTTGAGCCTGGGCTTGCCTGAACTTCATAAGCAAGCAGCTTTAGACTCTGTGCTTTTATCATGTCCTCTGGTAATCTCTCAGACTACCATGTAAAGACCTATATAAATGCTAAATATTCCCAAAAGTCTGTCTTTGTGGGCATCCTTGTTCCTTGCTGCAAAAATAAAATAATGCCATTAATGTATTTTATAGAAAAAGTAGCCCATCTTTGGGGTTTTTTCCCACCTATTTCCTTCTTGGTCATGAGAAGAAAATCAGCCTTTTGATGACCAAGGTATGTTTACAAGTGATACTTGTATTATTTTAATACTATTTAAAATATTTATTTTAAATAATATTATTATTAATAATATTAAAATATTAATTTAATATTATTTAAAATAATATTATTATTTTGGAGTTCTTGGCATTGCCAGGACAAGAAGTTTAGGATTATGAACAGCTTTAAGGTTCATCTCTTTAGCAAAAGGTTTCTCTGCAAAGCTGCTGTTGCAGTATCTTTAAAGTAACTGAACTGTTCTAGCCTCATGTTGGGATCAGGAGTAAGGATTAAATTTTTCTTTCTCCTATTTTGATATAATTTGGGAATATTTAGGGTTGAATATGCTGCCATTGGAACTTTGTAGTCAGTGTTTCATCATAAAGGTGTTCACTGTTAGATGACAATTTAGATCTAATTCAGAAGCACATTGCATCCACAAAAGTGACACTGTATTTGTTAGAATTCATTTTAATGGAAAATCCTCAATAGAGAAGATGAGCAGCTTGGTGGCTGAGGCCTGTTTAGTATCACAGTGCACGTGCAGGCAGCACCCACTGTTCAGCATGGGCCACATCCAGGGGAGCTGCTATGACTCAGGTGAAAATGAAGTGTGGCAGAAATCCTTGCTGCCGTGCAGCAGCATCCAGCCTATGGCAGCTCCACCTTCTCCCTTGACTGAAGGAGCCTGGCCTGAGAGCACATGAATTGGCAGCACCAAGTTTATCTAATGCACAAACAAAGAACACCTATTCAATTATGACAGCTAATTGAATGGAGATACAATATTGAAACACTGAACTGGGAATTCTGATTTACTTGTGTGAAGATAATTTGTACATCAGTCCAGCACAACCCTTGGATGGATATTTTCTGCAGGCCTGGGAGTGTCCCTAAGGAAGTATCAAATGGGACATTTGATATGCAGAACCATTTAGAAAATCTTGATAGTACTGGTGAGAGATGAGGAAGCGTCCTTGTTGGTGGAGACACATGATCAGGTGCCTGCTTTTTGTGCTTTTAGAAAAGAAACAAGCAAACAAACTGAGTAGGGTAGAATAAAAAATCATAGTGGTAGAAAGATTCAGCAGAAAACCTGACATTCTTCTGATGTTCAACAGAACACGTAACAATAAATGTTGTTCTTCTGCAGAGTGTCAGCCATCTAGGGTATTCAGATCAGCAGTGGTTAGATTCATGGTCCTGCAAGAAAATTTATAATCATGACAAAAATGGAATGAAATCCAATTTCCCCCTTTTTATGTATTTTATCTTGAACTGTATCTTATGTGACAGGACTGCAATTAATATCTCTTGAAAAACAGAAGGCTCGTTAAATTGGCCTTGTTATGGTTGCTGAGGTGCTGTGCTGCTGCTGAAAGGGATTCCCCCATTATCTGTGTTTGACACAAAC
Organism: Phylloscopus whistleri; assembly: GCA_017589585.1. NCBI lineage: Eukaryota > Metazoa > Chordata > Aves > Passeriformes > Phylloscopidae > Phylloscopus > Phylloscopus whistleri. The sequence continues at coordinate 466,642 of JADMLD010001292.1, forward strand.
TCTAATCAACCAGGCCAATTCTGCTTTATCAAAGGTCTGTCACATGAGTGGAGATAATATTTATTCTGACTTGTAGCAGCGTAAAAAATGTAGGCAGATACACAACCCCCTGTCAGAACCGGTCATGCAGAGCGTTTATTGAGGTGCTCCCTTTCTGCAAAGGTAATTCCAAATACAGCCCTCTTCACCTTTCCCCACTGGGGATCCAGGTCATTCTGGTTCTTTAAACCTCTTCTTTCAAGGAATATTTATGAAATGAAATCTCACGGCAAGAAGTGTCAAAGGGCAAGATTAATATAAATTCTGCAATTCTCTCCACAATTTATTGGTTAAAAAAACCAAAAACCATCAGCCCTACATATCCAGCTTGCTTTGGAAGCTTGTTATCAATATGTATTTCCTCTAATTTCCTATATATTAAGACCTCCTTTCTGAGGGGGTCTTAATATGTGTCACAATATTGCCTTCTTTGCTGAAAATTTTCTGAACACTTGGTTTTGCTTCATATTGATACTCAGTTTATCAGGGACAGTAATTTTCTCTGTTTACAGAACTGCTCATAGAAAATGGATAAGGTTTAACAGGTGTGCTAGTGTTTCAGTCCATTTGGTTTAGCAACACAAATAAACTAACTCAAGACTTCAGAACATCACCTGTAAAAGGCTTACACAGATACTTTCAGTGTTAAGTGCTCACAAGAAACATTTGTAGTTGCAATGCAGCCTCATGTGTTTGCGTGAGAAACCACCTGCCCCAAACCACAATCCAAATGCTCTCTTATTTACATGTAAGACATTTGGGATAAGAAACTAGATCCATACAAATTACATACACATATATATGTCTGTGTGTATATATGTATGTATGTATAATCTATACAAATGCTAGACATATTTATGATTCTTCACTCTTTTCCTTGTATACTTACAGCGTCTCTAACCAGAGGAGGATGCTTCCTTGTCTCCAGTAACACAAAGCATTTCCTGATTTGAGGGAAAATACAGGAACTAGGAGGAAGGGCAATTGACAGTGCTCATGCCAAATGTTGGAATGATGCTGCAACACCCTGTCCAGGACTGACTGCTGGAAGAATGTCAGAGAATTGAGGCAGAAGGGTGTTGTTTTCCATGCAAGTCATTATTTGGTTTTTTAAACTTTTTCTTTTCAGCAGTACAATTTCTTGGATTATCAGGAAACTGAGAGAACACTGACCTGCATTTTGCAACAGACATTTTGGTACAGCAGTGCCAGTATCTACCAATATTGGCTGATACTTTAGACACCAAAGCCAGGAGAAGACAAGTAATCCTTCATCCCCAGAAGGAGGTGTGGGAATGTGCTTGCTGCAGAAGTTACCCTCGCATCAAGGAGGAAGGTGAGGAGTTGTAAAGGTGCTGAGCCTGAATGAAAGCAGATACTGTCCTACAAGTGCCTGGAAAAGGGTTTTTGGCAGAGTCCTTATGAGCACAGCTTTGTGCCAGAGCCCTTGGCCTCCCCCTTCCTATTGTTTTGGGGCTGATGGCTGCAATGCTGGATGTCCAGGAATCAGATGATTTCCCAGACACTATTCTGTTCCTGGAAAAGCTGCTTCTGCTAATGAGGGCCTTATGTTTCTGATTTGCTTCGCTATGCAGAAAAGCTTCTACTGGGACTGCAATTCAGAAGACAACATTTGTCTCCTTCTCCAAGAGATGATTTGAGGCAGTGAACTGATGCCAAGAGATTGGGTCCTTTATTTGCTGTTGAGAAGAAAACTTCCCTTTTTTCTTTCTTTCTTCCTCTTTTAAGGCAAAAAACTCTTTAGTATTTCTTTCGTCCCACACCGAATTTGTATTTTACAAATGAACAGAGACAGAACACTGCATTAGAAAGATTTCAGTCTGATTGTTCTTAGGTACAGTGTGCAGAATGTTGAAATATCATATGGAGACATCATATTTTAAATGTTAGTCACAACTTGGAAATTATTAATATCATTTTTAGTCAAAACATCCAAAACAGATGAAGCTAAAACAAATTGAGGTTTCTGATTGTGTAGATAATAATCTTTCCTTTTTTTCACACACATCTTCCATGAGCTCCCAGTACTGGTGTGTGCTTCTAACATCATGTATCTTGATGCATAATTAATGAGCTTAGTATAATGCCATGTTTGTTTATTCATGTCTACTTCAGATTTATTAGATAAAATATCCTGAAAGTCAGTGTTGGAAAGAGAAAGCATGGAGCTAAGTTTTTAATGAATAATTTGTTGTGAAGTTGATGCTTTTGCAGATGTAGATCTTCAGTTAAATAAACTTGATTGCAGACACAGAATGGTCCTGGCAGGGTATTCTGCACCCCCTGAAATATAACTAGTCCCATTTGCACAAAGTTCTTGCAGGCTTGTAGAACTGCTGCCTTGTACTTGTGATGATCTGCTTATCAGCTGCACCGTGGCAGTCTGGGGCAGCAGAAACTCCCCAGGCATTGCCACGCTGGGAACACTCAACACCTGCATCTTTAAGTTGAGGGGGGGAACTGCCCCTGCATTTAGTAAGGCTTGGAGCCAGACAGACTCTTCTTAGTTATTTACAGTACTCAGAGTGACACCTACATGAACTGGGGTTTGCATGGATTATCAGAGCACAGCTCTGCTTGTGCTTTCAAATTTTCATTCATTTTTGTAGCACAACGTCTTAAGCATTTTGCAAGATGTGGCAGGAAGGATGCAGAAACGTGGCCATGTTTCCTGCAGAAAGTCTGTCTTTCCCACTGTAGTGGACTGAGGTCTCAAAGGGAAAGTCCAAGAATTGATGTTGGCTGGGAATAATTCAGTTACTCAAGACTGAGTGAGCAATTGCTGAGAAAGTTGTCATTCCAAGCGTGGTCTGATGCAAGAGGTTGATGTACTGTAGGCACTTCTTAACATAATTAGCAAACAACAGTGGCCAAATTCTTTCCTCTGAGTCTTCCTAATCGGAAGGAAAGAAGAGAAAGAAAAATCTTGCATATGCAAAGCTCAAGGCTGTGAGTTATTCCAAAACAGTGGGGTTAAAAATACAACTTTAAGTGTTTAGAGAAAGATAACCCTTTAAAGAATCTTTCCTCTGAAGATCTGGCAAAGTAGAGACGGAAGTTAAGATCTCTGCTTGCACTGAGAGATGATTTCTTGAGGTCAGTGACATTGGGGTCAGTTTTAGCTGAATGTGAGGAACTTAATAATTGCACAGAGGCATCTCAGTATTTTGTTAAAATAATGGAACCAAATTAAGTGGTTTATCTGAAAATACTGAGGCAAAGCATTTGTGTTTTGAATGTTAGACTGTAGGAGTCAGGCTGGCATTTTCCAAGAAAATGTAATTTTGGGGAATTCTGTGGAAATTTCAAGAGATTATAAACAGAAGCTGACTAGCAAAAGGTGTGAAATTCAATATCTTTGTCAATGGAAATGTACTTATTTAAGAAATGCTAGAGATTTCAGCAACTGAATGGTGCAGGGAGTGAAAGAGTAACTCCTGTTTATCCTCTAATCCTCCTTAATTTCCTTCGGATCAATCTAAGTATCAAGATGACTTATTTCTAACTGCACTCAGCAAAAAAGAGATTTGTTTCTTTTTACCCTTTAAATTTTAAGCCTGGTGTGGATTTTTAGAAAGGAATGTCTTTATGGAAATTGGCTATGCCAATGGACGTAGAATTTTCAAAGGATGGAATTCAAAGAAGTTAGACTTCAATTCAGCACCTTATTTAAATATTCCCCACAGGTAGCTACATATTCAGCTGACTGCTGCTAAACTAATAGCTCTCCTGGAAACACTGTCCTTACACTTCAGAACATCAGCAGCGCTTTCTGTTTTAATTCCTTGTATATAAGGAAAAGCAGAACGGGTTCCAACAGGAACAGGACAAGAAAATGGGATGCACATGTGTGAGAAGTTTAACATATGCCTAAGTGCTCAAAGTACTGCAGCCTGTACTAATAAAAATGACAGATATTTAAATTTTCAATTACTTTTTCACTCTGAATGGTTGTCAAATGGCTTTCTAGTCTTGCTTGGAAATATATTTTCTTTTAGAGTTTATACAGTATTTTGGGCTGCATGAAATATACAGTTCTTAGTTGTAGAGCAGAGAACAAGTCATTATGCTGGAAAACTACTCTATCTGCCTGAGTTTTCTCCCATTTTCTCTTAGCTATTACAGACAGTTTGAAACACCTTTTTTTGCACTTATGCCCATTTTGCATCCATATTTTCTGTCCTATAGATCCTAATGTAGTACAGATATCCTACATTAAAACAGTATGGCAGTTAAAAGTGATTGTGGTAATGTATCAAAGTCATTGCAGGAGTAACCTGGTTTTTAAATTTCTGTTAATAGGCAGTATTTTTATGATAAGTTTGGGTTTGGTTTTTTCCTGGCAGTCATTATTCATCAAAAATTGTGATGAATTTTGAAATATTTTTGTGTATCTCCAAAAGGTTTTTTATTGGCTCTAGGCCTAAACTTCAGCAAGTGTGTGATCAAGTGTACCGGAAAAATCCTTTGTCCATTGCTGAACCTTATGAAATTATAGATCAAAAGAGTTTTCCTATCTTACAAGGACTGTGGTACCATTCATGGGCTGAAAATGACTGTCAAAGTAATAAAACAACTACTGTTGTCAGGGAAAGATTAAAAGCAGCAGCTGGATTGTACACAGTCAACTTGAAAATCTTTCTCTGGGAAGGTAGATGCTTTAGAAAATGATCTGGCTTTTCAGTTGATATGCCATGATTGGCAGCCCCATAAAATGGCTACTGACACAGGAACTTACAAAAGAAAGAACCCTTTTTTTTCCCCCTATAAAGAGCATATTCTGCTTCTTCCCTTCTCCCAAATTGGGCTCTGCATTTGGAAGTGAGATGTAGTGCAAGTGTCATGGTGATGATGGCTGCCAGCCTTCCCTTTGTTTTATCCAATTTACCTATACTAGGTTTTTTTTCTGAAATCATTCCTGCTGTCAGTTTTCTGCAGCTTGTGTTTTAACCTATGCTCACTTTACTGTTTTAGTTTTGTTCCTTGAGTTCATCTGTTCGTTTTGCAATTCTCCTTAAATTCAGTATATTGCCACATCTGTTTTCATGTTATTTTTCCAACATCATAATCTGTGGGAACAGTACCAAATACATTTTATTTCCATTCAGATTCTACCATTATCCCTGGTATAGAGGAGTGATTATTTTTAATTATCTCCATACTTCTAGCCATCCTGCTCCTCAAATTAGCATGTGTGCAATCTTTGAAGCTTTATTTATGCAAGGTCAGCATTAATGATTTCTTTAATTAGTTCCTTTCTTCACATTTAATTATCTCTCTTATTTCTAGCCATCCAGACTTTCTTGTTCTTTTGAACGAAGTAGATTATCTTTCTATCTGTATCACAAGATTTGGCCATCTGCCTTCCACTTGGTGATTTTTCCCAGATTGTTGTTGTCTTAGGAGTTTTCTTTCCTGATACCTTTTTGATTTATATCTATTTCTTAATGTCTTCCCTCAGATATTTCTCACTACATAACACTAACTTGGAGAATACTTTATCTTTCTTACATCCTGACAACACCACTGGAAATGAACACAATGGTTTGCCAACCTTTTTCTCCCTGTTTTCTGATTCCAGTGCTCCTCGTGTTGTAATTTTGGGCTCCACATTTCCCTGTGAGCATTGCTGGACGTCTCCTCACCTCTGCTTGGCCAAATTTTCAAATATAAGACCTGTTTGTGTTCTTTTCCCTTAGGATTATGTGCAATGGAGGTAGGAAATAGCTTTTTTCCACGGTACCCCATTTCCTGTCCACTGGTCTTAAAACCATTTATGTGTTTAGCTTTTGTGGGTTTAAGAATGTGTGTTGCATAATTGGTCACATCTCAAAGCCACTGGCCCTGCCAGACCTGCAGCATGCCCAGTTTGTGAGCAAGTACAAGTTCCTCTTGCCCATTCACATGCTGGACTCGGCACACACTGCCCCACCTTACATGAAGCAGTGTTTTTCTTATCCATGATGAGGATGGAAAACTTCAGCTGAGAGCCAAAAACTGCTGTCCCTTCAGATCTTTTTTCAGTGCCCTGCCTGAGAAACACAAGCTCCCACAGTAGGTGCCAGTTTCAGAAGGAATGGTGTTCAGGAGAGGTGCTGGATGCAGCCTCTGGCACAATGGCAGGCACTGATCCACCCCCTCAGCAGTTATCCTGTTTAAAACTCCTTTACCCAAATCTAGAAACAAACTCTCTGAGTGCCTTTAACTTCTTTTGAGGCTCAAGCTTTAACAGCAGCACCAAGCCTCACCCTTGCTGACCGTGGACCTTGAAAAAGGAAAGAACAACATCTGATTTTTTTTTTTTTCAGATCTTTCTGAAGGAGAAATACAGATAAAAGCAAAGCTCTTTGTGACTGATTTTTTTTTCACTATCTACTTGAAAGGCAGTGGGTCAGAATTAAGGCATTTTTGCTGTGGAGGAAACGTGTGGGATGTTGGCTGCAAGCCAGTAGCCACTAACATCCCCGCTGCACCAGGAATACTTGAATGAAGTGGGCGTCGACCTCGGGAGAGCAGGCACTTGGTAACAGACTACCTACATCAGAGGAAAACCTCTTCATTGAGATTCAAGCAGTAAAAATATTGAATGGAGATAAACTGGTTTGGTAGATTCTTCTGAGGGACAGTGAAAATGGAAGAATTATCATCCAGTCTGGAAGGTCATCCTCTAAGCTCCTGTGTTTGTCAGGTCTCATTCATCCCGCAGAGAAGAGATCCATACAGTCACTGACTTTTCTGACAGTATTAAAGTTTCATCTTCCAGTTCTGTTTCCTCAACATAAAGAATGATGAAATAACATCCAGAGCTTTCAGCCAGCAGTCCGTGCTATCGTCAGTCTTCTAGGGTTTTTTTTTTTCCAAAACCAGAATAAATAGCTGAAGTGTATCAAATGCCTCTATAAAATACAATTTTTTCAGACACCCATTCTTCTTGGGTCCAGCTGGATATCCACTGGGAAAAATAAAAGTAATTTCTAGAGTTTCTTTGTGTCTCTAAATTAAGAATCAGAACGATCAGATAGAATACTCCCAGTGTTATCATTGTTATCTGTCCTAGTTAAACTATCTTGCTGAGTCAGTCACCAGTGCTATCCAGTCAAAATATGAGTGCAGTTCCCTTGAATCAAGTCCATCATCACAACATGACATCTATGAAACTGTTTCTCTTTCCACCTCCAGTAAGGTGATAGGTAAGCAACAGATTTTTTTTGTCCAAAACTTTCCATCTGTGTAATGGAAAGGAGATTTCCTTCTTATTTGTGACATTGTTGAATTATTAGAAAGTAGTGTATGCATTTTTTTTCCAACGTGGAAATGACAGTGATGGAAAAAGTGAAGGGAGCATTTTGGCTAAGGACAAAAAGTTGGCAATGGACAAAAGTGGCCATAAAAAGACTGAATGACTAGAATAAAACCATCCTAAATATTTTAAAAAGCTCTTCTCCTTGTAGAGAAAATAAAGAGATCCTGGATAAGTGACAAAACTACGCCTGTGTAAATCGAAATGTTTACATGGTAATAACAATTTAGATCTCGGATGCAGCTGTGCATGTTGGCTCAAACATGCCTGGTCTGACAACACTGAGGTTACAGAAAGCTAGGGGATCTATGACAGCTAGGTGACATGGATTTGGGAAAACTAGACCCATGAACTGGAGCAGGTCTACCAAAGTAAGGTAATTATTGGTTTTAGTTTTACCGTGGGTAATAGCTTCACATTGGCAAGCTGCCTTTCAAATTCTGCTTTTGGAAAGGACCTGTACAAGGTATTTGTGAGCAGTTGATTTGCAGTGTCCTACCCCCTGGGCAGAAGGCCTGGGGCAGGGGGAAATAGCTTTAATGCCTCAGGGCTGCACAGTTCCTATGGCTGGCAAACTGGAAATCACCAACCAACCAACAGAGCAGGTCTGGGTGTGTTGATGGCTGATGTCTGATAGGAATCAAGCCTGAAAGATTCGGGAGAGAAATGGACTTGCTAGAGCAAAACTAATTGTTGGACTTTGAATGAGTTGGAGACGTGAATTAGGGTTGCAGCTTGATAGAGGCTGTGAGGCTGAGTGGCTGCAGCCAGGAGAGTCCATGGACTGATGGATGCAGTGGAAGTAGCAGCTGCCAGCACATATGTGGGCATCTGTGAGAAGACACAGAACAGAGCTGGGAGTCAAAGTCTGAGATGAGGAGAAGAACCTGGAAGAAAGCTTAATGGCAGCAAAATAGGGAAGAGGGAAGGAATGATGGAAAAGGTTTGGATGCAGTATTGGAAGATACTTAGACATTTCAGCAAGAAAAATGGTTTGAGGGGTAACGTGCTCAGGGAAATGGAAGAAGAAAATGTAACTGTAATGACTTCTTCTGTAAAGAACCCTTCTTTTCCTGAGATCCTAGGCTGGCAAGCAGCAAATTAGCAAATCCTCAAAATTAATTTGGAAAGCAACCACACTATCTGCTCTGAGAGAAAAGTTTAAACTGTCTAACACAATTTTTGTAAGGAAAAGGAAAATGTGCCAGAGGGCTCAGAGTTCTTAAGACCAAGTGATGAACCTTTGAAAATAGGATTTTATAATGGAAATGCAGAGATCATTAACTATTGTAAGCACCTCTAAGAATGACACCTCTATAGTAAATTACATTCAAATTAATATAAAACTGTAAAGATTCTCTGACAGCTTTGATTATGTAAGTTGATTTTAGTAGTTAAATGTTGACTTTCTATAATGCATTCTCCAAATATTATACTGAATGCTGCATCATATATAACAATTACCATGTCACAGTGCTATTTTGTGTAAATTAAATTATTGACAGCAATATAATTTTGTATTCACTTTATTATTTTGATCCATTTTTCTGTCAAAATATACAATGACTCTTCACTAGATTTAGAAACCAGAAAAACTCTTTAGATGGTGAAGTATTATTCTCCATACATTATTTTTCCTTAGACTGTAATGAGATTGAGGAAGGAGGGGGAAGCAACATTTCATTCCTCCTCTGACATTGTGTGTGTTTTTAGACACGTTGTCAACTTTAAATTGTGTTTTGATAATTGTGCTTATCAAAAAGTCTGCAAAGTCCATGGCAGCCCTGGTCAGGCTGTCCAGGCATGTGGCAGAGATGGTGTTTTTAGTGTGCTCCAGCACAAATGCTGTCCTGAATCACAGCATGGAGTCTGACATGGTTATGATCATAGGTTATGGCTATAGGTTGGACTTGATTATCTGCAAGGTCTTTTCCAACCTAGTTGATTCTTTGATTCTTTGATTCTAGGATTCTAGGATTCTATGATTATTTAGTCTAGCTTTAAGGAGGTTCTGTTGTACATCCCAGGGTCAATACTTCTGTTCCTGATATCTTTTATGAGTTAAGCTGAAAAGCATCATCTGTGTGGAGCAGCTCTTCCTGCACACCTTCTTTTCCCATGTCCTTTTGCCGGGGGCAGGAGGGAATAGCAGTCGTGATTGTCCATCCTTGCATGCCTGGAAAGTACTTGCAGGTTGTGGCTTTAACCACTTGTAATGCAGCATCAGGAGTTTTCTCATTCACCTTTCTACAGATGCACAGCCTGTTAGCTCCTCTGATCTGCAAGACACTAGAGTGCAGAAATTGGAGCACAAGTTCTTGCTGTTGGATCTCAGCTGTTCTCCAGGCAGGTACCCTGGCCCCCAGTATGAATACAGTCCAGCTGGCTCACTTCACATGAAGCCCAAAGCCTTAATCATAAAGACACGGGGAGGCACTGAGAGTGACTCTGTAACATGGTTTTGGGTGCTATCCTGTAAGATTGAAGAAATAGGCTGAGATGCTTTTAGTCAGAAGACAGGATCCATCACATACCATGGGCAAAGACTCTAACTCTGGGTACAAAAATTCCCTCCACTCTGAGTCATGGTAGAAAGACTCAGAAAATGCTCATTTTCTCAGCTTGTCCAGACCAGGAAGGTTGGGGTGTGCATCTCAGTGGGGTTTAGTTATGGCTTAGGTACAACCAAGCCATAGTCACATCTACATCTGCTCAATAATAAAAATGAAAGACACATTGGCACTCCTGAGAGCCTGGGAACCTTTGCACTGCTTCCTGGGCCAGTGAATGCAGACTTGTTTGTGGCCATACAGCTGTGGGCTAACTACCTCTTCAGTAAACTGGCCCAGGCCTGTGCCCTTAATGCCCAGTGAGCCTTAAACTAAAGAATATTTTTCAGATGCTCTTTGCAGTTTTTATTCAGCTGCACTAAGCATGTGGAATCAAGGGAACTGAGAGGAAAGCTGCAAGTAGCCAGCAGGGTGGGGATGGGACAGGGGATGAGAGGTAACAGGGGAGGGTACTTTGAGTTCACCATTTTTAGTAGTGCTCTCTAAACATACCAAAGCTCATTTGACTGATGTCCTTAGGTTGTGAACACATAAATAAAATGTATGTCCTTTCTATGGCAGCACAAAATGACAAAAATTCATCTGATACCAATGAAATGCACTTAACCATTGCACACACACTTAATTCAGTATGAAATGTTATTATATTGTTATGTCTGCATGCACCAAATTCCCTTGTGGTCAGTTTTAAGGGACAGAAGCCCAGAGACACTTGGCAATCTCTCCTGGGAATTGCTGCTAATGCTGAAAGTAAACGTTGCTTCTTAGCCTGGGTCATTCATCTTTCCCTTTGCTTAGGCTGTTTGTTGTTGATCTACACTGCACATTCAAGGTCTGCAGTGTGGTGGCAGTAGTAGTAGTGTGAAGAATCTGTTTGCTTGAAGACTGATCTGTTTTTATGTTAGTCTGATAGAAAAGTGTTAGAGTTCTGTCAGCCTTGCCTAAGATACTGGTATTGACTTATATTCTGTAGGCAAACTGAGCTTATTAACAATTATTGCAGACACAACTGTTGAAGTACCATGTCAGAATGATCATTTCTATTAGCTGAAGCATTTATAAAACGCCAGGAAATCATCAATGGGTAGAAGAATTACTTCCTGCTACTTGTCTAACATTAATAGTCATCTCTCCTTTGTTTAACTTGTAAGGAAAGGTCTTGTCTTTGCACCTTTCTGCATGTTATTTCATGTATCTTCCCCTGTATGAAGCTGTTTCACACACAAACACATTACAGGAGTAGAGTTTTAGTAGCACCAGCTTCACTTGGGAGTAGAGAAATAGACTTGGGTCTCCTATGGCACAGGCACACAATGCTAAGCCATGGTGCTGAATTTCTTATTTGGCCTAATTTCTTGTTTGATCTGCCAGTGTGGGAGTTAATTGTATAAACACAGATATGAGAGAGACGTTCTGTGCTGTCCTGTTCGGGTAGCTCTGTTTCTTGCTGGCTTTGTTAATGTGTTGCTTACAGCAGTTTAAATGGCAGGGAGGATGAGCAACAGTTGGTGATGAGAAGGATTTAATGTGAGAAGACATGAAGAAATCATATTGCTCGATAGGAAATTGTTCTTCCCAGCATATTTCTGTGCTAGCCCATATAAGGGGGACTCTATAACACTGCCCTGCGACTACAACAGGAGATGCAACAGCGTTGAGTTCAGGTGTTAAACAAATATATAACCAGGTTCATCTAATTTTGGCATCTGAGATTTTAGGTGGCAGTCATTCCCCTTGATGTCTGAGAGCCCAGACATTGTGGTGATGAGCTAGGTCTTTGTTAGCACCTCGGGTTACTAACCTGGAGAGAGGAACTATGCACAAAAGGAGGATTTAAAGCTAAAACAGAGCAAACAAGAACTAACACCTGATTAAGTTATCCTGAGAGTTGGGAAAAATGAACCTGCTGGGCAGGTATTCCCTAATGATGCTGTTTTGACTTTACTAGCTTGTCTTCTCAATGTATCCTCTATTTATTCAAAGAAAATCATCTGCTCCTCTCAGTTATTTCAAAGTAAAGTCACAAGAATAGCTTGCTCCCACTCTATTCCAAATATAGATGTTGGCAGCAATTGCTTAGATAAGGGGGAAGAAAAAGGAACTACTAAGGAAGAGGAAAGACAGGAGGAGGAAGAGGGAAAAGAGAGCTGAAAAGGTTGGACAACGGAGTAGAGAGAGACATGAATGAGAAGGGAGGTGAAAGAACAAGGACAATACATCATAGCAGAGAAAACAAATCAAAGATAGCAACAAACTCCTGTGAAACAGGTGGAAGCAGCCCAAATATAGGATGAAAACGACCATGCCTGCCCTCAGGAGAACCTGGAGTTTTAGCTTTGAAAAGCAACGAAACTGTAAATAAAATCATGTGCAATTTTTTGTTCACTCAGATCGTAGGGGTTACATGATCAGAAAACTCAAGCCAACTTATACCACTTAAAAATCTGGCCCTAGAAATTTTCAAGCAAACATGTTGCTTATTTTAATCTCTTGGGGGGTGTGGGGGGTGGGTGTTTGTTTGTTTGTTTATTTAATTCTCTGCTGCTATAAAATTTGCTGTCAGTTCCTGACAGAAAGCCATCCATTGGGTAACTTTGCTGAAAATGAATCTGAATCCCTTTGTCCTAAAGAATTCACAAGTCAGGTTGTTCTTCTGGTGAAACTGGAGCATGTAGACATACCCTCAGGAGCAGAAAATAAATGCTGATAAAAACTAAGGAAAAGCCAGAACCATACACAGATTGACTTACCCAGAGCAAAGAGGGTTTTCAAGGCTGAAGGCAGACTTCTTTGAGACCAAAACACAGAGAAATGAGACATAAATGGAAACAGGTTCTGAGAAGTGGCACACAGAGCAAATGCAAATGAGTGCTTGGCAATTTATAAGTCCTGTAAGTGGCTCCAGCATACCTGGAGGGATGGGAAGTTTCTGGGAAACAGCCCACAGAGCTCTTCTCCATCTCTTCTCAAAGAAGACTGCTTGGAAAATAGTGTTAGAGGTTTGCTTTCCCTCCTGGTTTGCTGGAGAGAGATGTTATACCTGACTTTACTCATCACCTGAGAATAAAAGGCTATGCCCAGTTCTGAAGGCACTGTTTCTTATAAATTGAATATATCCAGAAACCCTTCTGACTTTCTAGGCTTTCTAAGCACTCAAAGACTAGGTAATGGGACCAATAGAACTGAAAATGTGACTCCTCCTATACTTGTTTTATTTCAGTCCTTCAAGGAAGAAGGCCACTTGTGTCATGAAGGCATGTCTCTCTCTGGACTGAAGGCCCAGCCACGGGACAAGGCAGTATTTACACAAAACACAGGAGGCACCTTAGAGCAGGAAATACAAGGGTAAGTGAAACTAGTTTCAGAAGAAAGGACTGGAAAAGAAAGCTTTGCAAGCAGACTATCACTATTCAGAAACAAAGTTATCATTACTTTGAGCCATGTCTCATGAATGACATGTGTACCCCAGTAGTTTTCACAGTTGAGAAGCAACATTTTTTTTTCTTTTTCTTTTTTTTTCCTTCTTCTTTTCTTTGTTCCCCCAGCAAGCAGCATGCAGAGCTAGTATTTTAGCCTTTCAGCAGGGATGCCCCTCTGTGGCTTGCTCCCAACACCTCGCTGCAGTACGTGATCCCTCATCAACACTGTTGGTGTTGCGGGTGCTCACAGGCTGTGGCCCGGATCTCTGACTCAACAGGATCTCTATAGGTAGCACAACTGTGATGAAAACCTTTAGGGGTGCTGTTATACGGTGAAACACAGCAGAACTTAGCCCAGCGCATCGCTCTTTGCTCAGCTGCTGTGTCCTCGCTGGCTCCCGGGAGCGCCTTTCCCCAGGAGAGGGCAGTGGAGCCCGCACGCGCTCCCCGCTCCCCGCTCCCCTCCCGACGGCGGCGGGAACATCCGTTCCCTCGGGTGTTCTGTGGGAACTCCTGGGGTGAGTGGAAGTAGGACTACGGATTTTATAGACGTGCTAGAAAACGTGTACAGGATCATCCAGGAAATGTTCTACGTGTTTAATAACGAGAATAAGTTTTGAGCAAACAAGTTTGCTGCTGCTTTTATTTGACTGGAAGTTTTCTCTGTCACACATACTTGTTCACAACCACACAAACTTAAACTAGTAGTTTTTTGATTCCACATGGGTTTATTTAATTCCTATAGCCCGAATTAGAAAAAGTTATTGACATTTAAATAGCCCTTCAGAATGTTGCTACTGCTATCCTAAGCCAAGTTCTCACAATGAAGTTATTTACTTATTTCAAATTTACAGGCATTCATCCTAAGACAACAAGCAGCCCTGGCTGAAAACTACAAAGTGGTTTCAAGGTACTGTAATTAAGGGCAGACTGGGATGCCTTCTCTGCTCCTCAACCTCCCCTTCCCCTAGCATGCCAGCAGTCAGCCAGACAGTTTCTGTAGGTTCATGTTTACAGCAGGTTTCCCTGGCTGGATTCCAAGTTTTGGTGACTGGCCAGTACAGACTAAGAGCCTATATCAGGCCTTTGAGGGGCAGGCAGGGCAGACTGAAGGGAAGTGGTTTTTGCCAGCAACCTGGGAATCCAGCAGACACCTTTGGCCAAGACAGAAGGTGAAATAGTAAACAAGCATTTCTTCCTGTGAGGACATGACAAATCTTTCTACCCCCAGTGAAAAAGGGCAAATTTAGAAAACTCTGAAATCCAGCTTTGGAGAGAAGATTTTCTCTTTTACAAGAAACATTAAAAACCCACCAACCCCAACATTAATCTAGCCCAGACTTAGGACAGAGATTCTTTGCTGTTGTCAGGGTCATTCATCTCCAATCTGTAAAGAGCTCCCTATTCCCAAATGAGTTCCTGCTCCCTAAGGCACCTGCTGAGCTGGGGCCACCTTAACCCTCCTGAAAGCTGCAGGATGCAGAGTGGAAGCAGCAGGGTGTGTGTCCCGTGCAGGCCCCCTAACATCACTGCTGTTAGCACAGGAGGTCAGGTGAGTTTTGCTGCAAAAGCATAGTGACCCCCTGGAGAGATGACTCAAATGTGTGCTGCTGAGCTGGTTAAATGTGTTACCAGTTCTACAGATGATAAGCTGCCTTTTCTTCCTCAGCCACTCTCAACTCAGGTGTGGAGGCAAAGATGATTTTATTTCTACAACTCCTGTCGCAGGTACTTGTGGTAGAGAATGACTGCAGGAAAATAAACCACCAGTGGAATGTCAGCTAGCAACTTGTTAAAAGAGCAAATACAGTAAATCCAAAGGGGCCTGGTTTCAAAGAAGTTGGGAATGGGAGAGAAGTTCCTCCTTTCAGCTTGGAACCCCCCTCAGTCACTGCTATATAGTAAGAGGACATGTATATTCGAGGCTCTTGGTGTGATTGGGAATTTGGCAATTTGCACGAACAATCTGTCTGTCATATGAAGCCACGTGGTTTATAGGAACCACAGGAATCAGTAGGATATTTCTGCACGTAAGGACCATTGATGTCAGTGTGAGCTGGACAGTCCAACTCTCAGAGTCTGCTGTAATCAGCCAAACGGGGATCAAAGGCACAAAGCACATGCAAAGCAGTATCAGTAAGGATATCTGAAAAGGGCCCAGAAACATTGGAGTTTCATCTGTCAACAACTTCCTGAAACTGAGCATTAAGTATGCTTCCATCTTGCCCCATACCAGATCCTGCTGCCATTGAGACAAAGCCCCCATTGAAAGATGTCAAGTGATTTGATTGTCCCTGGAAAGGCTGGAAATCAGGCACAATTTATTCCATTCTTAAGAAGCCTTTTAAAATTAACCAACCAAGTCAACTACAGTAGTATTCCACAGGTGAAGTTAAATTTTATTTGTGTCGGTCTTCCATTGAATCCTTTTCCATAGTGGAAGAAACATTAAATTAGCCAAGTTAGTTCAAAGCTAGAGTTGATTCATAGGGGGATTAAGGTGGGGTGTGAAACCTTTGTTCTCCTTTCTTCTCTGTGCATTATGATTTAGTGTCATGAGTGGGCATGTGGTATTTTGAATTAATACAAGATGATGTAGAATATCCATAAGCACTAAATCTGAGATATCTGCAATGTTTTGCAGTAAGGAGGATAC
Source organism: Phylloscopus whistleri (assembly GCA_017589585.1). Lineage (NCBI taxonomy): Eukaryota > Metazoa > Chordata > Aves > Passeriformes > Phylloscopidae > Phylloscopus > Phylloscopus whistleri. The sequence goes on from JADMLD010001292.1 coordinate 482,647, forward strand.
TGCACTGAGAGTTACTGTTTCTCAAATTCATGTAAAGTAACTCACCTCACTGCACAACAGATTCCAATATTTTGTTCTTTCATAGTAGCGATTAGACCAATTATAGCTCAGCTGTAATGGAAAGGTACAATACAATTGCTCCTACTTCTCAGTCAAATTTCCCAGAACCTGTCTCTCTGTCACACTTTTAAATTTAACCTTTAAATTGAGATGTTTTTTTAAATGAAAATATCTAGAATCCCACTGAAAGCTTGCTTTCAACTAAATCTCATATGTCAAACTGTATTGGCTAGATGTTAAGTGCTGGAAAGGACAGGTAACAAAAATCTACGTTAAAAAGCATTACTGTGCATCCTTCCCTGATCTCCCATCAAGGCAAATATCTAGGTTTGTGCCTACTATTCCCTAGCAAATGCCCCTAGAACCTTTACTTTTCCAGGGACGCTGCTGTCTAGTCTGGACTCTGTGGTGCCTGGACAAGCAATGAACCTGAAGACATCACCAAAGGCAGTGAACTGGAGGAACTGAAACAGCCTTTCTCAGCTGGGGTGTGAGGTGTGGCATGGATAAAGAGGGGCCTGAGAGACACTGTGACAGTGCTTGGGAGCCAAGGCAGAGGTAACTCCATGCACCATAGGGATGCCTGAGCACACCCCTCTTCTGTGGCACAGGCTGTAATGAATTAGACCTGTAAACATTGGTATCTGCAGTTAAAAATGAAAGTGAAGAGTTTTTAGCCTTCCTATGTATTCTCTGGCTTGTTGCTTTGGAACAGGAATGCACTGTCATAATATCTCTCATATGTTGCCATGTCTTGCTGCTGCTTGGGTTGTCAATGGGTTGTTTTTTCACTGCAGACTATTGAAAAGGGGCCTCACACGCTACAGACCATATGTGAGAGTTGCTTTCCTAAATGCAGTAATAAACAGCCACGAGATGAAATATCCCCAAGTAATGAGATTAGTGACATGGGATACAGCTTTCAAAAATAATTACGTCTCACACCCTCATCAGCAAGAAGATGTAGGGGCTGCAAGCTCTAAGCTTGGGAACAGCGTATGAAAGATTGGCTTCTCCTGGGAAGGGAGGCACAAGGGAGGTTATTTTTAGTACTTTGGAGAAAAAAAAAAAAAAGCCAGAATTTAAGCACTCTTTGGTTTGATACCCTCGTTATGGAGGAGATCATGGGGAAATAAAGCAAAAGCGGGAGTGGAAGTGTTACTGAGGAGGGCACCTGGGATCAAGAGGTTGAGCTGAGCAAAGGGGGAGCGGTAGGGTCAGAACGGAACGGGGTGGGGCGGCGGGGGGAGGCACTCCTATCCCCCCGCCACCCCTCCCCGTCCCGTCCTGGCTTGTGCCCGTCGATACAATAACAAGGCAGCGACGGCGGAGCAGGCGGTTCCGTTTTCGCGACGGTATATATAGATCAGACACTTTCCAAAACAAGCAGCGCCGCCGAGTCGCTCTGTTCGGCGGCTCTTTCCACCCGTAATTCAGAAAAAAAAAATACATTATTTTTTAAAATTACTTTTTCTTTGAGAAAGGAGAAGCTCTATTCCGTGAATGCGACTGTTTCCTGACCCGCCGCCGCTTTGCGGTTACAGGCTGCTGAGAAAGTGAGCGGGGTCTGGCGGGGCGGCCCCGGGACCTCCTCTGCTTTTCCGAGCCTTTTAAAAATTTTCCGGAACGAGCCCTAAAAGGGCAGGCGGGGCGGGGCCGGATCCTCGCCTTTTTAGGACAAGGGCCCCGCCACCGGAATACCCCTCTGGGCGGCGCGGCGGGCGGCGGCGGGGGCCCAGCGGGGCCGGGGCGGGTCGGGGCCGCCCCCGCGGGGCGCGGAGGGTGTGCGGAGAGGGGGGGTCGGGGCGGGCGCAGGCCGGCGGGTCCCGCACGCGGGCGCCCACGTGACCGCCGGGCCCTATTCCTCAGTCCTTATATGGGCAGTGACGTCCCGGGCATTCAGGGGGCCCCCATAAATAGTTACCGCCAGACTTGTCCTCCAGCGCGAGCTGCGGCGGGAGCGCGGCGCTCCCGGGGCACCGCGGGCACCGCACCGCCGCGACGGGGCGGCCGCCCGCCCGCACATGCCGCGCCGGCTCCCCGCGGTCCCCCCGCGCTGGTAGTGGGAGGCAGGGGGAAGCGCCCCCTCCTCTCCCTCCCCGCCCCGAGTGTCCACCGCCGGCCGGGAGCACCGCTCCCCCGGCCCCCCCGCTGCCCCCATGATGACCGCCAAGGCGGTAGACAAGATCCCGGTGACCCTCGGTGGGTTCGTGCACCAGCTCCCCGAGGGCATTTACCCGGCGGATGACATCTCCGCCGCTCTGCCAACTTCGGTCGCGATCTTCCCTAATGCCGACCTGGCAGGGCCGTTCGACCAGATGAGCGGTGTGGCAGGAGGTAAGCGGAGCCCTCTCAGGTGCGGGCCGGGCCGTCCGCGGGGAGCGGCGGGGCGGCGGAGACTCGGGGCGGCGGGCGGGGATCGGACTGGGACGGGGCGCCGGAACCCTCTCCGGGGCTCTCCCGCCGCCCGGTCGGGGTCCCCGCCGCCCTTTCGCGGCAGCCCTACCTCCGCACCCAGCTCGGGGGGGAAAGTTGCAGTCGGCGCGGAGCCCCCCTTGCATCCGGAGCGCAACATGTGCGCGCCGCAGCCCCGCGCCGGGCCGGGGCGGGCGGTGGCTGGGAGCGGTGCCGGTCGTCCGGCGGGTGGCGGCGCGGAGGGCTGACCTGCTCCTTGCCCCCCCCCAGACGGCATGATCAACGTGGACATGGGCGACAAGCGGGCCCTGGACCTGCCCTACGGTGGCGGCTTCGCGCCCAACGCCCCGGCTTCCCGCAATCAGACCTTCACCTACATGGGCAAATTCTCCATCGACCCGCAGTACCCTGGCGCCGGTTGCTACCCCGAGGGCATCATCAACATCGTGAGCGCGGGGATCCTGCAGGGGGTCAGCACGCCCTCCTCCGCCGCCTCCTCCGCCGCCTCCTCCGCCGCCTCCTCGGCCACCGCCGCCTCCGCCACCTCCCCCAACCCGCTGGCCGGGGCCCTGGGCTGCACCATGGCACAGGGCCAGCCAGCCGACCTGGAGCATCTCTACTCGCCGCCGCCGCCGCCCTACTCGGGCTGCGGTGACCTGTACCCGCAAGACTCCTCCTCGGCTTTCCTGCCCGCCGCCGGCGGCGGGGCACTGCCTTTTCCCCCGCCGCCCTCCTACCCATCACCGAAGGCGGCGGCGGCCGACAGCGGGCTCTTCACCATGATCCCCGAGTACGGCGGCTTCTTCCCGCCGCCTCAGTGCCAGCGGGAGCTCCACGCCGGCCCCGACCGCAAGCCCTTCCCCTGCCCCCTCGACTCGCTCCGCGTCCCGCCGCCCCTCACGCCGCTTTCCACCATCCGCAACTTCACCATGGGGGCGCCCCCGGCGGGCGCCGCCCCCGGCAGCGCTCCCGGCAGCGGCGGGGGCGAGGGTGCGGGCGCACGGTTGCCCGCCGGCGCCTACAGCCCGCACCACCTGCCGCTGCGGCCCATTCTGCGGCCCCGCAAGTACCCCAACCGGCCCAGCAAGACGCCGGTCCACGAGCGGCCCTACCCGTGCCCCGCCGAGGGCTGCGACCGCCGCTTCTCCCGCTCCGACGAGCTCACCCGGCACATCCGCATCCACACGGGCCACAAGCCCTTCCAGTGCCGTATCTGCATGCGGAATTTCAGCCGCAGCGACCACCTCACCACCCACATCCGTACGCACACCGGCGAGAAACCCTTCGCCTGCGACTTCTGCGGCAGAAAGTTCGCCCGCTCCGACGAGAGGAAGCGGCACACCAAGATTCACCTGCGCCAGAAGGAAAGGAAAGGAGCCGCCGCCGCCGCAGCCGGCGGGTGCCCGCAACCCGGCGGCGGGAGCGGCACCGCCGCCCTGGCCCCCTGCGCTGGGCGGACGCGGACGCCCTGACGGCGCGGGACGCGCAGGACCCAGCGCGGAGCCGCCGCACAGCGCGGCAGGCGCGGAGCGGAGCGGGGCCCGGCGGGGCGCGACGAGCACCTGGCGGCGCCGCGGGGCTCCCCCGGGCCGGGGCGGGCCGGAGCGGGCCGGAGCGGCGGGTGTACATAGGGGCTGCGGCGGGAGGATGGATGCATGCAGTGCCGTCGTGGTGAGGTGTCCTTGGTGCCTTGTGTGGTGTAGAGCCCGGTCCCCTGTCTGCATGTGGGGGGGTGCCTTACCGATCCGCTCCGACGACAGCGGCGACACCGAGACCGGAAAGTTTTTCCCTCCCTGGTTTTAGTATGGCTGTACATTTCTGCCTATTAATATTGAGGTTTTTTTTTAGAGACTATATTTTTGTACGCACTGGTTTGGGGTTTTGTTTTTGTTTTTCTTTTTGGTGACTTAAAAGTGTTCCGTTTGTAGTAGGACTTGGGACAGGATGTAAATACTCAGGCTGGGACCGGCGCCCGTGGTCGGCCGGGACTCAGTGCGCCGCAGGTAACACGAATAATGCACAACCACTAACGGGGGCTGGAAGGAGAGGGGGGAGGTATCTTTCTGGCCACTCTGTAAATAAACTTTTCGACAATAGGGTAGGTGCTTACAAAGTTTATAAAAGACGACAAATAAATCTCCTAATTATGCTAAATTGACATCTTTATTTCTGTAGGTTCCCTGGCCTGACCCAGGGAGGGGGTGTTCCCCGCTCGTCCCCGACCCGCGCCGGGTCCCGGCGGCGGAAGGCTGCGGGGCAGTCCGGCCCGGGTCCAATGGGCGCACCGCACCGCGCCGCAAAGCCTCGGCGTGGAAAACCTGCGGCCTCGGCCCCAGCGTACTAACATTCGCTTTTGGGTGCGGGAATTTCCCTCAGAGACGAGAGACGGGATAATATTAACCAGGGAGCTGGGTGGTTTTTTTTTTGACTCATTCTGTTTTGTTCCGCGGTTACGATCCGCCCCAGGCAACCTCCGCGAGTGGGCTCCGGAACAGTGAGTACCGCCGCCCCGACGGCCGCCGCTCGGGGAAGCGGGTCCTGGCGGCGCGGGGCTGCGCGGGCGGCGCCGCGCCCGCGCCCGGGGGCTCCGCAGCGGCCCGGGGCGGCGGCGCTCACCCCCGCGGCACAGCCGAACTGTTTTTGATGAACCCACATGGCCGTAATATCGTGCCTTTTTTTTTTTTTTTTTCTTTTTTGGGTAAACTTATTTTGGTTATTGTTTTTTAAGCTGTTATCCCGGCCTCGGCCCACCCTCGGATCCTGCCATTGGTGCAGGGCCGTAAGCGCCCTGCGGGCTTGCCCCTCTGCCACACAGATCCCCAGTGCGGCCCGCAGTGCAGAAGTGAGCTGTGCAGGATGGACCACACCACCAACGCCACCAGCGCAGCAGGGCGAGGGGGTTAAGCCCTTTCTTGGTGGTTCCCAGCCTCTGCCTGCCCGGGTGTTAGGTCCCACAGTGCAAAGCCCCAGCAGCACCTACCTTTTCTGTCTGATAGAAATCCCTGCTCCCCATCTTCTGGAACTCGTGCTGTCTTTTGCAGCAGCTGCTCTTCAGCGGGAGCTGAAGTGACATGTCTGGTTCTGAATCAAGACAGCTTCTAAAGTTGGGCATAGACCACCTGTGCAGGAGAAGCCCCACTCACGGCTTCGCCATCCACCTTAGCAGCAGTAAGTAAGCCTTCACATCCTGGGCTGCAGTTTTGCCCCATGATTCCATGTGGTTCTGGCCCCCAGGAGAACACAGCCTGCTGCTGGAGGGATGTCATACAGAAGCTGCAGCCTCCTTGCCTGCTGGGCTTCTGCAGGTCCCGCCACAGCCTTGGTCACAGCCAGAGCATCTTGAGCAAAACTCAAGATCTCAGCTATCCAGACACACAATTCAAGGCTCCCCCTGCACTCGCCAAACTACTGTCTCCAGCCATGCTACAAAATTAAACCCCAAATCCAAAGCAAAAATTACATAAATAACACAGAAATTGTGAAAGAGGTGAACTAAGGAAACTGCTGGTGACTAGTGTACGGCTACAAGAGCACCTCACATGGCATAGTATCAGTGGTCCTACACTCCTGTCTCTGCCTTACAGTGAGAGCCAGCTTCAAAAGCAGCAATAGTGTACGTGCCTGGATTTGCCTGCAGGATCTGGGCTGAGAATCTAGTGCTAAGCATTGCCTCCCAAGGAAAAGCCAGTCACACTGTTTGGACTGTCAGGCAAAAGGAACTACAGCTCTGGACCGTACTCGGCTCAAGGCTGTCATACTTGTGAAGGAAAGCAATGACTGGTCAGTGGTGAGATATCCTGTATTTATTCTGCAATTCAGCAATAACAGTTATTTTGCTATTGTGAAAATACAATAACCAGACTGCAGAGAGAAGGAATGGCATTACAGACTTAAACCGTCTGCTTACAGATGTCCAGAACATAGGAAGTAAGTTTCAATTAGTGAGTAAGCAAGAAGTTACACAAAGAGGCTTTTTTAAAATGCATCTCAGGTTTTCTTTGCTATTTTTTCCAGCTTTAAATGCTTTGATACAAACACCTTAATTTAAAAAAAAGAAAAATAAAAATAAAAAATATGGTTTTGCCATGGTTAACAGCACTCCGCAGCGTGGCCATGCTGTCCTCTTCAGAAAGAGGGTTCATTCAGAAAGATGCATTAAATACTGTCATCTAAATATCTTGACTAGGTTTTACACATGGAGGAAAATAATTAAAAACTCAGCAGAAAGACCTAAGGGGAGGACAGAGCAGATGGGATAAAAAATGCTCACTTGTCGCAGTTTGTTTTTCCAGTACAGCTGTTTGCATGCACCGTTCTATCTTCTTTGTGGACTTCTGAAAAAGGATAACTGTCTTCATTGGAGAGAGGTAGAAACAGGCTGTAACACGGGGAGGCATTGCCTTATAATTAATGACTACATTCGATCGAGAATTGTTAAACATTAACTAAGGCTAAGCTGCAGGGGAATTCCAAGAAAAACAGGTAAGCCAGCCGCAGAAATATCAGACACCTTTAAGTGCTCTAAGAATAAATGGAAATCGCCTGAAATAATTTCTACCAATTTTTCCTTGCAAAAGAATTAATCCATGCATGCATAAGGCTGACTGTATATTACATTCATTCGCAGGCCAGGAAAAAAAAATCGCAGCAATGCCGTATCAGAATCATTTAAAAATTCACACATACAAGCCGCTGTACAGGAAAAACAAGTCTGCTTTTATAAATACACAGAAAAGTAAAGCCAGTTGTGAAATGATTTCTGGAGCAGGTTGGTACATCACTTAGGAGGTTGCTAAGTTGTGTTGTCTTACTCGACTTCTCACGTCAGGACTGAGACAGCCGAGGCTGCCCTGGCCTGGGTTTGTGGCACAAAGTGTGCGTGAGGATGAACAGGCATGAGACCAGTCCCTGCAGCACAGATGGGGCATTTCACCTGTAGAAAAACTTCCTCCCATATTAGAAAGATTGCATCCCCTGCTGTGAACAAACTGCACCTCCAGATCGCTTCCATCATAGCAAGGCGAAATTCATGGTGTCTCTTCTACTCTACGTTTATTTAAAAGCCTTATGAAAAAGGAGTCTTTATAAATAGTATAAAGAGGGAAACGGCAAGGCTTCAAAAGCCCAAAGCGTTCACATATAAAAACACAGACCACGCTTTAAAGAGAAGACATCAGGTCAAATCTGATCAGTACCAAGGGTATGTGCTGCTGTATACTGAGGGTTTGCAAATACACTGTGTTTCTAGAATAGCTTCCGCAACAGTGGAGAGTTGTTTTTTCTCTTATGAGGCCCAGTTTCTGCCACCTTCTGCCACTGCTGCATTAGAGGTTCCAAGCGAGGTTAATTAGCAGCTGTCTCCTTCTTGCTGAAGGAAGTATGCATAGATGCACTCAGTAATTCTCAGTTGCAATAGAGAGATCTTGTATATGACACTTTAAAGAACTGTTGAAAAGTAACTCTGAACCTGACAGTGTCCATTTGGAGCAGTAATTTTCTTAACTCCAGTCCTGGGGACTGATCACTGGCATTTACTGGAGGAGCATGTCCTGGCTCAGGAGTTGTTCTGGATTTGTTTTTTACTAGCAGGGTACAGCTCTTCTTGAGAATTGCTCTGGAGGCAGTCCCCAAAGGCTGTAGCCAGACCAATCCCCCTTCCCAAACTCAGTGGGTACAGTCCCCTGGTCCAGTGGTGCCAGCTGGCTTTGGCAGTGGGAGCCCCACTGGGAAAAGCCGGGGCACCCTGTGACAATTCTTATTGCATTTACTCTCCCTTTGGAGCCTGAACCCCCCTCCCTGACGCGTGGCCCTAACTATTTACACAGGATGCTGGAATATTTCCCCGGCCGTGCTGCTCCCGCGTATCGGCCCCAAGGGCATAAACACGTTCTGGCGCTTTATTTCCCCGACTCACGAAGCCCGCGATCAGAGGAAGGCTCTGACCCACGGCGCTCCCGCGAAGTTCCGGGCAGCACGGAACACCGCGTCCCCGCGGTGCTGCTGTCCCGCGGGCTCGGGGGAGCGGCCGGGCGGCGAGCGGCGGGTTCCCCTCTCGGCGGGGCGAGCGCGCATCGTCCCTAGCGGCCGCCGCCCGGCGCGGGCCGCCGGCCACGGCTCAGAGGCAGACGCGAGGCCCAGGGTAGGGCTCGCCCCCGCACCAGAAGTCGGCGGCCTGCGGGGTCTCCACCAGCCACACCTCCCGCGGCAGCGCGGGCGGCTCCGCGCCCGCCGGCGGCCCCTCCAGCAGCCGGTAGTAGTGGCAGTCCCGGCCGTGCTGGGGGTCGTAGGGCGGCGCCAGGATGTCGAGGAAGGCGGCAGGCCCGTCCACGGCGTCGATCTGGTGGAGGTTGTCGGTGTGCGGCGAGAGCAGGCAGGGCGGCGAGGCGGGCGTGTAGTGCTGGCGGGAGCGGAAAAGGGCGCGCAGGCACGGCCCGCTGCCGGCGGCGGGGGGCGGCGGGGCGGCGGCGGCCCCGGCGGGCAGCGTGTCCATGCAGGCGATGCGCAGCGTGCCGTACAGCACCTTCAGCATGCCGTTCATGCCCGGGTGGTCGTGCAGCGGGATGCAGGCGCCGCTCCGCAGCAGAAACACGCCCATGCTGAAGCTCTCCGTCTCGCAGATGTGCATGTAGCTGACGGGAGGCACCACGCCGCCCCACGGCGGATCCCCGCTCGCCGCCGCCGCGGCCGACGGCCCCCGCGGCGCCAAGTGCAAGTCCTCGGCGCGCACCTCGTCCAGCAGCTGCTGCAGGCGGTGCAGGTTCTCCCCGAAGGCCGGGCCCGCCGGGCTGCGGAAGGTGATGCGCGCCTGCCGCGCCACCCGCTGGATCAGGGAGGCCATGTTGTCCCGGGGCATGGCGGCAACGGCCCGGCCCGGCCGCGGCGGGCGGGGCCCGGCGCCGCTTCCGCCACCGCCCCCCGGTCCGCCGCGCAGCCGCGCCGCCGCCGGGCACCACGGGGCTGGTAGTCCGGGCCGGGGCCCCGCCGGGGGAGCGCGGAGCAAGGAGAAGGAGGGTAGCAGAGGTGAGGGGGCGCCAGGGGCCGCGGGGCCGGGCAGTTCCCAGAGCTTGCGGCGGCTGCCATTGAGCGGTGAGGGGAGACGGGCCGGCGGGAGCGTGAACGTGAGGGGTCCCGCTCCCCGGGGCTCCCGCACGGCTGTCCGGGGGGCTGCGCCGGGGCCGGGGGCGGCACGGCACTAAGTTGCCCATGCCTCGTGTTTGCTCCCGCACCGCTGTGGGGGGCTGAGGAGGCACGGGAGCAACTTGTTGCTTGGCTTGTAGTTAAGCCATGTAAAACTGAGTAAGGCAGTGCAAGTGCGGTGTCATGGGCGTGTAACAACTGCCCAGAGGCGATTTATCTTTTATCACTAACTGCTTGATGTAACCATGCCATTTGGGCAAAGTTATCAGATTTGAGTTTTGTGGCACTGCCTCTCTCGTTTCAGTATTGGGTCGAGGTCGTGCTGTACTGCACGTACTATCCTTCCTGCATCTCCTTATGGTCACTTTTGAGTGTGATTGTGTCTGAATTCGTTATCTTTAACCACAGGTGAACACCGACGAGCACACAGAGTTCCTGATGCTGATCCTCAGAGAATCCATGTGTGGAAGAAAGGATGGATAATCTTTTGGCTCAGCTCCAGCCTGGTGGAGCCTGCATGTGGTAGTTTCAGGCTAATGTACAAAAAGGGTACTGCATTTATTCTGCCAGGTTTTTATTTAATTTGTATATTTATGGCAGTGATCCTGTTACCTTCTTTCTAATTGACGTGGCTGTGCATAGCAGATCATGCCTAAAAATCCTTGCTTTTGAAGTCGGAAATAAACCTGTTAGGGGTTATTTTAAGCAAGGCTAGGCTCTGGTCACAGAAATATACAGACTCATTCCACCTTGAGTTCAATTCCTTGCATGCTCGTGCAGCATTTAAGTACCATGGTAGGTCTAGGTCCTGAGGAACAGCTGAATGATAATACTTAATCAAATATAACTCCAGGGGCTGCAGCCCATCAGGTTAAAAAACTTCATTTTAAAACCAGATAAACCCACGTATTTTGATTAAAGGCAAACTCAAGTTATAAGAGATGTGTTAAGCTTAAGTAAGATGTACATGGCTTTACAGTATTCTTACACATTATCATAGAATGGTTTGTGTTGGAAGGGACCTTAAAGATCATTTGATTCTTGGAACACAGCGCCATGGGCAGGGGTGCCACCTGCTAGATCAGGTTGCTCAGGACCCCATCAAACCTGGCTTTGAACGCTGCCAGGCATGAGGCATCCACAGGATCTCTGGGCAACTGTTGGAGTATCTCACCACCCTCATGTGAATGATAAATACTCTACATGAACCAGAAATACAAGTGTTATGACACGTGATGGCCCAGTAGAGGATGAAATACTGATGCTGTGGACAAAGATGTGTCTTGGATCTCTTTTTCCAAAACTATTTCCTGCCCTCCATAAATAAACTTGGTGCACAGAATGCAAATTCAGGTCATGGCATAGCTGCATCTCCCTCCACAGAGAAGGATGTTCATTTGACTTGCTGCTTTCAAGTTCCACCTGAAGCTACAAAGCATTGCAATCTTCAGCTGTTTGTTAAGTGCTAAGTGATTTGTTAAGTCTGCCTGTGCCAGTGTTGGGAACACAGGGTGAAGATTGGATGTATTTCTGCACCTGGAAGGAACAGGTCTGTCTGGCAGGATGCTTAGGATGAGGGGTTGTTATCCTGAGTGGAGAGGGAGAGTCTTAAAAGGTCTGTGAGCCTTCCTGTACGGGAGTGAACTCTGAGGACCCTGTCATTGCTCTTGCACTGGGTGGCAACTGGGATTTTGTCAGAAATGGAGGGATTGGAAGGCTCTGTGTTCAGTGTGCTCTTCTATTCAGCCCCCTTCACAGGGGCAGTGAATTTAATTGTGAAGATGGGCACTGGAATTTTTGGCAGTACCATTATCAGTGATAATGATAAATTCTTTTTTGGCTACCTATTTGTGTCATGCCTCAATGATTGCATTTTGCTTGCAAGTAAGTGCTAGAATACTCACTTTTGGGTACACTGGTTCTTTTTCTATGCATCACAAAAATCAGCTCTTTTGTGGAAACAAATGCTTGGTATTTGTAGTGTGTTGTGAGCTTGGAGTAACTTGCAGTTGAAGGAAGGATCAGCATGGAAAAGCAGGATCCTGAGTCTGAGCTCAGCTTCCTCTTGCCTTGCTGGGTGGTATTAGGTGAGTTACTTGACCCTTTCACTACTTATCACTCTGTAAACCATGAATCATAGGTTCTACGTACAAGGATATTTATTAAGATTTTAAGAACATCTTTACGTGGACAGTCCTGGTGCCATGTTAAACTGGTGATGAGGTTTGTATTTTGTGTAATTGATCACCTTATGGTCACCAGTGTTTTTAACTGCTGTATTGATTGCCATTTCTAACAGATACAGACAAAAATATATTCATGTTGTAGTTAAATGCTGTATCACACCCACCTTTTTTCAGGGCAGTAATATTCAAATAAACTGACAAACCAACCTCAACAGAAAAGCAAACTGTCCAGCCAAGTGACAATTAAATTGACATGTTTTTTATTCTGAAAGGCCATATTCTCAGCTGGTCTCTACTATCTTGAGCATATGTGAGAAAAAAAAAAAATTGTGGTCTAGCAGCTTGGCTAGGCTTTGGGACTGTGTTGTGTTGGTCATGCAATGACCAAAGTTCAGCTCAGAGGCTTTATGATACAACCAGTGAGCAGAAGGTCAGGTTCAGGTTATGGTTTTGGTCTCCTCCTGTGTTTGCTTTGTTTCTCCACACACCAAACGAGAATGTGGTGAGAAGTGTCACCGCTGTTTTCTCCTGCCCAACCCCACAACTTTCAGTCTTCTCCCCTTTCTACCTGGACTCCAAACTGTGAACAACTTCTGCCTTCTTTGTTGCTGTTAGATATTACAGCTCCCTCCAAGTTTGTGAAAAACCCAGGTTAGTTTTTGCTTTCTTCTAGGGGTTGCTCCCCATATCCTAATTTCTTTGGAGAAGTTAGAATTCCCTGTAACCATCATATAAAACCATCTGTAGGGGATGAAAATGACAGCTGTTTGTGTAGAAAGTCAGTGGTTACCTGTTGCTAAATGTTGTGTCACAAGGTCAGAATATTTTACAAGATACAGAGTTTGGACAGGCAGTGCAGAAACCATCCTCCGTTATAATATTGCCAACAGCTGCAGATGTGTGTTTCCACAGGACAAAACCCAAGAGTCTCTGTCAAAGAGCATCTTTTTTGCACTGTTCCTGCCACTGGTTCTTCAAAGGTGTTTTTGTTTTGTTGGTTTGGTTTGGTTTTGTTTTGTTTTAATAGCTGCCACCAATGAAGGACCTAGATAGGAATGCTAGCCAAACATGACTCAGATGAGAACAGGACTAAAAAGAGAGAAGACAAACAACATGTCTGTAATATTTGCTGGCTCTCCAGTAATGGCTTATGTAAAAGAAAGTTGGTTATCAATTATTCATCAGAGAATTTATATATCAGCAGAAACACAGGGGAGTGCTAGATATAACTGCACTGAAATCAAAAGGAGAAATAGGTTCATATATATACCAAACATCAAGCAGATCTATGTAACATTAAGACTCCCACCCACCTTTACCACTTCTTTACTGAGGTGCATCCTGCATTCATTAACAGCTCGAGAGAGTCCAGAGGAGGCGACCAAGATGATTAGAGAGATGGAGCAACTCTGCTGCAAGGAAAGGCTGAGAGAATTGGGTTTGTTCAGCCTGGACAACAGATGGTTTAGGGGTCACCTCATTGTGGCCTTCCAGTGTCTGAGGGGAGGCTACAAGAGGGATGGAGATGGACTTTTAACAGAAGCATGTAGTGACAGGTCAAGGGGAAATGGATTCAGATTCAAAATAGGTTTAGAGTAGACATTATGAAAAAGATGTTTACTGTGGGGGTATTGAAGCCCTGCACATGTTGCCCTGAGTGGCTGCCCCATCCCTGGAAGTGTTCAAGGCCAGGCTGCAGTGGGCTCTGAACATCCTGGTGTAGTGGAAGATGTCTCTGCCCATGGCAGAGGAGTTGGAACTAGATCTAGATGATCTTTAAGGTCTCTTCCTACCCAGGCCATTCTATGGTTCATAGAACCATATGTAATTAATCCCTCACTGCACTCTTCATGTGTTGTAGCTCCTCAGTTAAATGCACTATTTCTATATAAAGCACATCATTAATGAGTTTTATTGACAGTTTGCTACAGAACAGCCTAGAGCAGGGGTTGGAGTGACTCAGAGTAGGAAAGGCTGTGCAGCATGCGACTCCCTGTGCATGAATTTGCAGGAATAATGAGCCTTATTCTGATCATCTGAGTTCAGCTCCATCGACTTCATGCATTGCAGTGGTGTGAATCAGGTCTGTGCTGATGTGTCTGGTGCCAGCCAGGTTAGGCTGTGGTGATGGCTGCTGTGAGTTAGCATGGCTGTGCTCCTGAACTCGCTGGCTCTCTAGGGCTGACCCTACGTGTGAGGAGGAGGGAGACTGCTCCCTTGCAGGGAAAGCTCTGTGTCTCTGTGCATGTCTGCTCTGCCATTATCACTGACCTCAGAGCCGTATTTACCTTTACCTGCTGTGTGATAGGTGCAGTAAAAGAGTGCTTTTGTCCTAGGCTAGGGTGTGATTCCACTCTCTCAGAGCCCAAGAGTTGGCAGCAGGTAGCAGTAGGTTGCTCACTAACTTTAGGGTCCCAGAGGGTGTGAGCTGTGGGTCTGCCACTGCTTGTGCTATGTTAAGTAGTGGTCACACACCAACTCTGCAACATCCTCATTAGCAAGGTCTAAAGCAATCCTGTTTCAGTGGCTTAAAGAGTTACTGCTGTGCCACTGAGTCACACTTGCTCACTCATAGCCTTCCCTCACTGCCAAAAATGCTTCAGCACAGAGTATCTTGATGCTAAGCCTTTCTTTCTCATGATCACGAGTGAGGACTGGGTATGGTTGTCACTCAGGTAAAGCCATAGTAACTTCATTGCCTTTGGTTATACATGTAACACGTTATTTTAAGAGTCATTTTTTCAGCAAGAGAGAGAACTACTTGATCTCTTAATGATTTGGGATCAAGTTCATCCCAGTGGGGATCTATATAGGGCTGATCAACAATGATAAATTTAAGAAGGAAAGAACAGCCAAAGAATATCTTTCAATTTTAAGTAAATAATAGATTTTTTTATGGAAATACTTAGTGTTCAGCAGCAGAAGAGGTTAATAGTAAAATTTACTGGGTAAGATGTTTAGTGGGATGGGAATTTCTTTCAGTGTTTTCAGATGTTTGTAAAGTTTAGGTTAATTGGTAAATCCAATAAAATCATTCTCTGTCCTATAGGTAAACAGTCTGTGTTAGACTCCATGCTTCTGTGAGGAGGAAGGAAATGTTATTCAAGTGTTGAAACAAGTGAGGTGGACTGAGGGAAGCAGAAAAAAAAGGCCAAGGCCCACAGAACTGTTACAGCCACCCATGCACAGCACTGATCTCTTTGAGGGAACAAGTGTCTGACTACTTCCAAAGCAAAGAACATCAGTTAGAAATAATTTGCAATTAGTAGAGAAAAATATCAAGGAAAAACAGAAGGAAGAGGTGCTAGTATGGGTAAAATGCCAGTGAATGAGGTCAGGAGGATGTTCCAGAGAAGCAGCATGAAGAGGTGAGTTGGTGTGGTGCAGGGAATGAGGCAAGGAGGGAACAGGGAAGTTTGATTTCACGGCATACAGCTGCAGATGAACAGCTATTAAAGGCCTTTGGAAAATCAGTGCAGTGTGTAGGCTGGGTTTTGAAGTGTGGATTGAAATGATGATACAAAAAAATTCATCTCTTTAAAAATTAAGACAGTGTGTTTGAGGACAAAGTGACATGTCACAAGTTTGGAAATGACCAATCTTTGCCAGGGCCATAAACGTGACCTTTGCCGGTTGTGGTTTAATGCTCAGAGTTTTTGTGTGACCACATGCCCTTTTTAGGGGAGAATAATGTAATTATGTCAGTAACATGCCACTTCTGCATATGTGTAACTTGGGATGATTGAGGAAAAAAGCCCACAAAATTATCAAGGGATAATGGCAAGTTAGTTCAGATACTAAATATCTTGATTTTACTTTTGCATTTTGCAGCATGGTAACAGAAGTGTGGTAGATTTTTCTTTGAAAATTAGAGTGAATCCCAGCAGAAACTGATGCAGAAACTCCACTTTTTCCTGAAAACTAGCTTCCACTCTTTCCCATAGCAGGATCAGGGCTTAACAAGCCACACATCCTTCTTACTGTTGCTTTGGGGTTTTTTTTTATCTCTAGGAAAACAAAATTCTCCGTGTCTCTGTGTTAAAATGATTGGAAATTAAACTTAGGGGGATCTAGCATGTGATTACTTTTTTTAGACAGGATTTTCTTCATAGCTGAATTGGGCTGAGGTTTTTTTCCCTCACAAACCAGATGGTAAGTGATTCAGTACTTTTAGCAGTAGAAAAATGATTAGTTTTCTTTCCTCAGTAGTTGGTGTGAATGTACTTTATCTATTTACATATTACATAAACACACTTTACCAGCATTTCTGTACATAGGTTATAGTCCTGATCCTGCAGAGAGCCTTGCACACAGGAGCTGACATGGCTCAAATAGAACTATTTGCATGGAACTCATGACAGTGTCGTAACTGTATTTGTATCTTTATGTATGTACTTAAATTTGCAAAACTGTATGAGGATGCCAACACAATTTTAAGTCCACGAAACAACTGAGTAACTTTGCACACTTTGTTTTCCTTTCACTTAACAAAGTCTCTGATCTCTTCTGCTGTGTTCCTGTAGTAGGCTATAGGTCCTTGTGGCTTTTGAGTTATGCTAGAAGCTTTGTCCTTGCTATACAGTGTAAGTTCTTCCTGGTGTGCAGGGAGAGCAAGGTCCTCATTCATGTAACCTTTTGGACTTGTACTGGTGCTGCTCCCTTTGGAAGGGATTGCAGTAACAGTGGCAAATATTTGGGAGAATATAAAAAAAATTTTAAAAAATACTGAAAAAAGTACTTGATTTATCAAGGTTATGTGCATCTGTATTTGTTGGTGTGTACATAAGGTTAAGTAGAACATATGTGTAACCCATATATGCTGTGTCAGCATACAGCTATTTGGGGCAGAAGGCTCTGAAGCTGTTACTGGACTTACACTCCAGGCAAATAGTGTATTACAATATCCAGTCCCTCATTCCCTATACAAGAAGGTGCAGGTAGGGTTGTCCAAGCAGCCAGACCAGTGTCCTTTCCAAGCAGTTAAGAGCTGTTTGGTAAATATGCTGTGCTTTTACCCTAGCTTTACCTGAGAATTAAAATGTTGAATGCATAGTCTCATACTGCTGCTTTATTGAGATGATAATGGTCCATTTCAAATACAATGACCACCTTGACTTGTTTTCCAGGTTTAGCAGAGAATTAGAACCCACTTCTTAGCATTTCTCACTTGAAAAATGTGACAGTCTTCTGCTTCCATGTATTCTAATAGGGGAAAGAAGATATGAATTAGCATCAGAGATACTGTGCTGTGACACATCAAGTTTTTCCCTTCACTTAAATTTTTCAGTAGAAGGGTGTCAGAAGGAGGTCCTTGAAACTAGCACTCTTTGTTTGGCATGGATCAATAGTCATGCTGGGGTGATTCAGTGTGCCTTGTATTTGTGAAATAAGTTACTTTTCCCTTTATGCAAGGGGAAGCATTTTGGGGGGCTTGCCTCTCAGGCTATGTGGTCACTCAAGGTGCAGAAAGCTGTGTCTGTGGGGCATGTAATCCTGTGGGATGCTGCTGCATGGGGTGGTGTGTGCCTGCAGTCTGAGGTCAGACTGCCTGATGAGGGGAACAAGAGCTTGTTCAGCCACAGCTCTGTGTGTGTTGCACACCAAGGGTTGTACCTTTTCTGACCCTCATCATGGTCACAAATAGTCACATTTCTTATAACTGGGAATTGCTTTATTGTGTTACCAGAAAGAGACACAAGCACAAAGCAATGGTTGCACACTTCCAAACACTATCTGTGGAAGAGCAGTGCGGTGACTCCTAATGCAGCTGTGGTGGGCATGCAGAGCAGTGGATTAAGATTTCAGTTCCCTCAGGCTGGCTGTGCATGCTCCTGTGCTCAGTGTAATTGACTGACTGGCAGCAGCAGGCTCGTTTCTCAGTGCCCTTGTCCTGGTGCCCCACTGGCACCCAGCTGCCCATCCCTCACTGGCCAGGTGTCACACAGGGAGTGTCACCATGCCTGGGAGTGTCACAGTGGGTGTGACATGTTTAGCAAAGGGGGTCCAGGAGAACTTAAACCAAGTTGATCTGTCAGTCAGGAAGAATGAGCAAAATTTGCCCTCAGTGTGGAGGGCACTGAAGAAACAGTGTTGGAGACCAGTTATCTGTTGACTTCTTTGGGTTCCAGGGAGTAAATACTGTGGAGAAAACGTGGCTCAAAGCTTTGAGGACCAAGTAATTGATGTAAGCCCTGGGTTACATAGGACATAAGCATGCTTTTATAAGTACTAGAAGTACTGAAGAGAGTTTCTTCTGGTTTCAGTTAATAATAGGGAACGTTGTGTACAGTTTGTTTGCTTGATTGGTTGATTTTATTCTGTGTAAATACACTGTAGAAACAAGTTTGTCTTTTGTCCAGTGATATTCAGCTAGTGTGCTTCTGGTAAATCCAGTGAATTAAGGGGAATAAGCAATGTGCTCTGGACTGTCAGTGAAACAAAGTCCATTGAAAATTAAGGCCATGAGGGACATGGTGAGGCTGCAGAGGAGTTAGAAGAGAGCTGCCTCAGTCAGAAAGGAGTGGTGCTCTCCCATGTGTGGTATGAAACTCTGGCTCCACTGATCTTAATGAAAATGAGTGGTTTTGCAGTGGGGGAAATGAGAGCAGAATCTGACCGACTGTTAATAGCTTTTTGTATTTGAGGCTGAAATAAAGTGGCTGTGTGTGCAAATAATTGTGCAAGCATGACTTCTGAATCACTCCTGAAAGGAGAATTCAATATTTAATTGTTGGAAAGACAAACTGTTTGGCACAAATCTCCTGGTTTGGCTGAGCTATACGTGACCTGTGACAGAGAGAGCAAAGGTGATTTTGAGTCCTGGGATCCGAGGGGCCAGTGTGTAACGTAACTCGAGTCAGAGTCAGTGTGTTGACTGCTTGTAATTGCAGATTCTTATTTGGTGTACAAAACTAGTTGATTCATTATCTTTTATTTCCATTATCTCATCTCAATCTTTCTGTGTGAATCTGAGCTATTTGAGTTCAAGGGAATGGCATATAACTAGAATTTAAAAAAAGAGGCTTGATAACAAAAAGTTGGTTGTTCTGATATAAAGATGTTCTGATGTAACTGAAATGATGAAATTGGTTAAATCTATCTGCAGAATCTGAAAACTTGGTGAGAACTCTGAGAAGTTCAAAATAACCTTTCTTCTACTCCATGACCTGCATTTCTTGCAGTGTTTTGACCCATGCCTTGGAACAAGGATGGCTCTTGGAATATGAGACAATTAGAAGCAACCATGGTGCTGTAGCTTAACACTCTGTCACTCTTCAGCTGTGCATCAGGAACCAGCTGAATTCCAAGAGCTCTGCTCTTTATGCAGAATCATGTGGTGAAGATGGCTTAAGCCATCTTCATTTTGTTAAATTCTTAAACTGTGGTAATCTCACCATAAGTTATCAGCTGTCCTTATGCCTAGAAATGCGGCCACCCCATTTTAAACTCTGGAGACCAGAGAATGTTTTTCCTGGAGCCAAGATCTATAAATGCTTTCAGCTTTCAAAGAGCCTCCAGTATCTGATAAAGTAAGTTTTACTTTCACAAGCAAAATATTGCCACTTTTAAGTACAAGTGTTGATGGTGTGGAAAGATGTGAAATTTTGTTGGGATACAAGTGTAAGCCCAGAGTTGATGGAGTATGTTTGAAAATAGTTCCTGGCAGAAGTTACACTGGCTGAGAATCAGGTCCTCACACTCAGTTGACATCACTGGAAGATGCATACATGAAGTGAAAGTACTGTGTGGCATTTAAGCTTCTGCTCCTGTGGTACATGAGGTTTTATTATACACAGAGGAAAGGAAACATTCACTTTTCCAGGTAATGGTTACAAAATGGGTGTCTGATCTATTCCAGTCTGCTCTGTCTGGGGAATGTCTCCATGACTTTAGTGAAGTGCTGCGCATGCACAGCAAGGAAGCTTTTTGGATGGAATTTGTAATGCAGGACTCATTAACTGATGATAGTGGATAATTTTGAAAGAGATGAATACAGCAGTTGCTGCTCACTTAGATCACAGAAATAACTTGAGGGAATATATTCCCCAAACTGAGATGTTCTCTAAAATGCTTGCTAACAGGTAACTTATGCTTCTGTATGCCAAAAGCAGTAGCTTTTTCTCCAAACCAAACAGAAAATTAGATTATCTTCTTTTTTAATCATATGAGGAGTAAGTGTGAAAACTGTTTGGGTTACGTGGATGTTATGTAAGGGTCACCAGTGGAAATCAGGCCCAGCGCTTTGTGTGTTTGTCTAAAGGAAGTGACATTTCCATTTCATTTTTCAAGACTCCTGAGGTCTTGTCTGCAACTGTATCAAGAATATAGTCACTCATTCTCTACCACACAGAAAAAACACTCAGTCAAGTTTCCTGTTGGTGTGTGTCTCCTCCCTTTGGCTGTTTGTTATTTTAGATGCAGGAACTGTCGGTCAGTGCACCAGAGCCTGTGGGCACTGCTGGAATAACGAGAGCAGCTTTCCTTCCACTCTGCTCTTTCATGGAACTGAGGGCTGAGCTGGATGGTGGTAGTTTGCTTTTCTAGGTGAACCCAGGGAAGCAGATGGATTACATGAGGAGTCCTGCACTGCTCTGCCTGGCTTCGAGTGTGGCTGGATACATCAGAAATCCCAGAGCTTCTCAGCTCTGTCAGTGTGTCCTACAGCACCAGTCTCCAGGGAACTGAGGTTACTGGATTGGAGGATATGAGTTGCATAAAAAAGTCCCAGTCCCTGGGAGCTTAGGAGTGATAGCAGAATAAATACTTATAACTTGCTTTCATGTTACATGGCATGGGACTTGCTCTTCCTTGCAGATGACTTCTCCAGTGCTGTTTGGATGTGCCTGCTGCTCTGTGATTGCTCCTAAAGCCTTGATTTGACAGCAGCCTCTGGCGTGCTGTGGGCCAGCAGATCTGCATAGCAACAGACCCGCCAGTCTTCCTGCAGAGAGTTAAAGGAATTTTGGAGAAAATGAGCGAGCCAAAAATTTACCATTCTCCTCTGTGGCAATTCCCTGCATTCAAAGTGTCCCTCATTTCTGGCAAAGGTGGGCAGCAGGCTGGGGAGGAAAGCAACACAAGTTTTATTGTCTTTCCAGTGCTTGGTGCTGCTGATGTTAGGTGCTTTAAGTAGGTTTTTGAGAGAAGTGATATAGGTGAGGGAGAAGCATCACTGCTAAGTGAACTGGAGGGATAGTACTTTGACCTCTTGAACATAGAGCAGGCTGAGGAAAAGGAAGAAGATTAAAAGAAAGAAAATCCTCTTAATCTGGGTGATGTCAACTTGTCATTGTCAGTTCAGTAGTTATGTAGCTGCAAGCCTGCTGCCTGCTGTGCAAGGAGCAGATCATTAATTAAAAGACATGGCAGAGTGCAGCATACATAGGGCTTTGAGGTGCTGACAAACTAATACCACCCAGCACAACTGCAGAGAGCATGTCCAACATGAGGTACAGTTCTAAGAACTAAAAAACCTATTATCCAGTGTGTCATCCTTGAAGACTACATGTAGCATACATGCTGAAACCTAAAACTTTCTTCCTAGCAGCCTCATACGTGTATCCAGCTTCTCCTTATTGTGAGCCACTAGGCAAGAATCTGTGTAACACAGGGGTTGGGAGAGCTTTGGGGTTCCCTAGGCCACCTGGCTGTGCAGCAGTCCTGTGCCTTTTGACCTAAGAAGCATTAGAGCACCTGGGTAATGATGCTGGGCATGGCAAAGGGTAGGAGCAGGTGTGCTTCTAAGGTGTACAAACCCCTGGCAAGACTGAGTGCCTGTTCTGAGATGCACAGATGTGGGTCAGAGAGCGTAGGACTGAGTTAGGTAAGAGAATGTAAGAGCACACTCACTATATGGCTGCTAAACAAGCAGCAGGAAAGGATTTCACTGGTTTTGGCTTGAGGGATTAAGCAAGAAGTGATGGATCAGATAGAAAAGAATCTGGTTTGACTGTGATATAATTTGTACAATATACTCTCAGCTTGCAATTTATCCCAGACCAGATGTAAATGTTCAATAGTGTTTACAAGCATTCTGACCATCAATGCCCAGAGCACTGACAATTTTTGTGCTCTCAGTTGTCATACACACTTGCAGATTTAATACTTTTATTTTGGAGAATACAGCACTTCACTGTCCTGTGAAACAATGCAGCTCTTCTGCCGTTCTCATGGAGATGTGATGCAATGATACCACTTCCTAGTGAGGGACTGGTGAATCATTTTGTTGTGTTCATAAATCTCTTTGCTAATAGTTTCTCCACTGGTCTTAATACAATTTTCCAAAGCAAAATCATAATGTCAGGGACTTTTTTTAAAAGCTTTTTGTGAAAAAGAGAATACTGCAGTTATTTGTTGCATACCATGCTGAACCCAAGCTCTCAGCATGCTGCTGGAATGCTCTCCCAAATGTATTTGTGTAGCTCAAGGTATTGACACCTGTCCAGTCAATCCCTCTCCAGTAGTGGGAAGCTAGCTCAAACAGAATGGGAGACAGAGGACACATATTTACCTCACAGGGTCAGGTGGGCAGCCTGATAATTTAAAGTTTAAAGCTCTCCTGTGGATCTGCTGACCTCTTGTATGCGAGCAGAAGCACTCTGAACTATTATGGCTGGGTGTGCAAAGGCTCTTCTACTAGTTAGGAGCCTCTGACACTTTATTGTCTTCTTTGGAGGTGTGACTGGTTGTTCATCTCCATCAGCTTTGCATCTCAAGTCATGTAAAGAAGGCAGAAATCAGAAGCAAGTAGGTCCCTCAGAATTGCCTTGTCCTGGGGAGAGGAGGTGGCAGGCTGTGTGGTTGTAGTGAGGCAATGTGCAAGCCCTTTGACATCTTATGCACTGGCGAGGGCCTTTTCTTGGGGAAAAAGGAGTTGCTTGTTGTAAGATATGGAGTTATAATTGTTGAAGCTATAATTGTTGAAGTTGTTAAGGTCCATGTTTACCAAAAAGCCCTGTAGGAAGGCACAGCTGCAGGCTGGACAGTTGGAGGTCAATTGGAGGGTGAGAGATGCAACTGGTGGACAGCACACTGCAGCTGAGCCAGCCAATGGGTGCTCTTCTTCTATTATGTTTTGGTTTTGTCTGGTTGAGGTTAAAGGTATAAAAGGGGGTAACTTCTACAAAAAGCGATTCCCTTCGCATGCACAAGGGGGTCCTGCCTTTGTTTCCCATTGCTACAGCTTGTGGTGTTAACACAATCCTGTGAAGGTAGGGGCACTTACTCTTTATTAGTTTTTTTTTATTACTAGATTTATTCTTGGCCAAGCCTGAAGCTTCTTGAGTTGTCTTTAAGACATCCCTAATCTTCTGGCAACTGCCAAGTCAGGGAATTGCATGAGAAGCACAAAAGTGCCTTTGCACGTTTCCTTGTTTGACGAGCCAAGTGTCCCTCTGTCACGCAGACACCGCCTGCTTCTCCAGGCAAGCACACAGCGTGCTCCAGCAAGCCCACTGGAGGGTGTTTCTGTGTTACTGGTACTGCCCATTGCGCCTCTCCTTTTCTCTCTGATACATTGCACATTGCCAGCTGGTATTTGTAACATGTTCCATAGAATTCTAAAATGAAACTCCTTTGGAGGAGGTCAGCATGCTGTGCGGGACGCATCCTGTGTGTGGGCTGCATCTGACAGATTCCTGT
Source organism: Phylloscopus whistleri (assembly GCA_017589585.1). NCBI lineage: Eukaryota > Metazoa > Chordata > Aves > Passeriformes > Phylloscopidae > Phylloscopus > Phylloscopus whistleri. The sequence continues at coordinate 506,085 of JADMLD010001292.1, forward strand.
CGCTGTTATCCAACAGGCTTGTCAGAAACGACAGCACCTGCCCGTGGACTGCCCTAACACAGCAATACCAGCCAAAGAGTGAAGTGTTAATAGTATTGTTTGCCCCTGTGTGCTCGTATTTGTAGTCTCTCTGCAGTAGGAGACACGCAGTGTGAATATCTGGAGGGATAGTTACATGTTTTGGAAGAATGATACCATTCAGTTCTGAGCAGTCAATGTACAATTATTGCAATAGAAAACAACACAGAAAGTTGCTTAAGAGTTTTTCAGTTATCAGTGACTTTCCTACCCACAGACTGGTAAAGAGGTGACCTGTCGAAAAGTTTTGTCATTCTGGAAATAGTGCCAAAGATCAGATCTTCCTGATCCACTGCTGGGAAGATCTGTTCTCACACTTATGCCTACATGCTAGAGATTTTTCTGTTACATTTCTTTTTTTTGATGGATGAAATCGCTTTTTTGTATCATTATGTAAGGTTGGTTGACTCCTTCTGCCTGTGTTGCAGCCGTTAGTGCATCTGACATGTGCTATTAGCACCCTATAGCAGTGCCCAATAGGGGTTCTCAAAACAGCCATTGCTTCACTCTCTCTCTAAGCTTGTCTGCATTCCAAGCCACTTAATTTTCCATGTGGTCAACTGTTAGCCTCCCATTACAAATTATCTGATCTCTTAACTCACAGCCTAATTTTTCTTACTATGTTCAGTGGAACTACTGACCACTGGGTTTAGCAGATCCAGGTTGGTGTTATACCTGTGAGAATTTCCTCATTGCATGATTTCTGCTTATTTTGTAAGTTTTGCAAGGCTTTTTGGTTCCCTGCTGCCTTGATTTCAAATGCATGACCTTGAAATCAGTTGATTTGAATATGACTTTTATTTTTCATTTGCAGTCCCTAGAGGATTGTACTTGCAGAATTACCTTGTAACTGTGCTGAATTAAGAGCCAGAGCCCAGCTGAAATTCCCAGACCAAGGGATGTGATAGTTTCTAGTAACCTTGGTGCCTTTCTTATGTTTTTTTCTAAACAATGCCTTTTTGCCTTGTATGTGATCAGTGATTTTGAAAGAAGTAGTTCATTAGGTACCTATTACAATTTAAGAAAATAGTGTGTCCCCTTCCCGCTTATATGCACACTTTTTCCTTCCTTTGGTGTTGTAAATTGATCATCTCTTTCCATTGTTATGGGAAAACATTTAATAGACACCATTTTATAGACAAAGTAAGGGAAAATCTAACAACTTGGTACTCTGCCTTGGAACTCTCAGTCTGAGTATGGGGAAATTGGCAAATACAAAGTGTAGGCCAACAGCTAAGGAGAGGAAGGGAACAGAGTTACAGACACTAAATAAAGACAGGATGAGGCAAGAGGAAGGACAAGGGGATGCTTGGCAAGAGAGCCCCAATGATATGGGTCAGCTTTACTCCCATTGAATTTGAGTGTTATCCCAAATTTGTTGAGATAGGACATCCAAAGCCTTCCCAAGGGGAGAGATCTTAGCCCAGAGAGCAGCATGGGATAAGGCTCAGAGCACAGAGGAGAAAAGGAGACACACAAAGACAAAAGAAGTGTGAAAAACAGAGTGAGTGAGTAGGGAGGAAGAAAAGCAGAGGGGTTGAGAACAGCCTGAGATAGGACTTTGTAAAGGCAAACTGGGATCTTGAGCCCAAGATCTTGTATTTGACCTGAAAGTAGAGAGGGTGATAGCATTTCTGCTCTGTATTTGGTCTGCATTTGGAATTTCAAGCTTTGTTTTGCCTCTGGAGCCCTCGGTCTTGCTCAGTCCCATTCCAGTGGGGGTGGGCAAGTCAGGTTTTAGTGACAGTGAGTTTCCATCCTTGGGCAGGTGCACCAGTCATGCCTTTTAGTAAAGGTTACTGGTGGAACCAACAGCAGCTTTTGGAAGGTAACTGATACCATAGTCGTGTTTTCCCCAGGCAAGCACAGGGACTGTGTGGAGAGCTGTGTTTGATGGCACCTGGGGCAGCAGAAGGGTGCACAGGTTATTCTGCTGCTTGCATGTCTGCTGGAGAAGGTAGAGGTGTCCTTGTGCTCTACTGCTAATACAACAAAACTGCCGTGAAAGCTCTAGTAGAAGATGAAGTGTGATGCTGTAAATAAGGTAACTTATTGACTGAAGGGAAACTAGTAACAAGATGAACAATTAGCTTATCTTTCACTTTTCTAGGTACTTTAAGAGCTAAAGATTTAGAATTAATCTAGAAGCAGCTGTAGAATTATTTTGAAGCTGCTTAAGGCTTCCTGATTGATTTATGGTGCTCTTCTGGGGGAAGAGACTCTTACTTGAAATTAGCTTAATCCTCACTTTATTATTGTTACTGGTCAAATTAATTGCTGTCTTTGTCAGAGATCACAAACCCTCAGGAAATCTGATAGTATTTACTTAGGTGTTTTTATTTCTTGAAAGGTGAAGATGTGTTAAAAAAAAAAAGGAATTTTGGTGGTAGTTTGTTAGAATGTTAGTAATATACATAAATCTATAGAACATAATGTGAAATCCTATTCCTTTCAAGGTTTGCAATTGTTCCACTTGTGTTTTGTCTCTTTTCCCAGTCGTAATTTCAAAAACGTCAGAGTAGCCACGACAGAGCATTTCTCCTGTTCCCACCTGGGCTGTGTGACGTGAAAAAATAATGTTAGTACACAGAGATCTTGACTTCCTCTTGAATGCAACTGGATGATTTTATTGTGCAGTCCACTGTGCCTGTGATCTATCTGAGAGCAGCTGGTGATGAGCATTGCCAAGATATTGGACTGGGCTGCTGATAATTTTGTGTATTTCAGAAAACTTGAAAAACTGGATTGATGAAACAACACTCGTAAACCACAGCCTCACCATGAAGACATTAGGGTGGCTGTGGCTGTAGAAAGTGTCTTAACCAGCCATCTTTCACCCTTTCACAAATCTTTTCTTTTTGAAGGTGTCTGTGGGTGGTCTTCCTTTGTCCAATTTCTGTAAATTCGGTTCATCACTTTCTAGTTATGCAGCTGATTCTTGTGTTTATGTGAATGGCTATTTAAAAAAAGGAAAGATCAGATGTTTGTTGTTTCATTTCAACATAAATCAAACTTTGTACTCACATAGCAATTCTAGTTTAGTCCCAGGAATAGCTTTAGTATTGCTAAGTGTCTGGAGAGTATTGACTACAGAGACATGATTTTAAGCAGGCTATAATAGTTTCTACAGCTGTTAACAGTTCTCAGAAGAAAGGCAGTATTATTCATCGGTATTTAAAATGTGCATGACTTGCATTGCACAGAAGTCAGATTGGGAGAATGTCAGAGTTTTTTTTTTTTTCTGAAATTCTGCCAGGAAAGTCTTCAATAACTGGAGAAATTCTTTTCACTGGTGAAATCAACATGCAGCACATTGTGTTATTATACTTGCTTATAGCTCACCATGAAAGTTGTCTTTGTATGCGTGGATGTACGGCTTGTACTGTTTTGTTTTTATTTATTCTGCATTCTTTATTATAATGTTCTTTCCTTTTTTCCATACCAGAAAGATTGTTATTGAGCCTTCCACAAAGCTGAAATAATGCTGTGTGTTAAAAAAATGTTAACAATTTGAAGAAGTTATAAAAATTTATAAGTTGACTGAATACTTTGGAAATTTCTGCATATTTTAATATAAATAGGTAATGCAAATGTTTGTTCTTTGCATTTAGAGGTGGGTCTCTGTTTTCTAAAGGTCTTGTATATAAATTTGATTCTTACAATTACATTAGAACAAAACCGGTATTTTTTTCAGATTGTATAATAGGAAAAATGTATTTGCTGAAAACACAGAACATACATGGTTATCTCTGAATGTCATATAGTCATGAAATTCAACATAAATAGCATCAGTTGTTTGAATGACTTCATTAAGTGCATTTAGGGGACTGCCTCTTGCAGTCAGCTGAGGTCCTTCCATTCAGTTCTGTGGGTCCTGGGTTAGCCCACAAAGAGATGCTGCAGTTAATGGAGAGAGAAAAGGACATGATTTCTTTATAGGTAATGTGAAGGCTCAGATTGTGCTGGTAGAACTTACACAGAAATTCAGTCACATCATTGTGCAACTTCAGATGAATTTGGTGTTAGTGATGAGTTTGAGATTTATACATAGCTAAAATCATAACAACAGGACAAGTGAATCCAATAGAAAGAGTAGAAATAGATAAAAGGGAAGAGGTGAGTGACAGAATACTGGCAGATGGGCAAAGATCTAAATGATGACAATTTTAATGACTAGTCCAAAAATATAACAGTTCAAATGTTATGATCCACTGGGGGTGCTGTCTGGGTAAATGTCTGAAAAGAAAGGCATCAAACTGTTTTTGGGGGGTGTTGGAGGAGGGCAAAGTAAGTCTTGGATCGTAGAGTAGAAAAGATTTGTTTAGTTTGCCTGGAGGAGAAAGAATATCTGAAACACAAATGACATCTCCACAAGTGACAGTAGTAGGAGTGGACCTGGAGAGCTGCAGCTCTGCTGAGGTCCCCTGGCCTGCCCACCGTGTGAGGCCTGTGTGCTTTGCCTGTGCTGCTGGGTGCCTCTCCCAGCTTAGTTCCATCTAAAAGGAATCTGCTCTGTGCTTGGGGTCAGCACCGTAAGTGGGGCATTCTGGCTTCAGAAGCACACTGCTACTCCAAACTTGAACAGTGATGTAATGGGAGGGAGCAGAGGGAGTACTCAGAATGTTCTATTTCATGTAACAGGTGCTGGCAGCATGTGGAGCTGAGAGCGGTGGAAGTCCAAAGGACTAGGGCACTAGAGGAGGTCCCCAGGAGCCACCATCCTTATAAGCCCTGCAGGAAAGAGAAAGGGAGAATGATTCATTGGTTGATGCAAGCCTCTGTAGGTAAAGTTGGTGCCTGTCTGAAGTCTGCTCTGATTTAGTTTTTCAGGATGGATTGCCTTCTGACATATTGCCTGTTGCATTTTGGTAGGGCTGGAAGCGCTTTGTAGCACGAGCTCCATTAAGTGTGCAAAACTAATGCACAACAGTCTCAGGCTTTTGATTATGCAGTTTTTTAGCTCTTTTTCTCAAGACATCCTGGAACATGCTTTGCTGGGTTGGAAGGCTTCCATGGTCATTGACACCAGTCCTATGAAATAACCATGCTGCTAGCTGGCAGTTTACTCTGTAGAAAGATGCTTATAATTTTCAAAGACTGCTTTCTAAATGGAATCACTATGGTAAATGAACCCTTTAAAGCTTACACTCATAAAACTGAATTCAGGAGAGTGTTGATTCTTCAGTCTTTTGTGAGTCACTTCTACTGTAACACTCTCTGGAATCATTCATTTTTGAGTGTTTCAGATGACTGATTGGTAATGTGGAGTTATCATAGATTCAGAGGTATTTCCATGTTCCCTGTCAATGTGCCACTTCATACCATATTCTCACAGAGACTGTTATATAAAAGTACCATTTTACAGAGCGGGGGCACAGAGAGAAGAAATGATGGAAATAAGTCTGTGTTAGGAAATATGTTGCAGAACTGCTGATCCTAGTTTTCCTCATGGTTACAGTATTTAGCCTCTGGACCAGCTCTCTTGTTTTGCAGCACAGGTTCATCCCCTTTATGCTGCAGCTCTTGGTCACCCCATCCAGCATGGACAAAAAGGCTGCACAGCATTCAGGTGAGTCTGGGAGCTGACAGGATTCTTGGCTTTAGTGATAGATTATGTCAAATAACGTGATGGTTAGCTGAGACAAATGTATTTAGTGCCTAAGTATAGTGTTCCTGTATGCCAGTACTTTGGAAACAAGCAAAGCAAAAAGTGTCTGGTGAGGTTGTTGTCAAGAACTGTTCTTGCTACAAGCAGTGGGCACAACAGTGCCTTTTAAAGTTTGCTAAAATGATTTGCTGGAAGGATTGTGGCTTGTGAAAGGCGATGAAATGCACCAGCACAACACAGACATCGTTACTAGATCTTAGCAGCAGTTGTGAAGACACATTTTAACAATGTTAAGATTTTTCCAGGCCTCTTTCAAAATGGCTGTGATGGCTCCCTAAATGTGCCCACTAACTGTCCAAGAGCAGCTGACCTTAATTGCTTCTGAGCAATATTTCCTTGGAACCTCTCAGATAACTAGAGGCAATCCAGAGAAGTCTGAATGGATCTCTGCTTAGAAACTGGCCATGTTCAATCTGAAAAGTATGTAGGTTTTTTGGTGTTCCCTCGGGGAAAGGCTGAAGAGGGCAATAGGTGCAGGATGTGGAAGAAGCAGTGCCCTGACCCTACAGCATTTCTGCATGTTGAGTCAGGGAGTGACATTTAAACAATTCTCACTGCACCCAATATGCAAAATTATGGTGCAGATCAGATTGCTGGCTGTGCTCTGGGAGAGATGAAGAGGAAATAGATCAAGGCATCTGTCAATAGGTAGCCTCTTTTATGTTTTAGGTGTTGAGGGAGCTTACCAGCAAGCTAAATGGGTCTTGAGGGCCTCTTTTTTCTTTCTTTTTCCTCTTCTTTTCTTTCTTTGAGGTAATGAATGGCTCCAGGCTTTCCATCTTTAGAGCTGGTGGTTTCCATACCACAGTGATTCAGCCAGCATGAACTCTTGACCAAATCCCAGATCGTTTCCTGGTTTTGTTTTTCTAAAATATTTTACATCTAACAGGGCATAAAGGCCTCCCTACTATGTGACAGAGTAAGAAGGAGAGGCCATGGTCCTTCTACTGGCTAGCTCTCAAAGGATAGTTCACTGTTCTTCTGAAAACTTTGCAACCTGAAGCAGTTAAAAGGAGTAATGAATTTCGACTGAAACACAGACTGAATTCCTACATGCTCCTGGCTTTTTGATGCTGTGTTTTTACATGGAATTTCCTTTGAGGGTTAATAAAATCTGATTTTTATTTGAGGAATATGATCTGCCTGAAATGCTCTGAGTTTAATCAGTATGTTATTGCATGAGAAAGTCATGTACATTTGTCTACTTGCAAGATAAATAGATTAGGATTGCCAATGATTTCAGGGATAGTAGGTTGTTCAAATAACATGGAGGGCCCTGTTCCTTTGTCTTGCTGGATATGTTTTGGTGACTGAATTCTCTGGGGTGCCCTGGTGGTTATCTCTGTTACCTTATAAGTGGTAGGCTCAGTAAGGACTTTAGAATAGCTTGGCTCTGGAGTTTTAAACACTGAGACAGAGATGATAGACAGGAAATCTATAGCCTGGGAAAGCTACAAATGAAAGAAATTGTGCCCTGAAAATGAAAACCTTTAAGTGTTAACTGGCTTTCAGACTTCCATGCTTTGCAAAATCAGGCATTTCACTGAAGGAAAGCATTCCAGGCTGCTTTTGGGAAACCTGGTGTTTGCTTCAGGTAAAAGAGAGTATTACTAAATTGACTTATTGAAAAGGATCCTTCAGGATATGGTGCTGTCATTGTATTAGAGTATGGCCACAGGTGGGACTTAGCTGACACCTGAGCCAGCACAGGCAGCTGTTCAAGCAGTGCAGTATCCCAGATAAATGCTCAGCTCCATTACAGTCTCACTGCTGCTCCCAGGGAAAGAACCCAGGCCTTTGTGATTCAAGCTGGTCTCCCCAGCCTGCTGAAGATCAAATCCCCATCCTGAGGACTCTGATGAAGCTCTTGACCATACCAGCTGCTTCCTCCTGGCTCCTGCCAAAGGCCTCTTGCTGCTTGTTTGGCTGTGTGTAAAAGCATCTTGCAGCTGGGAAAGTGTGAATAATCTTGCCCAGCTTCTTGGCATTTCTTGGCATGGAGTTAACCTTATGACTCTGAAGGAGGTTTCAAAGGACATGCCTTAACCCAGGGATCCAGTGCTTCTGGGGGTGAGTGAGGCATGAATGATCAGAGCATGGTTAGGTTGGTTCAGAAGTAGGAAACTGGTAGGAGACAACACCTCTGCAGGAGGATGAGGAGTTACTGCTCCCCCTGAGGGACAGGGGTGAGTAGGTAAAGAAATGTGGACCTCCATATGTGGAACTGGAATGGGGAAGGGAGAAGCCAGGGTCTGGGGTATGGAAGTCTGCCATGAAGCTGGAACAGATCCAGGGGTTTCAAAAGATACTGAGAGAGATGACTGGAGGGAGCCTTGAGGTCAGTGGCTGAAAGAAGGGCACCATGCACTTGCAGGACTACAATACAATATATACTATTTAGTACCCATTTGCCCCTACAAGCAAGAGAGAGATTCCTGTGTGGGTCTCTCTGCAGTTTTGAAAGCATCTATTTATTTTGTATACCTCCATGATTAGGAGGCAAATTTAGGGCTTATCTACTTGGGGAAATCCCTGTAAAATAGGTTGGGTGTGAATTTACAGCCTACTTAAGACCCAGAATAAATGCAGTGTAAATTCACACTTCAGCTTACTTCACAGGAGCTCCCCCGCAGAAACAAACCCTCAGAGTCACCTCTGTACCTCAGTCTGGTGCTAAAAGTGTGTGGAAGCTTTTCAAAGTGGGCCTCCAGTTCCATTTTTGTAGCTGGGTTTTTCTGTCTCCTGGGGCTTTTTGCAGATGCTGTAAATCACTGTCGCTTTGCTGAGGTTGGAGAAGCTGGGCCAGTTTACACTGCTCAGGATCTGACCCTTTCCCTCAAGCAACCTTTTATTATCAATTGGCCAGAGGGTATTTTCCTTTTTGCTGGCTTCATTATTAAGCTTGTTCATTCACTCCCACCACTACCGATGTCTTTTTTTTCTATTTTTCTCCCTGTGAATTTTATGTTGTGTCTTTCCTCCCATGTAATTTCCTAATAGTGAACTAGTGACAGAGTGGGCTGCTGGTATTTAATCTTGTGGCTGGAGAGGTCAGGGTGTTTTTGATACAGACAAATACTCCATTACAGTAAACTCACAGAAAGTTTCCTTTTCAACCTGAAAGGAGAAGGAAGTGCACTCTCCACCAATGGGCTTTCAAGAATTACTTCTGTGAGCTGAACTTTTTGGTAATGTTCTGTGAGCAAGGGAAAAAAAAAAAGAGGAAGGCAGAATATTTTTTCTTTTCTTTTTTTTTTTTTTCCTGAGATTTGGCTTGAGTCTTGGCTCCTTATCAGATTAGAGTTCTGTAGGGAAAATAATAACCTTTTGCACTGTAAGCTGTTGAAGAAATGGGTATTGCTGATGTGCAGCTGAAAGAGCATAAGGATTTAAACCTTAAAGTTCTCTCTCTGCTTCTGGTGTTTGGGGAAACTTGCTTCTTGGCAGGAAGAACTAAGTAATGAGGCAAATACATAGCACAATACATTTCTTGCTGTACTGTAGGGCAAGACTAAAAAGACTGCCCCTGTCTACTTTATGGCAGTTTAATTTAAATTTATTAGAGTGCTGCTGGGTATACACAGGAGTCTAATCCTGTAATCCATGGATGGCTGTAGGTATGCAGTATTGCAGTGTTCCCTGTGCATGGAGTAATTTGACATGAAATGTGCTTTCTGCCTCTCAAGGGAGAGGCAAATATAACATCATATTGTCTTACTCTTCACTACTTGGACTTGGCTGAGTTGCTCTTTATTAGAAAGGGGTTGAAGGAACAGAAAATGCAAGATAATAAATATTTATATCCCAAACGTGACATAGTATCATAAATCATTAATTTTTGAAGACATAAAATTATTCTTTCTGCCTAATTACTTGATTTGTGGTACCAGTTTGCTTAAGTTTGTTTCTGTGGTAACCTGAGTTATTTTATGACACTTTCTTCTACAGAAAATTTAGTATTGATTTGCTGATTTCCTCTTTAAATGCAGTCAAAAATCCTATTTGCTAAATTAAGAAACCAATAATTGGAATGAAAACATGCATTACCTTGCATTGCCTGAGCTGTTTGATTGTTGACTTTGACACGTGCTGTCAATTACTAAACCACATATTTTTGTTAAAAAGATATTCTTTCATTTTCCAAACTATTCTGGCATTAAACCTGTATAAAAAAAATCGCTGAAGTGTAGTTAAAAGTTTTGTTAATTTAAGTGTGGGAGCATGTTATCATTGAAAAATGTTATTTGAAAGATAACTTTGAGGTTGAAGCTGTTCTATTACTGGAATGAACATGGCAAGGTCAGGTGCAGACCAAGTGAAAAGAAAGTCAATTGATGTGATGTGTTGGCACACATTTCTGGTAGGTGTAAGTCACGACTGTTGCATACACTTGATAGTCTTCTCCCATCGTTCATGGACTGATTTGTATTATTTATGATAGATTTGCTGGGAGGAAACTGTCCTCCTGCTGCTCCTGGTTTGCAGTGTATCTATGCACAGCACATACAGAACTTGGTCCAGACTGCCTGGTTAGCTTATAAACCTTGGAAGTAGGATGCCACAGGGAGTTGTAGAGGACAAAGTGCTGTAAGTAGTGCTCTCAAAGCATTCAGCTTATATTGCATAACAAGCATATTTCAATTGGTGGCATGCACTTGAATGTGACTGATCTTTCAAAAGCTGGTTGATGAGGGATGTTGTAGGCATCAGGACCCCAGTGGAGTAGTCAGTTCCTGGCTACCTGATGCTGTGTGCTGACTCAAACACAAACCCTTTTCATTTCCAGATGTAGCTGATACAGACATTTGCTCTTCTGCCTCAGCCACAGGGTACGTAGAAGCCCAGCCAGATCAATATCTCACTGCCATTGCAGTCTCTATGCCAAATCTATGTGTAAAGAGATCTCAATGACTCTGCTCAAAATTCCCATGTAAAAAGAAGAATAGTTAGGGTTTTTCAGAGGGAGAACAATCCACAAGTCAGAGATCAGCGAAGTGTTCAATGAAGAATGATGTATGTCACTTGCAGACTTCACACCTACAAGAAGTTTTTTCAGAGCCTGACTGCTGTATTTCATCTAGCTACCTGCTTTATGTGTTTAGAATGAAAATGTGTAAAATCCCTTTCCCTCCAGGAGATAAAAGGACATGTCACACCACGAGCTGGATGTTTCAGAGCCAGTCAAACTTGATCCAGTGCCTGGGCCTGTTCCAATGGGCCTTGAACAGCCCTCTCATGGGCATGGCAGAACCCTCATGGCAGAAAGGGCAGCTGCTCTGGGAACACTGGAGCACAAGGTCTGTGCATGTAAATATTGTCCCTCTGTATGATGTAGTGGATCCCTTGGGTCATTTCTGGCAATGCAGCTCTTGCTGAGAGAAGGCTGGCAGCCTGCCCTGCCTGGTGTGCCCCCACAGAAGCTTTGAAACCAGCAGAGAGTCTGTCTGCTTTCCCACTGCCAGAGCCTTGTTCTTCCCTGCCCCTTGCCCAGAAATGCTGCTTGGGCCCAAGCAGGCCCTCTCAGGAAGGTTTAAAAGTACTCCAGAAGCCAAGCAAAGGATATAAATCAAAGCTATGGTGAAAGCATGAGGTTACAGGTATTTGTCTGGACAGGAAGTTTCATGCAGGACACCAGGATCATGCAGAAGGAATCTCATGACCTGGTTTCCAGATCCTTGTATCAATTGCTTCATTTCTTTTCTTACTGAAAACATACACAGCATGTGAATTGGCAGTGGCCTTCTTATTGGGCAGATGTGTGATACACATCTACACACAGGCTGTGGCACACTTGAGTTTCATGTGAAACAGTTGTTGACTTCTACAGGAACTGCTGCTTGTGTTGCTGTAATTAATACTAGTGCATTTGGATTACTGCTTTCATTGTATCTTTGTAAGGGCATTGTGTCAAGAAGCCACAGTCCACCTTCCCTTTTTATTTGTCTTGACCACTGGCTACATTCAAAAGAAAAGGTCATTCAGGTAGGCTATATCTTATCCTTGAGCTGTCTGGAGGCCAGGTTTGTAGTCTCAGCAGGATGTACGGGCTCTCTTGTGTGTCTCCCTCTTCACTGAAGGTGGCCAGAGTGATTCATTATGGATTTAGGAGAGTGAATCATACAGCATCACTGCCTGTCTCTGTTGGTGGTGGGGAGAGCCAGGACAATTAGCTAAGCCTAGGCATTAACTCTAGGCTAAAGGGGTATGCTTTTCTTGCTCAGAGCCAGGGAAGTGTGAGTTTGAGTTCCAATTAGCAGTATTTAAATGCAAATGAGCATAAAAAGAGCCTGGAGTGCTGCATGTCTGCAAAGGCATCTGTTGCCCACAGACAGATCGATTTGCTGCAGATGCTTGAGCATACTGCATATGCCCAGAGCTCCTCTTTGCCATGTCTTCAGTGAGCATCTCTTGTATGATGAGACACAGAGAGACCTTCCCTTTTGCTGACTCTGCAGGGGCAGTTGTAACTTCTGGCAGGACGTGCATAGACAACTAGGTTGGATGTATCTGAAAGCCTAGTCGAAGGTGCTAGTGGAGTTCATCTATCAGAAACCTCACTCCTAGTTTTCTTTTGCCATCAGTATGTCTAGGTGAGTTAGAGGCTGGAGAAGAGAGAAGTGTGGTGAAGATGCCCTGCACTGAATGTTTGTTCCCCTTCCTGTGGGATACATCAACACCTCTCAGGTCAATGGTGCTTCATTCATTCACCAAGCAAAGCAGGGGCCACCTCAGAGTTAGAGACCTTCTATGTTGTTAGCATGTTGCAAAAAAGGCATTTGTTATAATTGCACATTGGAATATAATTAAAGTTGTATCTTCACAGTTTCTGGAAGATCTCTCTTTTTTCTGAGAAAAAGAAGGCGGTGTGAGTCTTACTTCATTGTGATCAAGTTATTTCTACTGGACAGTGTGAAAAACAAATCAGGGAATCTTAGATACCATCTCTTGAAGAGGATGAATCTGGATTCAGTGCAGCTGGGTGTAGAAAGGTGAGGCCTAGCAACAACTGCAGGGCACGGTTACTATTTCAGTTGTCTTTCCTTATCTTCTTTTTATAGGTACATAAAAATGGTCTTAGATTATCTGATATATCTAGTTCAGGCATGTTTTAGTTTTAGGGTTGGCATTCAAATCTAAGACTTCTTCTGGAGGTACTCATAATTATTTCATAATTATGAGAAATCCTGGGGAGGCATCTCAGTGTTTACAGAGGAATATCTTGCTGTACCACACTCCAGATATATCAACACAGCCAAATCTCCTTCTAGTATGTTATAGTTTAATTAGCTCCACTTCTTGAGTCATAATCTGTTTCTCTAGGGCTGAAACACACACACAAGACAAAAAGACAAAATTTGAAGATGTAATTGTGATCTTTGCCACTTGGATTTGGTACCATCTGTTAACATGACTTCTTGTAAAGTCAGTTTCCAATTTGTTTGTTGAATTGGAGTTTCATGCCGTGGATAACACTTCCTTTCATTGTGAAGCTGTCAGATGTAGCTCCCCTGAGGAAACCATCCTACCAGTCTGAGATCTGGGGCATAATTTTCTCCTGCTCAAAACTGTCCTGCTTCTAAAAAGCAGCAGCACAGTTTACTCTAGCTGAGGATCTAGCCCATAAAATCCTTCAAGGGCAAATTCTAACTGGGCAGTGAGCCAGAATGTCATCCTAGAGGAGCAGATGCTAGGAAAACCTTGGCAGAGTTTCCCCAGATGTGTTAGATGCATCCCAACTTCTCAGCCACAGATCTTTCTTTGCCTTCTCAAGAATATTACTTTACTATTGACTTGCTTAATTTACCCCTCCGTTAGAAGGGTTGATATTTCTGATTTTTCATCCTCTTTTTCACTACCTCTGTCTTCCAAAAACAAAGTGTTGGAGGGATTTTAAGAATTGATACTTCCAGAGCTGGCCAGCCCGTGCCTTAGAGATGTATGTAGCTGTTGAGTGCTTCAAAGGTGCCTCTCACATTGAACAGCATCGTGTACAGGGGTCTCTGTGCTCACCAGGGCCTCTGTGTAGTCTGGTTTCCTGGCTGGGGTTGAAGTGATAGATTGCTACACCAGCAGCTCTGGGATTCCCAAACCACCCTGCTGTGGAAAAATAGGGTTTGATCAGCCTCTCCTCCTGTCACTTCCTCCTGGACTTCCCCCATCTCACAGCTCACTGAGATCAGTGTGTGACTTGTTAGGCTGGCTGCTCCTGGGCAGTCTGTCTCTCTGCTGCAGTGTTATTCCTCCATCTGTTCTGACAGTCCTCCACTTTGAACCCTCTGCAATTAGCATCTTCTGATGCTTCACTATCAGCTTTTTGGAAGCTTTTCCTGGAGTGTCCACTTTTCCACATGTTGGTTACCACTTCTCATGGTTTCTCACTTCTCACTGGTGTGCTGAGTCATGGCACCATGTATGACAACTCTCTCCTCTGTCACTGTTAACCAGCAGTCACATCCCACTCATCTCGCCCTTACAAGCTGCAGAGGCTAATGGGATCAGGCTAATGGCAACATTTTCTGGTCCCATTTTCTTTCTGGGTCATGTGGTGATCAAGAAGGAGCAGAGGGAGTATGAAGCAGTTAAATGAGATCCAAGTCTCTCTTGTAACCTGCACAGAGAGTAACCACCATTCTCCTAGAAAAGGAACAGAAAACAGCAGCTCGTGTCACTTTGTGTAACAATGATTGCAAAAAGAATGGGAAATAGTACACTTCCTTCATGTCTTCTGCAGCTTCAGGAGAAGATGAATGACAATTTTTGGTTCCTTCTCCTCAGATTGAGGAGTGTATGACTAATATCATTGTGACTGATGCCATCTAATTGGCTCAAAAGAATTTTCTGGTGGTTCTCATGATTAGCATCACTTCCCATCATGTGCAAACCATTGGAGAGCAAAGACCTCCATTTGAACTGTCAGGGTATAAAGAAGATGTAACAGTACTGGGTTTCTTAGGCAAGTCAATGTATAGAAAGTATCTATGAATCAGTATTCTGATCTTCCTGTGCAGCTAGTCATGATGACTGATCTATTTCTACAGTTGCTAATTATATTATGTCAAAAAATACTTGGTGTTCAAGTGACTTTTATGCAAAAATTCTGTGAGATTGAAATTTAAGGAGGACTTGCCAGGAGGGTATTACTGAAATACTTTGCTTTGAGTCAATCTGATCCGTTTCAAAACAGTTTGTTGAGCTGGGTTGCCGTGTTACTTAATATTGAATCTGAGCCATTTGTATGAACTGCTGTGGTATTTTTGGGACAGGAAGCACTGTATCCTGATTATTTCTTACAGCCACTCCCATCTCTGCATTATCTAATCAAGGGTGTGTTGCAATCTCTCCTCTTACCTACTGTAGTGCTGGATCACAGGAAAGAGCTTGGACAGAGAGGCTCACTTTAGACAGATGAGACAAATTGACATCAAACTGGGTCAGATCAAAATATTTTGCTTTGGTTCAGCTCACTGAAATGAAGTGTTTTAATTCAGGAATACCAAGCCACTTCATTTTTAAATCAAAAAGTGTGGAAATAACATATTTGACACTTGCTAATGTCATACTTCGAAGGCAGGGGTGTGAATTTCTCTTAGAAGAGAGTGGACAAAGACATTTGTTTCTTCTTCCACCATAGCCAATCTTTATTCTTGACAGCTTATATTTATAGGGTTATCAGGAGGCATTGTGTTTAATTCTAATTGGTTAGCAACTTACTGTAACTCAGTTCATCGTTAGAATTTGCTAGTGTACATGTCAGTCAAAAACTTTCTTTCTAGATATGTTTACATTCTTGTCTCCTGAGAAGTGGATGTTTCACACAGGTAGAATCTTTCTCCTCACAGGTGCAATCAGTTCCCACAGGAATAGATTGATATGCAAGCTAATTCTCACTGTTATAATTCTTTTCTCACAGGAACTTATCAGGCTAGATGTTGGCTATACTTAGCCAAAGTAACAAGGCCAGTTGAAGTAACAAGGCCTGAACCATGATTTAACAAGGCCTTTCTTTTGTAAGGTTTTACCTCTATGTGACACTACAGGCTTTGCTAAAAAGTTTGTGCCTATCTTTTTGACAAGTCCTCTTTAAGTATTCTAAAGAATGAAGTGTTAATGAAGTTGGGAATCCACTCCAGAAAGAGGTTTCTATTCCTGGACAGATAGTGGGACAGATTTGTAAGACTGTTTTAATGGACCTAAATTGTAAAATGATTTAAAAACATCATTTCCAAGGGTAATTAATATTTAACTAATGTAATTTCTCAGTTTATAGAGCAACTAGTATGCAGTAGAAATCATATAGATGTTCTGATCTTGGTGTATTTCTTGATCTTGGCTTTCAGCATCTTTCCTTCATTATATTCTCTGACTCTGCTACCAGTCAAAATCTGGGGGATAAAAGTGGGTAATTTGACCCAGTCAGAGTTGCCTTGTTGGACAAATATGAGGTGATAAAGTGAGGAAACACAGCTCAAGTGTTAGGGAAACGTTCTCGAATTGCATGAGTAGTAAAATCATGGCATAGATTACTTAGGGAGAAAGTGGCATATTCTTGTCTGAATTTTTGCAAGAAAAAGTGTGATGAATGTTTTTCAGAGATGGTCTAAGTTATTTGATCTGTTTTAGAGTAAGGAAAGGGTTTAAACAATCCCTCCAGATCACTTCTAGGCATGGGTTTTTAAGATTCTCTTAAGTGGGCACTTTGGGGTCTTTTAAGATTATTGCTTCTTGGGTGGGTTGGGGACAAGGACAGACACTGCACTGTGGAAGTTTCCCTTAGGGCAGGTGTTCATACAAGAAAAATTTTGGGGCTTACTGAAAAGAATTATTCTTTACTGGCTCTGCAGAACTTAAGAATGCCCAGCTTCCCAGGTTGAAATACTGTGCATCCGACCACTATAAGCTATTCCTGGAAGCTACAACAGATTATGTGAAAGTGTTACAATGTTTCTGCATCAACCTAATTTCTATTGAAGAGTTGTGCTCCAATGGTGAGGAACAAAGGAAGGGCATGTGATAGAAATGTGCAGTGTAAACAGCTCAGATTGCTCCTAGCAATTGCATGGTTTTAATCGAGTAACAGATCATGAACTGTATTTGTAAAGATTATTCAGCAGTTTCAAAAACCACAAATATTTAAGAAAACTGTGCCTTTCTGGAGGCATCTGGCAACCAGGTACAGAACCAAAGTCCATTAATAGATGAGTCATTGCTTCTATGTCCTTGCCTGAGGTACCCACATAAACCCTTGCTGGCTGCAGCAGGTGGTGTGATCAGACTAAAGGGGAGTGTGGTCTCTTGGCCAGGTTCTGGCCTGACTTCAGGCTCACACTGATTTGTTGGTGATTTTAAGCAGACAGAAAGGAAGGAGTGCCTCTACTGACAAGGTTCATTAGCACTCCTTTTTTCACCCCTTCCTCTTCTCATCCCATCCTTCTCATTGCTTCTTCTGCTTCTCTTAGGGCCAGGGACTTGCTGTCCTTTTTTCTGGGTGGTGACCACATGGCCAGTCTCTCTGCAAAGCCCTGACTTGCTGGTGATTGCCACATAACTTCATGGCTGTCATGGGTTTCTTCCAGACTACCTTGTCCTTGCTACATGGATGATTGTTGCTCATGAAGCAGGGTCTGATTTGCAAATTAAAGACTTTCAATAATTCTCTCTATTTTCTATTGAGTTACAGAAGTACTGATCTAGTTGGATCAGTAACTAACTTGCATGGATTTGCAACCAGCAGCTCAGCAGCTGCTTCATGAACCATCCTTCCAGGAGGGGAGCATCACAAAGATGGGTGAGTTGGATGCTGAGGAGTGGGAACTGGTCTAGTCATCCCAAGAGAAATCCTCCCCATTTGTGAGTCAAAGTCTGCTGTCTCTTGCTTGAGATGAAGGGAATCTCCCAGGGGCAGCTAATCTTGCACGATCTCATCACTTGAGATCAAACATCATGATATTGGGTCATTAGATACTTCTAAAAGTGCATGCAAACCTCATTCAAATTCCCATGTAGCTCTAGCCAAAACACAAGCCAAATCATGATCCAAATAACCTCCTCCTCAGCCCACCTTCATTGCCGTTCTCTTTCAGTGGCAAATGCAGCACAGAAAAGATGCCTGAATGCTTAATTCAGAAATTTACTGTTTAAGGCATTACTTGTATGAACACCAGCGTAACACATAGAATACCAATGCCCTAAATTTAGTAGTTTAGTCTGAGTCATTTTCACTATGTGGGAGGGCTGTGAAGACACTCCACGGAGTGGAGAAACTTGCTGGTGGTGTCTGTCCAATGAGATTTTTTTTTTAAAAGTCAGAACACAGCAGAACTACAGATATGTTTGTGAGTAAAATGCAGTTCAGTTGCAGGCTCCAGCACAGGAGAGGGGCGGTGTTGCTCTCCACCCACTTCAAAAGCTGAAGTCAGGTTTGACTGATATGTATCTCTGACACTGAAATAGTACAGAATTTTTTATGACAGCAATGCAGACAGAGGTAAACACTCTGGCTGCGTGATTTGGAGGGACACGGTGTGGTGTAATCCCCAGATTTGTCTGTGCAATTGCATCTTATTTTCAGATTTCCTAGTGATAGCAGCTGAATTGATACAATCCTATATGTAACTAAGCAGCAGGCAAAAATTATCCCTGGTTTCATTCACCGAGGAGTGAAATGTTGTCCCACTGAAGACCAGGTGACTTTTGCCACATAAGTCATCCAGCAGGGCTAGAGGTACACACACAGTCTTTGAAATAGATGTGGGCACGAGTCATTAGGTGTGGATGTGAAGGAGGCATTTAGACTTGGTGTTCTGAACTGGTAACACCTTCCTGCCAGTCTGGGTTTTATTCTTGCTCCATTAGCCTTTCTGCAGGAATGCAGCTGATTTGAAGTTGATACAAATTTAGCAATTCCATTTTGAAGATTCTTCCTGGGATTCCCTATGGAATGAAACTGCTCCTCTCCTCAAATGAAAACCTAACTTCAGCACCTTATTTGAGTCAGAATTGATAATGTTTTTATTCTGTTAATAATAAAAGTTAGTTCTGGCTCAACCCCTGCTCTCTGTGTTGAGGGATGAAGCAAGCAGAGATGAAGGATGTTTTCATGTTTTTATCCTGTCTGATTCCAGCCATGGCAGATGTGTAAACATACTCAGGCTTGACCCTATATGCTGATTGTCATGAGTGGTGCCACAGAGGTCAGGGCTCTGCTCACACAGACTGGAGGATTGGTTGTGATGTGTTTAATGCCAGTGAGATGAACTCTGTTCCTGGAGAAACTCCAGTAAAATCAAAAGCTTATTAATAAGAGAAGTAGTCAGCTGCTATCCTAAACGAAGCAAAATGCCAAACAAAACCCTGTTCTGCTGTTTGTTCCCATGCTGGCATTTGGCTGCCAGGAAAGACCAATCTTATAAACGTGAAATCATATCCATGGCAACATGCAACATGCAAGCCATGTTTAACTTTGCAGCATGTTAAAAGGTACATTTAAAAAAATCCATTTTACTGTTAAGAATAGCAATTACGACTTTTAAGTCAGCTATTTTAACTCAGTCTCAGCCTGAGAATGTTGAGTGGTGAGGGTAAGGGCCAGAGGCACAGCTTGTTCCTCAGAGCACTTGTTGCTAGACATTCCCAGAAGGTATTATTGCTTAAATACAGCCTGTGTTTTCCTTACCCAGATTCCTTTAGCAAGGAAGATATGGCAGGTTGTGACATCGGACTGCAGTGAAGTTCCCCCGGTGCTGTTGTGCCCTTCATGAGCGAGCAGTGCTGGGCTGTGGAGCTGGCAAGCTCAAGCCCTTTTGGGGTAAGTACTGGATTCAAGGAGCCTGCTTTGTGCTATGGCATCCTGGGATTCTAAGCACCCTACTCAGGTGCTGTTTAGTGACTCCTGCATCGTGTTGAAAAGCAGACATTGCTCACAGAGTAGGAGACCAGCTGAAGTAGGGAGTAGACTGAATTAGTGTCTGGGCTTGAAAACGTATTGGGAAAAGTAACAGAAAGATCCCAACTTGGTGCAAAAGCTGAAGCTGAAAACTGCAGATGGTTTTCTTGTCTGTACGATAATGTCAAACCCAAAAAAAGGGAGTTTTCACACTCTGTTGTCTGTTTAGCACAAAGTGAAAATTATGTACTGGAAAATGGAACCCCGTGTCTGGAGAAAGCAGCTCTGACTGTGCCTATACAATACCACACAGGGCTCTGTGGAAATTGGGCTTGACTGCTTTTGCAGAGGTCTCTGAAGCCTTGAGCTCTGAAGCCTTGTTTGCTGTGAAAGGTAGGGAAAAAGAGCAATGGGATATGTCCTCAGTAGTTTTTGTCTATTAGCAGCTGCCTGATAATGGCATTCAGAGTGAATTGTGCTAGGAATCTCTTCTGAAAACCAGAAGTTTCATCTCTAAGGGCAGCAGAGCAGCCCGTGCTGGTTGTGAGGGCAGTGCCAGAGGTCACAATGCCTAGAGCTGGATTTCACAAGGCATGGTGGAAAAGAAGACCAGAATGTTCTGGTAGGTACTGTCATGTGTGTCTTGAAGCAAAAGGGCTGGTAGATGCAGTAACCTGAGTGTCTGGCTCTGAAAACACAGCATCATCTTGGAAGAACACACGTGTATTTGCTGTCTTCTGTAGTAGTTCATCATGGTTCTGATTTCTCTCTTCTCTTTTTTAGCCATGCAGAAGTGAGCCAAAGATGATACAAGGTGCACTTCATATAGAAATTTAACAGCGTATATATTAGCGTGTACCTTTCTCTACAGAAAAATGAAGGTAAGGTATCAGTACAACCTGTCCCCTCACTTTTTAGGAGAGCCTCAGACCTGTGTCTAGCTGGACAAGGAGGGTTGGACTTTGCTGTACCTTTCCACTTTTGTAAAGTGGACACAGATGGTATGTTCCAGCAGAAGGAATGATTTAACACTGTACCTCAGTTACTGGAGGTTCTGTGTTCAGTCAGGAGAAGTGTCTGAGATGCCTTGCTACAAAGCTGTCTGCATGCAGGTGTGAGGGGAGAGAGGTGAAGCACCAGGCACCAAATAGCATCTTGGGGGCCTGAATCCACAGTAACTCTTTACCTGGGGCTTCAGTGAGAGTTGCCTGTTCCATAGTCTTTTGAAGTACTTTATCTTCAGGTGCCTAAAATGGGAACCTAGGAGCCTGAAGTACCTAATTTTGACAAGAAAATTACTTTTGTTTGTGGGAAGTTTCCTGAAAGGACTTCAGGAGTTATTCCGCAGTGAACTTTGGATTCTACCTTGGGTGGTGGTATTCCTTGTGGAGTATGTGTTGCTCAGTCTGTAGAGTTGTCAATACAAGGCATATTGCTATATCAGCCCTGTAGGTGCTTTGGCCTTTGCTCTGGATCTTAGCTCTAGTCATGCAACTCTTCTTTTGCAGGATGTTAGTATCTTTAGATCTGTCTGCTGGGTTCTTCCTGCTTTCATGCTGAAGAGTGTGTGGGAGAAGGTGGCCAGGAGTATAGTGTTGGAGAGACCTTTTACTGGTGGAGGCACAGTGGTGGTGTGTGCTGCCAACACACTCTGGCAGGGCATGCACCTATTTCAGCCAAGCTGTGCCTTCTACTGCTCTACTGCTCAACCTTGTGGGAGCAGGAGAGAAATGGTGCTTGCAGAAGCCTGGGCTGGGGGGCAGTGGGGTGTGTGACAGCTGTGCAGGTGGACACCCCAAGTGGGAGTGCCATGTGAGCCATGGGCTTTACCCCTCATTCTAGGGTACGTGGCCACGCCTGCTAAAGTCAGTTGTGCCCGTGTAGCTGGGATGTCTTCTGATGCTGTCACCTCTTGGGGAAACCTCCTTTAGCAGGTCCTTGAGCACTGGCTAGAACTGTGGCACCCATTGGGACACACAGGAACTCAGAGACCCCATTAACTTGAGGACTTTCCCCTAACATTAACAGACCTCCAGCACTTGGATCCTGACCTCAGACCAAATGCCTCTGTCAGGTATCTTTGAGGGGAATTTGATAGAATTTTCCTCACTTCATCATGAAGTGTCCACTGGTGGTCTCTTCTTTTGAAGAGACAACAGGACCCACTGAAAGGCTATTTTTCCATGAGGGTAACTTCAGCATACTGGTGACAGCTATGGTGGGTGTCTACTGAACCAAGAGTGTCAAAGCCAACATCTAAAATGACCTTTAGGCTGTTTACTCAAAGCAGTAACAGACTCGCCCCCGTCTTCCTGATAAGGCCATCACTTATCAAGAAATAAGAAGAGCAAGTGGCTAGATATGGAAATCATTGTGGGAGTGCCTAATTGAAAACATACAGTATTGTACAGAAGTAATGCTATACACCAGTAACCTTTGCCTCTTCTGTGGAATATGTATGTAGAAACCAGGAGAATTACCAGGTATTGGAAGAAAGTTCATTCCAACACAAATAGAAAGCCATTTCTTGGAGAGACGGATATGTGTAATTTAACTCAAGTGTCTCCTCATGCTCCATGATTCTGTTTCCTAGATATGTAGTAAAGTATCAGAAATCAACAATTTTCGTCTCACTTAAATGAAACATTTTAGAATAGGAGTCTAAAGTAAGGCAAGAGATTAAGTAGACACTAAAAATTCAGTAAGCTCTTAATTTAATAGCTAGATATGTAGAAAGCTAAGTACCAAATAGAAGCCAATAAGTTGGTTTCCACTCTAATTTAGAAAATCAAGTTCTTTCTTACAAAAAGTTTCTGCATAATCATAAGACAAAAATATACTTCCATACATGCTTTAGAAAGTATTGGTATTTTAATGGATTTACCTCATTAAGCTATATTGTAGCATTTTACCATCTCAAACTAAGCTTTGTTTAGGTTAATGTTCACCTGATTTATTTGTTTCTTCTTTTAATTGATTTTTATTATTTAATTTATATGAATTTTTATTGGGGTCAGAATAGCAGCACCATCTAATCCCACTTTTGTATTTGCTAGAGAATATTGAGACTGGCTGGCGTGAGGGTTTTCATCCTGGAAGGTTTTAGTAAGATCCCTCTCCACTTGGCATCTACGTCACATAAGTACTGAAACCGAAAGCTTTAGATGCGATACAACACCTAGCAATAAACTGTTTCAACTTTTTTTTTTTTTTTTTTTTTTTTTTTTTTTTTTTTTTAAGGGGGAAGAAATACCATCTTTTGGCAGTGTTTCCTCTCAAACCTCAGAGACTTGCTGATCTGCTGTGTAGATCTGTGCTGTGGTTGCAAAGTATCAAGACAGAGCTAAGGATTTTTATATCTGCTCTTCCCACCCAGCACTCACAGCTCCTTCCCCCTTCCCTGTCTGTCGGGTAGTTTCTGAAGGCGTTGAGGAGACAGGAAGGGAAGGGGCACAGAACTGACCATTGGACAGATAAATGGAGAATAGTGCCAACAACTGAGCCTCATTTCTTTAGAAGTACAGCCTGAAAATGCCTTGGTAATTAGAATGGATTGTGAATATTGCAGGGTTTTTTGGGGAGAGATGTGGGCGGGGGGAAAGCAAGGTAAAAGCAACTGGTTTCCAGGTCAGATTAATGAATTTGTTTGGGGCAAATGGTCCATTCTCTTCCTTAAACTCTGAGGGGTTTTTTTAATGAGAATGATGGTTTTTCTGGCTTTTTGTGCTGTTGTGATACATCATGGGAACATTTGGCAAGGGTGCATGTTGGACATGGAGTCCAGGTGCAGCTAACAGACCATAAAGGATAATGACATCCAAACCAGAACTCCAGTTAAGTCACTGGGATGTTCAACTTCTTATCAAATTGTGGAGTTTTCTTTGCAATTTTCTATGCAAAGCAGGCACTTGGAGTGGAAAAGGTCATTTTGATAAAAATCCAACTTTTTACTAAAATCAGTTTTCTTCAGCACCCTGTCCTAAAATCTGTTATGTTCACAGTGTTCCAGAACAGCCTTGCCATCTGTCAGAAGCATTTTTAGGTAACAAATTATTCAACCTAACTGTGCCCTGTCTTTACCACACCAGTTGTGTTGTCTTTGAACTTCCTTGGGATAGATAAGCCTGAGGCTCACCAAAGGCAGCAGGAATCTCCAGACACTGAAGAGGAATCTCTAGAGCCAGGAAATCGAAATGTCCTGAGGATGTGGGTGTTTCTGAAGCACCAGCCTTCTCCTGAGTAGGGATGTCTTTACCTACTACTGCAGAAAGCAAGTGTGTTCCAGCACGGAGGTAGTGCTGTTCCAGAAAGGAGTGTATGTCTTGCTCTCCCTTTAAAATGGATCCTCTTTTGCATATTTTGTATTCTGGTAGGAGGTGGGAGGTCACACTCAGACTCTTCCTGACAAGATCCAAATTCATATTATCCACCCCCAGTTACTGCTTAAAACATATGAAAAGTTCTCAGATAAAGGATTTTTCTCTTTCAGCCATGTGTCCTGATCACTAGGCTGAGGATTCAGCCCTCTTAGGATCAAAGCCTGAATTTTTGTTTAGAGGGGAGTCCCCCATCCAAAACCCTGTGGTTAAGGCATTTCTTGAGAAGGTGAGAGACAAGAGTTTCAACTGATGAATACATATCTCATGCTTCTTTTCAAGAGCATACTAATTACTAGGCTGTGATACGAGAAGCAGACGGTGTTGCCACTATCAAACTGGTTGCTTGGCCTGGGTTTCAAAAGTGTCCACAGCCAGACTGGAAAGCCCAGCAGTGCTGGGTCAGTGTGCTCACAGCTGTGCTGCTCCAGTGTGGGCTCTGGGGCTGCCTCTCAGCTGGAAATGAGCTCTGTCAGCTGGCCCAGGCTGAGGAGTATCCAAGGCAGGCGGGGTGTTATGGGAAGCAGTTGAAGGGCACAGATGGCTCTGGTGGGGCAGAGGAGAAGCCTTCTCTAGCCACAGTTAGAGAATTAACTTTCTCCAAATGCTGAGTTATACATGCACCCTGTCACTGTGAGAGCTGTTGAATATTTTGTCGTGAGACCACTAATGAACTTGATAGCCACCACATTCACCAGTTGGTGGAACAGATTTACCCATCGTTTCTGGGCTTAAGTGAGTGGGGCTTTACTTGTGGTTAAAGTTTTGGGGTGTTTTGTTTTTGTTTTGTTTTTGGTTTTTTTTATTTTTTTTTTAAATACACTTCAGTCTGTTGCTGGACTGGAACTTTTAACAGTGTTATTTTGTCTCCTCAAGTTTCCTTCAAGATAAGGTTTTCTTGTATTCTGAAATGATGTGGCAGAAGGCAAAAAATAATCTTGTGACTCATTAGGAAATAAACAGAGGCATAATTGCCATCTGTGTTGCAGTCCATTTAATCTTTTCTCTCTCCAGTCATGGAAAAAAGTTCATAAAAAAAAAAGTTGAGGTCTGGTTTTGTGATATTTTTGAGAGAAGCTAGCATAAAAAAATTACAGAAAAGAAAGGAAAAAAAAAGCCCCAATACGGGCACTATACATTATCGTAGACAAAATGGATTAAATTTCTGACACCCTACTCATCAAATTCTGACCTTGATTTGACCCCATTGGCTTTTTACTGTTTGATGTTCTCAAACTATTTGGTGCCACTTTTCCTTAGTAGTGCAGTTAATTTTGAGTGTTAGATAGAGATCAATAGTCATAGCTTGAAATTGGCACTTTTGGACGAAAAATATGTTGTGTGGCAGTAACATAGATTTGATAGTAGTTCAGTTAAGAAAATGGTGTACTCTTTCATTATTGTTTTCAATGACAGTATCCAGAGTGTTACTTCATTCTCCTAGCAAGCTTCTGACAGTCTCTTGTAATATCTTATCTATCAAAGACTTTTCATTCCTCTCCTTTCATGCTTGGCTTCTGGAGTGGAACTTTATTTAAAAGGTCCCTGAAATTAGAAAGAATGACCATGGCACTTCTGCTATCAGTAAGAAATAAACCCCCTTACTTCTAGACTTGTGTCTGGCTCCTGCTTGCCCACATTGAAATCTCATTTACTGTGCTGGCTCTATGGTGGAAGCTTGACTGTCAGGAGGAATTAAGTGACCTGTTGGATAAAATTTAATCTTCTCACAGGTAGGTGGGTTTTGCATAGTGCCTTTCCCACCTTTGTCCGTGTGAAAGTGCCCTGTGCCTTGCCTGCAGCCCATTGCTGCAGTGAGAGGTGGCCTCCGTTCAAGGGGTGTTTATTCCTCAACTGCAGCTTGGAGTATCTGCCTCTGGAGTGTGCAGCTGCTCTGGAGTGCTGGCATGGGGCTCAGGCAGTCTCTAGGGCACAGGATTTGCCAGGACTGTGCTCCTTTCTGTGGGGTCTCACTCTGAAATACTTGGTACTGTTTAGGTGTAGTGAAGCTCTTCTTCAGGCTTCCATCAATGCAGGTACTGAACATTTTGGGGAGTTTTCAGCATGCCACTAAAGTCTGGCCTCTGGTACAGATGTGTCCTTCCTTCAGTGTAACTTTGGATATCCTGACTAGTGTAATCCAAATTTGACAGGTGGTTAAAAATATCTTTTTGACCAATTAAATTAAATTATGTATGTGGGGGAGGGGAAGAAAACACAGTTGGACCGAGGAGAGGCTGTAGAGAGAGGCACTTGGGAGAGAGATGTCATGACAGTGTCAGGTGCAGGGAAATGTCAGCCATGGCTTGTGCCTTCTTCATACCAAAGAGGAGTCCAACCTTTGGACACAGGTGAATAAGGAACCTGGCTGCAGCATTCTTCTGCTCCTGGAATTATTTTGTTAATTTTGACATATTTCCTAAGAAAATTGTGAGCACCTCTGTTTCAACAACCACTTGTGAAGCATTCCCATAAGTTCCCCCAAATCTTGATGAAACAATTCATCAGGTGCCTTCTGAATAGCTTTTTTAAATGCCAAGCACTAACAATTTCAGATCAGCAAAGTCCTTAGTTTCTTCTAGGCTGCTTAGTTGAGAACCACGTGCCTAAGCAGTTTTACACAAATCATTTTTTACTGCTTGGAAGCCAAGATGCCCAGTTTAAAACCATCTCAGCTCCTATTGACTGTTCTCTCAGTCCTGATACCTGACCTTGTTGAGGAAGAGAGTGCATAATATGCAGAGCAGTGGTTTGGATGGTACACAGGATATTTGGGTTGGGTAAATAATTGATAATCCAAGAAAATCAACAGGTCACTGTCCATTTAGAGTCACTGAAGATCTACTCCATGCTACTAGCAATAACATCTGTCTGGATCAAAAGGGCATAGAGAGACTTCCAAAAGGCAGGATTGTCTTATTTTGCTAAGAAGCCTGTGGTGTGTCATTATCAGCCTTTCCTAGCCTGCATTCAGAGGTTACACAGGGTCTGAATGCAAATACAGGCTGCAGGGAAAATGGAAGGGCAACCAGGGCCTGTTTCCAAAGGATTCCTGCATCTGGAGTAGGCACCTCAACAGAGATGGCTCTGAATAGAAGCAGTTGTGGTAGGTGCACCATGATGCTTTTCATGAAGAAGTGAGGACTTCTGTCCAGGGACAGACATCTGCAGGTGGTTATATTTTCCTTTCTTTTTTCTTTAGAATTGAGTCTCTGGCAAGTGTGTGCAGCTAAAATGTGGACAGAATATTTCTCCATGACTTTCTGGCTGTTTAGCAGAGCAGCAATGGTAGTGATGGATAAAGACTGCTGAGAAGGTATATTGTAGGTATCCATGACTCATGCTCTTTACCTGACAGCACCTCTGGGGCCCGTGGATATGAAATGGAGTTAGACCTTGTACTAAGGCACTTCACACTTTTGTTCTCTGACTCAAGTCTGGAAATGCTTTGTGTACTGCCTTCCTGACATTTATCATGTCCTGAAAGCAATTGCATACAGTATGCTTTTTCATAGGCCTGTGTTCTTCCACCCATAAGCCCCAGCCTGCTGTCAGGAGGGCTTGGAGATTACCAAAGCAAGGCTCTCTTCTTGTGTGCCCTGTGTTTAATTGCACCTGTTTGGAGATTGTCCCTGATGAGCACACAGCAGGTGTGCTGTGATACCAACTTCTCAGATATGTGGCTGGAATTCAAACATCATCTTGTAGACAGAAGCCCATGGGTGCACATCTACATGAGGGCTGAAAACTCCAATTCATTTCAAGGGTGTGTCTTCACAAAGGTGTGGCAGTCTCTATCTGTAATCAATAAGCTCATGATAAATCACAAATTCCTCTCCTGGAGACCAAGCAACAGTGGTGCTGAGTACCAGCAATTCCCATTAGCTTCAATAGTCACTGCTGGTGCTGAGCATCCTGGTTACATCTGCTCACCTCCCAGGGGGCCACACTGTCCAACTGCCTTTGGGAATATGTGCTATTCTCATTGCTTGGGATTTGTTACTGACACTGCTTTAAATCCCATGTAAAACCAGGAACAAAGATTTAGTGAAAACAAACCTTTAATAAAACTTTGGCTACAGTTTTCACCATCCTCCAAAAGAATTTAGGTAGGCCAGCTTCTCACATATCTTCTGTGGCTCATCTGCAACCCTGAGCAGCTGCCTTCCCTGCCAGGTTCAGTTTTAAACCTAAAAGAAGGCTCAGCCTTGCCTTCCAACAGCTGTTGAGTGTGTTTTGAAAAGCAGTGCCACTGTAGCTGCTGCTGCTCCTCTCATTTATACTTTTCCTGAATGATGCATTTCAGTGCCTAAGTGCATTATTTATGAGTTTTTCTAGAGCAGCTCCAAAGCTGTGCCAGTGGATTTTTCTAGTTTATAGCATCAGCTATTCAGACAGGTGTGTAACAACTTGATTGACTATAGTTTTAGGTGATGCCATTGATTACTAAAGCAACACATGCACTTACAAGTATGATATGCTTAAAAATGTCTTGCTCAGTCAGGAGTGGAGCCCTTAATCTGCTCTGCATCCTGCAGTTCACCAGGAGGGCTGGATGCTCTGTGGGAGCAGAAGCAAACTCCAAAGCACTGAAGAGGTGAAATGAAGAGATTAATCATTGGAAGACTTGACATAAGAGATTTGATCACCTTGCTGAATTCTGGGGATTCTTCAGGGATGGGCTCTGTGAGAAATTCCTGGCATACTGCTAGTTACATGAAATTGATATTAATAGTGAATTGGTTTTAGAAGGGAAGCTGGCATATTGTAAAAATACCAAATGATAAAGCTATGGTAGTTGATATATAGAATGTGCATTTGCAGCCTGGATTGTTACGTGCTTCTAGGTTTGCCAGAAATTTTAGGTACACACTTACTGCAACTTTTAATGTAGGAAAAAATACCCAACAATATTTAAGTAAATTATTTGGAACAGGAATTGCAAAGTCAAAATAAATGGCTTATTTGCTTTATTACCAGGGACTACACATGTGCTGCAATTGGACTGGTTTGTTAGAATCAGATGTAAAAATGCTGCCTTCAGATAACTCCATCCCTTGCACACTGTCTTAGTGTGGTATCTTCTGTGCATACCCCTGTTGGTGTGGCACGGTTGTGCTCTTTGCTTCACTGTACAGAAGGGAGTGCCTGAGTTTGGGGACCTGGAGAGAAGCATTTTTGTGGGCACCCAGCTGGCATGTGGGGCATGAGTAAGCACAGCTATGCAGCTTTATAGATTGAGAGCAGTGTTCTGGAAAGCTCAATGGCACCTGTGCTGCTTTGGCTCAGCTGATTGGGTCTGTGGCTGAGTTGGTCTGAATTGTGGTTACAGCCATGTTGAACAATGGATTGCAATAACCTACTGGGGCTGATTGTAGCAATGGGATAAAAGATTGTATTGTGATTACTGGGCTTTGGTGCTTTTAGAGTAATAAAATGTCTGTTCTGCAATATATTTAGCAATACATACAGAAACAATCTGTGAGGTTGGTTAGTGCCTTTCCAAGCTTTTATTAGGTTGTTAAAGGTAAAATCTGGGCAATCTTGAATACAGTGGAAAACTGCCTATGCCTCTTTTGGATCAGGATTCCTCCCTTTTGTCTGTGCCTACTGTACTTGGTAAATCACCAGAACCCTGTGACAGCTAACCTAGGAAAGTAGACAGCATGTGAGCTGTACTTTCAAAATTCCATGCAGTGCCCCCAGGTAGTGCTCAGGGCAGATGTACCTGGGCACTCTCATTGCTTGTCTCCATGCTGAGGGTCTTCTGAGTAAAGAGGTGGGAAGAGCCAGCAGGAAACATAGCTGCTTGAAAACAAGGCTCAGAGGTGGCAGGGGACTGCTGGCAAACCAGGGGCACAGCTGGGGAGAGACCCTGTTGGCTTGACCACCTCTGATGGCATAGCAGTCCATGTGTGCAAGGAATTTAGATAGGATCACAACTAAGTAAAATTACATTGCATTAAATGGATCCCAGAAGAAAGCAACTTCTACTCCAAAATCCTGACAAACAAACTAACCAGAAAAAAACCTCTTAATTGCCCAGAAGTCTTGCTGGGTATTAGTTCGTGGATATTCTCCAAATGTAGGTGACAAATATGTGGAGTTGGAGTGTGTGAAATGGTGCCATACCTCATTTCTGAACAATGCAAACCTAGACCAGTTTGGCCATGGGCACCTCCTCCTCTCGTGCCTTAATTCTAAGTAGATAGATGATAATGACTATTTGTACTTTAAATGCTGCTTTTCCTCTTTTGACCTCAGAACACTTCAAAAAGGTGAGATACTGCTTCAGGTCAATTGTGGGCTGGGAATTTCTATACCAAATTTTAACCGAAAGAGCAGTTACAAAGCCCAGTTTATAAATCTCTCAGACATCTGAGAACAGTAGTACTGATCCCCAAATGATAGCCTCTTGGATATTATTGCTGAAACTTTCTGGAAGTAGTGCAAACCAGGAGGGAACAATTAATCCTCAGAGTAACCCCATTTACTCTAGCAGTTTGGCCCTGAGGGAGTAGGAGCACTTGATGTCTGACAGCAGCCCCAAATGTCAGTATTTCTCCACTCGTTCATTTGCCTGCTTGCTGTGGTAGATTTCATGCCGTTATAAGCTGTTTATGTACAGCCTGATCAAAGTGCTTAATGACAGGGTTAATTTCTACGTATAATGAGGAAGTCAAGACAGGAGACAGGTACTGTGTAATCGAATTTTTCATTTTGGAATTTGTTTCTCTTCATGTAGGGCTTAGCTTTGATTTTTATTACCATTAATGTCTGCATTTACTGTTCTTTCTAGTTTCTCGGATGATCTAAACCTACTGCAAAAATAGTGGAGGCACTGAATTGTTCCAACAGCTTCCATGAAAGTATGAGGATAAAGTAAAATGAGTCTATAACTTCTCTGCAACAAGACCTCGAAGTGCAGTTTGGTTTGGGGGACCAGTGAAATTGAGCTTCTTCAACAGTCTGCTGAGACATCTAATCCTCTTTTTCTGACTCAGTAGGTATAGGCACAGACATGGATGCTTAGATATCTCTGTATACAGCCAGAGAGACAAAGACTATGTTAAAATCTGGAAACCTTATAGTTTATGAAATGTGTGTCTTCAGCAAGCCTTTGTGGAGATAAATTAATCCCAAGAGCATAGCATCCCTTTGAAAGAGCTGATATTGAAAGGAATGGTTCTCCTTTTCCAAAGATGGAAATGGAGCAATAGATCTGCATTTGCCCTGCTTATTTTGTTTTCATTTTTAGATGCACTGAGCTGGAATATTTCTGGATGTTCAGAAATCTAGGGGTACAGAAGTGATGGAGGCCTTACCAAACACGTCTCTGAGGTAGCCAGCTTCAGGAATCAAGCTGGAAGTGGGGATGAAATTAAACCTGGGCATATCCACACCACCCTGCATGCACTGGTTTTCTCTTTTTCTCTAGCACTCTGTATATTTCAGAAAAACAGGGATTTAAAAGTTCATGCCAAATTCTGTGGACCACGGTTATACAAGTTTCCTTATGGCTGAGGTAGAAATCCTCCTTTGTGGGGAAAGTGTGCACCTCTATTAGCGCCACTGTGCAAGCTGTAGTTTGCAAATGCGGTGGGAGGCTTTGCTCATGCTAATTTGGGCTCAGTCATGCACCTCTTTTCCTCTTTTACATGCAAATAGCAGCTGTGTCAGTCTCTGGGATGCCTGCTCGTTCTCTCGTTCTTTTAACGGAGAGATTCCACTTCATACCTTCAACCGGTGCATTGAACCAGTACATTTGTTCGTGGGCAGAGGTACAGCACAGTGGTACAGCTGCTGACAAGGGAAGAGCTGTGACGGAGGTTGGAACAAGTTAGTGAAATAGGGAAGTCTTGAAGGAAGACACTGAGCTTTTCTGGTATGTTTTCATTTATTAAAAAAAAAAAAATAAAAAAAGGTGTGGGAGTGGAGAAGAGCAGAGATCTACACAAAATGATAATCTGTAATCCTGCCCCCATAAAAGGGGAACTCTTGACTGCCAGAGAGATCCATTTCTTCCTTCTGACCCGAAGGGTTCTGGCAGCAGCCCTGAGGCTGGAACACATCAGCCACCAGCCTGTGTAGCTGGGATGGCTGTGGGTGAGTGCAGATGCTTGGATTCCTCATCGTGGTGCCCCAGTGCTGAGGGAGCTGGGCTGGTGAGCTGTCCTGGTGGAATCTGCTGCAGGCATCATGCTCCTGAGGGCCCCTGGCCTTGCCAAGCCACTGGCTGGCCTGTGCTCTCTCTCCCAGGGTTTTACATGGTGGAGGGCAGCACAGCTGCCCTGCTGTGGAGACAAGGAAGTTCATGGTACTTGCTTGGACCAGCAGGCAAACTGAGTACAAAGCATATTAGTATGCTTTCAGCCTTCTCATCTGCTTTATGGTTATGGTGGCCTGAACCTAGACACCACCTTCCTTTTCCTCTCCTGCTCTTGTCACAGAAGTCAATGCAAAATTAATCAGGTGAAATCATTTCAATTACATCACTTCTGGTGCTGTTGCATTTACTGAAGATAGTTGGTATTAGTACCATGCAAGCCATAGAATGTAAGTGTTGTATGAGAACTGGTTTAAAAGGGTATTTAATTTAAGGTGCAAGGATTTCCAGAAGTTTGGAGTACAACGTTTCCTAAGAAGATCAGCTCAAAAAAAAATGATATCCCTGTGAAGTTAAATCTGTAGGCAGCTTGTCACAAGGGTTTTCAGAAGATGACAGCTCACCTTTTGTAAAGTCCTGGCCCGTGTTTGTTTTCTCCCCTGAAAAGACTGCCCTGATATCAGTTTCACAGCCAGGATTCAGCTTGCATTCACTTCCACGTGTGTCCATGGATATCCTTGAGGGCTGTAAAATGGTAACTGTGAAATATCTGTACCTCTGACCTGCTTTATAATCCACTTGATCATATCCCCTGTGTGTGTGAAGGTGGCAGAGGTGGGGTCAGAAACACATGTACATGCTTTAGTCACAGTAATGGCATCAAAGTGACGACACCTTTATGTAGGGAGGGCCCTTAAACCTGTCTCTAGCCTCTGCACTGATCCATGGGGAAACAAGGCTGTGTCCTGTAGAGTTTCCACTGACTTCAGGTTTGACAACACTACATTAAATGGATAATATGTTGTGACACAGTGGGATAAAATTCTGGCCCTAGTAATGACCGTGGAATTTGGTATTGATTTTGGAAGTATTTTAGGATTTCAGCTGTAGAAATTGGTGGCAAATTCCATGATGAAATAATCTAGTGATTTCCTATCAACCAGGCTCTTCAGTAACATGGCTATTCCAGAATATGCTTTTCAAATGGAACATCTTGAGCTATTGACCCCACAAAGAAATACATGCATTTAATAGAATTACTTCTTGTCTATTTAACAATTGCATGTAACAATGTGTTTGGGTCTGGTTATGTTGTTCTCCACCATAATGAGGGTTTATCCAAAGCAATTCGTTGCCTGGCCTAAATTTTGCAAAAATACCTGGTCTTAAAAGCTTTTGAGAAAGGGCAATATTTGCACCTGACATGTCTACAAGTAACTTAGATCAAGTTATTGATCAGTCCTGTGTATGTTGCTTTCCAGTGGGAGGATGAAATGGAGAGGCCAATCCATTACTGCAGCCATCTACCACTGGAAAGCAACAGCACTAATGATACAGGTTTTCAATAGCTGATTTATATTATCCTGCAGTCAACAAGAACTCATGATTTTGTCACTGCACTGTTTAAAGGAACACTCCCAAATGCTGGCAGGCCCCAAATCTGACCCATTGTAACACAGCTGCTGTGCTACGAGCTGGAGAAAACTGAACAAAACCCCACCAGTCCTCCAGAGCATGGTCTGGACAAGCTCTCTGCTCACTGAGCAATGGATCTTGTGAGCCCCCAGTTCCATATGAGGCTCTTTCTAGGGAGTGATTCCTGTTAAGATTCACTTTAGTTTCACCAGCTGCTCCCCAGCATTGTGCTACCCAGAGGGGATCATGGAGTTACAGTTCTTTTTCTGGGCAAATATTGCACTTGGAATCTCAGTGACTTACTGCTAATTTGGTGGTGATTAATGAGAAGTATGTGTCAGTGGCTATAAATGAGAGGCTGGTTCCCCTTTTCTTGCTTCTGGTGATATGAGTACTTTGGGCAGCACAGAGGGAAGTGTGTGCAGAGTCCAGCATGGAGCAGAGCTCCTGAGGGAAAGAGCAGCACCAGCGAGGAGCTGAGTTTGCTGGAGAAAGCTTTTGATGGCCTGGGCAGTCAGTGGGCACAGCCCCATCCTCTCTTTGAGTTTGAATGTGGCAGCAGTCACATCAGCTGGGTGGGGCTGGGGTCTTGTTTTGGGAGTTCCTAGTGACACAGGCATGAGGGAAAGGCTGTGTGCAGAGCAGCTGGGCACTGAAGGGAGTGGAGATGTCGTGTGGAGCTCTGCATGCTCAGATCGGCTCACCTGCAAGGACAAGCGCTGTGTTTTTGGACTTGTACACACCCTGTTTTCACACAAACATTTCGTGTAGATTTGTAAAATGCAATAGCTGCCGAGCATATTTTACACAGTCACAGTCTAGTGACTGAAGGATCCACTAATTAAGAAGCCTCTAATTAGGCTTTTAAATGATAAACTGTAATGGCTCTAGTGCAGCTGTTGTAAACTATAGAGTAAATTATATCCAGTTGAAAGAGGCCTTAATTACGTAATTATATAACATACTCTAAAGACTTTGAAAGATAAAAGAATTTTTAGTATCTGCAATTAGAAAAAAACAAGGGAGTAACAATAGAGCTCTTAAACCAATGAAAGCAAGGAAATTCAAAGTTAATCTGAAAAGCTGTGCTGGTGCTTTCTTTTATTCTCATGTTGTTCTAATTTTTGGAGGGTTGTTTTTGTTCTTTTTTGTTTTCATGATGGACAAGATAAAGAAGTATTGTCAATTGGGAGCTTGTGTCCCGTGCTTTCATTTTTCTTGCTTTTATAGGTCCACGTACAGCATTAATGATACTCAGCAAACTTTCTGGGGCTTCATTTTTGCAGAAATCCCTAGCAAGAACACACCAGCCAGCTTGTCTCCTTGCATTCTGATTTACAGAATGGCTGGTTGTTACACATGCTTTTTTGAAGGCAGCAAGACCTCAAAAGTTGGTCACGCTTGGCCTTGGAGACCATGTTTAAGCCACATCTTACCTGCATATTGTTGGTGCAATGTTAGCAGCCATTCTCCTCTCTGGACTTACTAAGTGGAGAAAAGAGTTGGATGTATCTGGGACAGTTCAGCTAAGTGGAGATTGCACTCTGGGCCTCTCTTTTACAGAGCTTAGTTCTGCTGCACTGAAGCTGAGGAGAGTTTAGCCCTTGCCCACACTGGGGCTGGCCCAGACTCCAGTCTGCCTGGCCTTTAGACACCAGCACTCCTCCTCTGCTCCCAGCTCTGCCTGACAGTGCCTCCTTGGGAACCTCACCAGCTCTGTCTCCAAACCTGCACCTGCTCTCAGCCTCCCTCACTTACCCAGCCCTGTCTGCTGCCCTTCCTTGCCATCTCCAACCACAGCTGACATGATGGGCTGCAGTGAGCAAATACCTATTTGTAGAGAAAAAGAAAGATGTCTCTGATGTAAGCCTGGTGGCTCTGCTCATCCATTGCCAGTTCTTTTCGTTTCTTCAATTACTGCTTCTCAGGACTGGGGCTGTGCTTTTTGTATGTGTGAGCTGCAGCCACACGGAACTTACAGACAGTAGGCTGTGATGTGCAGAGCTTAATTCCCACAGCTGTTCTTAGGGACTGGCCTTCACAGCTGTAGGACCAAGCACCCCATCTCAGCCAAAGGAGTAGTGTTTTTTATTGCTTATTCCAGCCACATTCAAGTATTTTTATCTGGAAATGTCACAGTGAGGGAAATAAGGAATACAGATCTCACAGTAAATTTTTATGGCTGATTAATTAGCCCAAAGAGTATTAAATTGTGCTAATGTAGTTTGCCTCTTCGATGCTGTCTTTTGACTTCAATGGAACTAAATACATGCTTAAAGTTAACTACATGCCTAAGTGCTGTGGTGAATCGGGGCCTAGGGCATTAATTAGAACTTGGCTCAGATTTACTTTCAAGGCTTTTCCCCCTCTTTTTTTTTTTTCCTTTTTTTTTTTCCTCTTCAGCGCTCAGCAGTTTAATTGGTATGCAGATGTTCCCCTTTATTGCTGGCAGAGGCCTCTGTCACTGTTCTGAAGGTACTCAGACTTCAAGGCTGGTACAGTGGGCAGGAAGAAACCCCCCCTGAGGGCTTTCAGGCTTTGTGGGAAATAATGATATATGAGACAGGGATTCCTTTGGAACCTGAAGGGAACATGACAGACAGAATAATATGGGAGGAAAACATTGTCTTCACAATTGAGACTGATGGTCTCATCTTGTCTCCTTGTTATTGTTACCAACCAAGACTGAGATGAGCTTTCTTATGAAGAACTTCATTTTGTGGCAGGTTCTGTATGTTGGGCACACTGCGCTCAGTGGTAGCTTTCCATCCAAAGTACAGATATTGACAGGCTCTGAGGAAGCCTTTGAGGTGGTGGTTTAGCTTAAAACCTAAAATTCCTTCCAGCATTGAGATGCATTTTGTCAGGAATGACAGTTGCAATTTGATAATCTTTTACCACTTTGCCTGCCTGTATGGAGAGTTGTTGGGCACAGGAGTGTCAGCTTTATGAATCAGATTTTCTCACACTTTATTAATTTCACTTTCCAGTGGTTAGTGCATGTTTGCAAGAGACAATTGATTTGTACGGATCTGTAGGATGGAGCAAAGCTGGAACTAAAGCAGGAATGCAAGTTGACAGCAATGCAATAGCTCTAATTGACAGACACCAAAGGCACCATTTAAAGCAACATCTCCTCTGATGTTTAGGTTAAAAATGACCCTCAATTTGTCCTCAGGTTGCCATGTCCAAAAAGAAATGTTTTTAGGTATACTCATTTCAAATGGATTAGTCAAAATATCAAGTACTCATTTTCTATACTTTTATTTTCAAGTTAGATGATTCAAACTGCTCTTGTGCAAGGTACTGGAAGATGGCTGTTTCTTAACTCCTCCAGAGTAAAAGCTGTCTTTCAGGGGATGCTTTGCACATGTGAGATTTATGTTAGTATTTTTGGCACCCACAGTTTGCATTCCAGCTAATGGGAGGTAGAAGGACTAATACACATACTGTATGTTGTGGGTGCAAAAATGCAAATAGAAATTACACCCAATGTGGAAAGGGCTAGGAAAATGTACCTTCTTGGATGTGAGCAGGGCAGGTTAGGGAACATCATCTTCCTTTTACAATTGTCTGTTACTCTTTACATTTCTGGAGAACTGGGATCTTGCTGTTAATCTTACAAAAATAGATGCTGTGGTGAAGCCTCAGGCATGAATAAAATTGGATGTTAATCTTAAAGCAGATTTTTTACAGCTATGCACTCAGAGCAGTGAATCCAAATGATTTTGGAAACTGTGGTTTTTACTTATTTTTATTTAGATCAAAATTCTGTGAGGATAAAGGTCAGTGGCACAGGTACATACTGTAACATTTGGGGCTCCTGAAAGTTGAGCAGATAAGCATAGCAAACATTAGACATCTCTGACTTGACACAAATAATAGGCAAAGCTGAAAAAAGCCTGCTGACAAGAGGAGTGGGCGTTGGTGGGTGACTTGCTGCAGTTTTAGAGCTGTTAAGTGTAGGTTTTTTAGCATTTTCATTATTTAAAAGTGGAGTGGTAGTTTCTTCACTCCTTCTGAAAAGTTACTAATTTACTCTGAAATACAGGGTAAGCCACAATGATTTAACAGATTTGTAATGTGCTTTAGAGTGACTTTAAGACACCCTCCTTCTCTCTAAGCTTCCCACTGTCTCAGCTCTGCCCTCACTCCTTTCTCTGTGTACATCGGCACCAAAATGCAAAGCAAGGGCTGCCTCATGCGTGCCTTTCATCTCTATCCTGTGTCAGCTGGAGTGCAGGATGCCTGTGACCACTGGTGCTCATGCAGGTTCCTCTCATTGCCAGAGTTCAGCAAGGCTGACAGTAGCAGGCTGAGCTAGCTACGTTTGGATATTGGGAATAGCAGCTTAGACTGGAGTGGCTCAAAAGCTGCTGCTCTGCAGCTTCTGCTGCAGGTGGACAGCCCTTTCTTGGAGAAGCCCTGACACACACAGCCTGCCTTTTGCCTAATGCGTGCAAAGTGCCTAGTGGAGCATGGCCAAGGACTGTGATGAAGGCCCTCGGGATATTCCTGGGCTACAGGCAGCATTAATTAATCTGTGGTCCTCTGAGTCTGATTCAGAGAAAGCAGCTGAGTTGTGTTCCCCAGGGGCTGTCCCAGAAGGCAGGCAGCCTGCAGGGGTGGAAGGTGCTCAGGTCATTTTCTGCTGTTGTCAAGCTGAAAGGGTCTCAGCTGTGTCATGCCCACAGCTGTGCTGAGTAGCCATGCCTGTAGCAGGGTGCTTCAGCTGCAGGCCTTTTGCATGGATGATATGTAAATCTGATGGAGCCTCACTGAGAAGGAGCTGGTCCTGCATTTACTCAGAGAGCTCTCTAGTGGTTTGTGGTAAGGAATTGGGGCCTGGGGCTGAAGCCACAACCTCCAGGACCAAACCACAGAATTTACACAGCTGCCAAGGCTTGCCCATTTGCTTTCCCTGATGAAAGTCTGTCATCACACAGCTTTTGCACTTCTGTCTGCTCTAGTCATTATTGGTGGAGGGAAGAATCTGTTTTGTTCAATATAGCAGTGATGTCTAGCTCAGTTTAATTTTGTTAGCTGCTGCTGATTTGTTGCTATTCAGTGCATCCATGGATTTGTCTAGTATCAATAATCAAGGGCAGAAATACTTGAATAGAAAGCTAAGTGGAAATATGCTGAGCTTCTGGAGGACTCCAGGATTTCTTTTGCTCTTTGTTTCCGTGTTCTAGA
Organism: Phylloscopus whistleri; assembly: GCA_017589585.1. Classification (NCBI taxonomy): domain Eukaryota; kingdom Metazoa; phylum Chordata; class Aves; order Passeriformes; family Phylloscopidae; genus Phylloscopus; species Phylloscopus whistleri. Next base: position 545,027 of record JADMLD010001292.1, read on the forward strand.
GGCGTGAAGAACACTTGTCCATTCATAACTGAAGCTATTCAAGATGCATGGGCCTGAAAGAGCATTATAAGTTTCTCTTGCTCTCTGGTGTAGTAAAGATCTTGTCTTCTAGCAAACATTATGAATAAAAGCTTCTGTTACGAGGAGGGATGGTAAGTTTGTGTACTAAACTTCTATTTGGAAGAATATTTTGATGTGAAACTTTTTTTTTTCTGGAGGCTTGAGCCAACTGCTTTTGATCTGGGAGCTTACAGAATGGCTAAGTGCAGCTGTATGGTGCTGGGTAGATGCCACCCTCAGGGATTTGTGCATGGATCTCTCCTTGGTCTGAACTGGAGAAGGGCAAGAGTTTGTTCACTTTCCCTTTGTGCCACTGAGAAAAATGAATGCTGTTCTAGATAAGCTGTAATTTCTTCCCAAGTAGATGATGACTAAAGAAGGCCTGAACTGAGGGTAGATAATCTTATATTTACTTGAAATGAATGTAGCTCACAACTCTTATTTTAGCAGCAATCTGGAACACTACTGCGAGCAGATTTACGTCTGCCTCTTCCCTACCTTGGCATTCTGGCATTTAGGCACTCACTGCACTGGTAATGCACATTCTTGCAGTGATACTTGTGAGTTTAATGAAGCCCAAGTGTTTGAAAGGTGAGTAGGTAAAAGGTAGATACTTTGAGGACCAAACCTATTCCTTTTGTGTGCTCCACAATCTTATTTTAGTTCTTAAATATGGTTTCATTCTTGTGATACTGTCAGCACTGATTTCAGTATGTGAATCATCAGGAGAGTTATTAACTATTTTCTAGTTGCATGGTCCTTTGTTGCAGCATTGAAAATATCCAAATTCAACCATGTATTTTTAGATAGATACTTACAGGAAGCCTTTTCTGTGATTATAGAAGAACAGATTTGATCTGGAAGTCATTGAGAGAAACCAATAAAGAACTTCCTTGATGTGATTTTTGGAGCTACTTGCTGGAATTGAATTGCATGGTTTGGGGTATAAGGGCACTTGAAAGCTTAAAGAAGCTTAAATGTAGATGATAATGAAAATGCTATTGGTGTTTATAGGTCAGTTGATAATGTCAGCATCTTAAAGTGATATGAAACATCTCCTTAATTTCATGAACAGTGCCTTACTCTGTATAATTTATTGTAATAGCATGATCCTTGATATACACTGATGATAAGTTTAGCTTTATAAAAATTGTTTTAGTAATCCAATTGCCCTGAAATGCCATATCAAAAGTATGTTTATTGCAGAACATACACAGTTACTGTCTGCCAGCCAGTGTTATGTCTGTGAAAGGAACCTCAGCTAAAAAAGCACATTTGGAAAAAATGTGCCAAGCAGAGGTGGTTTTTGTTTTGTTGTTGTTGTTGGGGTTTTTTTTATTATTTTTTTTTCTTTTGTCAGACTTTCTGGGAACATTCATTAATAGTTGGAGATGTGGTCTTTCAACTAAATTTCTTTCACCCAGATTATATGCAAATTGCAGGATTCTTCAAGCATAAAGTCATATGCCACGAGTATGATATTAGCATTTCTTAAAATAAAAATAACTTTGGAATAGGTACCTTGTTTGGTGGATTGCCTTCCTTGTCATTCATCACTGCATAACATCTTTGTAGAACGACAGTAACTGGAAGGAAGGAAAATACTGGACAGTGTTTCTTGGAACTGGGGTTGGCAGAGGTCTGCCTTGCTGGAAAAGAAATGCTGATTTTGGTTCTTTATTTTGTCCTGGCCTTTTTATGCTGTTGTGTACTGGAAGAAAAGAATAAAAGTGAGCACTAGATGAGCTGTGAGTTCCCTTTGGACCAGACTTTGGGAGTCTCTGCTCTGACACATATTTTGGGGTTACTTTATCCTGAGGGGCTTTCACAAAATCTCAGAACATACTCTTCCAATAAGATTTCACATAGTTTGATAAATGTTTGGATAAATTTCATACCATCTTATCAAAGCAGACAATAGTTCTTTCTTGAGGAACTGAGCTTAAGTGAAATGCTCATTTATGTTGGTGGAATAGTAATTAAGAGTACAAGATCCAAATCAGTGCTTTGTTATTCTGTTGCAGGAGTAGGCTGAATCAAGCCTCTGTGAAGAACCACTGCTGAAATACTGAATTAACATACTCAAGACCAGCACATCAGGAGGAAAGCCTTCTACCAAGAATAGTGTGGAGATACACCTTGTTCACAGAAACTCTGGAAACATCATGAGGCTCAGACAGACACAGTGCATCCTCAGAAGGCAGAGATGTTGCTGCTCTCTGAGCACTGCACACTTTGTGTCCATGACTGATGGAAATAATGCCCATTTGGGGGGAGTTTGGTGGTATGGGAGACAGTCACAGCAGCTCTAATAGGGTGGCTTATCACTTTCTTGTGGAGCCAGGTACAGCTTCTGTTCTCTTTTGCACCCTCAAGTCTGGTATATTATTAATTAGATTGTCTTTAGGTTTCATTAGTGAAGTTCCATAAAACAAAAAAAAAGGAAAGGTTCTATAATCATGCTAAAACTTGGTATGTCATTTATACGAAGGGGGTGAACAGAGATCAGTAGCCATGAAACACTGCTTTTTCCAGGAATAAGAAATATCTAGATAAAATATCTAGGTAAAATCTAACAGAAATTTGATTACTGCCTGATAAAATGGTACCTCTCTTCCCTTCTAAATAGGTTTGAGCAGCTCCTTAATGCAAGTCCTGCACCTTCACCTAGATTCCTTCCCAGGCAGCTACAGTAGATCTGCTCACCAAGGGAATTTGTCCTACTGGATTCCTTTTTTTTTTTTTTTCGTTGCAGTTGAATGAAAAGTGTGTGTCTTTTGAAGAACAGCAACTGAAAGAAATATTGATGACTGCCAGGGCATCTACAGAAAAAGATAAGAAAATTACTCTACTACAACAGTGAAGACAAAGGGGTTTTGTTAACTCTTTATTGTAGGTTGTATATATTAATAGTAACAAGTAAAGTTTTGTATTTTTTCAGAGAAACACACAAGGCCTTGAATTGTATTGTTTTAATTGCAGCTAACTGAATGAATTAAGTGGAAAATTGCACACAGTACTTTGATTGTCTAATTCTCTGTATGTGAGGCTTTGGGAACAGTTTGTTATTATAAAAGAACAGCACTAACCAGAAATCAGCCAACATGTAATTGCTAGGCTGAGGGGCAGTTTGGGGAAAGCTGATACTTATTTATAAATTATTAAATAAAAGCACATAATATGAGGATCATCTCTCACTGCCTCCACACTTCATACATTACTCATCTTCCTAAATTTCATGGTTTTGTACTCCCTTAGTACATTGCTGCTTTTAACCAGTGCAGCCATCAAAACCACCCACATCCAGGAAAGGAGAGGCCTGTGCATTTGTTATGGTGGCAATTTTGGTTATGGGGCTCGTCAAAGATTATGAACCTTCAGTTCAAGGAAAGGAATCTTGGCTCAAGTTTTCAAGGCTTTTTCAGTACCTAAAATACACCTGAGCACCTCAGACTGTTCAGGTGGCTGAAACTGGCTGGTGTTTCCACTCAGCTATGTACCTTTGGAGATTTACAGTCAGCCAGTACCCTAAATAGAAGACTTAAGAGCAATTTTGGCATTACATTTGACAGAGTTCTCAAAAAAGCATTGGTTATGTAATTTCCATCAGTTTTGGTAAGAATCAGGTAACTTCTGGTTATCTCGAGTGGTTCTCACTGCTCACTTGTGCCTTACTGCCATAGGAAACAGCCACCTGCAAGACACAGAGGGGAGACAGGTGGTGATTGGGCTCATCAAGAAGTTGGAGCAGCACTTCATTCTCAGTGGTTTTGGCTATTTCAGCTCTCCTGGAGGATGGAGCTTCCATTAGTTCCTTTAGCACAAATTTGAGGGCTTTCTTCTGGGAAAGCAAGGTGTATTTCAGAGGACAGAGGAGCAGTTCCTTGTGCCATGTAAGAAGGGGTTGGGTAATGTCTGGCCTCACAAGTGAGATGCATGTCTTACAGACCAAGAGGCCTTGGTGATCTGCAGCAGTCTGTGGATGGTAAGGTGTGCCAGCACCTGGGGAGTTGGCACTGCTGGACACATCTTTGGACTTGCTGAGATGCTATATACAATGACATTTGTGCTGAATAGACAAACCCCACCATTAAACCACTTAAACACTGTTTATGCAACTTTAAAATGGTAGGGGCTTGATTTTATGACTTCATCTACAGGCTTGTTGAAACTTACATGTCCATGCTGAAGTGGTGTGAAGATAAAATTGCTAATCCTAGTTACCAGCATAGAGTGTTGCACAGAAGGTGCCTGAGAGGTGGAACTGGGCAGAGTTCAGCTTTGCACAGCACTTGCCAAGAGTTATTTGGTATCCCTATCATTGTGTTTTGAAGTCCAAAAATATTTTCCCCCAGATAACCTATTTTTCTGCAAGGGAACACAGCTACATTTATGAAAGATCTTGGCTTTTACAGTTAGTCGGGTTTGTATCGTTTCCTCTCTCTACGTATGTTGTCTGCATAAGTACCAACAGTCATAATGAAAAACATAGTTTTGTTACAGGAATTTTCAACAGTGGTTTTCAGTAGTTTAGAAAACTTTGGCGCTACTTCCAACAAATGAAAAACATCAAAACAAAGCAGCTTTGAAAATGTTGATACACTTTGGCAAATAAATCTTTGGTTTTAACCCTGCTCTATTATTCTTTCTCTGATACTAAAACCAATATAAAGCATTATTCATTTCAACCAGCTCAACAGACGATACCATATGGCTTTCACCCCACTGTCCCCTGTGTTGGGGGGGCTAAATCTTGGCTGTGTTCTTGTGCAGCTTTGGCTGAGTGTTCTGAGATAGCCTCTATTCAATGCTTGTGTGCAGTGTTAAAGCTGTCTTCAGTGCACCTCTTTTTCCAGCACAACATGGGAAGTTTCCTGGATTCAATTCTCGATCATAAAACTTATATGGGAAGCACTCAGAATGTAAGACCTTTCAAACCCTTGTGGGTTCACAGCATTTAAAGATAAGAGCACAGTATTGCCAAGAAATGTGTCTTGTTGAGGCCCACAATTAACTTTATCAAAAGAAGGAATCTTTTTTTTGCCTGCTGCAGATAGAGGTTGCATCTCAAAGCAGCCTAAAGTTAGAGATAGCATCTGGTTCAGATCACGATATGATGAAAGATTCAGGTTAATTAGTATTTATTCTTAGTTGATAGTTATTCCTTTTGGCTTGAGCTAACAAGTTGGAGTCCCACAAACTTGTGTCTCCTGGGATGAGAGATGAGGGAGGGAGCCGGTCTCCATGGTGAAAATGTATTTAAGGGATGGGAATGTCAGTAAGAAGGACTGGCCATTGCCTTGGGTTCTGATAGCCTGAAGGGAGGATGCTCTGAGGGATGACTCAGTGCCAGCAGGGAGGGTTGGATGGAGGCATGGACTGAGGCATCCCGCGGGGCTATGGGCAGGGGGATGTGCCCCAGTTCCCTGCTCCATCCAGTGCCCTCACCTGTCCCTGCCCACATAACCCCTGTCTGCCACCAGTTGCCCTATCTGGGTGTTTTTGGCCGCAGGGAGCAGTCAGGGAGCAGCTGTGGAGAAGGTGGCTTCTCAGAGCTCCTCCAAGGCTTTCAATTCCCCTTGCTTGCCACTGTTTCCTGCAGCACCACACCACAGTGTGAGGGCAGCTGTTCTTAGAGAGAATTGGTTTTCTTCCTGAGGTCTCCTAACTGCTTATGCAGCCAGGAGGAGCCCACCAGCAGGAGAGCAGCTTTCCATGCTTTTCCAGTCCCCATTTTTATACTTTTTTTTTTTTGAACCGCTGTTAGCATTCAGTTGGAGTTGAGACATTTCTAGCAGGACCTCCTGTGTATATGGGCAGAGTTGCTCTTCTCCGGTAACCTCATGGACAGTTTTGTTCCCTCAGGCATTCACAGAGAAGATAATTTCTACATTGGTGAGAATTCTCTGACTTCACAGGTTCCAGTGGCCTGGGCAAGGGCACTCCCATAGCAGGCAGGCACTGGGCCTCCTGCCCCACAGCCATAGGGCTGCACTTTCCCGCCCTTTCTGGGACCCCTCAGCAGGCAAGGCTGTTGGTATAAAGGGCTGTGGGGAGGCCATTCCTGTCCTGAGGGCCTGAAGCGATGGCAGGAGGGCTGTGGGTGTCTCTGGGCTGAGGGGATGGCAGGAGGGCTGTGGGTGTCTCTGGGCTGAGGCCATGGCAGGAGGGCTGTGGGTGTCTCTGGGCTGTCATCATGGCTTGGAGCATGGCATGGGTGCACTGGGCAGCTTTTGCCTTTTGGACATGGCTGCACAGGCCAGCCAGTGTAGATTTGTGACTGTCCCCTGCACTCATTTCTGGAGGTGATTACTTCGAAGTCTCAACAAGACCTAAATTAATTCCCTTAATGTGCCTTTGGCCATCCCTTTTTCCCCAGCCCTCTGGAGGAGCTGGGGAGGTGCTGGCCCCTGCACCTGTGTCAGGCAGGCTGTGAGAGGAGGCTGATCTTGAAATCCCCCTCCCCATGCTTCTCTTTGCACAGATATCACTGAGGAGCTGTGGGGTTGAACAGAGATGGAATAGCACAAACTGGGTTTTTGGATGAAAGAAGGGGGCAAAAGGACTCCCAAACTTGCACATAAGTAAAAGAAGTGGTAATTCTGCCTTGGAAACACCATGGTAGTCTCTGGAGAGATTCCTGAGCAGAGAGCTCCCACCTTGGAATGTAGTGCTGGGCTTTGCAATCCGTGGTCTCTCTGCTTTGCAGCCTGTGGCAGCCAAATAGGAGCCTCAGTGGACAAAACTTGTTGTTTTTAGCACAGAAAAATTCTAAACTTAAACCAAGCCATCTATAATAAATATTAAGAGCACCAGTTTCAGTGCTTATGCCATCATAAAGAAACTACTAAAAGAAAGAAAAGCTGGAAAACAGTTTTGTTGCTCACTTAATTGTGGAAGCTTTATTATGTCCTGCTGTGCTGATGATAAAGGCCTATTACCAAGGCCAAATCTGAGTTAGATCAGGTGTGTTCTATGTGATCATAGTCTTGGGCATCAACTGTTTCAGCAGTGCAACAAACTATTTGGGGTTAGCAGCCCAATTCTTTGAGAGTTTGCCCATGTGGAGGCATAGACTGTGGATTTGGCCACCACTTACTGTCAGCATGGCACACTTACATGGCTGTTGTGTATGCAAAGGTGTGGACAGATGGCTTGGAGATTATTAAGCTGAGTTAAAACTAGCTCTGTTTCTCCTTTTCCTGCTTCCTTCCCCTGGTCATTAGTTAAATGACTGGAATGTGGGTTAAATAAATACCCACAAACCACCTGTGTCTTTCATTTGCTTCCCAGAAGGAAGAGAACAACACTCCTACCTGTTACTTCTGTGATGAAAATGGCAAGACAGCTACGGATCTGCAGTAAACTCCAAGCTGTGTGGCAGCTACAGGTAAGATGAGAAATTAAGCTTTACTGTGAAAAGCACAAAGCTTGGAAGCAATTTGTTTGTTGTGTTGTTTATTCCTCATGCTGATTGCTGGAAAATAAATTCAGTTTTGTGCTGTGCTCAGATACAGTCTTTTCCATAGACTAAGTGTTCTTCAGGTTCACTGGACACAATGTATTCTGTTTTGGAGGTATGAGGAGGCTGGATCAGCAGGTGTGGGAGATGGAGTCAGAGGGTTCTGCCACCCTGGGTTACAGTTATGAGATGCTAGACTTGAAAGAAGTTGTTAGTGTCCTCTCCCTTTCCCCTGTTGCAAAGAGGCAGTGTTCCTCCTGCAGCCTCTGCAGTGTCTGGCAGCTCTGAGAGAGCACAGACCTGCTCCAGGCCCAAACATGGGCACAGTTGTTGAGTATTAATGTCTAATTATTATAGCTGCTTTCCAGAGGCAGACTTTCTTTTAATATGAAATGTATATTTATATGTTTTCTGAACTGTTGTCTCAGACTTTGTACAGATTCAGAAAGACTGTATTGAGTGTTGACAAGTACATATAAAGAGGATGTGGCTAAGTTCACATTTTGAAATAGCTTTTCCACCAGAAGGATCAATATCTACTGCCTTCCTTTTAATTGATGATTCTTATTCTTAGTATCAACTTCTGACAGCATCTCTGGAATATATTTGTAAATATATTTGTCAAAGTTATATACTGGGTAATTCCTCTGTTTCTAGCATGTCTGAAATGACCACATACAAAATGTAATTAAAAATTAACATAATACATGAATTGCATATTCCTATCAGCTTTTAAACATCTTACTAGGAAATGTTTTTTTCAGTTTTATTACATATTTTATTTCATTATTAATTAAGAAATGACTAATTAATAGTTTATTTAAATTACTATTTAAATTGACATGAGGAAAATAAGCATATGTACTAAAGGGTTCTGGCTAAAACTATTAGTTTGTGTTAGAATATTAGGAAGGATTTTCATATTAGCAGCCATTACAAAACCCAACCAATTCAATAGCATGGGGAAGCCTGGAAAGGAAGAGGTTATACAAAAGGCTTGGGGGAATAAATGAGGGGGAAAAAGAGGTTGACTTTTTGTTTGGTGTATTGACTGCTTGACAATTTAGACCATATGTCCTCCTCTGTCCTCCCGTGACTGGTCAGGAGTAAGCCAACAATGTCTTTGAAAAGAAGGAAGCTGTCTTAGGTTCTCAAATATGGTGAGTTTCCACCTGGTGATTATCATATACCTTGCTACACAGAGGGCTAAGTCTTTGATTTAGTTCCCTCTGCAGAGAAATGGAGCATGACTGAAGCAGACATTTACACTGTGGCAGGTTTCAGAAGGTCATGAGCTTTCAGCAATGCCCTAAACAAACAACACAAATGCCAAAGTGTTTCTTGAGATAGCACTTCACCACTGTTAATTTCTGAACTTGTTAATGTGAACTTCTGAACTTGTATAATTACTGAAAGCACTTGGAAAAAAATATCTTTTGCCATAAGTTTTCTGCTGCTGATTTTGGTTGGCTCTACCTTACTATACAAGCATGTTCTTAGTGCACATTCTGTGTAAGCAGAGCACTCCATAACAATAAAAAATAGCAGGACACAAAGGGATATCATACTGTCCTTTCCTTCTTCCTTTTGTTTGAGCTTTCTGCCATCTTGGTAGGAGGTCTCCGTTTTATGTGTATTTCTTAATACTTAGGAACTGAATGTCACTTTTGTCTGCTTGTGGGTTTTGCAGCATTTGGAAGACAACACTTTCCCACTGCAGTGAATGCTTTGCTATTCTGCATGAATGATGTACACAGTGTTGGGGTATAGATATTATTTTTCACCAGAAGTAAGTTCATTTCATGAAAGTAGAGAACTATAGAGAAAATTTGCTGACTACTAGTGCAACTTTAGGCAGATGCATAAGAGGACAATACAGCAAACATGTGCTTTGAAATATTTCATTTTCTCTCTATAACCCGCTTCTTAACTTTGCTGAAATACAGCCTGTCAGTGTTGGTACCCTGTTTTGCTGTTAGCCCTTCCAAGTGTGTTTGGTAAACTGCTGAGCTGAGTGCATTTAGGAGAGTGGGCACAATGCAGGTGTCATTGCAGTCTGTGATAGAGTGAAAATTGCTTTTGGAGCAGTATGCTAAGTGTTTCTATTCCCTGTGGAATCAGGAGTGGGCAGATGCTCTAGTGGGCATGTAGCCTACATTATCCTCCATGGATGAGGCTACTACCATAGTGTGGGGCTTACTGCTACAGGCAGCAGTGCCCTCCAGTGCTGTGAGCCCTGCTTGGTTTGGAAAGAGGTAGAAGAGTGGAGATGCAGAATCTGCCATCTCCCTCCCTAGGCTTTCCTGTCTTCAAGGAACCATCAGAGCAGCCCATTACTTCAGGTATTGCCACTAAATCACCCTAGAGAGGGTGGGTATCTCATTTGAAACACACCACTTTCTCTTTTCAAAGAGAAGCCTTACGTGCTGTATGCTTCTGTTCTCACCAAGGAACTGCAGAAATACCCAACTGTGCAATCTCCTCTCCCTCTCCATATTCTTGGGAAAATGATGGGCAAGGGATTCCAATAAAGCTGCCCTTGTGCTTAGGTAACCAGGCCCTATCTGTCCAGGCATATCCATGAGACCAAAGAGCTAAATGAAGACTCATACTCTTGGGTAAACTTATCCCTGGAAGAGCCCTGCTTTTTCACTTGGAGACTGTGGTGTGCAGAATGAAAACTTCTAAGTGTTAAAATAGTCATTCCACAGACTTTCACTGGGCTATGAATCCCTCTCCGTAAGTCAAGATGCTGCTCCCAATTCTCTCTCTCCCCCAGCACAGCAGGACTATTTGCTTCAGTAAATCCCTTGACTGCATTGTCTGTTGTGTGGCCTCTACTGCACCACACCTGAACTGTTCAAGATCTTCCATGAATTTTCTTCGTGCTGCTCACAGCAATTTGAGAAAAGTGATAGTTAGCGGAGAAAACAGTAAAACAACTGAGGTTTATAGAGCACAGTGAAGGAGCATTGCCGGTGCTCTCCTGGTTCCCCAGATGGGATGTCCTAGAAGCTGCAGCTGCTGTCCCATCTTACCTTAACTTTCTGAACAAGGGTGGAGAGGAAGCCAGAAGAGAGAGACATTTCCGCAGTGATTGCAACACACAGTGATAGGCACATTCCCTCTCCCTGCCCTGTGACAGGCATGGTGTAGGTCACAAAGTGCTGCAATCCTTATCGGGGCTTTTGGGGCCATTTTAAAAATAATTTCATCCTTGCTGTCACGTCTTCCTCCCTCGCTGATCAGGGACTGACTAATTAGCAGTGGTTCAGTGGCAGATGCTATTGTGAAAAGGGTTTGATGGTGATCTAACTGGGAATAAAATTCTCTTAAAGGTCCAGGCAGACATTTTCTAACCTCTCTGTGATACAGGCTGTGTTGGCTGCTGCATGAAACCAACCCACAGAGCCATGAAGGCTGAACCTTTTTGCATGCAAATGGCTGCTCCTCTTCCAAGATGACACCTGTGGCTTTCTAGTTGCATCCTGCATCCTCACTGGTGTATTAAAAGCAATAATGGTGATCTACCTTCTCACATTTTCTACCAGGAGAATAAAATGCAGACTTGATGGTAGTTACCTGTGTCACTCCTCCAAACACTGTTAGCAAGCAATCAACATTGGTTGTTTTCTTCTCAGTCTGAAATCACATTATCACATTAGTCATGTAAAAAGCTATACTGTTTTGAAATAAACATTTATCAACATATCCTATGTGGTTTATTTTTAGTCTGCTGGTATGTTTGACTACTATCTCATATGACCATGACATTTGTAAACAGAGCAGGAGGATGTGTCACTGCCCTTTAGGTTGGTATTTTTCTGTTAATTGTTATCAGATCATGATATTCACATATTGAACCCTAAAGTCTAATTTTAACTTTAATGCAGACAGGAGAGCTATAACTTTAGTTCTCCTGGTTATCTGCTCTTCTAGTTGTTTTTAGTTTGTTTTGCAGAGCAATGATTCAAGTGTGTAATTGTAGAGGACTAGTGCCATTTGAGGTGCCTGAACTTCAGCTATGGCTGTAGAGAAGCAGTGGGCTCCCAAGTGCCCTGTGCCATGATCTCAGCCCAGTGAAGGCCTTGTAGATGCCCAGAAGTGGCTAAATTGTGTTGGACATCTTGTGAGGCAATGTCCCTCAGCCTAGGTTTCTGCCAGCTGTTTCCTGTGGGTGTCACCAGGGAGATACCTCCAGCACTCAGCCATCTGCTGATGCCTTGTGAGGAGATCCTCCTGCCTCCCACTGAGCAGGCACAGGCTCAATCCTCTCAGCTACTCCCCAGCTACTGCATCACTTGCTGCAAACTTGGTGATTTGGGCATCCTACAGAGAATGATGTACATAGGAGGCTTTTTTCCCCTGTGATACTATTTGAGAAAGCTTCCTCACAGAAAATACAGTGGTCTTGCCAGCAGAAGTAGGGAAAAACCTAAAAGTGTTAGGTTAAAACTTCCATACTTTAATGTGTAATGATTTTGGCTTTTTATACATAAGTGAAATATATCTGTGTAAGTCAGCTGTACCCATTGGTTAGAGGCTCCTGGAGCTATCCAGCAGAAGAGCAGTGAGCACTTTGGAGCACAGATGCTGCAGCAGTGGTGGGCTGTGGGAGGCCACTGTGAGACCCAAGAAAGCAGCTTGGCCTCTTGCATTCCTCCTTGTTTCTAATGATAAACTGTAGGGAGAGATTTACTGCAGTATTTCTCACACTGAACTGTTTTTCTCCATAGTAACTTCTGCAGCTGTCACAGGAGGGGAATGAGCTTTGAGACTGGGGGATGTGTTCTCCTCTGTCTGAGGTGATATTCAGGAGTTAGGCTGGAAGATTTCATACACCAAACAAGAGCCTGAGGCCACCAGTGGGGACATTTGTGCAGTCATCTCCCAGCACTGGACATGGTGTAAAATTCTGTCAGGCCTCTTGAAGGACACAGGTCTGGCAATGCAGCATGGACAACTCATCTTAGGTACTTCTCACCAACTGTGCCCTCTCAGGAGAGGGACAAGAGCTGCCTTGGTAGGACATGGCCTGTGTATGGGACTGCTGCCTTCTGCTTGTGCCACTGCTCACAGGTGCTATTGCTGGCACATCCTTCCAGGCTGCAGAGCACTGTAAAACTGTGGGCTGTTCCATGCATGGCCAGGCTGCCCAGGAAACAAAATTAACTGACCATGGGTGGTGTTTTCAAAGTAAATCAAGGGATCTGTCACCACTCATCTCTATTTTCATCCTGCCACAGATTGCCACACACCTCAGCTTGTATGAGCACCCAGATGTGTCATCCAGAGTGTGCTGTGTCAGAGCAAGTGCTTAATGTGCCTTTTCTAGCCTGGCTGATTTTGGTAAAAATCTCCCCATCTGCTGTTGCAGGGAGGTTTAAGTTCCTAAATCCCTTTGTCTGCTTCAAAAAATCATAAACTGCAGTAATAGAGAATCTAGTAGATACAACTGCCAGTTAACAGAGTTGAGAATTAATGAAAAAAACCCCAAAGAGATGTCAATGATTGAGATAGCAAATCAGTTTTTTGCCTAGGAGAGGATGATTTTTGGGATGCCAGAGGTCCTGCTGCATTAAAGGTAAGCAATGGCAGACCAGCAAGGCAAGAGAGAGCCAGAGGGCCTTGTCACTGTGTCATATTGATGGTTTGGTTCAGACCTCAGCTGGGTGAGTGGGTGGTGTCTATCACCTTTCCTTGACAAACTCCTGGTCACCAAACAACAAAATGATTGTTAAAACCCTTCAGAATATTTTACAGGGAATAATTTACATTTGCCCATGTTTATTGTAACTTTTTAAAGCAGGAGTTCTTAGGTATTATTAGTTATTTCTCTGTTACTTCAGGAGGGAAATCCTCCAATGTTCCAGCCTGTGTGAGATCAAGGGGGTGCTTGGAGGCACTTGTGCCAGCAGGGAGATGGGTGCTGGGCACACAGCCCAAATTCTCTTGGTTTATAGGGCATCCTGGCCCTCCTGCAGTTCTAGCCAAACAGAATGGCAGGAAGAGCCACACTACTCCCTGAGGAATGGAGACTTTAAAATTCATGTCAGTGCCATCCTTCAGCTCTGCTTAGCTAAAGATAAATGCTAATTGTCAAGGCCTTTCTCAGTATGAATGGGAATACATCAACTCCTGAAAAATGCACTAGCTGATTTAGTTAAAAAATAAATCAATTCTTGGGCTTTTGAGCATTTAAGCTTCCTTAAGTAAGCAACAGATTTTTTTAGAAGAAAAAACTTACTAGCAGGCAATCCAATGAGTCTCATTACAAATAGCAGGAGCCCTACGAGACCCAGATTCAAATCTTATTTTTGCCATCATTTCCCAATATATTCCTAGAAGAAACAACTAAACCATTTGTTAGACCAGAATTATCTTTCAGTGTATTCACAGTGTACCTTTCTGATAAACCCAAAATGATGACAGGTTTGTTAAAGCAGGAATAAAATCCACCTTGCTGATGGGGTAATGTGATAATTAACTAGATAAAATGTCTTTGTAGTGGTTTTGTACCAGTGGAAAGGCATGAGCTGTGAGTTCACTGCTTGCCTGAAATCACAGAGGAGAATAGCATGTCTTGAAAAAAACAATTGCTGAAACAACCCTGTAGTGCATTGATTGAGTGAAAGGATGATGCTGTCCTCATAATCTTAATATCTTAATATTTTGTTATCTGTCCTCAGTGAAATGAGAGGGCTGATGGAGAGGCACTGCCTGATAAGCACTCCTGCTGTACAGTGAGATTTTGGTCGTTGGAGGTGAGGTCCCACCCTACCAGGATTAAATGGATACTGGAAGAAAATAATAGGGAAGGTCCCAAACAGAGGCACTACTTTTCAGATAATCAAACAAAGAAATGCCAAAGTTTTTTGGTCAGTTTGAGGCAGCTGTAGCATTTGTTTCATGGAAACCTCTGCAGTTGATCAAGATAGGGGATGAGTAAAACTGTGCTCTGTTCATGAAAGCACCTTCCTCCAGAGACCACTGCCTGCTCCTGATCTGCTGCTAATTAGTCTCCACCCTGTGATGCTGAGTCATTATATTCTTTGCCCTTTTCCATGGCTGCTTTTGGTGTGGAAACTGAGACGAATATTGTTCCCTTGCTGGAAATCATCGTGTTGTGAAGTTTATCAGTACCTGTAAGCCCAAACCAAAAGGGAATAGATTTTCTTTTTGGCCAGTTATCTCTGACAGGAATGTTTTGAGGTTCAGACATGTTATGTGTTATGGTGATGCACCATAGATAGAATCTGGCTAGTTTCTGTAACGTCACAAATCCTTTTGTTTGTTAAAACATCAAAGCTATTAATCAGCCTTTAAAGCTACTGTCAGGAAAGGTGGAAGGATTCCACACTCAAGGCCCTTCAGTGCTTCTCTCAGCAGCAGGTGCCTGTGTTTGTGCTTTCCTGTAGCCTACCATGAGGTGTATTGCCTCCAGCCATGACTTCCCAGAGAAGTCGCCCTGCAACTTTCATGCATCCTCTTTCGTGCAATCCATGTATCACTGGATTGAACGCCTCCAGCCTCATAAGGTAAAGTTCTGTTTTGGTCTGTTTTCTTGGTGGAGGTCAAGTTTCCAGGGTCACCAGTGTCTTTCTCTGGTATGACTGACTTCCTTGATTTGGCAGGCATTGCCACCACGGGGCTATTCTTGACAACATGTCCTTCTGCTGAGCTGTGCTTGACCGGATCTGGTTCAGGCTTGGTACAGTGACTCACATGGAGAGAGACCCTCAGGACTTATGGAAGCAATTAGCTTTAGATGACTGACTTGGAAAGTTGCTTAGTGGGTTACATAGTAGGTTTCTGTAGCAGATGCACAAACATCCCATAAATGAAGTGGGACAAGAGCTCCTGACTGCATTCACTGTGATGGGTGGCTGCAAAGCCATGGTGGGTATGACTAGGCAACAGAAGCAAAAGTTGGCCATTAAAAGCTTTAATTAAGTAGTAACACAGATAACAGTTTCCCAAGAATCAGTGTCCCATAACGTACTGCTCCTTCCCCAATTATCTCTGAATCCTATGTCTGCTTCTTTCTTTCTTTCTTCAGCACTTTGGGGCTAGGTAGCATCTTACCTTTCCAAATGAGCTTGTCAATTGAAGAATGTAACTTGCCTGGATGGCATGCATGTGCCTTTGCTTTGGCAGCTGGGAATCTCATGATGCACTACCTGTTCAACTCCTGGTGGGGAATCAAAAACACCTAAACGTGTCTGGGCAGTGCAAGGAGTGTAAGGGTGCTTTCCTAGAGGGCTGAGAGGAGTCTGCTGAGACAACAGCAAGTTCCAGCTTTTTTTCTTTGTTGTATTTCTGTGGGATTTAGGATGGCTGTGCCATTCCAGTAGAAGAAATTCCACCCAGTACATACACTGGGCTGATATCGACCGTGTCTAAAAATGCCGCATAAATGTTGACAACTGGCAGTGGCTAATTTGAAGAAAGGATAAGAAGATCATAATAAAATGATTTCTCTGTGGCACAGCAACTGTAAGAGTTGGAGTAGACCAAGCATCCAGTAGCACAGCAAAGACTGGTGGCTTTTTCTAGTTTCTCCACATCCTTTTCTTAATAAGCATCTGTTGCAATAAAATCAAAGATACGGGAAGAGAGAAAGAGATGTCTGCATTTGTGTGAAATGATAAAGGCAGCTTTTTTCAAACATGCTTTGTGAAATGGTTCTATGGTAACACCAAGAGTTATGAAAGGGGCAAATCTTCACCACTAAATATTTGTTCCTTTTACAGTGTGCCTTGACAAAACTCAAATTGTCTCTGATCTTACAGAACTTAGTTTACAATATCAGTAGTTTCCTGCCATGACTCAGTGGCTGGAACAGTAATATCTGACTGTCGTTTTTTTTCCTCTCTATTTCCAGATCTCTTTTGAAGCTTCTCAGAGTGGGCGGGGAGAGACAAGTGACAGATATAGTCCTGGTTTTTGCCCTTCCTCTTGCACCCCCCACTTCTTTTTTTTCTTTTTCCTACACAACCTTCTGCATTTTCTGTTCCTTTCCATCCTCTTATCCATCGGGTTTCCCTTTCATACATGTCCTGCACCAAATCTTACTTTCCTTTTCATTCCTACTGGTAACATCTATGCCTGCTGATAATGCCTGGGAAATACTGAGATCATTCCCCTGCTGGTTTTTTCCCCTCAGTGGTACTTTTCTACTCCAGATCAAACCTCTTAATATCATCCCTTCCTCTGCAGTTATCTTGCTGAGCCTGCACTGCTATAAGAAACTCTGCTACCAGCAGAGATTGATTGAGTTTTGTTTAGTCTGGGCTGGACATGGTCCATGAATAAGGTTAGAATAAAAATTGGCTGGAAGATTGGGAGCAACCTGGCCTTTGTCGTTGGGTCCTCCATAGCTAATAGATAATGAGTGATAACAGAGTAAGACAGTGGCAAGCCCCACTTGTGTGGAAATAGTCTGAATTCTGTCCCCTGGCCTTGTTATCACAAGATTCCCCTACCTGAAGGCTAAGCAGCAGTAGTTGATATTTACTCCTGACAACTGTCAGCAAGCCCTGACATCTTCCCTGAAGCTTAGAGTGAAATCCTCCTGCTGGTGCAGCCTCCAGCCTAGAGGCTGGCCTGGCAGGGAGCACTGGCTCAGGGTTGGGACAGCTGGGAACAGGGAGGCTGTTTCATCACGCCAAAAGAACGGTCCTTGACCACCCCCTGCTGAAGTAGTAAAACCTACATGTAGTCCTGACTGTGCCTTCTGACCCTAGGGTAGCCTTTTCATCTGGACAACAGAGCAAAATTGACCCACTTGTCAAAGTTAAGGAAAAGACTCCAGAGTCCTGATGCACTAACATCTATTTAACTCCCAGATTTTCCAGTACTGTGTAGTACTGACTATTTTCTGGAGAGCTCTAATCCTACACCTCTGAACGGCACCCTGGGAACTTCCACATTTAAGAAGTCCTTTGAATTTGCAAGCAATGGTCCTGAGCCAACCTTCTAGAATGGCAAAATTATTTAATAATTTGAGTTGTGTAGTTTCTTTTCTGCTGAATTGAACTCTCATGTAGGATATGAATTAGGAGCCCATTTTTACTGGAAAATTTGCCTTGCTTCTGAAGTCTTGGAGTAATAATCATGGCTCTGCTGAATGTGTTCAGGTGTGAATCTGGGAGACTGACAACAGATAGAGGCCAAAATTAAGTTAGAAGTATTTTAGTCTACTCAAGGCTACCATCAGCTTTGTATGATCCTTTCAATTTCTGTCTAAGCACAGCCTGGGAAGGTATCTGTGCTCAGCAGAAGCTTCTGGTATGTGGAGTGGGCTGTTATTTCTCTGAGGGGATCTCTTTGGGGCATGTGAAGCTCAGGAACGATTTCAGATGTGCAGCTTGTCTGTTATTTTGCTGTAGAGACCCTGAACACTACCCTGGTAGATGAGCTGTACAGCTGAGGCCAAACTGGAGCTCACGTTTGAATCTACTGACAGCTGTCAGGCTGACCATGCTCTTGCAGCCTCTGTTTCTGAGATTGCTCATGTAGACAATGAATTAGAAATACGTGTCAGACAGAAAATGTGAGGGGACAATCCACTGACACAGTCTTCCACTTTTCCAGTGGGACATAGAAAATTTGGTAAAGTTCATGGCTCTCCAAAACAAAACTCCTGCACCATGCTTAATCTGGAATCAGCCTAGGTCTTTTATGTCTTGGTCTGGAGAATCAGATTAGTGAGACTGCAAGTGCTGAGATCCACCTCGGGGAATATTCAACCTCAGCCCATAATTTTTGTCCTACATATTCTGTTTTGGGGACAGAAGCTATAATTAACCTTGATTTTTTTAATGGAATTGTAAAACTGACCTGGCTCTGGACATCAGCAATATATTTCAGGCCAAACTTGGAAGTAATCACAATATTTTGTTTAGGCTGTGATCTGAGGGTATTTGCAGGAAAAAAATGTAGTAAACATTATTATAGGGTACTGAAATTGGCCCTCAGATCAGCTGTGCAGTATTTGCCAGTATGAGGTGTATTTGTGCCTTTGTGACCGACATTCAGGAGAACACCTAATGGCAAAATAGACAGCAGAGCAGAACAAACTGCTTTTCATGTGGAAATACCAAGAACAAGTGATATCTGTGCAGAGGGGCCAGACTTCTCTTTAGCTTGCAGGACTCCATTCAATTGCTTTTTAGCTGTGCTCTGCTCAAGGGAAGTCTGGAGTAATTACTTGGATGAGGAACAAGGAATGCTTTTCAGTGCTATGAAATATAAACTAGTTAAATTCATTTTATTTGAAACTGGAGAGGCCAATCCAACAAAATAGGTGAATCTTTCATAAAATCTGCAATGGGGCTTGGAAATACCTACTTCTGTGGGTTCACATTGCTGTTTGGGATGTGATGTCCCTGAGCTGTGGTGGCTGTTGGAGCTGCCTTCTCTGATTCCTCGTGGCTGAAGGGAGAGGCTGGTGGCAGGCAGAGCTGGCCAGCAGCTCTCCTCTAGAAGGAGTGTGTGTTAGGAGTGTGTGTTATTGTTTGAAGCTCTTTTCAGTGTCTCTAGACTAGATATAAACACATGGTGAACGACTGTGCTTTGAAAATTGCTTTTTTGTTTTCCTGTCCTACACATCTTCAATTTTTTTCTTTCCTTTTTTTACAATAGGTGCAATTTCCTATGAGAATTCAGCCCTTCAAAGCTCCGAAAGATGCTTATGTATATACTTAAAAAAAAAAAAAAAAAAAACAAAAAAACAAAACAAACAAAAAAAAAGAAAACAAAACAAAACAAAAACAAAAAGTTAAAGCGGTTCTCCGACTTCCCCTTTCCCATGACTAGGACTTCCAGAGGGCTGTGCCCCGGAGCTGCGAGCGCACCTGCCCGGCCCGGGGCACCTTTCAGGCGGGCATCCTTCAGTGGAGCGCCGGCCCCGCCGCTGCCTGAGGCTCCAGCGCCCTCTCTCGGCCCCGCGGCCGGGGCTGCGAGCGGGAGCGGGGCCCGCCCGCGGCCGGGGGAGCTCCCGCCGCCTCGGAAGCCCGGCCGCTGTGCGTCCTCCGGAGCAACGCCCGGCTGGAGACTCTCCTCATGCATGCAAAGTACGTGCTCTTCTCAGCCGGAGAAGAACCAGGACAGTAATGCCCAAAGGATGACGCTTTGTCTCCTGCTTGTACATACAGCAGCACTGCCTTAGACGGTTCCTTACTTTTGGATCTCTTATGCTGAGGGATCTGGTACGCTAGAAGGAATAGAAACCTTCTGAAAGTTTAGCTCGTGGTTAAGTTGCTCTGGACAACGGAGAGAGGCTGCTGCTGGGAAGTTGTTAGCAGAATTTCTCTTGCGAGCCCTTTGCTTGATAGCTCCTCTTTTCCAATTGCTTCCTCAAAACCAAGTCCTGCCAGTGTAGGTCTTCCCTTTCAATAAGGAAAAAATTAATCAGGACCCTGAAGCCTCTCAAATCTGTATAGAGCCAGACCAGTCAAGGGAGAGTCCCAGACAGCTCTCAGGAGACATCAGATACTGAAAGTGAGCATATCAGGTCTGGCTGATAAATAGCAGTCACTTTAGTCATCTAAATTCTCTACTGCAGAGCATTCTTCTACCTACCTTGAAATTTGGGGTTTGCTAATTTTTTAAGTAGTGTGAGGTTTGTAGTACCATACTGATTTCAGATTTTTTTTCCTGGTATTACTGTCTCCAGATTTAATTCTTGTGTTGAATACCATGATTTGCATATGAAATCTTTTATATTCCTGAAGGCTATGAGAAAGTGAAATGAGTCCTGTCATTTCAGAACAGTATTTTATGATCAAGAAAGCATCAGGTTTGCTTTCTAAAGCACTGTGTGGAGCATATTAGGCCCAAGCACTGTGAAATTATAAAGCAGAAGCCAGACATCCCGTTCAGATTTTATCATAAATGTGTCTGTGTGTTTCTGTAGCTCTGTGCTGTGGTTACCATCCATCTGATATCTTTCCATGACTTCTGGCCTTTGGAATCACAGTTGCTTGGCCTGGCCCCATAAGCTGCTCTGAGGATGATTCTCTCACAATGTGTTGGGTGCTTGCACTCAATGTTGCACTTGCTGTGCTAAAAAAACGATGATTCTGTGAACAGACCTTCAGCATGGCAGCACACAAAGGTAACTTGGAGGCACAAAAGGCTTGTAAGTGGGTGCTACATCAAGCAATAGTTAATGTTTTGTACTTTATACTGTGGTTTTTATTATATCTGAAATGGAGATGAACAGCCAACTCAAATCTACCCCTTTACTCATTTCTTGTCTTTAATACAGTACAAATATTTCTGGTATAATTTTTCTTGTTGCTACAGATCCTGCCTTCATTCTGCTATTCCCACACTATTAAGGGACTGTGAAACTGGTTTTAGAGGTCACCCAGGAGTTTCTGTGGCATGGCCCAGGCTCAAAGGTATCCAGACTGCACTTATTCCCCAGTAAGACCACTGTTACCACGGGCTTTTGCTGTTGTAGGGGTCCTTTGAGCCTTGCTGAAGCCAGCCCAAGCTCAGCAGCTCTCTGGTGGCCACAAGGTCTATCTCACACTGGTATCATTCCTCTTACCTGGTGTCTTTGAGGTCTGAAAGCTGCTGAGAGAGACACCATATCCTCAGGACCAAGTGGGATCTATAAACTGTACAGAAGCTTTACTGTCTTATCCCAATCAACTTTTGGGTTTACATTGCTTAAAAAGCAAGTAAAACATGTTTCTTCTGGCTAAGGGTTGAAGTGCTTAAGCAAAGGACTGTCTTGCATGGAGAGTGGAGATGCTTATACTTCTAATGTTTTCGTGCTCCAAACAGATATTTAAACATGTTTTTAGTGGAAAAATTTCATTTCCCAAATGATTCCCTGGATTTGGGGAGTGTTTTAGGGTTTTCTTTTTGCTACATATGCTTCAGTCTCTTGTCCTGTTCATGAGCAGGAGATGGAAATAATTTTGGAGGAAGAATCTTTATTAGTTATCTGGATGAGGCAATCGAGGACACTCTCATTGAGTTTATAGATGACACCAAGTTGGATGGAAGTGTTGATTTGCTTGAGGGTAGAAAGGTTCTTCACAGAGATCTGAACAGACTGGATTGATGGTCCTGAGGTCAATTGTGCGAGGCTTAACAAGATGAAGTACTGAGTCCTGCCCTAAGGTTACAACAGTCCCATGCCTTGTTACAGGCTGGGGGAAGAGAGGCTGAAAAAGGCCCTGGGGGTGCTGGTTGATAGTGGCTCAACATGAGCCAGAGTGTGCCCAGGTGGCCAAGAAGGCCAATGTCATCCTGGCTTGTATCAGAAACTGTGGCCAGCAGGACCAGGGCACTGAGTGTTCCCCTGTACCCAGCACTGGTGAGGCACCTCAGGTTCTGTGTTCAGTTCTGGGTCCTTTGAGACAAGAAAGACATTGAGGAGCTGGAGTGTGTCCAGAAAAGACAGTGAAGCTGGGAAAGGGCCTGGAGCAGGTAATGAGGAGTGACTGAGGGAGCTGAGGGTGTTAGCCTGGAGAAAAGGAGGCTCAGGTGTGGGGAGACAAACAGAGATGCTGCTGAAGGCAGTCTTGCCCTTGATATGTTGCAGCTGTGTTAATTATCCTAGAGTGGGAACAGCCTTGCCCTCACAGCCATGGGTGTGATAAAGAGTGAGTGAGCTGGTAGGAGTCACTTGGAGTCTGCTGGCTGTGCTGTGAGGGGCTCGGGACAGGAGGTCGTGTGAGGGACAGAAAAGGTAAAATGCCGTATGTAGGACAGACAGGGTGAGGCAGCCGTGCTAGGGACAGGAAGGAGTGAGCCAGATCTGGAGGAGAAAGAGTCAGAGCTGTGTGGAGCTGCTCTTGGGAAGTTACAGAGAAAAGGTATGGGAGACTTTTGAATAACAAGGTGCTGATGCTTGGAGCTTTCTGATGTTTTCAATGAAGCACTTGGAGTGCAGTGTCTGTCTCGACCACCACATATCAACTGCCACACTCAGGGGCAGCCGTATGGTTCTGTACAAGTACCTGGAAGGAGATTGTAATCAGGGGGTGTGTGTGTTTCTCTCCTCCCAAACAACAAGCAATAGGATAAGAGGAAATGGCCTCAAGTTGTACCAGGAGGGGGTTAGATTGGATAGCACAAAAGACTTCTTCCCAAGAAACTGGAACAGGCTACCCAGGGAGGTAATGGAGTTGCAGTCCCTGAAGGTATTTAAAAGACTTGTAGATGTGGTGCTTAGGGACGTGTTTTAGTGGTGGGCTTGGCAGCCATGGAGTAATGGCTGGACTCAGTGGTCTTAAAGTATTTTCCTACATAAATGATTCTATGATTATATCTTACCAGTTTTCATGTTTCTTCACTTCCTACATGGAAATATAAGGGCCATGAAGTTTTGAATCCTTGACCTTCTGGTCTCCAGAGGATTTCTCTTGGCATGTATACTCTGAGGGTACTGTGTCTCAGTCATCAAAAAAGCCAGCGGGTGGAGCTGGTGAAAGTGGATTTTTTTGCGCAGTTTGCTGCATAGACTGATGTATCAAAATACCACCCATTACAGTTTGTCAGGACTTGGTGTGTCACCTAGTAACAGACTTTGCAATTAGATATCTCTGTTGCCCCTGCTCGTTGAAAAATCCTGCCAGCCTCAGGGGACTCTGCTGCTGTTGTTTCACTTGAAAGATCTGCTCTGGCTGATGGGCCCTGAGCATTTTGCATTAACTCCAGTATTCTAAAGCCATGAAAATCTGTGACATATTCTTCCTCAAATGCCTGCCTTTGGTATCTTTTCCTCCAGCATGGTCTGCATGCTTTCCCCTGAATACCTTTGTTATGTTGCTATGCAGTGGGATATTCTCTCCCAGTTGCTTTCTGGTACCTGTTCCACAGAATCACAGAATTTCTAGGTTGGAAGAGATCTTCAAGATCATCGAGTCCAGCCCATGCCCTAACACCTCAACTAGACCATGGCACTGAGTGCCACATCCATCTTTTTTTATACACATCCTGGGATGGTGACTCTACCACCTCCCCAGGCAGACCATTCCAGTACTTCCCTTTGGTGGGAGCTCTTCCAAGCTCTAAAGCATAGATAAATTTTGCTTTAGAAAGTCTTGTCACTTTGGATTGAGGATAGCTTAACATCTGGAGCTGTAACCTAAATTTTTATATGTGTCTACATACAGTGAGTAGCCCTGGTAAATCACCCCAGTTAATGAATTTTCAATATGGCTTTAGGTAGCTATTGTTTTTAAACAAATGGCTTTGCTGTGCATATTTCTCTGTACAGGATGGTTTGAGCCAAGTGCTGCTGACTGTTGTGAGCAAGTAGCGGTGCCATCTCAGACATTTCTTGTCCCTTTGATGCCCCTGATTTGTGGTAATGCAGCACAGTGGTTGTTAATGAGCAAGTGGGCTGCACTGTGTCCTGTCATTCCCGCACAAGAGCTTCTGGTGCTCGCATGTGTCTTTAATTCTGTGTATGAGCACCCTGCTGAATCAGTGGGCAGCTTCACTGAGACGCTTTCGAGTGATTTGTTTTATACAGCAGCCTGGCTCAGAACAGCTTCAAAGAATGACATTTTTAATATTTTGATTGACTCAATCCAAAAAGGGATGAGACTCCAACAGCTTGGGAAGACGCAGTCACTGTGGTAGGTGTTACCCAGTGATTAATGTCTCTTACTTAAATACAAACCCCTCAGCTCCTTTCATACATTTTTGCTAGCAACAGCAGATTCTGTGCCAGTCTCCTTGGTCTGATTTTCTCTAGGTGCAGACACTATTGCCAAATTTGGTTTCTTGGCAATTTTGGGCTTAGGAGTTCAGCTTTGACTACGCATTCGGATACCCAAGTATTCTGCCTGGACGTTGTTGATTCTTTGAGCTGATTTATAGAATGTGTTATTCTGCTTTTCTGAGGCATTTTTACTGTATGGAAAACATTTTGTGCTTATTATCACTTGCCACATGCATTTAATCTATTTTTGGTAATTCTTCAGGGCCCATCACCATGGTATCCTAGCACCAGTGAACATAATGCTGATATCCATTCAATGTGAACCAGTGATGCACAACTCCTTCTAATATTAACACAGCTTTGTTATGTTAGTGCTTTTTCATTTTTCAAATATAAAGCATTTATGCTTTTTTAGAAAAGGGTTAAGGATAAGACCACACATACTGCAGACAGAACCATTTCTAAAGGGCCGAATGGAATTAACATGTAGCCAGCAGCATTCCCATTGCTGCTGGCTACATCTCCTTGCTGTCTTGGTGACACACTTGAGATGTTTGTGGGTTTTTTGGGGTTTTGTGTGTGGGGGTGTGTGTGTGTTTGTTTGTTTTTAATAAAAGTCTGTATCTCTATAGTGACACAAAGTGGCCAAGTGCCATGGATATGTCTTGTGGTACTCTCTAAATAACTTCTTCCTACACTAGAATACTCTAGTCTCTAGAGGATGTGACAGCTTGTCCATGTAAGGAGAGGCACTGGTCTAACACACAGGGGCAGATGGTCACTAAACCTGATGCACAGCAGTGGATCCAGGTGTGCTGGCTGCTGTCAATCACCAGTGTCACTGACTGTCCCACTTTCAGAATAGTAATTCAACCATTTCTAGCTTTCTCAGAGCTCATACTGCAGGAAAACAAACTGTTTAGGGAACTGTGTAGAAGATAACAGTGTAAGAGGTGGTGATTCAGCTCTTTTTCTTCCAAAACAACACAGAATTTTACTAAGGTAAATTTCTCCACGCAAGACAATAATACACGTGTTTAACGTGTTCAGTATTTCTCTTGTTGCTGACATTCACCTCTTGCTAAATCGTTATGCAAACGATTCTGAACTAAGGGCTTCACAACTAAAATATGAATGAAAACAAGGCTATGTTTATTCTTTTGGCAAGTGCAAGCTCAGGTTATATTTAAAAGACATCAAAGTGGACTGCGTGGGAAAGGTGTAAACACCTTTAGATCAAAACCAGAGTGGGAACTTGTGCTGCTGCAAAAGTCTGTGGTGGGAATGCCTGTCTCTTGTAAATGCTGGGCAGGTATGCAGTGAAAAGGCTGTTCTGAGAGCCAAGAGGGATCTCCTGGGGCTGGTGCTGATGTTGAGTCTCAGCTGGGTTCTGTTCCTACTGGACATATCCTACCAAAAGGGGAAGGGGGGTACTTGGTATTTTAAGGCCAAGATCCAAAAAGGCTCCAAATGACTTGCATGCTAATAAAAATAATTCTAAAATGGACTCTCCTTTTCCTTCTCAAACAGTAGCAGGTCTCACACTTTTTGTGGGTTTGTGGACAATTTTGTCAATATAAGGAAAGGGGCTTTTTATTTACATATCTAGTTGTGATGTGGCAACTTTTAAAAAGTAATACATGTGTATTTTTTATGTCTAGAAATTATTTTTTAGAAGAAATTTTAATCTCTTGACAGAAGATACTTTTTTAAAAGTTTCTCTCTAGCCATAGGTGTCCAATCTCTGTTAATTGTATGTCTCCATGGGGAGAGGGTGAGCACAGCCCCCATCTGTCTCAGGGCTGGAAAGTCATGGTCTGTGTTTCCAGCTACTGCATGTCACTCCATGACTACCCCGTTCTTGTAGGAGATAAACTGTTGTGATTGCTAAACAAGCAGCTCCAATTTACAGTACAGGATGGAATTAGATGATAACTTGCTGTAAAAACTTGTAGGCTCACCATGCAGGCAAATGCTACTTTTGCCAGTAAAGGCACTATTTCCTTTCCTTGAGTTGAAATTATGCCCTTGTTCCATATATAATTCTTCTCATAAAAGAAAGTTTGGTGTTCCCAGTATGTGCTGGAACTCTTTGCAGTGTTGCAGTTGACTCCCTGTTTCTGTGAGTATAACAGTCCAGAGTGGCATGGCTCACCAGAGGCCAAGAAAGACCATTCCTGTGTTGCTGTGGAGCTGGGCAGACCTGAAAAACGTCTTGGCCAAAGGCAGGATCAGCACAGCCTCTCATTTCTGAAGGATGCTTTTCCTGGATGCTAGAAACTTTACATTTTCCCACAGCAAGCTCTAGCTGTTCTTCTTCCCCTTCACCTTTCAGATGGTTTATCTCATGCCTGAACCACATCTTCTCAGCTGTACAATAAACTCATCACTTCCTACACTCTTCTGAATATTATGGACATTAGAAAGTAGATTATTTCTTTCCTCCAAGCCACAGACTTTGCATATCCATAACTGTTTTAATGAGTTCCCCAGTTTTCATTTCTTTAGATTAAATAATCTCATCATCTTCCTTCTTTTCCTTGATTGAAAGGCCAGAAAACAGTCCCAACACTTTTCTTGTTCCCTGTGTTCTTTCCATTCTCATATTTTGTCAGGTGCAGTGCCTAGCCCTGGCATGAGGAAGATGGGACTTTGGAGCAGGGCTGTGTGCACTGGATGTGTGGCTTCATGAGCAGTAGAGGTTTCTAGCTCAGTCTATTTATGCCAGTGCTGTGTTTGACTCTGCAACACCGTGGTGCAACTGGCTCCTGGTTTCCCTGGTGACCCATCCACCTGCAGGTCCTTCTCTGCATAGCTTCTGCCTGGACAAGTTATTTTGCTCCCTTAGCTGTGAACCTGACTCTTCCTGCCTGACAGAAGCATCTTTCAATTTTCTGTATTGAATTTCACCCCCCCCCTCCCAGAGCATTTCTGCAAGCAGTCAAAAAAGTTTTAAAGTCCAAATCTGTTGTCCAAGATGCTGACAGTCTCATCTGTCTTGCCTCCTGCCTTGTGGTGCCTTGAAAGGCTATGGTCTCTTTTCTTCTACCTGTTTGTGTTTTCCTATCCTGGTGCAAAGCCCAGACAGCAACCTAAAGCCTGAACACAGCTTATGAGTGTCAAGCCAATCAATACTGATCTTGCTGCCATTTATTTTGGCAAGTAATGGCTGGAAATGATCAGGACTCAGCAGTCTCTCTCTTAATGCATCCAAAAGCCCAAACCTCATGAGCAGCAGGACCTGAACAGTCCAGCACTGGCATGTAAAATCCCAATATCAATAGTAAAACCCTGTAATCATAAACTGAGTGACAGATCACTAATACCAAAACTAGATATGCATTTTGATTTGAGCAGGCAGTCTAGAAACCAGCTTTCACTTTGCAGACATGTGAAACTCTGACATTTATTCTTTTCAATCTATTGCATGAAATTAATACAACTTCTTTTTAAAAAGAATTACAGGCTAGCTTTTTCCTCTTTCCCTTCTCCTGCCAGGCTTAGGGAGAGTGTGCCATGTAGTTCATGTAAGATATTCACCCTGAACACACAAGCTGGGCTTGAAGGATCTGCCTGTGTCACACCGTACCCTGCTGAGCCACTGCTGTGAGTTTCACTGTTTCCACTGGAGCTTGGTGGTGGATAATTCACTGGGAGCAGCTGTAGCTCCAAGAAGCCCTGAGTGCGACTCAGACTCCCAAGCACTCATGACAGTATTTTTCCTCAGTTAAACAAGTGTTTTTGTTGGATTTTGTGGTTTTATATTTTGCTATTTTAGTACCAGAATGAGCTACTTTGCCGGGGCACTTACTACTTGTTACAGGGATATTTTGGTAAGATGTGTGTTGTTTTAAGGAGATTTGTATAGTTTGGATAATTATGAGCAGTGGTACAGGTCCTTGCAAAGACTCAGGGGGACAGTTCAGAAAAGTTAAGGCTAAAGGGTGACTCCAGCAGGTGTGACCTGAGTCTTACACAGCTCTCTTGCTCATTGCTGTTTCACCAGCTATGCAGGTCTGCTGGTAACCTCACAAACAGTGTCCTCAAAAGGGAATAACAATTTACAGCAGACTCTCATCAGGTGGTAGAGGACAGTGAGCTGTGATCTTGGTCTCTCCTTCTGCCTTTTGCAAGCTAGCATCTTTTCCTGAGCACTGTCTGTATTTTATCCTTACATTCAAACTCTATATTCTTCTGTTTTCTGTCTTCTCCTTTGAGAGTTCATTAATAAAAAACCCTCCTAATAATTTCTTCTGTAACTCTATAACTGGAAATGCAAGTGTAAATGGAAAGGTAAAGTTTCTTCCTGTTACTTATTAGAAAATGGAGCACATTTTGTAGTCTCAGAGAGATTACAGTCATATTTCTTGCCACTTTTTTCTAATCTGCTTTTTCAATTAACAAATTCCTTGGAGGAAAACTTTTCAATTCAGCCACCAGAGTAGCCAGAGTTGTTTTATATGCTGTTTCTCTTTTAATTACTCAAGCTTGCATCAGGAAGGACAACGAACAAGGTTTGTATGAGTGTCTGTTCACAGCCCATCAAGGAATACAGCAAAATGCAGGCTGCCCAACTGCTGGCTCAGCCAAAGTCCAGGGCTGTTGTACTGCTCAACTCCACGTATTTTTATCTGCTCGTGTTTCAGGCTTTCTTTGTGTGCAAGAGTTTAGATCTAAAATGTTACTTTGAAAGTCTGCATGTGAGAGAAGGAAGGAAAGATCGTAATATAAGGCCAAAGAGACTAGAGTGTGCCTGGACTGTTGTGGTCCAGTCGTTCTTTCCATTTGTCTCAAGGCTATAGATTGATGACACCATTTTATTATTACTATTATTATTTTCTCTTACTGAAGCATTTGATTAAGCCCATAAACTGCATGAGTCTGTAAATATGAAGAGACTTGGCATTTGATGCCTTCTGCCACATCAGCCAGGTTGCTGGTTTCTGTTTTCTTCTTCACGTTTCTGTTCCTAAACAATCTTTCTGTATGCTCCCTGTGTCAGGATTATTTTGAGGTCATAGCAATCCTTTCCATGTCAGTCCAGGATCTACTCTTGCTGAGGGAATTCATGACAATATTTTCCTTGCCTTGCAGAACTATAGTAGAGGAAGGAGATAGAGATCATAGATGGGTGTCAGGCCTGGCTCTTGGTGTTTTTTTCTCCAGAGTTGTGGAAATGATGTGACATTCAGGGGCTTTTTCAGAGTTGTGTGGTTGTGAGAAGTGATTGTTCCTACCTGAAACTCCACTTGTGAGCACCATGGCAAGGTGTGAGCTTCCTAGCCCAGGGCAGGAGCAAGTCTGACAATGAAAGCCAGGCTGTGCTGAGATCAAGTGAGGGACTCTGGGTTGGTAACACAGGTCTAGGATGGGAAAAGGGAGGAGGCAGAGGACTCAGTGCATGGGTATGACTTTAGGAGTTTTGGTTTGGATAAATGCTGTAATGAAAGTGGGCAATGGCTTTGGGGATGCTTTTGGACAGATGGGAATGGTGGGAAAAAATATGAACTTGGGTGGGAGGCCTTGGAACTGACAGCTTGGTCAATAGCAGAGCACGCTGCAGTTTTGAACCCTTGTTTTACTCTGCTCTGACACTCTCTGCTATACATATATAATGTGGAAGCAGAAAACCTTTATATTCAACCCACAGAAAAGACAGATGTTTCCTCATGGTAAACATCCTTTGAGATGACAGATATTGCAAAGCACACCTTTTAAAAGAATTCAATTGGGTGCCAATGCCAATTAGCTCTAATGAAATAAGTTTAGTGTGGATGTTTTCCATGGGAAGTGAGCAGTAGGTGCTGCAATGTGCAGTGTGAATGGCAGTATCCTGTATTGCAGGGCCTCACCGTGAGGGGGTCAGAGATGTAATTGTTTGCAGCTGTTCCAGGCATGTTTCCACTGTCAGTGTAAATACTGGGATGAGCGCACCAGCCGGCTAGACTCTGGGCTGACCTCGGCAGCTTTTGGAAATTCAGGATGTGCCATTCCTAAAAGGCTCTTAATTTTCCCACCCCACCCTGATTGAAAAATTCTTTATTTGGCCAAAATGTGACGAGTTTGGAGAGAGCAAAGAGTCCAGTTCAGTTCCTGTTGAGAGCAGTAACCGATCTCAGCCAGGGCAGGAGCTGGCTGACAGTGGGTGACAGCATCCTGCTGCATTAAATCAGTCCTGGCATGTAGAAATCCAGGGCAGTGTCTCCTGTATCCATGAATTTTCTTTAAAACTTTGGAATCAGATTCTGTTCTAGTGCTGGTGTAAGGACTAGCCAATTCGGCAACAATTCCCTTTATGCTGTCTTAAGGCGTGGTTCATGGCACAGGTCTGCAACAACAGCAGGGAAAAACGAGCAAAACCCACAAACAAACAAACCCAAAAAAACCAAAAGCAGCAAAAGGGGTCTAAGGTGAAGCATTCCAGCTCCTGCACAGTGAATGCATATAGGTTATAGGAACCATATCCTTTGATTAATTTAAAGAATATTGTAGCTTATTTCCTGTGTAAAGAAAAAAATATTTTAAGAAAGAGCAAAGAACAAAAAGGATTTTATTGTAAAGAAAATAGTTTGAAATGAGCCTGGACATGGCAGCATCGACAAAGCTGGTGTTTGCTAGCTGTAGTAATCACATCTTAGGCACAAATGGGTGACAGAGGAAAAGCTGCAGTCAGTGCAGTTGATAATTCCTAAGGCTTATCACTGGAGTTGTTAATTTCTTGCTGTTTTTATAAATTGGTTAATTCTAGGCTTGTATGTGCACACAATATGGATTTGTGTTAGATGAGCTTTCTGAAAAGTTATTTATCCAGAGAAAAACAAATGGGTCAACTCTTGAGACAGGTTACTGAGACCAATTAGATCGCTGGGGTCATCTCCATGGATTGCAGCAGATGCTCCTAAATCTGTTGGAGCCTTTGCATGCTAAGGTTTTAAACACCTGCAATCCTGGAGGTGTCTGCAGGAGCCTCTTAAAAACTCCTTCTTACTCTATTTCTGCTGTTGGGGTGGAGAGGTCTGGCAGCACTCACACATCCTTTCAGTGCAGCCTGGGGATGTTAGCATGTTAGGGAGCCCTGGGAGCATGAGCCAGGGCTGCTGCATGTGGGTGCTTACTGCTACTGCCTACACTGAACATGCTGCTTCTCAGCCCTGCCTCTTATTCTGAGGACTTGACCTCTAGAAATCATATTGTACCTGTACAAGAGTTAAAATGCACGAAAAAGGGTTATACAGTGCTATTGAACAATGTGTTTTATCCACAGTAATAAATTATGGCCATAGGGCCCAGCCTGGGTGAAAAGAGACCTGGTGCATGTTCACTTTTAAACCTGATTTCTGTTCTCTACTACACCATACAACAGGAACAAGCAATTCTGTATGAACACACCTGCCAGTTAACACCTCTGATATTACTGTCCCACTGTGCTAATGAGGAAGAGAATGTAAGATTTTATACCTCATTTTCACCATGTGCAAGCTTTTATTTGTGCAATAGGAACTCCATTTGAACAATGTGCTTCCACGCGTGCTGCTGCCCTAATGCTTTCAAGTAGCAACTCCTTTGGTATGGGCACAGGCAAATTGGCACTTCTTACAGGTTCCTCCTCTCCATTTATCACCAGTTTGTGTGGAAATATGTTCAGTTGTCTATACTCAAAGTAGAATTTTCAATGAAAAGGTAAATTTATTTCCCATAGTTAAATTATTCCTTTGTGATATGAAAGATCTTGCTGTTTGCTGTGAGGTACAGAATAAGCTTCTTGCTAGCATTTCAGGACGGAGGGAACCAGGAAATGTTGGTGAGTCTTGCTGCAAGTCAGAGGAACTTGGCATCACACTCTCCTACATGGGAATGGAATTCTTCCCTACTTGCTGCTGGAGTAGTCCTTAAACAAATAAATAAGAGGACTAGTCAGACTGAAACTAATTCTCCACCCTGGTGTGGAATCTGCTGGGATTTGAAGCTGCTGGTCAGATGATTTCTGTTAGCCCTCCTTAAAACCCTGGTTACCAGTGAGAGAGCTGTGTTGGATGGAAGTTGGGGTGTAGATGTAACCTTGGTGAAAGAGGATGGTGCCGGCTTCTCTGAAGGCAGCTAACATGAGAGCTTCCAATTCAGGCAGCAGAGGAAGAACAGGATGGGCAGGAGGCCTCTGTCCTGCACCTGCCTGGGCTGTCACCAGGCTTATGACAAAAGATGATCTGAAACCTTTACAAAGTCAGGGTGCCTCCCACCAACTCCACACGGGTCATCACGAGGTTGTTCAAGGTGAGCAGGGTGTGCTCCAGTGGTGTCCTTCACCTTGCATCAGAAGGGTGTTACAGAGGGTGCTAGTTGAGCTCAGAGCCATCAGAGCACCTCTCCTTGGTAGTGCCATGCTCCTCACACCACTGACACCAGTTTTAGGGAAAATAATCTGTCCATTGATTAACTATTTCCAAAGGGCCTCTTGAAAAGGTGCATGAAATACACCGAAGAAGTAATTTAGATGGTGATCATTGAGGTTCTCTACAGGGGAGCAGAGAGGAGCTGCCCCATGTCCTGGGTGCTGCCCAGGAACAGTGTGCAGGGTGCCTTTGGTGTGCAGCACCTCTGGGTCCCTGAGTGCGACCCCGTAACCTGCTCCCCCAGCAAGGCATGGAGCACCTGTGGACTGGGCAAGACCCAAGGAGTCAGGAGACTCCTGAAAATCCTGAGAAACACTGATGTTGTGCAGCACAGACTTGCATACTCCTCTGGCTTTTGCTTGTGTTTGGGCTACAAGGTTTGATGGCAGCAACCTGATATTTCTTTGCCTGTTTTTTAGGTGGGTGTGAGTTTCTGCCCCTTGGGAGAGGTGCACTTGTCCCTTATGCGTGTGGCACAGCCAGACATTTGGTTTGTTTTGTACTCTGTATTTGCATGTCAATTCAGGGATGTCTGCAAACACAGAACCCATTTAAAACAATGTACATCCTTTATGAGAATCATATCATAGATTCTCTCTTTCTAATATAATTTGCAACTAAAAATAATTTATATATTGTCAGCCAAAATGCAAGTCATTGCTAGAATATGGATAGAATACTAGAAAAGCATACATGCATGCTTTAAAAAACTCCTTTTCCCTCAAAATTTGAGCCAAGATGAAAATTAATTTACCATCTTAATATTTCAGTATCTCTTGAGTAGAGATGTTTTATTTTCAAAATTCTGTGTCACTGGATAATCAAATTTCATTTTTAGATCACGCTACAGCTTTTTAAAGTTGTAAAATAGAAATTAGTGAAATATGCTGGCTTTTACAAAGATATGTTGTCTGTGAGGATGAAGTAAAAATATAGTGGAAAAAAATGTATATTGGGCTGCTTCTTAATGCAGTCTCTGCCACAGCTGATTTCCAAGCATGTTGGCAATCTTCACTTTAAAGAATTTTAGTAATTCAGTATCACTCCAAAAAAAAATTTTAAGCCAATTTTACTAAAATACTATCTTGACAAATTCACAAGAAGGAAAAGGTTACACAGTGTTGTGGTTTAACTCCAGCTGAAGCTGGGACACACAACCCAGTAAGAATTCATTCCTTGGTTATACATTGCTTCGTTCATATTTTTCATAGAAACAGATGAAACTTAAATTCCAGAGCATGATGTGAATGAAAGCAATAGTCTAGTCACAAAAGTTTGTTGGTTTTTTTTTTCCCCGCCTGTCTCTCTTTTTCCAATCGATGTTTATTTGTATTGCTGTCTGAATTGGTTTTGGACACTGACCTTATGATGTTTCCCTAACTTGAGACCTGCAAAGTGAAAGACAGTTTCCTTAAACCCCAGAAGGAAACAAATTAGATGGGACCGGGTATTTAGCTCACATTGTGCAACAAAACTGAAGGGAAAAGTCTTTGGCTTAGCTCCAGGCCAGCTGTGGCTCCTCAGATGTATCTGACTCAGAGCATATCAGACAGTTCGTGCTGGAATACACGGTGACGGAGTGGTTTGGGAAAGGCTTCCAACTTGTGTTTGAGCAGGCAGGGAGAAGAAAAACAGTGCAAAGCCACGGCATTTCTTCTGTAATTGGAAATAACCTGTGTGGTGGGGGACCCACAGGTTAAAAACACGTAATTACAGCACTGAACAGTTACAGTTTGTGCCTGAGTTGCACCGGCCAAAGCTTCCGGACTCATGTCAGGAGCCGGGCTGTTGAAGTGGCTGGAGGCCACAGTCTGTTGTGCTTCCATTTGGAGCTTGCTGAAGCCATCCCTAAAAATAGATACCTGCCTGTGAGTCACAAATGACCAGTCTGAAAAGAAATTAGATTAGTAGCCCTGAACTTTCAGTATGTTGGGAGCCTTCCCCAGTATGTGTTTCGGGGAGAGGGTCCTTGTTACACATGAGTACCCATGGGCTTGGCAACACCCTGGGCTGGGGGCTGTCTGGGTTGCTGGGTGCTCTGATTTCTCCCTGCTAAGTTGTTTTTGTCCTATCATTGAGTTTAATTCCAAAAGAGCAAATACTCAGGGTTGTACACGAGAAGCCAAATTCCTGCTCGTGGTTATTGCCTGTGTACCATGAACATTTAGCATCGCTCCTTCCCTGTGTGATGGATATGGCAGTAAGAATTCGGAGGAAAAATCCTCATAAATTACTTTTGGCATATGCTGCCTCCTCACCCTTAAGAATGCTGCCTAAAATGCTGTTTTTCCAAAAAATCCGAGTGTTTTTTTGCATAGAAAATTGAAGGTCTTAAAGTTCATCTCTGTTGCTCCATGTCATACTGTGTCTTTTTAGCAGAGGATCCAAGAGTGAGACTCCTTCATTTGGCACATTAGGTTGATGGAACTGATGGGTGTGAATAGTATTTGCTTTTAATTTGTTCCACCTCATTAAAGAGACAGTGAAAGGGTTGAATGGCTTGCCTCTCTCAGGTGTATGATTTGTTCCACACAGTACCCCTCTCTTGACATTGGCTGTAATAGTGACTAGAAAGGGGAAGTTCAACTGCTGGAGTCACTACACCAGTTGTTGGGGGAAAAAAGTTAGTATGGAAAATATTTAGCCCTGAGCCTCAGAGCTGTGGAAACAAGTTGTCTGTTTCTTTAGGAAAACAAGAGCTTTCAAAGAACAAACAGGAGATTTCCAACACCCTCCTGTTCTGATAAATAAAAATATTTGCAACAGTGTTTTTCAGATTCCCTGCTTATGTAGTTACCCTGCTGACAGAGGGGGCCAGGCCCATATTCTCAGGGTCACCTGTGTCCCACCTTACTGGTGCAGCAGCATCCAGGCACACTTTGCAGAGTGCTCCACTGGCTCAAACCTTGGTGCTGTGATTTCTGCATGGGGTTTTCCAGGGATTCCCAGAGGAGACCTGCACTTATGAGTCAGATTTGGGGTGACAGGCTTTGGTTCATCTGAATTCTGGACATCATTCAAAACAGCATGTAGCTTAGCCACTCAGATTGGTTTTTCTTTTCCTTTTTTGGTTTGTATGACATTCATATTCAAGTTCTTCCTATCAGAGCTATTGGTGCATTTCTGAAATCAGTGTATTCAGAGACAATTTCTTTAGTTTGAGTACCATAATGCATGTGTTTTCCCATCACTGTATTAAAGCACTGGATAAATACATGACTATTTTGTAAGAATTCGATTCTGTTTCCTTAAGTTGTTGTAAGGATCTTCCATTAACCTTCATATGCAAAGCAAGTCTGTAGCTGGAATTCATATTAAAGGAAACATCCAGCAGCATAATCCATTTCACCTCTGCAACTGTGTTTACCATTTTTAATAATAGTGGTTACTTATCTGTGGTTCAGTTTTGCAGTTCCCCACATATGTTAAGCATACAATTTCCTGTTATATTTTAGTTGGCAAAAATAGAACTGACATTTTTCACACAACTTGTTTTTTTATTTGCTGATATCTGTATAAAAGACTAGGTTTACTGACAGTGTTTCAGAAGGACATCCAGCTTCCCCCAGACCTGAAGCCTATAGAAGTTTAAAGTGCTGAGGAAAGACTGACACCCTTCCCTTGGGCTGGCACCTTCAGCACTGTTAATAAGGCCCTACTGACTGTGGGGAAAGACAGCAAGAAGCAGGATTTTCCCACTTCACTGAGCTAACTGTGGGCAGCACCTCAGAAATTACCACAAATACTTAATTAGATGAGTAGGTCCCCTCTGACTGTCCCACCTTACAGAAATAAGTTTGCCTCTGGACTTCTGAGGTCACTGTTGCAGGTTTTGAACACAGGCTGTGGGAAGCACAGGATTGTTTTTTGTCTCCTGAACACTGAGAAAGGGTGGGTTTGGACTTCCAAAAGTCCAGATGCTGTCTCTGAGAGCTGTGAGAGAAGGAAGTGAAGGCAGGGACAGACAGCAGCCTGGGCAGGAGCCTCTTGCAAGGGAAAGTGGGACAGGATGGAGAATGTAGAGAAGAGGTACAGCCGAAGCTGCTTCCCATCCTATTCACAGCATGGCCCTTCTGCCTGAGCTTGGTCTGAGGTTTGGTATTGCAAGGAAAAATTCCAGACACATTACTCATTTATGTTAAAGTCTGTTGACCTGATACTGTAAGCTGGGAAAACAGACTTGAAACAAAGAGGCCAGACATGAGCGAAGAGAATGGTAATGACTTTACAGTAAATGGTGTCGTTCTGAGGAGGTTAATAATATGCTCATATTTTACTGAATGTATTAAAACTCTTAGTTAAATATTGTATGTTACTGGAAGGGAAATAAAATTTTATTTTAAGTGGGAGCATTTTAATTTTATCACATTTCCTTTGATTTCCTTGAAGTCTCCAAAACTGATTTTACAGGATTTTCAAAGTTGATAGCATATATGTAGTTTTTCTAGGTTTGCTGCTGAAAAAAAGAAAGCAAGGCTTCAAAATTAACATGGTTAAAACCTAAGCCCTGCCAAAACTTACACATGTGCAGTTGAAAGCCTGCAAGTATTCTCCATGCACCAATTCAAACTACTCACATGAGTAAAGTTAAGAGCTTAATTGCATGCAGGTATTGTTTCCTCAAAATTAGGTAATTTGGTTTCTGAGACTGTGAAGACCTGGTGTTATGCAGCTCCCATGACCCCTGAAATAAGAAAGCATTGTAAAGACTGCATTAAATGACTTCTTTTGTTCAAATATTGCTGAGACAAATGCTCCCCTCCCCACTCTGATTGATATAATCTGAGCGTTACATCATTTCATCTAAAAGAGCTGCAGGTTTATAAACTTCTTTGTGCAGAGCCATATGAAATGAAAACTAATGAGGTTCAAAAGGTTTCTGAACATTTTTTAAAAAGTTTCATTTCAGTTTCCCATCTGGAAACTACCAGAATTGAGGGGGGAAGGGCTCTTCATTTTTTTCCACAAGATCCTTTTGAGATCTTTTGTTACTGTGAATTCGCCCTCCAGAACCCACAGAGAGTCTATTCCCAGATGTTTTCCCACACGCCTTTTGGAACAGACCCCCGGGAGTTTTCCCATCCGCCTTCCCCATGGTCTCTGCCATGACACAGGTTACTGCAGGGGCTGAATCCCATCTCATGGATGGGACTGAGCTGTAGTTACAGCTTTTTGCAGCACCAGCTCTCTGGCGGTGGTGGGCTGTGCCTGCCTGTGCTGTGGGCAGGGCTGTGTGGAAGCAGCAGTGGCTCCTGGTTCCAGCCACCAACCTGCCAATGTTGTTCACCCTCCTTCCTCAGGCCCCAAGGGTCTCTGTATCCATTCCTGTAGATATGCCTTCTTTCCTTGCTTGTTCCTTGGGTTCACATCCTTTATAAAACCTCAGGGTTGGGCCTCTTGCATTAGTTTCAACTGAGACCACATTTATCTCTTTCCTATAAAGTGATTTTTCCCTGTAAGCAGTTGTGAGTCCAGTTAGAGATGACCTTCTTTCCTGAGTGATACTGTCAACTGTTCTTTAATTCTCATGCGTTGTCTCCTGATGAAAAGCATTTCTCAGACACCTCATCAGGCCAATGTCTGTCCTTTCCTCACGGGACAGAAGCCCTCTGACGACAGGGCTCTCCCATTTCAGACTAAATTAATTACTCGACTTAACATCTGCTGGCTCCCTGGAGCAGTTAACTTTTAATATCTCTCCCCAGTTTCTGTAAGATGGCTGGTTTTGTATCACAGTTCTGGCTCCTGGGAGCCATCTTTCAGTTGCAACACCCAGTACTCTCAAAGCTTTTAACAGAAGTTGCTTGTGATTTACTAGTGACAGAATCCCCAACTTAAGCAAAGATCCTTTTAGGTGTGTATTTTCAAGGTTAAATATTGATTTTTGGGGTAGCCAGTTTTGGCCCCCAAACTTATGCTGTCTTGTGAATTTTTGGAGTTCAGTAACAGGAGTTCATCCTCCAGGGTTCTTGGCATTATCCTAGGAAAAGCTGTTTAAAGTCTTGAAGCAAACAAAATGCTTTCCCTTCCCCTTGCAGCCTTTCCTTCTCTGTGTGGACTTTCACACAGATAGCGTATGCTGAGGCTGGAGGTGGGAAGTACCCAGGAGGGGCAGGGAGTACCACAGAGATGAGTATTTTTCCTAGCCCACCCATGGTGGAGGGAAGCTCTCTCCTTGCTGCCTTTCTCTCTGCCAAAGAGGAGCGTGTTTCTGCCTGCTTCTACACACTGGCAAATACAGAGAAATGCCCCAGCTAAAGAGCAATACCCTGACTGCCCACTTTGCCGGTGTTGGTGCTGCTGAGAGCCAGAGTCGCAGCCGCCTTGTGAGATGGGATCAGGGCATGTACAGCAGTGGCTTGTGGGTAAGGGAAGATAACAGACCATCCCAAAACACAGCTCTGCCTCCTCCCTGGGGGCAGCAGCACTAGCCAGGCTATGTGGCTCTGGGCTGCACTATCTCTTCCCTAAAGCTGTAAAATTCCCTTTTCCTTGACTGTGCATACTCCCCAGCTCCAATGAAGAATCAGTCTCTTGAAGTTAGTGTATCTGCAAGAGTGTGACAGCACTTGTGGGTGGCCAGTCTCCTCCTTCCAGTCCTGCTCCATACGAGTGAGCCTGACTTACCCATCCTCTGCCTATGTCTTCCCCAGCTATAGTCTGGCATCTGCCTTTTTCTCCTCCTCCTATTGCAGTTCACGTCTCATTGTTCTTACAAATCTCCAAGTTATTTAAATCATCTACATTTAGCATGTATGGCTCCTGATACTTGATATACCTGTTAGCTCCTTGTCATCCACAGACAGCTGTCAAATTCACATATTCCACCAATAAATAACACAGAATAAGTAATGTCACTGATAAATAGGGTGAATGGCATTCACCTCAGTGCTGATGCCAGGGGAGCTGAACTGATCCTGCTTGCTGACTTGCTGCAGCACCCCCTTAATGACTTGCTGCTTCTGGGATGTCAGCTGGGTTTATATTCACCTTTATTGTACTAATAACTAGACAATAGTTCTTTGCTTTCTGTGAGCCACCTCTGTGTCAGAGATTTTGTTAAAACCTGACAAATGACTGCTATTCTGCCACAGAAGTCTTCATTTTCACTATCTGTGCTCAGCAACTGCTAAGCTGAAAAAGAGTAATCATTGGAGTAATAGGTCCAAAACACAGAGTTAGTGTTTGCTACATCAGTAAAGACTGCAAACAAGAGCCATAGGTGACTCACTACAACACTTTGGTGTGATGTGTTTCCAGAGGTTTGGCAGCCAGCAGAGCACTGTAGATGGCTCAATATATGACTGCAAAGGAAAATAAATTAAGTAGCAGGAAACCAAGGAGAGGCTTGAGCAAGATGCTGATAAAATTACAGCAGAAATGAAACCCAAGCACTCTCTGAAGAGCTGAGTAACACGTATGGTAGAACTGTTAATGTACCTGACACAATACTTTTAAAGGCAAAATCCTGTTCATTTCCTCTATTAGATTTGTTTCATAGCAAACAGGACATGTTGTCAGGACAGAGCATTTAAGGCAATGCAAGATGTGCTGGCGAGTGGCCAGTAGCTGCCTTTCCTCCTGGCTGGCCCTGGCTGGGGGTGAGGAGCTGGTGGCTGGCAGAATGCTCTCTGTGATGTAAGCACCTGCAGGCAGGGCTGCCAGCTATGGCTCCTGCAGGACACTGGGGTCCCAAGGAGGCCTGCTGGCCTTCACCCCACTTGGAAACAGCCTGAGCCTGCTGGACTGGCCAAGGGGCCAGCCAGCTGCTGCACCCAGCCAGTCAGGACCATGTAGGATGTCTGAGCAGTGATTTAGAGAACAGCTGTGCAGTTGCCTGGCTTCTCCCTTTGTCTGGCAAAACCTCTCTGCAGCTCTTGAGAGAGGTTTTCTTCCCTTTTTCTCTCATTTTCCTTTCTCTCCTCCTTTCCTCCTGGGTTACCGTGCTCTTCCTTTTCTTGCCTGTGGCTCCCCTTTGCTCTGGATTGCATTGGGCCCCATGCACTGGCTGTCTCCCTGCCCTCTGTGGCAGACCCCATGGTGGTTTCTCCCCAGTTTGGGTTCTGTGCCACTTCAGGGAGATCTGGGGAGCAGCAGAAGAGAGGGATAGCACAGGCCCATGGTCACTGCTCTCCTCAAGTGTCACACATCAGATATATGTTTGTTAGCCATGGTATCACCAGCACAGCTCTTTTGCTGGGCTGTGATTTCACAGGCTGCAGTTTCACAGTGAATCATGTTTGAGCATGTAATTGCTTTATCTTGTAGTAACAAATCAGGTTGGACAATGAAACCCAAATGATAAAGTGCCTAATAAAGAAAAGTGAAATATCAGATTCTGTTACATATTTGGCTTTATTAAGTTAAGAAGCAGCAGAATTAAGGCATCTATTCTCACTGCTGGTATTTTTTTTTTCCAATCAAAGCTGGAAAGTCAGACCACTGGTACTGTCAGAGCAGGTATTACTGTCACTGGGGAGAGAGAAG
Organism: Phylloscopus whistleri; assembly: GCA_017589585.1. NCBI lineage: Eukaryota > Metazoa > Chordata > Aves > Passeriformes > Phylloscopidae > Phylloscopus > Phylloscopus whistleri. Next base: position 586,122 of record JADMLD010001292.1, read on the forward strand.
GAGAAAAAAACCCCCAAAGTAAACAAACAAAAAACAAACCCAAAAACCCCAAACCAAAACAAACAAAAAAACCCCCAAAACAAAACCAAACCAGAGTTTGGGACTGTTATCTCAGCAGCAGATTGTATCTGTCCTGAGACAGAAGTGACAGAGAAGGGCGTGTAGCCCTGCCCTCATGTGAGCCTCTCGTGTGTGACCGCGAACCCATCACAAACAGATGGAGAACAAGTTAACAGCAGTACTGTCCAGTGAGGCCGTTTGATTGAAGTACAGATGGTTGTAGTGACAACATATTCCCATGTTATTTTATTCTTGATGCAAAATAGCTCTCTAGAATTTGCTGCTCTGAAATTTTGCCCTCCAGAATTAATCCCAAAGTACTCCAGAATGAGCCAGAGCAAGGCAGTCACTACTCCCAGCTATCTTCAGTTGTGGGTACTGCAGGCAAAGCTGGGGCAGCACCTGCTGCTCCTGGTGCCTGAGCCCAAGTGCTCAGCCCTGGGCACCACTGCATAAATGCTCACCATGGGGTTGTGCAAAATGCCTGAAGGTAGAGGTTAAACCCACGTGGGGAACTGTGAGCACAAGTGACTCTTCTGCTTTATTTTCTAAACAGCATCATTTAGAGGAGGTGTCCCTTGTTTCTCTAGGAAATTGTGTCTTCAGGCATGGAGTTGGGTTTGTTGTTTTTGTGGGTTTTTTTTTTTTGAGGGCAGGCAAATATTGTGAGCATTCATTCTAAATCCGCTGGGCTTATTTTTAGACATGGGGCATTAATGAAACAAAAATATTTTTCGGATGCATGAAAACACTCTTCCTCTTAAATGATATGCAATGTACTAATGTCAATTAATACCATAAAGGAAAATAAAAAACAGCAAATAGCATTTCTAATTGGTCTTGTGGATACTTGAATATGAGATGGAATTAAGTGCTCTGGAATATTTTTAAAGGATGATGCTGCTGTTTTCTGATGGTACTTTATATTTGTCCACAATGACTTGTTTGTCTGTTTGGCAAAACCACATCTAATGGCCTGTGAGTCAAGCCCTCTGGTAGAGCTGCAATATTTCCTGAAAGTGCACACATGAGGAGTCTCCCAGGGACTCTGCGCTCCATGTTTTCTCAGAAAACAAGCTCTACCAGTGCGACGTTTGAAGAAGAAAAATTCTCAGGTTAAAATAAGGCTCTTTTCCTGTCCTTGGAGGGTAGGTCCTTCCCCTGTCATGTTTTTGAGTCTGGTGCCTCCTGTATTGCAGCCTCTAGCCCATGTCTCTGCGTCTTCAGGCAAGCCACCATTTCTCCATCACCACTGAGACTTCAGGGTGCTCCCTGTTCCTTCCAGGAGGTATGCCAAGCCCTCAGGGTGTTGAATCATCTCTCTTCTCTGTCATGCTCCTTCTCCAAGTTGTGGGGGCCCCGAGCTCTCTGAGGAGGGACAACTCCCCTCTCCTCACAGAGGATCTGAAGTGCAAGAGTGAGGGCAAAGCAAATTGGCAGCTCCCCTCCATTACCTCTATGTCCAGCTGGGACAGGTGGAGAGAAAATAGACAAAACAGAGCTGGGCCACTAAATTTCATTATGTGGATTACCCCCTCTTTTGCAGAACGACTGTTTAATGCATTTTTAGAGCTGAATTTTGGAGCTTCCCTGACGTTAGGGCGTAGAAAAGTGATAGGAGTGAAGATGACAGCATGGTATTGCCATGGCTGTTGTGTTGTCTCTTGTATGTTGCCCCTTTGTAGTGAGAGATCTTGGCATTTGTATTTGGGGGTGGGGGATAAATACAAATTGTTGTCAGTCTACTGTAGAAACTTGAAACTACTTAGCAATATCCGGCTGCACGAGGTTGTTTCTTTGCAAGTTTATTTACATTTGTTTTACAGTCAGAAGCATGAGGAAGTGCACTGTGGAAGGCAACTAGAGCAGCTCTCAATCTGCTGGTACTGGTTGAAGTGCCTAGACAGTAAAATTGCATTTCTATTTTTTCTCTAAATAATTGAAAGGGGGAAAACCCTAACATCTTTGTCTGCAAAGACTTTGTTTATATGAAGGAAAGTTTACACAGCTTGTAGAGAATTAATTTGTAGGAAATGAAACCTCTGTATCTTCTTCATCTTATATACATGGTCACCATCTCATTCCAAATCACACCACCACTTGGGTTAAAACTTTAGGGTTATGAGGAAGATTTCAGGTTTCAGAAAGAAATGCTTTTAATCTTAGATTGAGAAAAAGCTGGAAATAAGAAATGAAAAAAGTAGAAAGAAGAAATGTTTAATCTTACTTTATAGACTTTTTAGAGGAGCTTGACTTAATTAATCAGTAAGTCCAATTTGCTCTACTCCTTGTTGTGGGACACAATTAATATTGGTGCCACCAGGTGCAGCTGGAGCCCATTTTGTGCTGGTCTTGCTGTGGCAAAGGTGGGCAAGGGCTACACTGGTCTCAGCTGCTGACTCTGGGACATGGATGCTGTAAGGATGCTTAGCTGTGCTGGGCAGGAATGGGGGGCATGGCCAGTTTGTGGACACAGGAACTGGGAGAGGTTTCACAGTCACAGGAAAGCAGCATCAAAGTGATGGCCTGGGCTCTGTCTGCTGCCTCCCACCAGCTAGCAGAGGGTCAGGAGAAAGCCAAACTTTCCAGTCAAAACTGGAAAGGGAAACTTACAGTGTTTGAGGTCACTTTAAGAATGTAAAGAAGACAGACTTCTGAATGAACCTTTTATGTCCTCTGATCCTCTGCCTCTGCACATCCTGCTCCCGTGGGCAGTGGGAATGACAAAAGCCTGAACTATACTTGCAGTATTTTTAGTACAAGCTGCAGCAAGAGGTGCTGGACATTTTCTGGGAGAGTACATTTCCATGGGCCTTCAAAAACATTTGTTTTTATCCATAAGGCTTGGGTAGATGCCAGCTCTCATCTCAAGTCTCTGTGTAGGTGCAGCAGTTAGCTGAAACAGGTATGCTCATGTTCATGGAAGGTACTTGTCACAAATGAACACAGTACCTGAACTAAAACTGCATCCAAGGGCACTTGGAATCTGTGGCCAGTGAAGATGTTTTGGTGAATGTGTGACCCTTCTCGAGGTGCAGAGGAGGAGTAAATGAATCCAAGGGTTCAGGTGCTTCACAGTCAGAAGTGGCTCTGCATGGCTTTGGGAAGCTGCTGGGCTGTAGGATGCTGTGAGGCCTTGGCACCCCACGCTGATGCCATGTGGGACTCTGAGCATGGCCAGCTTGCCAGTAGCCTCCAGCCCTTCCATGGTGCCAAGTGAAACCTCCTGTTGTAGAAACTTGCTTCACACCTGGAAGTAAAACCCCAGTTGGGTTCATGTGATAAACAGGAAGGAAGCAGAAGTATCACTTCAGTGTTTTCAGTAGATTTCCCTCGTTTTCCCCAGGGAGTTTAAGTACTTCCTTGGACTTGGTTGGCCTCTGCAACTCTCCTGGCCTTCTTTGTTTAGCCTGGCACAGCTTGAAGTTTTCCACTGAACCATTACCAGGCACTCATGGTAGCATCCACTCCCACCCCCTCCATTTCCCTCCCATCCCCAAGTTGTGGATGTCTTTTAAAGCCAAAATAAGAGCAATGATAAATAAATAGTGCAATCCAGGACTCCTGTGAGAGAGAAGGATACAGACTCAGTAATAATAAAGGTCATAAACATAAAGGAAAGACAAACAGGAACTAATGGGGGGTACAGGTCGGGACACAGCAGGGGCTGGATGTGACCCGGACGTGGAACTGGCAGCCTCATTGCCTGCTGATGGCTCTCAGAGCTGGCAGCCTCTCATCCAGGTGGCAGCGGGTCGTGGTACTCTTGTTGCGTGCTCTGAGTGGTGGGGCCCCTGTGACAAAGAGAAGTCCGTGTGGGGCTGCTGTGCTGCCCCAAAGGATCACCCCAAAAGCACAATCAAGAGGTGCAGGCAGTTCCATGTGGAGACGTGTTCTCCATGGAGTCTGCCATGGAGTCAGTCCAGCACATCTAATGAGTACTGAATTCACTGCGTTTTCTAAAGAAGAAAAAGAATTAGATTTATTTTCAAGATGTATCATCATGTCTTTAACTTTTTTTTTTTTTTTTAAATAAAGACCAGTGCATAGCAGGAGGGAACCTCTGCTGCAAAAAATCAATATCAATTACTACTCTGTAAAAGACTAGGCACACACACTCGCTGTGGCCATGCCCAAACTGAATCACCTTTGTGCAGGGAGTACTTAGCTCTTTCATAGCATTTGTGGCTGTAGTGGTAGTTGAGCTATTACAGGAACAATTGATGAGGCTAGCTGACGTCAATACCTGACAAGAACTTCCTGTTTTAGAAGTAAAAATAAAAAATGGCTATCTGTTAAAAATATAATTTAAGGTAATCAGAATGCCATATAATAGGAACTCTTTTGTGCATAATTGGTGCTCCTCTCTCATTTAGCATTGCAATTTGTTTGTATTCAATTTCCTCACGTGGTGTGATTATTGCTTTTGATTATTACTATCTACATCCAATGACAAGTAAACTTCTGGGGTTTTTTCCTCAATCCTTTCAAAATGACCTTGTGCCATTTTGCATTTAAGGGGAAAAATACACATGTACCTGCCTGGGCAACGTCCTAGCTAAGTTTTGCAGCCACAGATTGCCACTTCAGTCAGTATTCATACTGTTCTGGCTGGTTGGCCTTGGTGAGCAGCTGTATGTGAGCACAAGGAAAGACACAGGATTTCACCTCAGAAGTAAATCTCTTGTACTACACTGGCACTGTGGTTTCAGGGTTAGTGGTCTTCTGTCAAGGTCAGGCTGCAACTCAGCATTTTAGGCTGAGCACCAGAGTCCCCATCCTAGTCTCCCAATCTAATGTGCCACCCAGTATTTCCCTGGATCTCCTGAACTATTCTGCAGAACTCAGTGCAACACCTGAGACCCAAATATTACCGTGTAACACTGCAGTGACTATACAAAAGCTCACAGAAGCATGGGTTGAAAGGAAGGTTTTAAACCCTTCCGGCTGAAGGTTAAAGAGCCTTTCAAGCTGTAAAGAAGTAACTTTTGTCATTGTCCCCAGCCACGGCAGATCTCCTTGCTTGGCCACTCAGAGGTGTTGTTGGAAGAACGGGGAAGGTAAGGGAGTGACAACCTGTGGGTGGGCATGGATGTGGGCTCCTCTCACCTGCCTCGCCTCAGGTGAGAATTTCAGAGGCAGGAGGGTTCTTCTTTCCCCTGGTGCTGGCTGCAGCCTCTTTTGCTGCTCCAAAGGCAGGCTGACCTCTCTATTGCTCTATGGGTTTGGGCAGCAGAGGGTTTCTTTTACAATCTCACTTCACCAGAACACTCTTCCCCCACAGCCCTCCATCGTGGCATTAGCTGCTTGTGTTATCACAGTTCACCCCCAGTTAATCTGGGTTACTTGGGTCTCTGTCCAGGGAATATTAATTTGAAAAAGAGGATCATCAACTTTAACAGCTTTCCTTTCCTGTGCCAGCTGCTGTAATTTCTCCTGTCACCTCTGAGGATTTTCACTCAATAGTAAGACCAAGCTGTGCAGAAAAGGCAAGGAAGTCCTCTATTTAAAATGGGCTCTGCTCAAGGAATGCTCCCCCTCCCCAAGCAAAGGCTGAATTCTCTCCTCGGGTGTGTAGAAGGGGCCAGCTGAAATGTGCATATCTAAGTACTGTATTTTTCTGAATGTTAACTCTTACAAGATTTTTGATGAGATTACTAGCTGACCTCTTAAAGCCCTTTCCCACCCAATTATTTATTATTCTGGGTTGCTCTAAGATTTCATAATGGCTCCTTTATGACTCCTTACATAGTTTACTTGCTATTGAAGTTAAATGAATTGCTTAGTAAATTCCTGGATGCCCCTTTTTATAACTCAATTGAGTGCTGTATTTTGTGGCTCTGAAATCCTCTGGCACCTCATCTGTTCTCCATGAACTTTCAAAAATCACTGCTCAAGGTATCGCACTTCCCTCTACCAGCTCTGTTAGCAATCTCTGATGCTTGTCATTCAGTCCCATGGGTTTATAAATACTTTCCCAGGAATTCTTTTCATCTTTCCTTTTGATTTACTCATGATTCAACCGAATCATCTATAGAATTCAATCCTCAAAATGGTCCCCCCCCGCCCCCAATCCTTGCCTGTAAAAAGGCAGCAGTAATTGGTGTGGAGACCTCAGTTTCCCTGCCTAGGAGAAATGCTCTTGGTTAAGGCTGTCAGCTAAGACCCAGAAAGATTAGTTCCTGCTGCACATCGAGCAGCTTTCCTGCTCATGATTGCAAACAACAAATTGGTCAGATAGCACACAAATTATCCTTTTATAAAGGAAAGCTCTTGGTGAACTACAAAAATATTTGGTCTGAATACCAAAACTGTCAGTGCTTGAAGAACCGGCTGCTCTGACCACATCTGATTTGATAATTTTGCTTCAAAATTCAAGTTCCATCGGCTCTTCAGCAGATCAAATGGGCTAGGACAAAATGGGATTAGACAAATTATTGTCACAATTGGAAGAATACTAATAAAAAGCCTATAACATATGTAATGATCCACAATTGATCTCATATTCAAAAATATTTTGAATTCCCTTGACAAGAACACTGATAATGATATAAAACTGATCAAATCTTTAGTGAACTGGGCTTAGTAAGGAATATGTAAGCAAAAATTCCCTTGAAAATGTGAACAATCTTAAGTAATTTGGATAAAACTGTAATAAAATAAATAATTATTCAGATTAGTTCTACATGGTTCCCGTAGACCACAAGCTAATGTGTAGTTGAATTTAGATGAAAGAAATTCTCCATCACATAAAGGTACATTTAAGCAGCTGAGAAACAAGTTTAGCAGCAATCAAAAAAATAAATTCAAAAAATGAAAGAATTCCTAGTTATCGGGGGCACTTTTGTTGAGGGAATCCTGTGACAATAAGCCATATGGGCCAATCATATTTCTGACTATGTGCTGGTCCCAAAACACTCTGGCCTGTAGCAAAAGCTGTTTAAAAAGCCTTCCTGCACATTTACAGTCAGAAAAACTTCCATGTGATCTAGAGAAGAAAGGCGCTGAGGTCCTGATTCTACGCACACGCATATGTTTACACCCATGAATTAGAGTGGGAACATTCATGTGCAGAAAGCTTAGCATATGTGTTAATCTTTGCAGGACTGACATGCCCAGTCCTGATACAGATCCTTGATGGAGCTTGCTTTCCTGCCAAGTGTTTATCCTAAGCTCCAAATGGGCCAGTCCTCCCTCACGGCAGGGTGTGAGCTTCCCCCACAGCAAGATCTGCCTGCAGAGAGATTTCCCACAGCAGCTCCAAAAATATGTCCTTAGGAGAATACTTTCCCCCACCTTCTGCAAGTCTCAACCCATGTGACATTCAAACTTTTTTCTTATGTCACATCCCTCCTTTATAATAGAAAACATCACAGCCTGCTTTTTTCCCTTTCAGGCTTTTCCAGAGGCTTGCTCTTCCATTTTCGTAGCTTTTCAGTAGAGCTGATCTCCACCTACGGATGTAAGGTACAGTGGAGTTTAATGTCATCCATCCATACTTGCAAACCTCAAGTTTTACTCTAAAATTGGCCAGAGTGGGGTAGGACTTTTACAGAGATAGCCAACGCTAATTTAACCAAATATTATTCCAGCTTCTGGGCTCCAATAGTTACAAGTGGCGATAACTAGATTATTAGATTTCACCAAATACAGGCAGTATTTTGATGCGTGGGTGTCAGTTGAAAAATAGATCATGATCTTTAGAAGAGCCCATGCTTTGATGTTTCTGAATAGTCTGAATCCACACCATCTTTGAGCTCTGCTCCTGTGATCACAGCTCTGTCCGTGTCCTCCCTGATCTGTCCCTTCTCTTTGAATAATTTTATTGTGAGAAATCCTGTCTAGTAACAAACAATATTTTGCTGAGATCTTCAGTAAAGCACTTGTCATTTTCCCTCCTTCTTCCTCCCCCACACTTTCATTTGCTTTCACACTTGCAAATGTCCCTTCTACAGCTGATCACTTACTGTTAAATATAAAATAATGGAAATCTAGCTGGTAGATTGTCACAGTACAGCTAGTCTGTAGCTGGACAGCTAAATCTGGCTATAATAAGAAACCCAAATTTGACTTTTCTAGTTTGATAAACAAGTCCCTAGGTGAACAATCATAGGACAGATTTAAACTCAGAGACCTCAGCCAATCCCTTCCAACCCTACATGCAGGTGCATCACTGGCCAGGGAGCCGGGCTGTGTTGAGACCCAGACCAATCAGTGTCCAGGCCTGGGAGTTTTGAACTCCCATATAAGAAGGTTGTGAACAATCAAACAGGCTGTTTGTCTCGTGATCAAGAGGGCTACAGTCATGATTTCTGTCTCTGACCTACGGCCACACATAACAGTTGATTTGCCCAAGAGAGATTTTCAGTGCTTAAGCAAAACCATTGCATCCAAAGACCACACTGAGTGACTGATGCACAACCTCACCAACTGGTGTTTACAGCTGAAATGTTTGTGTTGTGTGTGAACCACAACAAACTTTCAAATGCCTATGTAAACAAAATCCTCTGCAATCCCGTGCATCTGCACAACAGATACCAGGGAATATCCACATTCATGAAGGTAATTGAACATTTAGCCATTTAAATGGAACTCAGTAGGAAAGCTGAATTGAAATCCATGCACAAGGATTTTCTAAACAGGGTGATAATAGAAATTCTGCAATGTACTTAAACCTATGTCATTTGTATTCCTAGAAGTATCACAGCTTTCTGAGCTTCCTAAACGTGTGATGTGTAGCTCTGTTTCCCACATACATTACTCCATAGACATAAGTCATCTGTTAAAATAGGCTCTATAATACTCTGAGAAGTGCCTCTGTATCTAACACGTTTGTTTTGGCATTCGTGCTCTAGGCAGATGTGCCAGAGTGGGGGCTGATGGCTGTCCAAGGGGCCTGTGACATTTAGGGACAAGTAAGTAAGATCAAGACATTTTTAAGGTAAAAGTCTACTCTCCCAATCCTCTCATCTTTTATAAAGACAAGTGGATCAACAAATCCAGGTGACAGGAATAACCAGACGTGTGTGTGTGTGTTATGTGCATCCACATGACTTCAGCCTCAGGACCTTTGCTTTGGCACCTCCAGAAGCTTTTCTGCTCTATCATTAAGCAGCACAGCACAATGATTACTTTGACAGTAATCACAGTAAAATAAGAAGCAGGAAACCTGTAACTTTGATTGTTTTGTTGTTATGGGTTAGGGTGCAAGTTGTTGTTGGCCCCATTGTTCTTTTTGGCAGTGGCTGCATTCCCTAGAGCTGGGCTGGAGGAGCACGGGAAGAATGCTAGTGGGTAGGACACACAAAATTGCAGCCTTGACCCCTGGGGACCATTTGTCCAAACCAAAGAGACAGTGCTGGGATAAGGATATGCAGTGGCACATTTTGGAGTGTTTGCTAGCAGCTAAAGCCAAACTCTGCTCTTGTGGATTGCTTGGGGACCACGCTGCCCCAAGCCAGGTACAAGTCTGCTGCTTCACCCAGGATCTTTACCTTGGAGAAGTAGGCATTGGTACAGTCAACAGGTAAATGTCACACAGGGACCAAAGAGGACGAATTCTCAGAGTACTGTGTTTTTAATTTAGTCATTCTGTGAGCTCTCCATTAAATAAAACGGGACATTGCAGGTATTCAATCCTTCAATTACTTAGAGGAACTTCCTAGCCCATTGGAAGCTTGAAAAGATCTCATCTGCTCCCCACTACTGCAGTGATTGATTATAGCTGGACTTGGATTTTCTAAAAATGGATGGATTGTGAGCTGGAGTCAAGGAGGCAGCAGCCAGTGCTACCAGGAATGACTTGCTGTACTGTGCCAGAGGGGTGAGCAGCTGGTGCTGTCACCTCCCCGTGCATTGTCTTTGGAGTGAAGCAGGCAGTAATCTGCTCTGAGCTTGTTCTGTCCATCAATTCAGCAAACTTCTGAAAAGAATTTTTTTGTTATTTATCTGGACAGGCCAGATGAAACCAGACATGGGAAGGGCAGCTTTCTTTTGTAACATGGTGAAATAACTCCCCAAGTTAAGTAACAGGATGCACTTTGGATGCGTGTTTTCAAAAAATCCCATGCCAGCAATGGCAGTGTGGACTGTGAAAGAAGATAATAGCTGTGACTTTCTGTTCCCAGATGGCCTTGAGCTGATCAGCACTTGAGTATGCATGGATGGCAAGGTGCACTATTTTAGCTTTTTCTTTACATTGTGTCCAACTGTGCTTTGAAGGTGGATAGTTATCAGCATCAGTAGGAGTTGGAAGCAGCAAGGAATGGCATAGTTCAGTGTGCTTCTGCTTTGAGATGGTGCTGTGGAATTCCTGTTGAGCAGCAATCCAGAGGCTCACTGCATCATCAATATTTAACATGTTCAATTACTGCAATCTGTGTAATTTTTTGTAGGATATTATTCATTGGTAATGTACCTGAAACAAGCACAACAAAGAAAGCAGTGAAGAGCTCTGTAGCTCTCATTTTTCCCTATGAAAAGGATTTTCTGTGCATGACAGATTATACTCCTGATAGAAATTGAAACAAACTAACAAAATGCAGATCTGTTGAATGCAGTATACCTTTGTCAATAGCACACAGACACCAAGGTACAAATCTTCTCCATGATAAGTCCTCAGCCTTAAGAAGCAATTCCCATAACAATGTTTACTTTTTCCTTGTGATAGTCCCACACACCTACTTATGTAGACATTCCAGACGTGAAATTACCTGAAATTGGACAGATGTCTACACAAAATAAACATTCAGAGCTTACAGAAAGAAAGAAAAATTAGGAATTATTCTTCAGTCTGCAGCAGTCAGCCCTGAAAATAACATAGCAGGGGTTGGAAAGCATAGCTCAAGTTAATAGCTTCTCTATTGTAGGCTTCAGAGTGGCACAGACTCTTCTTTTTGAAAGGGCTAAAGAGGAGCGAGTTCTCCCTGCGCACCCTCCGGTTGTGCCATTGCATAAGTGCTGCGATCTGCAGCCTTTGTTAGCTGTTCTAGAAGTGGGCCATGTTTGCGGAGCAGCTCTGTAGGAAGGTGGCAGTGAGACAGGATTTCATTCATGTGTCCTTTGAGCAGAGTTGCATGCTCTGCTTTGCTGTCCCATCCAGCCTTTTTTTGAATGCACAACCAAAATTAATCAGGGAAGTGGGCTGGGTTTTTTACTTTGCATTTGTTTTGGTTACTTTACTCTTCCTTCTTAGTCAGCTGTTTTTCTTTCTTCCTGCATTCCCCCTTGCCCTCCTTATCCCTGCAGATGGGTACATTTTGGAGGCAGCACCTGATGTGCCTTTTCTGCAGGCTGGAGCTGATCCCACAGGCAGCAGAGCCCCTGCCGTGGCTGTGCCAAGTGCCCTGCAGTCCCTTGCTGTGCCCCCTGTGTGATGCTTCTTGCCCTGCCTCTCCCTGTCTGGCAGTGCACACAGAGCCAGGCACCCACCCTGCTGCTCCTGTGTTTGCCAGAGCTGTAGCCAGAGGGTAGGAAGTGCTATTCCTGGTGCAGAAATGGGCTCCTCTCTCTTCCATCCTCATGCCTGGGAAGGAGGGTGTGCAAGGAAATAACAAGTGAAATACTGTAACTCAGACCTGAGCCAGTGAGCCCCAAAGCCGGCTGATGTGCTAGGTTGAGTGGGTATGTTTAAGGCTGCTGAAATCAGTATCTGCAAAATGAGATCCCACTTTTCACCTTTCCTAACAATGCATCTATTTCTATATTCTTGTAGTTTCAGTTAATAATAGTATATGCAAGTATAATGCAGTCACGTAAAATGCAAGTGTGCAATTGAGATGGCCACAGGTCCAGCCTGAGAGAAGGCTCTCAGTGCCTCTGGAGCAGAAGTGCAGGGAAGAAATTGTTGGAGTAGCTTCTGTGGGCTACTCAGCTCTCCCCTGTCTATGAGCTGACCCACAATGTGCAAAAGCAATCTCCACAGTGCCCTCATGTGAAAACACAAACTCAGTTGGGCAGCTCTTGGGATTAAAATGCACTTGCCAAGTTTATCCAAGTTTCTCAGTGATTTATACAGTGTTAGTAGAGAAACAGTAAGGAGGAGTGGGGCTCCATCAGCAGGAGGCAAGTACAAAGCAGGTCTGTCAGCTGGCAGATGCTTCTGCAGTGAGCAGCACAGCTTCTGCAGTGTTGTGGGGCTCCTCATTGCTCCTTTGTGCAGACATCCCCATAGTTTGGTACTGAATTTTTAGCAACAATTAAGAAAATAGGTGATGAAATGAAATGCCTTGCAGAAGGGTTCATGACCAGTGATTTTTGAGACAGGGAATTGTGTGAGTAGGAAGCTTTTGTAAGCCTTTGGAGATTATTTTATACTATTTAGCTTGTGGTGCACGTTCTCAGTACATGTAACTGTGAATGCTGTGCCAGAGTAGCACAAGGGCACTGAGAGATGGATCATACACCATGTTCAAAATTGACTTCTTGCCTTCTCCTAGCTTTTTGTTGCTAATTTTACTGTAAATAATGAGATACACGAAAACGATCAACCAAGCCAGCCATGAAACAGTTTAAAGAGCTTAGATATGAAGTGGTCTATGGCAAAGGCTTTAGCTGCTCACACCCAGCTGTCCTTCAGCCTAGCTAGAGGGTATCTGAGGGTATCTGAGATGTTCCAAGCGACTATGAAGAGTACACAATGCCATGGCATAAATAGAGGCAGTCAAATAATGATAAATACCTGGATGTCCAAGAACAGAAAGACTCTGAAGACCACTTGTGAGCCTGTTTGGTATACTAACCTGTATCCAGGATCTCCATGGGAAAGCCAAATGCCTAACATTTGCTAAGTTGAGTGCAGAAACTGAATACTTCACATGCAAGTACAAAGCAGAAGCTCCATCTGGTCTAAAAGAAAATACCTGACAGATCTGGGAGCCAATGAGAAATATCAAAGCTGCCTTTTAGTTATATTCCCTTCAGCCTATTTTCTAAATATTAAATAGGTGTATTAGCCATGCAGTACTCATGCCCACAAGGTTTGTGCCATGCTGGTGGTATGGAAGTTACCAATGAAGTTATTTCTGTACACCAGGGCATTGATTCAGCCCATTCACAGCCTCTCCCCATGCTCTCAGCTTTCGTTCATCACTAGTTTTAAACCATATAAATAAGTTGTGATGCCAGTGATTTCAGCAACACAGATGTTTGCAATAAGCACGCAGCTGAGACGTGTAAAGTGAAGATGAATGTATCATTAGTATGCATAAGTAAACTTTCGTGGCCCATTTGTCAGATCAAGCTGAATTGCATTGAATCTGTCTTTCCAGATTACAAATGACTTGTATTAAAGCAACAGGTTTTTAAGAAGACTGGGAATATGTCCTACTCCAATTGCTCACTGTAAATACTTTAGTGCAGAAACTTTGTCCAATATGTTCTCTCTCTCGGCTTTGGAAATAAAAGCTTAGGTAAAACCTCTATTATTCCCAGTCTGAGACCTCATTTTGTGAGAGGCTTCCAGATCCTTTCCTATCAGGGAGAGATTCCTAAGAGTTATCAACTACTGCATCTATGACAAGATGCTCAAGTGATATATAGATGCGTTCCTTCATTTGTTTTTAAGTTGCTCTTAAACACATTTTCTTTGGAGCAATGCTTCAGCCAAACAAGACAGGAAGGTAGATTATTTTTTTTTTGCCTTTAAACTACTGAACATTTTTAAAAGTGAGCTATGCTTCAGTGTTTTTTGGCACACGGAATCCATCTTAATGTGGAGTACATGACAAAAAGTGCCACGCTTTCTATAAAGATCTTAAGGAGAATGACTGAGCCCCAGTACCACACTGTAAATTAACTCTTGTCCTTTATCAGCACCAAG